>CM077153.1:43738939-44338939 GCA_039583875.1 Platanthera guangdongensis
ACTGATGGGCCGATAGCACTGATCGTTCAGTTCACCTGGAGCCGGTTCGAATTGACGACAAGGGAATACGAGTCTTACGCCGCAAAAAGGTACCATTGGTTAAGGTCCTGTGGAGGAATCATGGGCGAGAGGAGCATACATGGGAGCCTTAGGACTTGATGCGACAGAGATACCCAGAGCTTTTCGATCAGGTATTACTCATAACCTCTCGGGATGTTACAATTTGCTTTCCATGTTTGAAACCCCGTAGGCCTAACTAGAATTTCGAGGACGAAATTTTTTGTTTATATATTGGGATTTGTAACATCCCTCAAACAACTAGACCCCTAGGAGTGGTTTTGTCATGACCAGGTCATGACAAAACCCTAGGAAGCCCAAGAAGATCAAGTGAACTTGGGAATAAAAGTGATTGGGTTGTGTGGTCTGCATATAGTAGATTTCTGAACCCTTATTTAAGATGACCATGGGGCTTCACCAAGACTTCAAGACCACATCATGGTCTCATCAACCCATTATAAGATCCATTGGAGCCCTAAGGGTCCATTGAAGTCGACCGAAGGTGGCTCAGTTGACCTAGAACCACCATAAGCCTAAAGTGAGCAAGGTGCCCTAACTAAGGGCAGTGTACCCTAGTAAAGCCCAACTAACCCTACCAAGGACTTTCTAGACCTAAAGTGGGATCAATGGGTCACTAAGGACCCATGGAGGGCAGTGCAAAGGGTTAAGTTGACCAAAGTCAACTCTAACCCTAAATGGGTCAAACTAACCCGCACAAGGGCCAATTGAAGTTCCCTTAGCCAAGTGGACCCCATGCATACCTTCATAACCCTAGTGAGAGGCCAATGGGTCACCAAGGACCCATTGGGACCAATCAAAAAGGCTAAGTTGACCAAAGTCAACTCTAGCCCTAAAGTAGTCAAGGTACCCTGCCTAAGGGTCAAGTGACCTCCAAAGGGCCAAGACAACCCTACCTAGGCCTTATGGGAGGCCAATGGGTCACCAAGGACCCATTAGGGGCAACCTCAAAGACCAAATTGACCAAGGTCAACCCTAGTCAAGGTTTAGGTCAAGCTAGCCCAAATGGGCTAACTCAAGCTCAAGCCCAATTCACTTGGGCTAACCTTGCCTTGATGGATGAAATGAACATGTGGGCTGCCATTGAGTTAGGTAGGAGTCAAATTCAGCTTGGTGTGTAGGAGAGAGAAAAATCACCAAAGGAAAGAGAGAGAAAATGAAGGAAAGTAATGGAGGAGGACTTTGGGCTCCTCCTTCCCCTTCCCCAACCTCCCCATTCAGTTCATTAAGACAAGGAATGCATCCCCAATTCAACCAGCTAATCCTTGACTGGTTGGAGCCAAGTTTCACCCCCTACCTACCATGGCCGCCAACCTTAACTAAGGGCCAATAATGGCAAGGTCTCCTACAGCCACCTAACACCTCATTTCATCTTCTTAAAAGCCTCACTGACTGCAAGGAGTCATTTCCACCACTTACCTGAAGGAGCCAAGCAATTCCACTGTACAGTTGCAGAAATCCGACCACCACCACCACCACCACCACCATGGCTTCCCGGCGATCTTCCCGACTTCAGGCCGCCAGAAAGGTCCTCCTCCTCTCCTTACTTCATGGGTAGATCATAGCATCCTTTAGGGCCAAGGTTCGGGCTCAATTGAGCCCGATCCAAGTTCAAAATTTCATGAATTTTTCCGGAATTTTCACCTGTGGGATCGTCGGAATAGGCTCTCCGGCATTTGTGCCGCCGCCTGGCGACACCCACCACGTCAACGGAGGTGTGGTGGTGGCTGTGGGTGGCAGGCCGGGGAGGTGGCCGGATCGCCGGCAGCGGCTGGAAGACGCTCCAGGAAGATCCAATCCAGACCATCAGCTGGAGGTAGAAGATGAAGGGATGCCGTCTACTATTGCGTCAAGATTCGTGCTATATATGATAATATACTATAGGATATAATTTCTGATTTATTTAATTCTGTCACACATTTTGTATTTAATGGTTTTAATTTTAAAAAATACTTAGGCCCCTCTACTGAACAAGTCACCAACAAGTCACACATTTTGTAGCCTGGAGAGTCTAGTATACAACAAAGTTGATTTGAACTCATTTGGGTGCCTGGTTTGACCAGGGCACCCATTTTGGTGGGACCTATACCTAGGGCTATCCTGAGATGAAAAAGGGTGCCCACCCTTCATCCCTGGCCCAAATGACTTCATATTTTGGCAAGGAGTCCGCCTAAACTAAAGCTAGGTCCTGCCAAAAAATGGGAATTTTTGGGACAATATTTTTATAATTTTGGAAATTATTTAATTTATATATGGTTAATTAATTTAAGCGCCAAATGACCTCCAAACTCACCCAAATTTTGGTGAGTGGTTCTTGGGTGTATTATAAAGCTCTGGTTAAAAGTTCATCACATTTGGAGGTGGTTTGAACTGAAATCATGCAAACCCTAGACTTGCCCTAAAAAGGATATTTTGGTAAAAAGTGCACTTTTGGTTTTGAGTGGCCAAATCACCTCATAGAGGTTGGAATTGGGGCCCCTAGCTTGGCATGACTTTTTGCACCTTCCCATGAAAGATGGGGTAGATTGGAATTGATTTTCCCTAAGATCTAAGGCCAAGCCCTAAGGAAGGGTTTTTGTGCCTTGTGAAGAGCATGAGGCCAAAACACCTTGAATGGACTTGAAATTTTGTAGGAAGGGTTCTAGGGTAGATAAAACCCTCTGGTAAAAATCTTAAGGGATGTTGGAAAGTGTAGGGCCAAAAAACCTTAACCCTAGCTTAGGGCATAAACCTTGTAGTGCTATATTAGGTTAACAAAACTTCTTGAAACATAATGAAATTTGGGTAGTGTGGTCATGAGGATAGATTGAGACTCTGGTAATTTATTTGGGAATTTTGGATCATTATTCTTAGCACTCATTTGTAACCAATGGGATTGCCCTAATTAATGAATTGGTTATTATGATACCACTGCCCACTGGAAGGTCATGAAAATTTGGCAGAGTTAGTTTTAGGCCATATTAATCATCTATGAATTTTAATAGAATTTTTGAATACATATTTAGGGTATCTACTTCACAAGTTCATAACTTTGGGAACATGTTAAATAATTCTTACATAGCTCAATACTTGATGAAAAATTATGAAACTTGATAAGTAGTGTTTCGAGTTCATTATGCTCATGTGGGCATTTATTGGAGTTTTTAGATGGATAATTGATATACTTTGTTCATTAACCCATTAACTTGGAATTTCATGAGAAAATCAAGTATAGACATATTATTCAATGATAAATTGTGAAACTTGATCTAAAGTACTTAAATGACCTTACAATCATCTTTGAATTTTCTCTGAATTTTTGGAAGTATTAATGATGTACATTCTCTTAAAATGATTTATTATGGGATATATTTGAAATTAAAATTAAGGGATTAAACCTTGCTGAAAAAGTGGGAGACTTTGGATTTTAAGTTAATTATTCATTTTGTATTTAATATAAATTTAGTGGAATATTATCTTGTCTGAAATTGATACTTCATGTTCAAACTTGGGATTTTTGGCTACTAAAATAATTAAATAAATTATCAGATAAATAGGAAAATGGGAAATTCTGGATTTAGGCCACAATGGTCATAATAGCCTTCCAATAATTATTATAGTAGTACGTGATGATTATTTGGTATACCACCCATTTTACAAGTCACATAGCTTAAGTGGTCTGCATATAGTAAAAACTGCAGAAAACTATGTTGGAGTATAACTTGAGCACATGAGTTGGGATTAGTGGTTGGCTGGTTTGGATAGATAAAAGTAAGTTTCACCATTGGAAGTAGGATGATTAAAAGGGTTGGATTTGCTAGTGTTAGGCGGTACTCGGGATCAATGAAAGATCGTCTTTCCCGTAGAGAGGAAAGGTCAAATGCATTAAGGTTAGACCCAATGCAACTTTTAAGGGACTAGGAGTTTGGTATTAACTAACAAGAATAAGTGCCTTGCGAAAGGGAGCTTTGGGCATAATCCCATCGTAGTTCCTAGTGCCTTCGAGAGCCCTTCACGGGGTATACCTTGGGCAGTCCTGGGCTAAACCTAAATTGTAGGCAAAACTGAAATGCAAGAGTAACTAGTAAATCTAGGGTTTCACCTTCACTCACCTCGACGTCTCGGGGTTGTAGGATGGGTCACTCGGGCTGTAGGCTCAGTGGTTTTGGTGGTGGGCAGGTTGGCCCGGCGAGCTTTGGCTCGGTTGTTATTTATGATGGGCACGTTGGCCCGACGAGCTTTGGCTCGGTTGTTGTTTATGATGGGCAGGTTGGCCCGACAAGCTTTGGCTCGGTTGTTGTTTATGATGGGCAGGATGGCCCGACGAGCTTTGGATCGGTTATTGTTGTGACGGACGGGTTGGTCCGCGGGGCTTTAGCTCGGAGCTGATACATAAGGTTGCATGTGCATAAAGTATAAGGTGGTGGGTCTTCGGTGTTGGAGAGTCGATGCACTACGACGACAACACGTTGACTCGGTGAGTGTGGTTTAGCACTTGGCCAAATGAAGTCCGGTGCGCTAGCCGGCAAGAGTACGCAGGAGATTCGCTTAGTGCACCAGCGTCGAGGCATACGATAGGTCTGACTGGTAGTGCAATTACCGGTTTAGAGGTGGGCGAGGCCCAACCCACCACTTCCGTTTGCCACTACGGAGGAATCCTGGGAGGTTCGGCTCCAGAAAGGGGAACTAAAGGTCTGTGTACACAGAGTCGAAGTGGGTGAGTTGCACTTGCATGTACACATCATGGCATAATTGTATTTTATAGCATAATCATTGTATAGAACCCCGACATCTATTGTATAAGTGGTATGGGACTCTTATACAATAGGCCCTGCAAAACGACCTCTTAGTTTATAAGTTCGTGCGAGCGTGCTTATAAGTTAAGGTTCTATTTCAGTAAATAAAAATGTAGGTTGCTAGATAACCGTCACCCTATCGTATAAATTGGTATGAGACTTTTTATACGATAGGAGCCCTACAAAAGATCCCTTAGCTTATGTGTTTTTCATATAAGTTAAGCTTACTTTCTTATTCAGTTTTTCATATCCTTATTACTGTCTTATATATTATAGAACTGCTAGATTAGTTCCGTCGCCACCTGCTTGTTTGTTATTCTCCACTTTCATGTCCTCTCCTTTCCTTCCCCCCGCTCGGTGCCTAGGAGCCATGGGGGAAGGGGCGGGGGATGATAGGACTAAGTCTTTTAGACTAACAGTTTTCGAACCACATCATTTTAGGGGACCGTGGAGCCCAACATAGAGGAGCAGCCCCGGAGGTCGGCACGCATAGAGATGGGCCAGTCTAGTACCGGAGTTCAGATGACAGGGACGGTGAGTCCTGATCATTATTAGTTATAGTATTTGCTTCCGCGTTGAGAGATTTGTAGTGAGGACTTGATGTACCGGGCATGAGCCCAAGATTTAGTATTTTGTCATATCCGTGGATACTCCCTTCGTGGAGAATATTTATATATATGTGATTTCTGTGGACTTGCTTCACCAATGGCTACAGTTGTGATCGATTTGGCCGGCAGGATCGGCGTTTTGTAGTGATGACCTTCCCGGGTGCGAAGGTGTCACCGCAAAGCGGTGGTTCTGGGCCTAAGACCCCGGTGTTTTAAAAAGAAAAAAGGGGGTCTTACATCATCGACGATATACTTGTGTGCTTACGGTGCGAGGATGATCATTTCAAGCATCTACATATGGTATTAGAGACCCTAAGGAGGAACCAACTGTACGCCAAATTCTCCAAATGTGAGTTTTGGCTGTCCTCGGTAGTGTTCCTTAGTCACGTGGTTAGTGGAGAGGGAATTGCAGTTGATTCTATGAAGGTAGTTGCAATACGAGAGTGGCCTGTGTTGTCTACTGTGTTGAAAGTACGGAATTTTCTGGGGCTTGCCGGATATTACAGGCGCTTCGTGGAGAACTTCTCGCGGATAGCACTGCCTCTCACCACTCTGACAAGAAAGGATCAGAAGTTTGTTTGGTCGCCAGAGTGCGCACAAGTGTTTGAAGAACTAAAGTGTCGTCTGACCACGACACCTGTCTTGTGTTTGCCATGTGGTTCAGAGGGTTTTGAGATTTATAGTGACGCCTCTGGGAGTGGATTAGGTTGTGTTCTACTTCAGCATGGGAAGGTGATAGCCTATGGATCACGCTAGTTAAAGTTGCATGAGAGGAATTACCTTGTCCATGATTTGGAGTTGGCGGCCATGGTATTCGCTCTCAAGCTTTGGAGGCATTATCTATATGATGGTTAAGGTCGATATTTATTCAGAATATAAGAGCATGAAGTATCTGATAGATCAAAAGGATCTGAACGCGCGTCAGCATAGGTGGATGGAGTTCCTTAGGGACTACTGTTGAAATCGAGAATTTAGTCTCTGTGGATTTCAACATTGGGTAAGGGGTGATCACACACTTACTTCTCCCCCGCGAGCCAAATGACTAAGGAAAAAGAATAGGAAACTGACCTAAGGGCTCGACGTAGGGGTCCCACCACACATCCGGAAGATCTCAGAGCACTTCCCATCTTTAGCCAGATGCCGAGCTAAGGATACCATATAAAGCGCAAGATAAAGGGGGCACAAGTAGGCTTGCCTTCTGAGGTACCCCTTGGGTCTATTTATAGATTTCTGAAAACGGTCTGCAAATAGCCAATCTACGCTGTTCCAAACAGCTATGTGCAGCCCAGGTTGGTCTGCCAACAGCGTAACTCCGCTGTTCTGAAGGCTATGAGCAGAACAGTGGGGGCAAAATGGTAAAGAACATAATAGAACTGGGCGAGTGGCCCTCTGAAGCCTCAACTCGCCTGGGGCGGCGAGTGCTCGATGGAGGTGGCACTCGCCACCTCCCCTGGACCTTGGTGAGTATGGGCTCGGCTGGCCCTACTCACCTACCGCTTGCCGAGATCCCATGGGGTGATTGCGATTCCTCCAGCTCCACTCACCCCCCGATTATTCCACCCCGCCCAGGCGAGTCGGAGGCTGCCGAGCTCTGGCCCCTTGGGTGCTCGCCCGAGACTTGGACTGCCTGATCCAGCCGGTCTGGCTCCTGCCGAGCACACTCACCGGATATGGGGTTGTACATAATCCCCGCTCTTTGCAAGGTTGGAACAAACTCAGAAAGAATCATCCAACCCCACAGGATTCGACGAGTGTGGTAGGAGCCAGAGGGAATCTTTGGGTGGGGTCCACCTGCGGCTATATATATACGCTAGTGTACCTGGGTGACTTTTGTCATTCCCTTTGCTCTAACCTTGCCGAGATGACTATCCCAAGGAGATTCAGGAGAGGCTTGCCCGAGCTCGCGAGGCTGCCTCTGCCCGCATTGTCGGCTTGACTGAAGTTTTTCATAGCATCCGCTGAGCGGCCTAGCAGAATCCAATCCCGCCAAGAGGGAAAAGCAATTTCCCAAGGCGGCTGAACCCATTTTTAACGATTTGAAATCCACCTTGGAGCACGAGACTGACTCCTCTACTCTGCCCGCCCCTGAGAAGAAGGGTAAAGACATCATCCATCTTTCCGCTTACCCGGACAACCAACGGATGACGGCGAGGCCTCCATGTCGCGAGTCAAGACCCCCCCTCGACGACTCACGATTAAAACTCCGAAGACTCGCCTACGAGACCCGTCACCCCCCTTTGGGACCCTGGGGCTAGACTCGTAGAGGTCAAATTCACCAGCTCCTACTTCCTCCCGACAGCTGCTTCCTGCTGGAACTTCGGGGGGGGGGGGGGGGGGGAGGGCCGAAGCCATCCCAGTGTCGGGCTTCAACCTCCTCTCACCAAAAACACATCACTCAGGCCGCGATAAGAGCCTGAGCCTGCCCTACCCCTCACTTTCCTGGGGGCGCCGAGCTCACCAGGCATGTTTTAACTTCCACCGATTTTATCTCATGATTTTCCTGGGGTACTCGCATTTCATGCTGATACTTAACTGAATACCCATGCAGCTCTTCCCAGTTAGTCTGAGGGCGGCGAATCATCAGAGCCAACCTGCTACTCGCCCCTCCCTTCTCCAAGCTTGCTAGACTCCTTCCCGGGCTCCGAGGTGGAGAAAGATGAGCTGACGAGGAGGGGGATTAGGATCTTCAAGAAGCTGGTGCGCGGGCTGCGCAAGTTACAGGAGGACAACGAGGCATTGCAGCGCGACTACGTGCGGCTCGCTGATGAGGTGAGGGGCAACCCGACAGGCGAGGCGATGTCTCATTCCCCACTCTTGGACGAGATTGACGAGAACCTCTAGATCATCCATAGGAACTTGGGGCGGATCCACGAGCTCCACAAATCGCGGCGACCTATGGGGAATGAGACGCGAGGCTCGGGTAGGTAGAAACGGCTCCATTACTGAGCCTACCGACGCTCGCCTCCGGCCCCCTCAACTCGTGCTTATTGAATGTTTCCTTCTCCTCTTCTGCATTTGAATTCCTTGAACTGTATTCTCCCTCTAGTTTATAATAACTTGGAATATTTTTTAGATTCCAATGTTTATTATTTTAATAGCATATTACCCTTTAGGTTTAGCTCGACATGCGATGAGACAAGTCTTAGAAGTCGGCGAGCTGGATCAGGCGAGCTGGACTGATCGGTCGACACGGCCTTGGATTTATTTTTCTATAAATAGGCCCCCCTCACCAACCCTGGTCCACCGCCTTTATTGCTTTCGTACTTTATCTTCCTGCTACCCCTTCTTCTTACCTTCTCGCGCTCCAACCTTCCTTCGAGCATGGGCAAGACAAACCCCGACACCGACGGCTGCTCTAAGTGTGCTCAGTGCTTTGCTGAGTGCTGCTTTTTCGAAGGGAACACGACTGAAGCAGAACTCACGGAGTTCGTAACTGACTATGTGCCCCATGGCTTTGAGGCGCACCGACCCAAGGAACATGAAGCCATCAACACCTTCTACCCCAACGGGCTCGACTTACCCATCTCGCATTTCGAGGAGGGGTTGCGCCTACCGCTCTGGCTGGAAGTCCGCCAGATCCTGAAGTACTATGACGCGGTGCCCGCGCAACTAAACTCGAACGCCATCACCATGTGGTCGCGTTCGCGTGCTTCCTCCGTAGGGAGTCAATAGAGTTCAACCTGGCAGTCTTCAGGAAACTCTTCACCTACAAGGCAACTCCAGATGGCGTCGCCTACTTCGGGGGTTCCTTCATCAAGGTTTGCGAGATCGCTAAGAAGCATCACAACTGGATGACCAAGATTGTATTCATCAAGGGCGATCTTGGAAACGCACCATACTTGCCCCTACAGAAGGACGAGGAGGTGTACCGCCCCCCTACCGTATCCAGCAATGACGCCGAGCTCCACAGATTTTTGCTCCATAAAGATTTCGAGGTCTCCTTCTTTTGAAGAGGCATCGACTCACTCCTCACTGTCCTTCCCTGTGAAGGTATTCCTCTCACTTTTTCTTCTTTCCCAGCTCGCCGAATCAATAAAATTTTCTGACTAAGTTTTTCACGCAGGGGAGTGACTGATTCCCGAGAACCCGCCCTTCCCGGACTCGGGGCTCCACCCCGACCCACTCGCTCTCTGAAAGGGCGGCTGCAACTGCTTGCCGAGATAAGTTGACATTATCTAAGCCCTCATCTAGCAAGCAGCGACCTGATCCCACGGGGTCCAGCTCGCCCCGCCGCCAACCGTCGCAAAAGTGGGTGAAAATGGCGGTGGTGATCCCCAGGGCGAGTCAACAACAACAACAACAGAAATCAAAATACATGAGCTCGCCCGAGACCACCCTCGACGGATCGACGGGGAGCTCGCTAAAGGATACGTCAGAAAAAGGACAGGGAGGTGACGAGTCCTCCGCTCCCCCTGCTGCAAAGAACACCGCGACCCATGAGCCGGGCGTGCCGAAGAGCCATCCCCTTTTCGGCATCGAGGGAAGGTGGAAGGACTCAGCCGGCGAGCCCATGGTGAAAGATAATAGTTGTTAACCTAAATCACCTAGAGGGGGGTGAATAGGTGAGTTGTGAGTCTTTTGCTGAATAAAAAAATCTTAAAACACAGCACAGATCTATCTACTAAAATATCACAGACGAGACAAGATTTATAGTGGTTCCCCGATCTTGGGTACATCCACTTTCCCTCACTGATCTAGTAATAAACTAGACTCGACTACTCCACTATCTCGGATTGAAAATCAATCCTACCCTCGGAACAAAGTTCCTACAATCTCAATCCAATCCAACTGGATCTACAACTCGGAAGAAACACCTTCCTACAAACTCGGAGTGGAAAACTCCTACACTCGGAGAAAAATTCTCCTACAGAAAAGAAATTCAAGTATTGAAAAATACAAACAGTGAAATCGTCTGATTCAGATCTGAAAATAACATAGAAACTGGAATCTTCTTCTTGGCGCTCGACTTTATCAGAACAGTTGAAGAATGATTCTCGACAACAGTAGATCTGAACTTCTTGCTTCCACGATCGGTCAGATGATGAGTATACGAAACAAGATCCCGATCAGGAGAGCTTCTTCAGTCTATTTCCTCTGAAGATCGAAACCCTTGTCGGAGAAGTACAGCGGCGGCAGCTTCTTTCGTTCCATGAAAAGAGAGAGAGGAAATAGTGATTATTTTGGAAAGCGACGACTGCAAAACTTAGAAGAATTTTTTTCTTGAAAGATCTGTTTTTCTGATTAGGGTTTGTCGATTAGACAAGACCTTTTATAGGAGTACTAATAACGGTCATAATTGGTTTTAATGACGTACACGTGGACCAATCATATCACGGTATTTGAAATTTTGTCAAATCTGGACTTAGAAGAAATTTCAGGGAAAATGAAGTCATATACACGAGTAGGTATAGAACTACTCGAGTAGGTCAAGGACTACTCGAGTAAGCAGAGAGAAATTACTCGGGTATATAAATCAAGACTACTCGAGTATGTTGAGGACAACTACTCGAGTACATATAGTCAACTACTCGAGTATGTTAGAAGACTACTCGAGTACACAGAAATTTCTCACGGGAAGGAGTTGAGCTACTCGAGTACAAGTTATACTACTCGAGTAGGCAGAATTGAACTACTCGAGTGGTTAGAAAAACTACTCGAGTCAAACACTTAGAAATATTCTGCACACGGGAAAAACAGCTACTCGAGTAGTTAGGTTTAACTACTCGAGATAAGAGAAATCTTCTCGAGTATATGAAGGACTTACTCGAGTATGTAAAGTACCTACTCGAGTAAATGACTTAGAAAAAATTTCGAGAAATAGAAATCTGGAACTACTCGAGTATGAACTACTCGAGAGAAAATAAGCTACTCGAGTATGTGACTTGGACTACTCGAGTGATTTACTTAGAGAAATTTGGAAACTGAATTCTGAGCAACTCGAGTAGGAAGAATAATCTACTCGAGTAGTTAAGTAAGCTACTCGAGTATGTCAATGTACTACTCGAGTGTTTTACTTAACTTCACGAGAGGAAAAATTTTCTTACTCGAGTATGCAGAACTTTTTACTCGAGTATTTCTTAAGCAATCTACTCGAGTAGTTAAGGACCTACTCGAGAGAAATACTTAGAGAAATTCTCTTAGCAATTTTTTTCTTCTACTAGAGGGGAATCAGCACCAAGTCTTTACACAGTCCTATAACTTGAATATGAAGTGTATCCCAATAGAGAGGCTACACATGAGTCAACACTTTGGAACACACAATGAGGGATTACACTGTATGATCCTGTGTTTGATGACCCATTGTAGACTGACATTGGTCTACACTTCCCATTGGAATCCTGCAAACACATAACTCAAACAAAGCATCAAATACAACCTAATTCATCTTAGTTCCAGGGTGACTTCATCAAATCTGGGTTAATGTGGACATAGTTCCCAACAATCTCCCCCTATTTGTTGAAGTCAGAACCCTTTACACTAAGGTGAATTATAGACATAAAAAGAAGCTAAGTAGAAAATGTGCAAGCAAGCAATAGACTATGATAAAGGATAATAAGAGCAAAAACTTAGAATTATATAAATAAGAATATCCAAAATTTTAATTTCTACAGTCAATCATTCCACCCTCTCAAAGATCCTTGAATATCAGCCTTGATTCTGTCTGTCCAGTTTCTCTTGTTGTCTTCTCTGGTAGCAGTAGGGTTTTGGATAGTACTTGGGAGGTCTAGGAGGGGCAGCAGGGTTGTTCCTCCCATATTCTCTGTCATAGATTCTTCTTTTTGTCATGGACTTCTCATAAAGTTCCCATTCAGAGGAGCTGTAATGAATGTTCCTGCTCTCATGGAATTCCATAACTAATCTGAGAGTTTCTAAAATCAGGGACTTGGAGGTTGGAGACCAAACCTTAGCATGTTCAGTGGCTTTAGTAGGAGCAATCCTGCTAGTAGAGGGGCCTTCACCATACTTCCTTTTCTTCTTGTAGGTTTTGATCTCTGGAGGAGCTTTGAGGAATATATCTGCAGGATCTTCTTCCCAGTCTTGAGCATAGGTGTCTGGAGGGGCAACTGTGTCTCCAGGCCTGGGAGAGAAGGTAGGTTGCAGAGGAACAGCTGGGGCAGAGACATCTGTAGCTAGATGGTTTAAATGATGAGGAATGATGTTGGGGTCAACAGCAAGGTCTGGCAGAATTTGATTGTGCATCCAGACAGCAGTGTCATAGGTATGAAATTTGACACTCTGTATCTGTGCTAGCACATCATCATGAATTGTCTTTACATGAGCTTCCCATACATCTGACTTTTGAGCAGCTGACTTTTCTACCTGTTCTTTGAGTTCTTTGAACAATCCCTCCCCCTTTCTGATTTCAACAGATAGCTTCTCTATAGTGTCTTCTTTGAAAATACCAACTTCTTCACAGATTTTCATTTTGTTAGCTTCATTTCTCTTGTCTAGCTCTATCTGATTGTTTGCAAGGGTAACACCCTGTTCCATAACATTTCCAACACTAGTGATAGTGTGGTCAAGGGCTGTGCCACCAAGTTGAAATAAATACTTGAGCTTGTCAGTATTATGCTGAATTTCAGCAAAGCCTCTGCTCATCTCAGTCTCGAGAGCAGTTACCTTGTCAGTGACAGTCTTTAGAGAAGTGTCAAAATAATTTCTTTGTTCTTGAAGAAGAATTGTAATATGTTGCAGCAAATCTAAGGAGGAAGAGACTATAACAGCAGCAGTAGAGGGAGCAGCAGTAGGGAGAGAAGGAGTTACCCATGGAGCTATCTCTTCAATGATCACTGAGCTGTGAGCTCTAGTGGTAGGAATGAGAGCAACCCCTTCTTCTGTAACTTGAGGGAGAGAGAAGTCTAGATTTCTGAGAGGGGCCTCAGCTGGCTCAGGAGAAGGCTCATCAGAAATAAGAATGGTGTCTTGCTGGTCTTTGAGGGCATCTGGAGATTTGGCTGGTGTTCTGGCTGGAGAATGTACAGGAGACTGTGCTGGAGTGGAGTCCTTGTGACATTCAGAGGATGGAGCTGGAGGAGATAGAGGAGGAATAGGCATCACTTCTTCAGAGAGCTCTGCAATCATAGCATCTATGGCAGCAGCTGTTGAGAGAAGAGATTCTGGAGGTATCTCATCTGAGGGAGTTGCTGGACTTTCTGGAGTATGAGGTAGGGAAGGAATTGCTGGCTGAGGAGAGGGCTGCCTGACTTGGCTAGAAGGAGCAGGCTCCCCCTCACTTGGTGCACCAGAGGAGCTGGCCACATGATGAGGAGAGGGAGATGGAGTCCTGTCCTCTAGAGCTGGAACCTCTGGATCTTCTGAAATCTTTGTAGCTTGGGCAGGATTCTTTAGCTTGAGTTCCCATCTCTGAATGGAAGAAATAGAGACCTTCTTCATGTGGTGAAGAGGGGTCCCTTTGGAGAAGTTGAATACCTCAGGATTTGTTTCTTGGAGGAGCAGAGAGATTATTCTGGCGTAGTTGGGGGATTTTAAACTGTCCTTGATTTTATCCAAAATCAGCATACCAAATTGGAATTTCTTGCGGCAGACAATGGCTTGCTTTATGTCGAAGAAATACGATGGAATGTCTCTTATGGAGTTTGTCTTGCACAGTAAAATTTTTCCAATAACGTCAACCAGAAATTTTCCTTCTGCGTTCATGTCTGACCTTTTGAAGTACTGAGCATCAGTTGAAAAGCCACAGAATAGGGCTGTTCTGTCAGAGTCTTCAGCAACTAAGTGATCTTCTTCGTCTACTATCGGCAGTCGGAGAAGTTGAGAGACAGAGGTCTTGTTGAGTTTAATTTTCAAACCTTTCACTTTGGATTTCAGGACTTTACCATTCCTTCTGACCTTTAGATTGGAGAAGAATTCGGCGACTTCTAGGAAGAGAATCCGACAGGGTTCTTGCAGGATGAAGGAAAGCCCTGCGGTATCTAGAAGAATGAGCAGGTTGTGGAAATCATCGAAAAGCTCGGCAATCCCGGCGATAACGAGTTCTGATCCTACACCAATCTTGGATACGGCGGCGATGATCCAGAAAATGGGAAAAACTCTATCGCGGGGAAGAGGAATAGTCGCGGCTCTGCAATTTCTTGAGTGAAGATGAAGCGGCGGACGGATACTCGAGTGACTGGAAATGATTTCGTGTAGAGTGATATTTGGAATTTCGAATTTATAAAGCCAAACAGCATATACACGAGAGGTAAAAGAAGGTACTCGAGTAAATAGGGAGTTACTAGAGTAGGTCTATAGAAGGTACTCGAGTATATAGGGAGGTACTCGAGTGGTCTATAAAAGGTACTCGAGTAGGTCTAGATAATCTGAAATGACTCGAGTAGAAGAATGGACTTACTCGAGTAGGTGAAGTATACTACACGAGTACTTAATTGCCTTACTCGAGTAAGTTAAAGGACTACTCGAGTAGGTCTATTGAGTACTCGAGTAGGTACTTTGAGTACTCGAGTAGGTCAGGTTTTACTTGAGTCATAGAAGGAAGAAACCTTTAAAAAGCCAGATTTTGACTAACCTTTTAATTTCCTTTGCTTCCTTGATATCCAAACTGCTCTAATCTTCCTTGTTGAGCATCCCAAGTTCAGTTTTGAAGAATGAGAACTTGATCTCATCCAGCGGCTTCGTGAAAATGTCTGCAACTTGCCTGTATGTGGAGACATATTGGAGATCTATGTCCCCATGCTCTACACGCTCCCGGATGAAATGATACCTTAGCTCGATATGCTTTGTCCGGCTGTGCGAGACTGGATTGTTGGCTATTGCAATTGCGCTGGAAGAGTCGCAAAATAGAGGGATATTCCTGAACTTCATGTTGTAATCCTCAAATTGATTCCTTATCCAAAGTAACTATGCGTAGCAACTTCCTGCAGAGATGTACTCGGACTCGGGCATTGAGATTGCGACACAGTTCTGCTTCTTGCTACTCCAGGAGATTAACCTTCTTCCAAAGAATTGGCAAGTCCCTGAAGTGCTTTTCCTGTCATCTTTGCTACCTGCAAAATCTGCATCTGAAAAACCAAATAGTTCGCTGTCATTACTTCTTGGGTAACATAAGCCAAGATTTGGTGTACCTTTAAGGTATCTCAAAATCCACTTTGCAGCAGCGTAGTGAGATTCCTTAGAGTTCACCTGAAATCTAGCACAGACACATGTTGAAAACATTATGTCAGGTCTACTGGCAGTAAGGTAGAGCAGGGATCCAATTATGCTTCTGTACTTGGTTTCATCAAAAGGTTTCCCTTTTTCATCCTTGTCTAGAGACATAATTGAGCCCATTGTAGTCCTCATAGAGGTTGCGTTCTCCATTCCGAATTTCTTAACTAGCTCTTTGGTGAACTTGGTCTGCGAGATGAAAATTTCATCTTCAGATTGTTTCACCTGGAGACTTAAGAAATACTTCAGCTCGCCCATACTGCTCATTTCGAACTTCCCTTGCATAAGTTTTGAGAACTTTTTGCAGAGGTTGTCATCTGTAGAGCCAAAAATGATGTCGTCGACATAAATTTGCACTAGCAAAATCTTGCCTTTAATTTTCCTAAGAAATAATGTCCTGTCTATCTTTCCCCTTGTGAACTTGTTCTCAAGTAGAAAGCTAGACAGCGTCTCATACCAAGCTCTAGGAGCTTGTTTCAGACCATATAGGGCCTTATGCAGGAAATAAACATAATCAGGAAAGTTAGGATCAACGAAACCTGGAGGTTGTTCCACATACACTTCCTCCTTTATGTTACCATTTAGGAAGGCAGACTTTACATCCATCTGATAGACGGTAAAGCCTTTGAGTGCAGCATATGCTAGGAACAACCTTATTGCCTCCAGCCTTGCCACTGGAGCATATGTCTGGTTGAAGTCGATTCCTTCTTCTTGACGATAGCCTTTAGCGACGAGTCTGGCCTTGTTCTTTATGATCGTCCCGTCTTCGTCCATCTTGTTCCTGTAGACCCATTTTGTTCCAATGATGTTCTTTCCTTTGGGTCTTGGAACAAGCTTCCATACATTGCAGCGCTTGAACTGATTTATCTCTTCTTCCATTGCCATTATCCACGATGCATCTGAGTTTGCTTCCTCAAACTTCTTTGGTTCAACCTGCGAGAGAAAACTTAAATAAAGATTCTCGTTAGTTGTACCTCTTCGAGTTCTGACACCGTCCCGGGGATCTCCTATGATCTGGTCCATGGGGTGATCCTTTAGATGTCTGAGCTCTAAAGTTCTTGCATCTGGATTATCTTCAATCACTGGAGTGATTTCTTCATCTTGGATGACTTCTTCATTTTGATCATCATCCTCTCCAATAGGAGTTGGAGTGGTGATCTTAATGAACTTTTCTCCTTTGTCTTTGGACGGTTCATCCAAGCTGGTTTCTTTCAGCTTTTCACCTGCATCTTCAATGAGCACACTAGACGGATTGCTTTGCAGCAAGCTCGTCTCATCAAATACAACATGTATCGATTCTTCTACCACCAGGGTTTTTCTATTAAATATTCTATATGCCTTACTATGGCTACTATAACCTACAAAAATACCTTCAAAACTCTTTTCGCTGAACTTGGTGGTATGATACTTACCATTGTTAAGTACGAAGCATTTACAGCCAAAGATTCTAAAGTATGAGACTGTTGGTTTCCTGCCTTTCAGAAGTTCGTAAGGTGTCTTATCGTGGTCTTTGTTTATGAGTGCTCGATTTTGCACGTGGCATGCAGTGTTGACGGCTTCAGCCCAGAAGTACTCCGGTAGTGAAGCATCACTCAACATGGTCCTGCAGGCCTCTATGAGTGTTCTGTTCCTTCTCTCAGCCACTCCATTTTGTTGTGGAGTACGAGGAGAGGAAAACTCATGAAAGATACCTAAGCTTTCATAGAATTCTGTCATGGCCCCAGATTTGAACTCTGTTCCGTTGTCACTTATGATTTTGACTATGGAGCAGTTGTATTCATTCTGGACTTGCCTGACAAAATTAGTAAAGATGTCGAAGGTATCTGACTTGTGTTTCAGAAAAAACACCCACGCAAAGCGCGAGTAATCATCAACAATTACCAACGTATAATCCTTACCTCCCAGACTTCTAATTTGCAGTGGACCAAACAAGTCCATGTGCAATAGATGGAGACATCTGTTAGAGTCTTTGCCAATAACGCTTTTAAAGGTAGCCCTTGTTTGCTTGCCTTTTACGCATGCATGACAAGGTCTATCTTTGACGCATTTGACATTTGGGGCATCACGTACTAAGTTCATTGAAAATAATTTATTAATAGTTTTGAAATTAATATGTGCTAGTCTCTTGTGTCATTGGTCACCAAGGGACGCACTATCTTTTGCTAAAAGACACACTGGTGTAGAGGAATCTATACAGATGAAATTTAAACAGAAAATATTCCTGCTTCGAGTGTCGGATAGAATCGTTTCCATATTGTCAACGGATTTTATCAGGCACTTATCAGCATAGAATTCAACTATTTATCCTTTATCGCAGAGTTGGCTTATGCTAATGAGATTGTGTTCCAATCCTTCGACATAAGCCACATCCGAGAAGGATACATTGCCGTTAGTAATCATACCATAGCTTCTAGTGATTCCACGGTCTGAACCTCCAAAGATGACCTTTGGTCCGTTCATGACTGGAGTAAAGTTCTGAATGAGGCTTCTAGTCCCGGTAATATGCCGAAAGCATCCGCTGTCCAAGTACCAGATAGGCGTTTTGTTGGCCTTTGGACATACCTGCAATCATAATCAGTTTGCCTTAGGAACCCAAACACGTTTGGGTCCTTGGTCTCGGGTTAGAGTGCTCCCCCTGCGAGTGTTAGCATTATGAGTGGTATTTCTCATATTGCTGACATGATCGGTTGCAGCATTTCTGGAATTGAACCAGCAGTCTATGGCGAAGTGACCAACCTTGCCACAGCACCAACAGTCAAATTTGTTGTACCTTTGCCTCAAGATCTCCTGCTTGACCTTTTGGAATTGTGGTCTAGCAGGGGCAGCATTCTTGGAGGGAGATGCCTCATGATGATGACAATCACATGGCTTCTTCTCCTTTATGGGCTTTTCTACAACAGGCTTCGTCTTTGGTGCCTTCTTGAAGTTATGTCCATGATTGAAAGGGCCATAGCTCTGAAGAATAACTTCTTCATAAGGTGCCTTAAAGACACTTTCGCCAAAGTTTCGGGGTCGAGCCCATCCTTGATAGCGGGACTTTGGCTCTACATAAGTAGGCCTAACAAAGTGCCCGTAGGATGAATCAAAATCAAACTCATTTGATGGAAAGATGACCTTTTTGAATGTAGTTTGATTTTGAGGGGCTTTCCCCTTCTCTTCGGCTAAGGCCTTTTTGGCGGCCTTATTCTTCCGTTGATTCTTGTTTCTCCTAGAGGATTTACTAGGAGCTTCTTCATGGCCTAGTCCAGCTCCCTTGGCCTTTGCTGAGAATTCAACAACGAATGGAAGAACAGTTTTGGGCTTCGAGAAACTTTCAACAAGTTTCTTTTCAGCCGCAAGTTGGGCTTCCAACTCTTTGATAATCTTCTCCTTAAGGTCAAGGTGCTCAAGAGCCTTGTTATATTCTTCAATAGCATTATTGAAGTTTTCTTCGAGGGAGTCAGTCTTTGCGACTTTCTCTCTCAAGATGCTCTCTTCTGCTTTTAGAGATTTGATCTCTTTAGCCTGAGTCTTCACGACTCGATGACATTTGTCGTAAGCCATGATTAACTCCTTGTACTGGGCCATTAGCTCTGACTCATCGTCAGAGGAGCTTTCCTCACAATCATGTTCAGAGACTTCAGAATCTGAAAGAGGGGTATGAGAGTTTACCTTCCCCGTGAACTGGGGCTCTTGATCATCATCTGTTTGAGCCATTAGCCCAAATTAAGCTTCTTCTTCTTCACTTGACTCAGATGAGTCAGAGTCACTAAGAGTCTTGCTCTTTTTGGCTATGAGGCTCTTCTCTTTACTCTTCTTGTTGTGTGAGGATTTCTTTTCTTCTCGTCTGCCACCCTCCTTCTTCTTATGAGGGCAGTCAGTGATGACGTGACCTGGCTTATTACAACAATAGCAAATGATGTCTGTCGAAACATATTTGTTCTGTTTAGAGGAATACCTGTCATGGCTATTTGAGCCTTTTCTTTGTCGTGATCTTCTATAGGAGTCATCCTTGCCTTTCCATTGCTTTTTCTTATTCAAGAATTTCTTGAACTGTCGTGAGAGCAGTGAGAACTCTCATTCCGATAGCTCAGAGCCTGAGGTACTAGGCTCAGAAGTTTCTTCTTCTTCACTAATCTCTGGAGCTGGAGCAGGGGAGGCAGCCTTTGTCTTTCTGGAGGTGTCTGCTTTTGGAGCAACAAACTTTTCTTTGAGAGCAGACCTGCTCTTCTCTTCTTCAGATTTCCTGGTGTTGAGTTGAAGCTCGTATGACATAAGCTTCCCGAAGAGATTTTGTGGGTCTGTCTCAGCCAGCTTCCCAAACTCCCTGATGGCACAGACCTTGTTGTCCCATTCTTTGGTCAGGGATCTCAGGAATTTATCATTCAGTTCTTCATTAGTGAATACTCTGCCATAGACCCTCGGGCCATTCACTATCTTGAAAATGTTCTCAAATGTATCAGCATTGGTCTCTTTGCTTCCCTGTCGGAAGGCTTCATACTTCTGATTGAGGAGGGATCTCCGATCATCCCTTACTTCTTCTGTTCCTTCCATTAAGGTAACCAAGGACTGCCACATCTCCTTTGCAGATTGGCGGTGGATTAAGTTTTGCAGCATTGAGTCATCAACTGCACTTGCTATAATGTTTTTAGCTTTCTTGTCTAGTGATACAAGTGCAATCTCGTCCTTGTCCAAATACATTAGCTTCTTTGGAACCTTCTTGGTAGTATCTATAGTGGATACAGTCATAGGGACATAAGGACCTTCTTCAACTATCATGAAGATCTTTGGATCCACAGCTTCCATAAAAAATTTGATCCTTTCTTTCCACATGGGAAAGTTGTTCTTGTTGCACAGGGGAAGCTTGGCGAAATCCTTTGCCTTGTCCATGATAGATAGATCTCAATTAACAACTATATGCAGGAAATGATCAAGGTGTTAACCTTTTAACGATCAACCTCCCTCTGATACCAATTGAAAGATAATAGTTGTTAACCTAAATCACCTAGAGGGGGGTGAATAGGTGAGTTGTGCGTCTTTTGCGGAATAAAAAATCTTAGAACACAACACATATCTATCTACTAAAATATCACAGACGAGACAAGATTTATAGTGGTTCCCCGATCTTGGGTACATCCACTTTCCCTCACCGATCTAGTAATAAACTAGACACGGCTACTCCATTATCTCGGATTGAAAATCAATCCTACCCTCGGAAAAAAGTTCCTACAATCTTAATCCAATCCAACTAGATCTACAACTCGGAAGAAACACCTTCCTACAAACTCAGAGTGGAAAACTCCTACACTCGGAGAAAAATTCTCCTACAGAAAAGAAATTCAAGTATTGAAAAATACAAACAGTGAAATCGTCTGATTCAGATCTGAAAATAACACAGAAACTGGAATCTTCTTCTTGGCGTTTGGCTTTATCAGAAAAGTTGAAGAATGATTCTCGGCAACAGTAGATCTGAACTTCTTGCTTCCACGATCCGTCAGATGATGAGTATACAAAACAAGATCCCGATCTGGAGAGCTTCTTCAGTCTATTTCCTCTGAAGATCGAAACCCTTGCCGGAGAAGTACAGCGGCGGCGGCGACTTTCGTTCCGTGAAAAGAGAGAGGAAATAGTGATTATTTTGGAAAGCGACGGCTGCAAAACTCAGAAGAATTTTTTTCTTGAAAGATCTATTTTTCTGATTAGGTTTTGTCGATTAGACAAGACCTTTTATAGGAGTACTAATAATGGTCATAATTGGTTTTAATGACGTACACGTGGACCAATCATATCACGGTATTTGAAATTTTGTCAAATCTAGACTTAGAAGAAATTTCAGGGAAAATGAAGTCATATACACGAGTAGGTATAGAACTACTCGAGTAGGTCAAGGATTACTCGAGTAAGCAGAGAGAAATTACTCAGGTATATAAATCAAGACTACTCGAGTATGTTGAGGACAACTACTCGTGTACATATAGTAAACTACTCGAGTATGTTAGAAGGACAACTCGAGTACACAGAAAGTTTCTCACGGGAAGGAGTTGAGCTACTCGAGTACAAGTTATACTACTCGAGTGGTTAGAAAAACTACTCAAGTCAAACACTTAGAAATATTTTGCACATGGGAAAAACAGCTACTCGAGTAGTTAGGTTTAACTACTCGAGATAAGAGAAATCTTCTCGAGAATATGAAGGACTTACTCGAGTATGTAAAGTACCTACTCGAGTAAATGACTTAGAAAAAATTTTGAGAAATAGAAATCTGGAACTACTCGAGTATGAACTACTCGAGAGAAAATAAGCTACTCGAGTATGTGACTTGGACTACTCGAGTGATTTACTTAGAGAAATTTGGAAACTGAATTCTGGGCAACTCGAGTAGGAAGAATGATCTACTCGAGTAGTTAAGTAAGCTACTCGAGTATGTCAATGAACTACTCGAGTGTTTTACTTAACTTCACGAGAGGAAAAATTTTCTTACTCGAGTATGCAGAACTTTTACTCGAGTATTTCTTAAGCAATCTACTCGAGTAGTTAAGGACCTACTCAAGAGAAATACTTAGAGAAATTCTCTCAGCAATTTTTTTCTTCTACTAGAGGGGAATCAGCACCAAGTCTTTACACAGTCCTATAGCTTGAATATGAAGTGTATCCTAATAGAGAGGCTACACATGAGTCAACACTTTGGAACACACAATGAGGGATTACACTGTATGATCCTGTGTTTGATGACCCATTGTAGACTGACATTGGTCTACACTTCCCATTGGAATCCTACAAACACATAACTCAATCAAAGCATCAAATACAACCTAATTCATCAAATTTGGGTTAATGTGGACATAGTTCCCAACACATGGTTCGACCATGAGTGCTTGCAGGCCCACAAGCGCGTTCTGGAGCTGCACCGCTTGATGGTCCGCCACGGCTTCAACCTCATCTGCCTCCTGCAAAAGGCCGAGCAGAAGCACAATGTCGCCTAGGAGAAGACCGTTGACCTGACGAGACAACTCAGCATTGCCGAGGACCTACTTGCCAAGGCTGCCGACGGGCTTGTGAGTACTGGTCGCTTCCCGCTTTTTTACTTAGAATTTCCTGCCTTTTACTCAGAATTTCCTGCCTTTTCTGTGACTTACTCGCCTTAGAGCTCTCCTCCTTAGGCGACCTCGCTAGGATCAAACTTGCCGTTAGAATGCATGTTAGGATTCATACCTGTGAATAGACCTTGAGAGCTCGCCAGCCCTAGGCTGTAAAACCCCCTATTCGTCGCATAGCATATAACAGTAGGTCCGGCCGGGGCCCGATGCCATATACTACAGACAGACCGGGTGGTTACTCAATGGAAACCATCCAACCAATCATAACGTCCTACACAGAGCATTCTAGCGGAAGCAGTTTAATAAGTTGCAATAAAGAACCCAGCACAAAAGCATGAATGTCCACTAATACCAAATAAGAATGTTGTACATACACAAGTACAGGCCTTAAGGCCTTACAAAATGGTTCACTTGATATTACATGATTTACAAACCACGGCACGCAGGCCGGTCATACATGAATAAAAGCAATAAACACTCCAATTAGGCCATCGAGGGTCGGCTTTGCAATTTGGGCTTTAGCCCGCTATTGACCGCTTGGTCCAGCAGCACCTGCAAGCAACAAAACCACCGCACGGTGGCAAAACAAGGCAACGGTCAGCAATGCTGACCAAATTATAACGATCCCGCCCCCAACTCGGGGCGGCGATGCTCCTTCCCTGCATTTCATTAGCATAAGCAAGCAATTTAACAATATTCATTTCATCACAGGCGTAGGCTCATACGGCCACACACCCTGTGCACACAGGGCACATTCTCAGTGAACACAGTCTAAGTCTGCCGACTCACCACCATCCCTTTGGACGGCCAACCAATGAGCAATTTGTCTTCTCGGCATGGGTCCCGGTAATTAAAACCATAGACCGCCGAAGACCCTCATCTATGCCAATGGCAAGTGCCACGTAACCTTAGGTCTCTTTAACCCGAACGACATAGAACGGGTACGGTTCCATCTGACCCGTGCTCACATCGCAACGGTAATTTAAACCATATGCGCAGGTCAAACTTCTCCCGAGTCCCGTTTCCATCACAATTCACATAACCCGGTTATGTTCAAGTTGGCTCTCAGGCCACCAAGTTGGCAAGATCACGCATCCGCCCAGTTTTCCGGGTGCACCTTTGGGTTAATCCCCAAGGCTCCCTGTTGCAATCTACCACGTAGAAAACCCGAAAAACAAACAATCGCACGGAGTATTCTCTGGCATTTATGCAATGCAACATCACCGATCCAGACCAACATGTCCGGATAGGCTTTACACATCATGCCTATGTCCGTTCTCGCTTACGGACTCTAAACAACGGGGACTTTACATATCTACCCGAAGGAACGCCTCCAACTCACCGCAAACTCGCGAGAGCGGGCTTCCTATGCAAAGAAGGACAACTACACATGCTCAAGAAGAGAATCGTTACCCTAGCATTCTTCTTTGGCGCCATGGAAAAGTAAGCGGATGAAAAGCACCGCACTCTCTTTGCCTCCGTGGATCCGGAGTCGGCTCGCGATTTGGAGCTTCGAAGCTCCTCTAATGGCCAGATCTAGCTTCTTCTTCCTCCATTGGCTCTCCTCTCTCTCTATACTTTAGAAAGATAACCACTCAAGTAAAAGTGAGGGTTTCAAAGGTCCAATCCTGGGTATATCCCATCAGGAACAACCCCTAACCGTCGGATTCCAAGTTAAAGAAACGAACCGCTTTGATTCGGGCCTGTAATGTACAATCTAGACCGAACACGACCTGGCACACTCCTGTGTCTAGGGCCGTGTCCCTCATTCGCCGTCAAAATCGACGCGCCTGGAACAACACACGGGCATCGAACACGCCCGTGTTCGACCTGATACGCCCGTGTTCCACATGACACGGCCGTGAGGTCGGCCGTGTACCCCCATCGATTTATCCCGAAAATAACCCGAGAACAACATGGGTTCTTGGACACGCCCGTGTCCAAATCCGTGTCCACTCGAACACGCCTGGGCTCCAGGCCGTGCTCACGGTCTCGACACTTCATCAAGCGAAGTTCGTCGACTCCCTGGGATGAGTGTCGACACGGGCTCGACACGCCCTGAGACACGCCCGTGTCTCAGGCCGTGTGCCCTGTCTCGACACTTCGTCGAGCGCAAAGTGTCGACTTCGCGGGCTGAGTGTCGACACGTGCTCGACACGCCCTGAGACACGCCCGTGTCTCAGGCCGTGTGCCCAGTCTCGACACTTCGTCGAGCGAAATTCGTCGACCTCTCGACCAAATTGTCGACACAAGCCTGACACGCCCTGGGACACGCCCGTGTCCCAGGCCGTGTGCCTCCTGCCAGAACCCAAAAATGGCCCAAAATGTCCCTCGTTGCTCTTTTGAGTTTCAGGGCGTTACAACTCTCCCCCTCTTAAAAGAATTTCGTCCACGAAATTATATAAAGGAAAGACAAGTACCAATATTAAATTGTACCTGAGCGGAACAACTCCGGATACTCGTCAAGCATAGTCTGCTCTCGTTCCCAAGAGAGCTCCTCACGACCGCAATTGTCCCACTGGACCTTGACCATCCTGATCTATTTATTGCGTAGCCGCTTGACCTCCGAGTCCTCAATCTGCACGTGTTTGACCTTTGTCGTCAACCCACTATCCACCGGCACTTGATCAACCGCGATCACTTGCGAAGGCTCTTGCACCGCCTTCCGAAGCACCAAAATATGGAATACATCATGTAATCCACCAAGCTCCACTGAAAGCTTCAACCGATAGGCTGCTTCACCAACTCGCTCCAGAACCTCAAACGGCCCAAGGTACCTCGGGCTTAACTTTTTCAATCGCCGCACCCGCGAGACACCCTTGAACGGCTTGATCTTTAAGTACACATAGTCGCCCACAGCGAACTCCACGTTCCTGTGCTTGGCATTATAGTACTTCGCTTGCCGGTCCTGAGCGATAAGCAACCTCTCCTGAATGGTATGCACCAACGAAGTAGCATCCTCCACTTCTAATCGCTTATACGACTTTGACTCACCCGTTTCTAGCCAAGACAACGGCGTGCGACATTTTCTATCAAAAAGGGCCTCGAAGGGCGCCATCTGAATACTCGCCTGGTAGCTATTATTGTATGCGAACTCCACCAAATAAAGTTGGTCTTCCCATTGCCTTCCAAAATCTAAGACACATGCGGAGCATGTCTTCCATGGTTCTATTGACCCTCTCGGTCTGCCCATCCGTTTGCGGATGGAAGGCTGTGCTGAATTTTAGCTTTGTTCCCAACATTTGCTGCACAAGCCTCCAATCATTGGACGTGAATCACCCATCTCGGTCACTCACGATGCTGCGGGGCACACCGTGAAGCCGTACTATATTATGCACATATAGTTTTGCCAACTTCTCCACCGGATCATCCTTCCTATGCGGAATGAAATGCGACACCTTCGTTAACCGATCCATGACCACCCAAATGGCGTTATTCCCCTTTTGCGACCTTGGCAAACCGTGCAAAAAGTCCATAGAGATGTCATCGAATTTCCACTCCGAAATAGGCAAGGACTTAAGAAATCCTCCCGGCTTTTGGCATTCCGCCTTCACCAAGGCGCAAGTTTGGCATTTCGCCACGTAGAGCGCCACATCCTTTTTCAAACCCGGCCACCAAAACAGTTTCTTTACATAGCGATACATCTTCGTGCTCCCCGGGTGAATCGAGTACTTGGTATGGTGTGCCTCGTACAACAATTCCACCCGCAAATTGCCCACACTTGGGACGCACAGACGACCGTCTTTCCAAAGCAATCCGTCCTCCACAACAAATTGGGAATTTGACCCATCCAGAGCCTCTACCACGAACTGCTTCATATGGACATTCATATCCAAAGCCTGCCGAATCCGATCAGCCAGGTCATATTGGACTTCAGTCCAATTCAGTACTGCTTCAGCACTTGATTGCTTATCCACACAAACAATCTCTAGCGCCTCCAACTCCCGCACAAACCGCTCATCATGCACTGATAGCCAATTGACTTGAGTTGGGGCTCAGCGACTCAACGCGTCCGCAACTGCATTCCCTTTACCAGGCACGTAGTGGATCTTGAATGTATAGTCTCCCAAGAACTCCATCCATCTATGCTGACGCATATTCAGATCTTTCTGATCAATCAGATACTTCAGGCTCTTATGATCAGTGTAGATATCAATCTTCACACCGTACAAATAATCCCTCCACAGCTTCAAGGAAAAAATCACGGCCGCTAACTCCAAGTCATGGACCAGATAATTCCTCTCGTGCACTTTTAGTTGTCTCGAGCCATAAGCTATCACACTTCCGTGTTGCAGTAGCACGCAACCTAAACCGCTGCCCGAAGCATCACTATAAATCTCATAGCATTCGGTACCACATGGCGAACTCAGCACAGGCGCCGAGGTCAACCGACATTTCAACTCCTCAAAAGATTGCGCGCACTCCGGCGTCCAAACGAACTTCTGCTCCTTCCTCGTCAAAGTAGTGAGAGGTAACGCTATCCGCGAGAAGTTCTCTACAAAGCGCCTATAATAGCCGGCAAGCCCCAGAAAGCTCCGGACTTCCGCTACCGTAGCAAGCTCAGGCCACTTCCGTATCGCAACAATCTTTGCCGGATCCACAGCAATACCCTCTCCACTCACTATATGACCGAGGAACGCCACTGAGGATAACCAAAACTCGCACTTCGAGAACTTGACATATAGTTGATTCCTCCTTAGCGTCTCCAAAACCAAATGAAGATGCTTGAAGTGATCTTACTCACTTTGCGAGTACACCAAAATATCATCGATGAAGACGATCACAAAATGGTCCAAGTACTCCCTGAAGGTCCTGTTCATCAAATCCATGAACACTGACGGTGCATTAGTCAGCCCAAACGGCATGACCGTAAACTCATAATGCCCGTATCTCGTACTGAACGCTGTCTTCTGGATATCACTCTCCCTTATTCGCAGCTGATAGTACCCAGACTTGAGATCCAACTTCGAGTACACCGTCGACCCGACCAACTGATCAAAAAGATCATCGATCTGGGGGATCGGGTACTTGTTCTTTTTCGTCAACTTGTTGAGCTACCGATAATCGATACATAGCCTCAAGCTTCTGTCCTTCTTCTTAACAAAGAGGACCGGCGCGCTCCAAGGCGAAGAACTTGGGCGCACATACCCTTGCTCCAACAACTCTTGTAGTTGAACCTTCAGCTCCGCCATTTCCTTAGGCGCTAGCCGATAAGGAGATCGTGACACAGGCTTTGCACCTGGCACTAGCTCAATCGTAAAATCTATCTCCCACTGAGGCGGGGCTCCAGGAAGATCTGCGGGGAACACATCAGGGTATTTTGATACCACTGAAATACTATCCAACGCGGGCTTCGGCTTGGCAACCTCCACTAGTGTAAAGAACAGTTCTGCACCGACACGAACCGCCTTCACCACCTGAAGAGCAGACATCAACGTCTTGCTCGACCCCTTTAAGCCCGTAAAAATCGTCTCACGACTTGCTCCCAGTTTGACTTCCTTGCGACCGCAATCAATATAGGCTTGCTGCTCCGAGAGCCAGTCCATGCCAAATATAACGTCGAACTCCACCAACGGAAGTAACGACGCTTGCAGATCGAACTCCTGATTCCCAATACGAATCTTAACATCGCAGATCTTATCCTTCGCCATCGAAGAAGGGACTCCGATGCGTGATATAAATCCCTCGGACAAGAAGGAGTGTGAAGCTCCCGTATCGAAGAGTGCTCTTGCCGGATTTTCACAAATCAAAACAAATCCTAAACAAGCAGTGGTAAGGTAACATGTGCATAACAAGTATTTAAAGAAACTGACTTGCTATAAATTAAACCGTACATGTCACCACATCCGCCTGTTTGATGGCCTCCTGTTGGCCAAGATTATACACCCTTGGTTGGGCCGGAGCATAGTGGGACGCGGTCGACTCCACCGCCTTGCCCTTCTCTTCGTAAGTAGCTCTCGGCTTCCTTTCGGACTTGGGACGTCCGCTCCAACAATCGCGGGCAAAGTGCCCCGTCTTTCCACAAGTAAAACACGCGCCCGGGGTCCGACTCGTAGTCGCCCTAGAAGCACCAGAAGGAGCTGGACCCGAAGTCTTATGCTTCTTGTTGGGTACATTGGATTAAATGTACCAGATTTGAAGAAGCCTCAACCTACTCAATGATATACATCATGGTGTATTTGATGTGTTTTTGAGTTGATGTGTGCAGGTTAAGTAATTGCAAGGAAAGCAAAAAGTTTCTAAGTCCATGTGTCGACACACAGAAGAAAAGTGTCGACACTTAAGAAGGCTTGTGTCGACACCCAGAGAAGCAGTGTCGACACTTGGAGTAATTGTGTCGACACCAGGAATGTAGAGTCGACACCAGAAGAAAAGTGTCGACACATACAGGATGTGTCGACACACAATGAAGAAATGTCTAAATTATCTGTGTCGACACTTAAAAGCACTGTCGACACCCAGAGGAACTTTGTCGACATCAAAAGTGTCGACACTAGGAGGCTGTGTCGACACTCAGCAAACTTCAACAGAGTTTAAGTACATGTGTCGACACAAAGGAGATGTGTCGACACACAGCAAAAGTCTCAACACATGAAGAATGTGTCGACACAAAGGAGATGTGTCGACACTCAGCAAAAGTCTCAACACATGGAGAATGTGTCGACACTAGGAGATGTGTCGACACTCAGCAGAAGTTTCAACACAGAAGGCATGTGTCGACACAAAGAAGATGTGTCGACACTTAACAAGTTCAACACAAGAAGATGTGTCGACACAAAGGAGTTGTGTCGACACTTAGCAGAAATCAACTAAGTATTGAAGAAGAAGGACTTGTGTCGACACACATGATCAGTGTCGACACATGTTGAAGAAGCAGTGTCGAGAAGCAATTTCTACAACACAAGGAGTTGTGTTGACACTATGAAGGCTAGTGTCGACACTTAGTCTACTTGTGTCGACACTTGGTCTATCAGTGTCGACACTTAAAGACTGACTGTCTCGACACTTTCAGATAGTTACAGAAAATTCAAGAAGTGACTGGATGACTTGACAGCTGCCATTCCAGCCGGTCTACTGCAACTGTCAGAGCTGTCAGGAAGTTGTTAGAAACCGGAATAGCCGGTTACCTTGGAGAAAGTCTATATAAAGTCCCTTCTCCTTCGACAGATAAGAAATAGATTGAAGATAGAGTATTGGATTCATTGAAGATCTAACAACACTAAAAGAAGAAGACCTTCAAGTGAAGATCTAAGAAGTTGGAGAGAGAGAGAGAGCTCCTTCTAAGAAGACAGCTGTTGAACAAGGCTGTGAAGAAAGTTTCAGATTGAGATCTGATTCTTAAGTCAGCAGTGATTGAAGATCATCTGCATAGAGTTTCAACCCTACTGTGTTCTAATTCAAGAAGCTTTGAAGAAAGCCAAGGGAGGTTGATCTCAGCAAAGTTCTTCCAAGAACTCATCAAGAAACCAGTCAACTCTACTCTCTCATTCTGAGTTGTGGGTATATACTTTGTAATTTTAATTTCTTGTAGGATCCTAAGGGATCTGAGTTGTAAGCCTGAAATTATAAAGGCTGAGTGGGAGGGCCTGTGTGCCTGAGTGTAGGAGATTCATTTCTCTGAGTGTAGGCCTTGTTGAGGGCTGAGTGTAGGCCTTGTTGAAGGCTGAGTGTAGGTCTTTGTGAAGACTGAGTGGTAGGGCTGTGTTCCTGAGTTGTAGCAGTGGGATCACTCTGAGTTGTAGGAACCTGTTTGGGGTTCTGAGCTGTAAGATCTGAGGATCTGAGTAGTAGTGGAGAAGTTTGGCCGAATCTAGTACACTACTAGATAGGCGAAGGGGGAAAGTGGATGTACCCAGACCTTGGGGAACCACTATAAAAACTATGTGTACTCTGTGTGTGACTGATTCTATGTTTGCTGTTTAAAGTTCTGTGAATTCTGTGATTAATTCTGCCTAAAAGTTTCAAAAGATTAAGGTCACCTATTCACCCCCCTCTAGGTGATTAGGTACAATTTCTTTCACTTCTTGAAGAATCTTTGATAGCCAGACTTTGAAGTAGTCGGCACTTTGAACCCAGATTTCTTCTCACCAACGTTCTTCTTCGCTTGAACATTCTTCATGTCCTTCTCCAAGGACCGGGCCGTGTTGACCAAGGTCAAGAAACCCTGTGTCATTGGCCCCGAGAGTAGTAATCTCAACTCATCGCTCAACCCTTCGTAGAATCGATTCGTCTTGCGCTCCTCATCCGCAATGGTGGAGCTAGCATATCGACTCAAACGAGTAAACTCGTGGAGATATTCATCCACGCTCCTCTCACCCTGAACCAACTTCAGGAACTCGTTCTCCAACGCTATCCTCTGCGCTGAAGGGAGGTATCTAGCCAAGAACAATCTCGAGAACTCCATCGAGACATCAACAAGTTGCCTACCTATCAATTGATGCAGCTCCAATCCTTCCCACCGCATTCTCGCTTCACCGTCCAAAAGGAATGTAGCATTGGTGGTCATTTGCCACTCCTCCGTCTACATTGCTGTCATGACTCTCTTCACCCTGGAGAGCTAGTCTTCAGCTTGAGATGGGGTTCCCAACCCCGAAAATACCGGAGGATTAAAGCTCATGACATGCTTGAGCTGTCTCTCGGTTGCCCTCCTTGGCACCACCGGTTCCTCTACCACCTGCTCCACTCTTCGCTGCTCAGCCGCTTGCAGCGGTACCTGCTCCATCGCAGGAGCGGGCTGCTGCGTTTGCCTTGCAGGCTGCGCATTAATCATAGCCAACACTGCTTCAGCCACCAATCATATGGTCTCAGCCGATAGAGGTGTTGCAGGAGCTTCATTATGTGCACTGCTAGCCTCAGAAACTCGACGTTCCGACGACCCAGCACCACTTCTGGTCACCTATAGTGGTACAAAACACCGTTAAGCGACCAAATAAAATTGAAAACAGCAATTATAGGAACACGCAGGTTCCTCAACCACGTGTATTTCATTCCTAAGTCGACATTCATGGGTTCTTTTACTGTTATAACGATGACGCACACACATGGGCTCACCACCCCTTAAAAAGAATTCGTCCACAAATTCATGTTAAGCCCGACCAAAACCCGTAGTCTGATACCAAATTGTAACACCCCCTATCCGTCGCATAGCATATAACAGTATGTCCGGCCGGGGCCCGATGCCATATACTACAGACAGACCGGGTGGTTACTCAATGGAAACCATCCAAACAATCATAACGTCCTACACAGAGCATTCTAGCGGAAGTAGTTTAATAAGTTGCAATAAAGAACCCAGCACAAAAGCATGAATGTCCACTAATACCAAATAAGAATGTTGTACATACACAAGTACAGGCCTTAAGGCCTTACAAAATGGTTCACTTGATATTACATGATTTACAAACCACGACACGCAGGTCGGTCATACATGAATAAAAGCAGTAAACACTCCAATTAGGCCTTCGAGGGCCGGCTTCGCAATTTGGGCTTTAGCCTGCTATTGACCGCTTGGTCCAGCAGCACCTGCAAGCAATAAAACCACCACACGGTGGCAAAACAAGGCAACGGTCAGCAATGCTGACCAAATTATAACAATCTCTCCCCCAACTCGGGGCGGCGATGCTCCTTCCCTGCATTTCATTAGCATAAGCGAGCAATTTAACAATATTCGTTTCATCACAGGCGTAGGCTCATACGACCACACACCCCGTGCACACATGGCACATTCTCGGTGAACACAGTCTAAGTCTGTCGACTCACCACCGTCCCTTTGGACGGCCAACTAATGAGCAATTTGTCTTCCCGGCATGGGTCCCGGTAATTAAAACCATAGACCACCGAAGACCCTCATCTATGCCAACGGCAAGTGCCACGTAACCTTAGCTCTCTTTAACCCGAACGACATAGAACGGGTACGGTTCCATCTGACCCGTGCTCACATCGCAACGGTATTTTAAACCATATGCGCAGGTCAAACTTCTCCCGAGTCCCGTTTCCATCACAATTCACATAACCCGGTTATGTTCAAGTTGGCTCTCAGGCCACCAAGTTAGCAAGATCACGCATCCGCCCAGTTTTCCGGGTGCACCTTTGGGTTAATCCCCAAGGCTCCCTGTTGCAATCTACCACGTAGAAAACCCAAAAAACAAACAATCGCACGGAGTCTTCTCCGGCATTTATGCAATGCAACATCACCGATCCAGACCAACATATCCGGATAGGCTTCACACATCATGCCTATGTCCGTTCTCGCTTACGGACTCTAAACAACGGGGACTTTACATATCTACCCAAAGGAACGCCTCCAACTCACAGCAAACTCGCGAGAGCGGGCTTCCTATGCAAAGAAGGAGAGCTACATATGCTCAAGAAGAGAATCGTTACCCTAGCATTCTTCTTTGGCGCCATGGAAAAGTAAGCGGATGAAAAGCACCGCACTCTCTTTGCCTCCGTGGATCCGGAGTCGGCTCGCGATTTGGAGCTTCAAAGCTCCACCAATGGTCGGATCTAGCTTCTTCTTCCTCCCTTGGCTCTCCTCTCACTCTATACTTTAGAAAGATAACCACTCAAGTAAAAGTGAGGCTTTCAAAGGTCCAATCCTGGGTATATCCCATCAGTAACAACCCCCAACCGTCGGATTCCATGTTAAAGAAACGAACGGCTTTGATTCGGGCCTGTAATGTACAATCTGGACCGAACACGGCCTGGCACACGCCCGTGTCCAGGGCTGTGTCCCTCATTCGCCGTCAAAATCGACGTGCCTGGAACAACACACGGGCATCGAACACGCCCATGTTCGACCTGACACGCCCGTGTTCCACCTGACACGCCCGTGAGGTCGGCCGTGTACCCCCATCAATTTATCCCGAAAATAACCCGAGAACAACACGAGTTCTTGGACACGCCCGTTGTCACAACCCGCATTTCCTCAACGAGTACATCGTATCAGAGCAAGAGGAACTACGGGTTATGATGCCACGTCGTGCAGGGGATAACTACACACGCTCAGGCAACTCTTGACGTTCACTTTATAAGTTGAAATTCAACCGTGGAATGGAAGAAAACTTTTGAACTGAATGGTCGTATCCCTCGGCCTTAGATCGTAAAACTGTATTTGTACGCGGCGGAAATACTTTGTTTATTGATAGTGAGCTCCTATATGCAGCCTATCATGATACTACTATAAGAAATCCTCTTTATTTACGTTATTTGAAAATAAGTCTTAGTTGATTAAAACATGTATGCATGATATACATAATAGGTTTTTTTGTTTAGTTTAAAATATCTAATGCAACCTATCATAAATCCTTCCCAAGAGCAAAAAGACATCATCCACATGAGTCACATAGCAGTCTATTATTCATCCATCACAAGTAAGAAAACCACCAATGGGCGCCAACAAGCTGACACAATCCCATTGGGGTATATGTAGGTCTGTACAACAAAGAGAAGCACTACCTCGCCAAAGCAGCTCGGCAAGCTCCACAGCAACTCCACTAACCAACCTAGCCGCTCACCCGGCTACAACCTGCACCTGAGGCATTCAAGAAAGAATACCTCAGCAATCATCCAAACTATACAAAAGAGAGCATAAAGTTCATAATGGATCAAGAAGGGGCTTACTGACCCCGTAGCAATGCTTCATACAAGTAAAAAGAGTGCATAAAACAAGTGGAAAACGCACCCAAAATATATGCCAAACGCACCAAGTGCGTACAAGTTCATCAAATCCTGCTCAACCCGCAGGAGCAAAAGTCAAAACACATGCCCATTCCATCATTCATAGGACAAGAACCTACTAGACAAGTGAAGCATAAGCAGCGGTTAAGTTCAATTTCGCAAGGGTCTTATCGGTGGCGGCCCTAAAGTGGAACGCACCAAACAAAACCAGCCCAAATCGGGGCCAAAGTGGTCTCTCTAACCACAAAAACAAAACCCGGTGGCCACAGGCTGAAACCACACCACCCCTTGCAAAATTCTCACACAAACGCTCCCGCCATGCTTCACGAATTCGCCTCGCAAAACGCCCCATAACCCAAGGTAACACGTTTCCTTTCATCGCCCTTACACACAACTACCAATTTCCAACGTAGAGTTTGACGAACTTCATCACATGAAAAAGGTCATAGGCCTTGTATCCAAGAAGAATTACATATAGAGTTTGATTAACATAAGTACATAAACCGCATATTTGGAACACAATCATATGTTTTTGATCAAGGAAAAATCACCTCTATGTGATAGGCTACATGAATATGAACCAAATTAGCTACATGAAATAATCTAGCATAGGGAAGTTGATAACTACATGAATCACAAATCTAAACATGGGAGAGCAAAGTCGTTTAGCATAGGGAATTAGGATAAGGAATTAACTAATTTGAATTTAGCATAGGGAATTTTAGCATAGGGAATTAACAAGGTCATTTAGCATAAGGAATTCGCTACATGTATCAAATTAACAAACAAGAGGATTGATCATACTTTGAATCAAGAAGAACAAATACGCATAGGGGAATTGAAAGAGCAATTTAAGGAAGAATTCAACACCAAATCTAAAGCTAGGAAAATGGAAAATTGAAGCAAGAACGAAGATTGGCAAGGGTGGAGAACACCGCTTGCCTGAACCGAGGCGATGCCGCGACGGCTGCTCTCCTCTTTCCTTGCCTTGCTTGCTCCCTTGCTCTCTTGATTTCTCTTTGGGAATGAAGAAGAAGAAGATGAAGATGAAATGAGAAACCCAAGTCTCTGTTTCGGACTTATTTCCTCCAGAACAGAGCTGAATCGTTCGATGCAGGATCAAGGAAATGAACGGCACAAAAAAAAACTGGAAAAAGTCAATTTTCGGGCCGGTCACGCCCTGTGTCACGCCCGTGACACAGGGCGTGTACCATAAGCGGCGCCGAAAGGCGGCAATTCCACTTGCTTATCCACACGGTACACGGCCGGGTACACGCCCGTGACGGGTCGGTCACGCCCGTGACCTAGGGCGTGTAGCCCGTGTCTCGACACCTCGTCGACAGAAAGTGTCGACACTCGACCCATCTTGACACGCCCTGTGACACGCCCGTGTCACAGGCCGTGTCCCCTCTCTCGACACTCGACACTCGATACTCGACGCTCGATACTCGACGCTCGATACTCGAAACTCGACGAAGCGGGACACGGCCCGTGACACGCCCGTGTCACGGGGCGTGTACTCCATTCGTCGAGCTCAACTCGACGAAAGAAAAAAAATCGTCGAGTCAAGGAGGTCACGCCCAGGTCACGGCCTGGGTCACGCCCGTGTCAGGGGGCGTGTCTCGCACAAAAACGACCATTTTTCCCTTTTGTGAAAAATGTTTCTGAGACGTCCTAGACCAATTTTGCCTCAAGCACTTTTTTACCCTCTTTTTTTTTCTTTTTTTTTGTTTCCTGAACCAGCAACTAATGTGAGCTACATTACCCGGGCGCGAAAAAGTGCAAGCATTCCCTAAGAGGCCTCACCGAGTCCCTCATATGGACTCTGGTTTGCTGGGGAATCGTGCAACTCGGCAAACAAAACAGCCACTCGCAAGCCCGCGGGAAAAACCATGCTCAAACTACAGTCAAAACCAACGTAACGCCCATCATGCGTACGTACTCAAAAATCCGGGGTGTTACAATCACCCCCCTAACAAAAAGTTTCGCCTCGAAACTTTTCACAAAACCAAACACACAGCAAACCAAGGCATGAATACAATCAAATACTAAATCACATACCAGCTTATCTACGGGAACAAATGAGGGTGAGCCGCCCTCATCGTTGACTCGAGCTCCCACGTCGCGCTTTCCACATCCTGATTTTTCCATAGCACCTTGACCATAGGAATCTTCTTTTTCCGCAACACGCGATCTTGGGAGTCCAATATCTGGATGGGCATCTCCTCATATGAAAGATTCGGTGTCAATGGCGGCACAACGTCCAACACTTGTTTGTCATTTCGCACACACTTGCGAAGTTGGCTCACATGAAACACATTGTGAACACCAGGAAAGTTCACGGGTAATTCTATTTTGTAGGCGGATGCACCAATTCGCGCAAGAATCTTGAAGGGACCCACAAATCTTGGGTCTAATTTGCGCTCTTTTCCAAACCTTTTAATCCCAACCATTGGGGAGACCTTCAAGAAAACGGAATCTCCCACCGCAAATGCTAATTCCGACCTTCGTCGGTTGGCGTATTTTTCATATCGCTCTTGGGCGATTCGGAGCTTCTCCCGAATACCTCGGACAGCAACTTCCATGTCCTCGAGCGCTTCCGGACCCAACAAAGGCCGCTCGCCAACCTCAGCCCAAAATAGTGGGGTCCGACATCAACGCCCATATAAAGCTTCGAACGGAGCAATTTGTAAGCTTTCTTGATAGCTATTATTATATGTGAATTCCATAAGCCGCAAACGTTCATCCCATGCTCCGCCATACTCAAGAATATAGCATCGAATCATATCTTCCACAATTTGATTAACTCGTTCTGTTTGGCCATTCGTCTGAGGGTGGTAAGCAGTGGAATATCGCAAATCCGTTCCCAAACACTCTTGTAGACTTCGCCAAAAACGAGAGGTAAAGCGGGAATCTCGTTCTGAAATGATATTCACAGGCACACCATGCAGTCGGATGATCTCGTTCACATAGAGCTCCACTATTGTCTTCATCGGGTAGTTGATTTTAAAGGGTATGAAATGAGCACACTTGGTCAACCTATCCACGACGACCCACACGGAGTCATGTCCTCGTGGAGACCTTGGTAGACCTGTAATAAAATCCATTGAGATGCTTTCCCACTTCCAGGTTGGAATCTCCAATGGTGTCAACTTACCACCAGGCCTCCCATGATCAGCTTTCACCCGCTTGCAGGTATGACATTCCGATACAAATTGCGCTATATCTCTTTTCATTCCATACCACCAGACAATTTGTTTCAGATCACGGTACCTTTTTGTTGAGCCTGGATGGTAGGCCATACTTGAGCCATGTGATTCCCGACACACCATCTCGCGAATATCCCCAACCGCGGGGCTACAAAATCGCCCACGATACTTTAACGTGCCTGCACCGTCAATCGCAAAATCTGGTAATTCATCCTTTTCAGTCCGAAGAAATAAATGTAAAAGATCAGGATCATCTTTTTGATGTTGTCTTGCAAGCACCAGCCATGACGGTTCTTCTATTGCCGAATGACTTTGCGGGTCATATTTGCCCACCGCAATATCCATCAATAGAAATTCCTCTACAAGACGTTCGACGGAAAGATGAAATAATTTACCCGTCTTCCGACTCAAAGCATCGGCTACAACATTCGCTTTCCCTGGATGATACTGAATGTCCACATCATAATCAGCTACATACTCAAGCCATCGCCGTTGGCGCAACTTAAGTTCTTTCTGCGTGAAGACATACTTCAAGCTTTTATGAACTGTAAAGATTTTACACTGTGCACCATATAGCAAGTGTCTCCACAACTTCAATGCAAATATCACCGCTGCAAACTCCAAATCATGCGTTGGGTAATTCTTTTCATGAATTTTCAACTGCCGAGACCCATACGCAATCACCTTTTTGTCTTGCATTAACACACATCCAAGTCCAACGTGCGACGCATCCACAAACACTTCATAATCTTTTCCTTCTGTCGGCAAGACCAACACAGGAGCGGTACATAACCTATGTTTGAGTTCCAGGGATGAGGTCTCACACTTGGCATTCCATTCAAATGCTACATTATTCTGGGTTAAGCGAGTCAAAGGTGCGGCCAACGTAGCAAAACCTTCTACAAACCTGCGATAATAGCCGGCCAAGCCCAAGAAGCTTCAAATCTCTTTGGGTGTCTCTGGTCTTCTCCACTCCATAACTGCAGAAATCTTTTCGGGATCCAAAACTCGCAACTTGCGGCAACCAAAACTCGCATTTGCTTAGCTTGGCGAATAACCGTTGATCTCGCAAATTGGATAATACTAATCGCAGATGCTGTTCATGCTCCTCAACACTGCGGGAGTAGACAAGAACATCATCAATAAAAACCACCACAAATTTATCCAAGTAGTCCTTGAACACCCTGTTCCTCATATCCATGAAGGCTGATGGTGCGTTGGTCAAACCAAACGACATCACAAGGAATTCAAAATGACCATGTCGTGATCGAAATGCAGTCCGCGGAATATCAGACTCCCGGACCTTGAGCTGATGATAGCCCGAGCGGAGATCAATCTTCGAAAATACAGAACTGTCACGCAGTTGATCAAACAAATCATCGATTCTTGGCAGTGGGTACTTATTTTTAATTGTCACCTTGTTCAACTCCCGGTAATCGATGCAAAGGCGCATCGACCCATCTTTCTTCTTCACAAATAACACCTGTGCACCCCAAGGTGATGAACTCGGCCGGATAAACCCTTTTGCCAATAAGTCATCCAACTGTGTACGCAATTCTGCTAGCTCACGCGGGGCCATCCTATACGGCGCTTTCGCAATCGGTCGCGTACCCGGCTCCAAATCAATAACAAACTCGACATCACGATTAGGGGGTAGACCAGGAAGGTCAGTAGGAAAAACATCTGGAAATTCACGCACAACAGGAATCTCCTCCAAAAGCGGCAAAACAGCACTCGTCCCCACAACGGAGACAAAACAAGCACAACAGTCGGAAACAAACAACGTCCGAACACATACTGCCGAAATCCCTGGAGAATCCTGACAAGAATCACCATACACACTTCCTGGCTGACCATCATCCTTAATAAAATCCAAACGCTTTCCTCTGCACTGGATGACAGCATCATAACGGGCTAACCAGTCCATGCCCAGAATGACGTCAAAATCGTCCAAATCGATCACCTTGCAATCAACTCTTCCTATGAAATCCCCCAACAAAATGGGACAATCAAGAAGACCCCAGTCAGCCACCACAGAAGCGCCGGAAGGAAATTTCACCAAAAACGCATTCCCCACTCGCTCTGGTGTCAAATGATATCGATCCAGAAAGGTTCGAGCCACAAATGAATGGGTCGCGCCAGAATCAAAGAGAACACGCGCCCAACAGTTCTTTACCTTAAAGTTTCCTATAAGGGATATATGCTATGCTAAGAGCTACACATACGAGGCATACACAAAACGAGAACCAGAGGACTGAATCGAACCTGAGATAACCTGCGGTGACATCTGCGCTTCCTCTGAAGAGACCACATTCAACTTCCCTTTGCCTTTGTCCAAGAGCGGAGGCGGAGGCAAAGCCTGGAGTGGTGCGGGTTGTAACACAGCTTGAACCTGTGGGCACCTTGCGCGAAGATGTCCTGGTCTGCCACACTGGGAGCATACCTTGTCTTTGGCCCAGCAGCGGCTCACATCATGACCTCTTCTCCCACAAAATGTACACTCCAAGTCTCTGGTTGGCGCACCCTGAATGGCGTGCACCTGCTCCTTCTTTTGCATTCCCAACCGCTTGAAACATTTTTCAAACGGGTGACCGGCTCGGCCACAGAAGCTACATAGTTCCTTCTTCTTCTTTACGTCTGCCTCGTGGGACATTTTCTCTCCCACCAGCTGTCTCTTGCCCTGCCTCATCTGCTGCCCTCTTTGTTTGGCATTTTCGATAGCTTCTACCTTCAATGCCGCCTCAACCACCGTAGTGTAACTTGTCGCTCCATAAGCACTTGCGAACTGCTGCACGTCGCTGCGGAGTCCGCCCAAAAATCTCTTGACTCGATCAGCTTCCGTAGTCACCAAGCTCGGAGCGAACCGACTTAACTTGTTAAACTCAATTTCATACTCACTAACTGTGAGTTTTCTCTGCTTCAAGTACAAGAAGTCATTCATCAGGCGGTCCCTTTCCACTGCCGGTAGAAACTTGCGCCGTACCATTTCTTTAAACACTTCCCACGAACAGCCCGCCCCTAGGCCTTCCTTTTCTCGTAACCACCAACCTTTCGCCAACCCTTTAAGTTGATAGGCAGCAAGCATAACCTTCTGGTCCTCGGTCACACCAACATACACAAACATTTCTTCCAACGTAATCACCCAATCATCCAAGATCACGAAGTCTACTTTTCCATCATACGTCGGTGGTCCAAGTCGCTGAAACTGCGAGATGAAAGTCATCGCAGGAGGAACTACAACTGGGGGTGTCACTGCCACTGAAGGAGTCGAACTAGTGGGGCCTCTAACCGCCTCTTGTCCTCTTGGTGCCAGCCCAGACATCGCGGATGACATAGCTTAGAGCTGGGACTGGACCTCCTGCACCTGCCTCGTCAAAGCCTCATTACTTTGGCGAAGACTATCCATCAGGGCATTATTCTGCGCGCCCGAAGACTCACCCTCGGATTGGGGAGTTTGCCTTGTCACTGGCCGCTTCGACATCCTATTCACACGTTCACTCTTGTCAAGCTCAAACCCAACAAAACACACAACAGCTATGTACAGACCATACATATAAAAAAATCTGAACATCAACTGCTAGGTTGCTCTGGGAATTTGCAAATGATGGTATGCCTAGCCTAAAGATGACTCACCATCATCCCATGAACTTGTGCCTAAAACATGAATACATGACTTGATTTGACCCAAAACCATGTGTGTACAGGTGTCATCATGTACGTCTTAGCTCGGCACGTTGTGCTCATGCAATGTTATGTTATGCGTGCTGTGCTATGCAATCTAAAAAAAGCCTTAATGCATGCCATGAGCGGTCGTACGCATCACAATGCTATGCATCCCATACTACATAGCATTGCATGCAACGAATAAAAGAAAACGTACTAGTCGCATCCATGTGGTGAGGTTATGCATCCCATACTACATAACCCTCACATGTTGCCCCTATGGTGGATCCATATACAACCACATATTATGCATCCCATACTACATAATATGCCCCGTATACTTCTGTTCATGCCATGAGTGTAGTGTACGTGCTTCGGCCCAGACATACTGATGGCACCTCGGTGTGTGTATGAGATGATGCTTACACGCACAAAACAAAACAAAAGGGAAAGTTTGCCCGACCAAATGTCAAGCAAACCTAGCTCTGATACCAACTGTCACAACCCGCATTTCCTCAACGAGTACATCATATCAGAGCAAGAGGAACTACGGGTTATGATGCCACGTCATGCAGGGGATAACTGCACACGCTCAGGCAACTCTTGACGTTCACTTTATAAGTTGAAATTCAACCGTGGAATGGAAGAAAACTTTTGAACTGAATGGCCGTATCCCTCGGCCTTAGATAGTAAAACTGTATTTGTATGCGGCGGAAATACTTTGTTTATTGATAGTGAGCTCCTATATGCAGCCTATCATGATACTACTATAAGAAATCCTCTTTATTTACGTTATTTGAAAATAAGTCTTAGTTGATTAAAACATGTATGCATGATATACATAATAGGTTTTTTTTGTTTAGTTTAAAATATCTAATGCAACCTATCATAAATCCTTCCCAAGAGCAAAAAGACATCATCCACATGAGTCACATAGCAGTCTATTATTCATCCATCACAAGTAAAAAAACCACCAATGGGCGCCAACAAGCTGACACAATCCCATTGGGGTATATGTAGGTCTGTACAACAAAGAGAAACACTACCTCGCCAAAGAAGCTCGGCAAGCTCCACAGCAACTCCACTAACCAACCTAGCCGCTCACCCGGCTACAACCTGCACCTGAGGAATTCAAGAAAGAATACCTCAGCAATCATCCAAACTATACAAAAGAGAGCATAAAGTTCATAATGGATCAAGAAGGGGCTTACCGACCCCGTAGCAATGCTTCATACAAGTAAAAAGAGTGCATAAAACAAGTGGAAAATGCACCCAAAACATATGCCAAACGCACCAAGTGCGTACAAGTTCATCAAATCCTGCTCAACCCGCAGGAGCAAAAGGCAAAACACATGCCCATTCCATCATTCATAGGACAAGAACCTACTAGACAAGTGAAGCATAAGCAGCGGTTAAGTTCAATTTCGCAAGGGTCTTATCGGTGGCGGCCCTAAAGTGGAACGCACCAAACAAAACCAGCCCAAATCGGGGCCAAAGTGGTCTCTCTAACCACAAAAACAAAACCCGGTGGCCAAAGGCTGAAACCACACCACCCCTTGCAAATTTCTCACACAAACGCTCCCGCCATGCTTCACGAATTCGCCTCGCAAAACGCCCCATAACCCAAGGTAACACGTTTCCTTTCATCGCCCTTACACACGACTACCAATTTCCAACGTAGAGTTTGACGAACTTCATCACATGAAAAAGGTCATAGACCTTGTATCCAAGAAGAATTACATATAGAGTTTGATTAACATAAGTACATAAACCACATATTTGGAACACAATCATATGTTTTTGATCAAAGAAAAATCACCTCTATGTGATAGGCTACATGAATATGAACCAAATTAGCTACATGAAATAATCTAGCATAGGGAAGTTGATAACTACATGAATCACAAATCTAAACATGGGAGAGCAAAGTCGTTTAGCATAGGGAATTAGCATAAGGAATTAGCTAATTTGAATTTAGCATAGGGAATTTTAGCATAGGGAATTAGTAAGGTCATTTAGCATAAGGAATTCGCTACATGTATCAAATTAACAAACAAGAGGATTGATCATACTTTGAATCAAGAAGAACAAATACGCATAGGGGAATTGAAAGAGCAATTTAAGGAAGAATTCAACACCAGATCTAAAGCTAGGAAAATGGAAAATTGAAGCAAGAACGAAGATTGGCAAGGGTGGAGAACACCGCTTGCCTGAACCGAGGCGATGCCGCGACGGCTGCTCTCCTCTTTCCTTGCCTTGCTTGCTCCCTTGCTCTCTTGCTTTCTCTTTGGGAATGAAGAAGAAGAAGATGAAGATGAAATGAGAAACCCAAGTCTCTGTTTCAGACTTATTTCCTCCAGAACAGAGCTGAACCGTTCGATGCAGGATCAAGGAAATGAACGGCACAAAAAAACTGGAAAAAGTCGATTTTCGGGCCGGTCACGCCCTGTGTCACGCCCGTGACACAGGGCGTGTACCATAAGCGGCGCCGAAAGGCGGCAATTCCACGCTTATCCACACGGTACACCGCCGGGTACACGCCCGTGACGGGTCGGTCACGCCCGTGACCTAGGGCGTGTAGCCCGTGTCTCGACACCTCGTCGACAGAAAGTGTCGACACTCGACCCATCTTGACACGCCCTGTGACACGCCCGTGTCACAGGCCATGTCCCCTCTCTCGACACTCGACACTCGATACTCGACGCTCGATACTCGACGCTCGATACTCGAAACTCGACGAAGCGGGACACGGCCCGTGACACGCCCGTGTCACGGGGCGTGTACTCCATTCGTCGAGCTCAACTCGACGCAAGAAAAAAAATCGTCGAGTCAAGGAGGTCACGCCCAGGTCACGGCCTGGGTCACGCCCGTGTCAGGGGGCGTGTCTCGCACAAAAACGACCATTTTTCCCTTTTGTGAAAAATGTTTCTGAGACGTCCTAGACCATTTTTGCCTCAAGCATTTTTTTACCCTATTTTTTTTCTTTTTTTTTGTTTCCTGAACCAGCAACTTATTTTGAGCTACAGTACCCGGGCGCGAAAAAGTGCAAGCATTCCCTAAGAGGCCTCACCGAGTCCCTCATATGGACTCCGGTTTGCTGGGGAATCGTGCAACTCGGCAAACAAAACAGCCACTCGCAAGCCCGCGGGAAAAACCATGCTCAAACTACAGTCAAAACCAACGTAACGCCCATCATGCGTACGTAATCAAAAATCCGGGGCGTTACACCCGTGTCCTAACCCGTATCCACTCGAACACGCCTGGGCTCCAGGCCATGTTCACGGTCTCGACACTTCGTCGAGAGAAGTTCGTCGACTCCCCGGGATGAGTGTCGACACGGGCTCGACACGCCCTGAGACACGCCCGTGTCTCAGGCCGTGTGCCCTGTCTCGACACTTCGTCGAGCGCAAAGTGTAGAATTCGCGGGCTGAGTGTCGACACGGGCTCGACACGCCCTAAGACACGCCCGTGTCTCAGGCCGTGTGCCCTGTCTCGACACTTCGTCGAGCGAAATTCGTCGACCTCTCGACCAAATTGTCGACACAAGCCTGACACGCCCTGGGACATGCCCGTGTCCCAGGCCGTGTGCCTCCAGCCAGAACCCAAAACTGGCCCAAAACATCCCCCGTCGCTCTTTTGAGTTTCGGGGCGTTACATAGGCAATCCGAGGATGGACCACTCGCCGCACTGGGCTCGCCACCACCCAGCTCGCTCGTGAGCTACCTCCTTTCTCGCCAATGTCAAGCTAGAATTGTTAAAAATTTCCCAAGTAAAACTGAAGGGGGATGGAGTCCACTGCTGGAGCTCACCTTTTTCAGTGGATGTCGAGGACTCGACCCTCCACCCATTTGCCGAGCTGAGCCTGCGAGTCCTGACTCACCTGTGAGGATTCTTCTCCCCTATTTTTAGGAAAAAGGCCAAACTTCCTAAGTAACATCTAGAGAGGGTAGTACTCTCTCGAGTGACATCCACCCCCGTTAGCTAGGTGAACGCCTGATAGCGGGATCTGCTCGGGGTCTGGGTAGACTCTCTCGAGTGACATCCAACCCCGTCAGCCAGGTGAGAGCCTGATAACGGGATATGCTCGGGGTCTGAGTAGACTATCTCGAGTGACATCCAGCCCTGCCAGCTAGGTGAGAGCCTGACAACAGGATCTGCTCGGGGTCTGAGTAGACTCTCTCGAGTGACATCCAGCCCTGCCAGCTAGGTGAGAGCCCAACAGTAGGATCTACTCGGGGTCTGAGTAGACTCTCTCGAATGACATCCAGCCATGCCAGCTAGGTGAGAGCCTGATAGCGGGATCTGCTCGGGGTCTGAGTAGACTCTCTCGAGTGACATCCAGCCCCGCCAGCTACGTGAGAGCCTGAAAACCGGATCTACTCAGGATCTAAGTAGACTCTCTGGAGTGACATCCAACCCTGCCAGTTAGATGAGAGCCTGACAACGGGATCTGCTCGGGGTCTGAGTAGACTCTCTCGAGTGACATTCAGCCCTACCAGGTAGGTGAGATCCAGATAGTGGGATCTGATCGAGGTCTAAGTATACTCTCTCGAGTGACATCCAGCACTACCAGCTAGGTGAGAGCCTGACAACGGGATCTGCTTGGGGTCTGAGTAGACTCTCTCGAGTGACATCCAGCCCTACCAGTTAGGTGAGAGCCTGACAATGGAGCCTGCTCGAGGTCTACTAAGTCAACTCTTCACCCACTCACATGAATCATTGTAGGAGAATTGGCACATCAAGAAGCTTTATTAGACAAAGGACATTACTTACATGGCTTAAAGGTAAAAGCGCTTCAAGTCATCACCGCTTCGGGTGAGACTTAGGGTCTCTCCCTCCATATTCCGGAGGCGATACCCTCCTGATTTCAATGTTTATTTTACAATATACGGGCCCTCCTAGTTGGGGATGAGCTTCCCCACAACGGCTGATCTTCCCGCTGCATCCACCTTTTTCAGGACCATGTCCCCTTCCACAAACTGTTTGACCCTGGCGTGCTTATTAAAGTACTTAGCCATTCTTATTTTCACTTCTTCCCGTCGGATGGCGGATAGATCACACAGCTCCTCCACCATGTCAAGGGAGAGTCATAGTTCTTCCTCATTTTCAGCCTGCTAATCTTCCCTGCCTTCCTCCGCCTCAACCACCCGAGGCGTCTGGACCTCGAACTCTACTGGAAGCACTGCCTCGCAGCCATGACAGAGCTTGAAGGGGGTCTCCCCTGTGACCATGTTAGGGGTGGTCCTCAGAGCCTAGAGGACCGAGGGAAGCTGCTCCACCCAGCTCCCCTTCAAGTTTTCAACTTTTTTCTTCAGGAGGTTCACAATGAACTTATTTGACGCCTCCACCTTCCTGTTGCTCCTGGAGTGGTGGACTGAGGCAAACCTGAGGTCAATCCCAAGCTGCCCGCAGAAACTGATTAATTCAGCACTAGCAAACTGAGCCCCATTGTCCGTGACGATGGCCTGTGACAACCCATGCCGATAGATGATCTCCCCCCAAACAAAGTTCCTGATGACCTGGGAGGTCACCTTGGCCAGCGCATTCACCTCCAACCACTTAGAGAAATATTCGATCATTACTAATAGGAACCTCCTCTGCCTACTGGCCTGGGGGAAGGGTCCTACCAATTCCATTCCCCAGATGGCAAAGGGCCTGGGGGCCGTGATACTTCTAAGGCTCTGGGCTGGTTGTAGTTGGAGGGGAGCAAACAACTAGCATTTGTGGCACTTCTTCGTGAATTCTACAGCGTCGTGTCGCAGGGTAGGCCAGAAATACCCCTGCCTGACAAGCCTTCCTTCCAGGGTCCGACTCCTGTAATGACTCCCACACTCACCGGAGTTGATCTCCTCTAAGATTATCTGGACCTCCCTCTCAGCCAGGCAACATTCCAACATCCCTGAGAGGGTCTTTCTTTACAACTGCCCATTTCAGATGAGATAGTACGCTGACTTGTATCTGAACTTCTTTTTGTCCATCCCCTCCGGATACTCCCCTATGGAAAGGAATATTGTGAAAGGGTCTATCCATGAGGGGTATTGATCCACCTCCATCAATTCCCCCTCTTTGATGGAAGGGCGAAATCGGTCAATGATGGTACTCCCACCCAGGACCATGCTTTGTTAGTTGATCGACCTATTCATTTTCCTCCCTGGGCAAGTGTCTGATGGAGAAGGTCTGGAACATGCCGATGACCCCCTTCACCTTTGCTAAGTATAACTGGAGGGTAGTCTCCCTTTCCTTGAACTCCTCATTGATCTAGGAAGCCACCACCATGGAGTCAGTGTGGACCTCCATGTCAAGCACTCCCAGCTCCCTAGCCAGGCGCAACCCTGCTATCACGGCCTCATATTAGGCCGGGTTGTTAGTGATGGGAAAGTGCACCACCACCGTTTGTTCGATTCTCGTTCCTTAGGGGCTCTCCAAGATCACCCCCACCCCCAGGGAATGTCTTCCTGAAGCGTCATCTACCATCACGCTCCAAGGAACTGGCCGAGTGAGTTCTGCTTCCGCCATCTCGACCGCATAGTCGGCCAGAAAGTCGGCCATCTCTTGGGCCTTGATCGAGAGGAGGGGGATAAAAGAAATGTCGAAGTCGCTCAATTCTACAGACCACTTCTCCAACCTCCCCGAGTGTTCCAACCCCTCAAAAATGTTGCAGAGGGGATGGACCATCACCACTTGGATGGAGTGTGCCTGAAAGTAGGGTCAGAGCCTCCGAGATTAGATGACCAGAGCGAAGGCCAGCTTCTCCAAGATGGGATAACGGAGCTCTGCCTTCCTCAGGACTCGGCTTACATAGTATATGGGGAGTTGCTTCTTCCTCTCTTCCCGAACCAGGACAGAGCTCAAGGCCTCTGCTCCGACCCTGAGATACAAAGACATGTCCTCCCCCTCCTTCAGCCCTTGGAGCAGGGGGGGCCTGATTTAACTGCCACTTCAAGGCCTGGAATGCCTCCTCGTATTCCCCAGTCCACTAGAACTTCTTGCCTCCCCTCAATGCTTTGAAGAAGGGAGAACACTTTTTCCCAGCCCGGGAAAGGAACCTGCTCAACCCTGCCAACTTTCCTGTCAGCCGCTGCACCTCCTTAACATTTTGAGGCAACCCCAACTCCATGATTGCCTTGACCTTGTCTGGATTTGGCTCCAACCCTGCGAAGGTTAGAAGATGACCCATGAACTTCCCTCTACTGGCCCCAAAAATGCACTTCAGGGGGTTCAACCTCATCTTGTACTCGCACTAGGTGGTGAAGGTTTCCTCTAGGTCCCGGAGGTGAGAGTCCACGTCTCGACTCTTGATCATAAGATCATCTACATACACCTGCAGGTTCCTTACCTTTTGTTCTCAGAACACCCTGTCCACCATTTTCTGGTATGTCGCCCCTGCATTCTTCAGCCCAAAGGGCATCATTTTGTAGCAGTAGCACCTATCCCCCGTGATGCAGGAGATATCTTTTATGTCGGGGGGGATGCATCCTGATTTGGTGGTAACCTGAAAATGCATCTAAAAAGCTCATTACAGGAAAACTGACGGCTGAGTCAACCAGCGCGTCGATCCGAGGTAATGGGTAACAATCTTTTGGACATGATTTATTAAGCAAAAATAAATCAACACGCATACACCACTGGCTGTATCCTTTTTTAACCATTACTACATTGGAGACCCAGTCGGGGTATTGGATTTCAGATACAACACCAGCCTTGAGTAGCTTGTCCACCTCCTCCCTGATGGGCTCGACCATCTTGTCCGCGATCGACCTCTTCTTTTGCTAGATGGGGCAGGCTTCTGGGTCCAGGTTGAGGCGGTGGCAGGAGACATTTGCATCGATCCCTGGAATCTCCTCTGCGCTCCAGGCGAAGATGTCCACGTTCCTCTGGATGCATGCCAACATCCTATCCTGGTCCACCAGGGTCAACCCCCCTCTGATTCGTACCTTCTCCACCCTGCCTCCCAGGGTGAGAACCTCCATCTCCATTACTTCCTCTGTAGCCTCCAAGCGGGACTGCTACACCTATTCACCAACATCCCCCTCTCTTGGGACAAGGACCTCCTCCTCAGCCTCCTCCACGGACATTGCCTCGTCCGGCTACTCCCGGACTCCTGCCACCTCCACCTAGGTGCAGCTCTCCTCCACCTCCATCTCCTCTCCACCAACCTCTTGCTCCATCTCCTCCATCCTCCACTCCATCTCCTCGACTCCCTCCTGCCAAGATATGGTGTTCACGACGGTGACATAGCATTCCCTCGCCACCTTGGGGTCACCCCGAACCCTGACATGCATCCTCTCGACGTTGAACTTCAAGTATTGGTGGGTGGATGAGGGGACACAGTGAAAGGCATTGATGAGAGGTCGCCCATAGATGGCGTTGTAGCTGCTGGGGGCATACACGATAATAGACTTGTAGTTAGGAACTGCCCCCACCAGAGTAACATGGAGTCCCAGTCCTCCTTCCACATCTTTCCTCTCCCCGGAAAATTCGAACATAGGCTCATCCAAGGCCATCACCCTTTTTTCCTCCACCTTCATTGCGTCGAATGCCTTCTTGAAAATGACGTTGATGGCGCTCCCGTTATCGATAAGGATGCCGGAGACGGTGAAATTTTTGATGGCTGTCTGGATGACCAGTGTAACACAAAATGGATCCTCATGATCCGACATATCCTTCCTTGAGAAGGTAATTTTCTCCTCTGGGGGTGGGGTCTGGGATGTGGAGCCAACGCTCCGACTGTATATGGCATGGAGGCTCGCCTTCCGGGAAGCCTCAATCCCCCCTCCCGTGGATCACTCTAATCCCTCCTCGGGTTCCGATGTCCGCCCGATCTTCGCACCTATCCTCCTCTGCCCGAGGAAGGACCTCCTCAATCCGCACTTCCTGGCAGCCCTATTGTTGTTGCTACTCCATGTTTCTTCTCACCTCGAGGAACTTCGGGCACATGGCTGCAACGTGCCCGACTTCCTGGTGGAAGTCACAGTAGGATAACTCCACCTTAACCTCCCTTCTTCTCCTCCATGCAGCTCTCCTTCTCTCCCCCAGGGTTATAGCCATGGTTTGATTTTGATCGGGGAGACGGGGTCTTTGGGATTGCCTCTAACCCGGAGGGTGAAACTAACCCTGGCCCCCTGGAGGTTGTCTCCCCCATGTAAACCTCTCTACGTCCCCTGGTCTTGCCACTCTGGCCTCCAACCTAGCCGATGGTTAGGCTCCTTACACCCCCACCTGGGTTGTTACTGTTATTGTTGTTCCCTATGCCGGGGTACAACTCTCCTCTACACCTGACCTCTGCCACCTCTTGGCTCCTCCTCCGTGGACCACCTGGCTAGCTTCAGGGCAAACTCTGGGTTCTCCGCCTCTATGTCGACCTCCCTTGCTACCCTCTCCATCAATGCCTCAAAGGACACTGGAGGCATCCTGTTCAGCTCCATTCCAAAGAACCCCGGCTGAAGCCCGAGGGTGAAGGTGACCATCATGGTATGCCCTGACATCTCCTGCACCTGGAGAATCTCCTCCTGGAACCTGTCCAAGTAGCTCCCCATGGTTACGTTCACACCCTGCCTGATGCGGAATAGAGACTCGGACTCCTTCTTTCTCTTGTTTGAGGTGGTGAACCTCAACATGAGCCCCCGGCGCAGGTCCTCAAAAACGTAGATGGAGCCGACCGGGAGTTGGTGGAACCACTCTCTTGCCTTCTCCTTGAGGGTGATGGTGAAGATCCTGCACTTGAACCCATCCGACATTTGTTGGATCGAGACCACGTCCTCAAACCACTAGACGTACTGGACCGGATCCCCCTTCTTAGTGTAGTAGGATATCTCTGGCTCTCAGAAGCCCTCAGGAACTAGGGTTGATGTAACAAACTCGTTGAAGAGGTTGCCCCCCTCTGCTGGGAGAGTAGAGGGATCTCGCGCCCCCATCTCGCCTAACCGGCCTATAGATTCCGAGTTAGGGAAGAGCATGTGCCCCTACAGCTCGCGCATGCCTCCTCCATCTGCTACCTCCTTCCCGGCTCGCCTGCCGGGTGCGTCCTCTCCCGGGGTTGGGGCGGCGACCATTGGAACCGCTGGTGTCATGCACTGGGCACGATTGCCGAGTGCGAACATGATGAAACTCCACATCTCCTGCCTGAACTCGCCCAACATGACGATAGTGGCCAGAGGAGAAGGTGGGATTGGCGATTTGGCCCCGCCCGAACCTTGACCTTCTCCTCCAATCATCGAGCTTGCTGAAGATTTTCGGTGCTGACCATGCTCCACTCTCATCGAACCAAAAATGTTGAAACCGATAATTCGGTCTCTGTGGAGTTCACCCTTGGGGAAGAGGTGCTCGCACACTTACTTCTCCCCTGCGAGCCAAATGACTAACAAAAAAGAACTGGGAGATGACCCAAGGGCTCGGCGTGGAGGTCCCACCACACACCCGAAAGATCACAGACCGCTTCCCCTCTTTAGCCAGATGTCGAGCTAAGGATACCTCAGAAAACACAAGATAAAGGGGGCACAAGTAGGCATGCCTTCTGAGGTACCCCCTTGGGTATATTTATAGATTTCTAAACATGGCCTACAAATAGCTAATCGATAGTGGGTTGACGACGAAGGTCAAGCCCATTAAGATCAAGGACGTAGAAGTCAAGAAACTGCGGAACAAATCCATTAAAATGGTCAAGGTCCTTTGGGACAACTGTGGCCAAGAGGAGCTTTCATGGGAGTGGGAGCAAACCATGAAGTCGGAGTTCCCCAAGTTGTTCAGTTGAGGTACATAGTTTAAAGTTGATTTAATTCCTTTGTTTCTTGAATCACTTAATTTCAGGACGAAATTCTTTAAGTGGAGGAGATTTGTAACACCCCAAATTTCATAAGGCGGGAGATGCTTTTCTGGGGGTTAACGTTCGACAGTAGCTAGTTATCGTACAACGGTTGCTCCAGGGTTTGCATTGAGAGCATTGAGTTCTCAAGAAAGCATTGAGTTCTCGAGAAAGTGTTGATTTCTTGACAAAGATGTTACCATGCGGCGGAAACTTGTTACCGCGCGGCGATAGACTTTAATTACTCTGGCAGAGTCCTCGGGAAGCTGTCACCCAACGATAGTGTTACCGCTGGCGATAGTGAGGACAATTTAAATGGTGGAGGTCTCAGGATTCTACCGCACGATGGTAGGAGTTAGCGCGCAGCGATAGAGTAGGTGGCGAGTCGTAAATGACGTCGGCTATCGCGCGGCGTTAGCACCCTATAACGCGGCGATAGCGAATCCGTAACTGCGTGTCCACATGGCGGCCTGTGATTGGAAGGTTTTGGCGGTTGCGCTCGAAACGAGGCACTGAATTAAGGTACCGCGTGGTGGTAGCTAGTTACTGCGCGACGGTAGCTTAATATAAAAGACTGGTTCAGCAGTTTTCAATTCATTCTTTGGAGTTGAGGGTATGGCTTGGATTTCCTGGAGGAGAAGCAACAATGTCGGAAGAGAGTTCTCGCCACCGTTTGAGTTCCGAAGCTCCAATTCACAAGATGAGTCCGGATCTGTGGAGGCAAGATAGTTGTGGTCATGTTCATCCGCCTAAATCTTTGGCATGACACTGAAAAGAGTGCAAAGGGTAACGATTCTCAACTTGGACATGTGAAGTCATCTTCCTTTTGCATAACAAACCCTCTCCCACAAGTATGCAGTGAGCGTGAGGTCTTCCTTCGGGTAGGTACAATGTATCCCCATAGTTTTGCATTTAAAGTTAGGAATCGAAGTACGAACGTAGATATGGTGTGTGAAGCACATCTGGACGGGTTGGTCTGGATTGGTGATGATTTTCATTATGCTTGTTAATGGCCGGAGAAGACTCCGTGATGTTTGTTTTTAGGATTTTCTACGTGGTAGATTGCAACAGGGAAACTTGGGGACTAACTCCAAGGGGCACCCAGAAAACTGGGCAGAAACGTATTTCTTCTAGGTACCGCGCGGCGGTAGTGCTATCGCCGGCGGTAGTGCTACCGATGGCGGTAGCTCCTTGAGAGCTTTGTTTGAGGCCTGTGTAGTGGAAACACCTTGGGCCAGTATTTGAGGCCTGTGTCGTCGAGACACCTGGGGCCAGTGTTTGAGGCCTGTGTTGTGGAGATACCTGGGGCCAATGTTTGAGGCCTGTGTCATGGAGACACTTGGGGCCTGTGATTTGGTGCTGAGAGTTTTGAGAGCCCGGCTTGGTGGTCTGAGAGCCATCCGTATATCATAACAGGGTTATGTAATGATTGGAGAAATGGGAAGGGGAGGCCGACTCGCATCGTGGATGTTTGTCCCGGCGATGTGAGCAACGGGAAAGGGCCGAACCTACCTAGTAGCTATGCCGAGCGTCCGTGGGTAGTGTTACCTGTCGCTGCCATAGTTATGAGTCTTAGGCCTTGCGCAGGCTGTAAAGACTACCAAAATGCTCATAGTTGTTGTCATCTTGTGAACGGTGGTGAGTCCCTGGTTTTTGTCCGTGAAAGTAGCCTCTGATACTAATTGTAAGATAGGGATAGATCGGGGTTAAATAGGGTATTTTAAAAACTTTATTTATTTTTATAGCAAATTTTAAAACTAGTGATGTATGTATATATATATATATATATATATATATATATATATATATATATATATATATATATATATATATATATATATATATATATATAGAGAGAGAGAGAGAAGCAATCACATCACACAAATAAAGAGAGTAACAATCACAGACGACACAAGGAAATTTATAGTGGTCCTCCAATAAATCTGGGTACATCCACTCTTCTACCACCCTGGAATGAATCCACTACAGGTTTTTGATCAGGTGCCCTGCCACCACAGGTTTTTGCTCAGGTGCCCTGCCACCACAAGATCTATTTTTCCAAGGGAGATCTAGCAACCCTTTGAGCTTTTGATCAGGTGCCCCAAAACCAATCTAAGTCTTTTGATCTGGTGACTTAAGAACCATGGGGTTTAACTTTTGAAGGGAGTTATAACCCTGTGCACAGTTTATGAAAATAAACTAAAAATTTGATGATGTCTCCTCTTTCAAGAGTCTCTGAGAAGACTAGTGGATTGATGTTGAAGCAAAAAGCTTCCCCTGTGTTGAGTAGAATTTGTGATTGAGGGAGAAGATTTTCTTCAGGGTGTAAGCCTTCAAGAATGTTGTTTTTGAATGACAAAGACTTTGCACAAGCAGAGACTGAAGATCTAATTCTGTAAGAGTATATGTTGATCTGCAAGTCTCTAAGTCAGTATATCTAGGTCTGTAACCTTGAGGCAGCAATCTTCTGTACATATATAGAATGCTGAGAGGAATTCAAACATTTGAATTAATCAATTCTGAAATGTCTGAGGAATTCCCGAAAATGGTAACTGCCTTGGAAATTGATTAACTTTAAACTCTGTGATATATCTATATTTAATGCTACCTCTAAATAACTATATTCGTTAGAATATTTTGCATTAAATATCATAGTCATAACTATCTGTAATTAAGTCTTTACATTATTCTGCCATCAGACTATATAACAGCCTGAAATTAATCCTGAAACTGTTCTGTCTTCTATAAATAAAAATGCCTAAAATGCTACAAAGAATTAGTCGAACTCAACAAGCATTTCGTCGATCTGAGCCCGGAGTTAATCGAACTGAATCTTCTTATTTATCGACCTGAGCTTAGAGTTTGTTGAGCTGAGCTTGACTTTAGTCGAGTTGAGTTTGTAAAGCTGAGATCAGAGTTCGTCGAATGGAGGTTAGCTTTTGTCGAGCTAAACCTAGAGGAAGAACTCTGAGTTCGTCGAGCTGAGCTCGACGATCTTCGAACTGCGCTCAGCTTTCGTCGAACTGATTTCTGCATTCGTTGAACTGATTTTCTCTGGAATTCTTCTAAAGGCAATAACCCTGGCAATAACCTATGACCCAAGACTATTCAAGGTGGGTCAAACTAAACATCCTAATAGTAATTCTAGCCCAAATCAGTAATAGGGTTCCAACAATCTCCCCCTATTTGGGTGAGGATACTATTTACAAAGGGAAAACACAAAACATAAAATATCTAGCAGAAAAACTTTCAGCAGATATAAGAATAAAGTGCTTGGAAAGTTATAAACATAAACACAATTATAAGAACATAAAATAAAAAATCAATTATCTTTCTTAGGAGCATCAGAGGTAGAGTCAGAAGATGATTTAGTAAAGATCATCATCTTGTTAGGATTTACAGCTTCTTGTTGACTCATCTTCAAATCTTGAGAGCTAATAATTTTCAAAGAGGTATTTCTACGCACTACTGCCTCTGGATGTAGGCTCATGTATTTGTCCACATTGAATAACTTTTTCTTAGCATACCTGCCAAGCTCTTTTTGTTTGTAAGAATACATAGTTGAGAACTAAGAAGTGTCCTTCCCTTTAGCTTTAGCTTTCTTGATTTGAGATAGAGCAATAAGTTCATTGAACCTTGCCATTCTGAAGTTTGGGTCCAACTCTGGATCATAAGCTGGCGAATGAGGCCTTTCTGGGCTTGACTGCTGCTGCTGCTGTCTTCTTTGACCTGGATGCTGCTAGCTACTGCTCTAAGATTCTAACCTTGAAGGTCTGTCTTTGCTGCTCTGAGTAGCTTTTGGATAATGAGAAGAAGGCTTTTGAGAATGAGGAACACTACCTGCTGCTCCTGCTGCTGGAGGAGGAGGAGGAGGTCCTCTCTTAGATCTTGGAGGTGAATAATACCTCTTCATCTTCTTCCTTTTCTTCATTTCATTTTTTGAGAACCTCATCGAGTGAGGAAGGTGTGGAGTGAGGGGTATCCCATGAAGAACATAATAAGGAATATCAGCTGTGGCTGAAGGTTTAGGGGCAACCTTTGTTTGATCCTTCTTCTTCAATTTTTTCTTTTTAGAACTTGAGTCCTCTGTCTCATCAGATTCTTCATCATCAAATTCATCTTCAGGCTGATCATACAAATCATCAATCTGTTTAATTAACTCAGAATAATCAATAGCTTGAGCTTCTAGCTGTACAGTTATAATATCTTCTTCCTGCTCCATATCTTCATTAAGAAGATCATCAAGATTGGGCATTGGGGTTTCATCCCAAGCAAATGTAGGAGTGGAAAAAATTTGTTCTATAGTATCCATTATATTGTCAGTAGTTATTGCAAGCTGAGAAGCTGGAGTAATGATAGAGGAAACAACTGAAAAACTTGTCCTAAGTTGTTTCAGAACTGAAGAGCTAACTGGAGCAGTATAACATACTATAGCTTTAGAGTGATCATGTTCAAAAGCTTGATAATAATTGTGTAAAGTATCAAAAACTGATAATAAATAATTCAGGTCAACTGTGGGATTAATAGAAATATCACCAACAGTTATTATTTCTGGTTCTGCTGCTACTTCTTCTTCTTCAACTAAACAAATCTTATCTGTATCCAGTGGACTGTCTAGAGAGACTGTTACTGCTGCAACTTCAACTGGTGGAGCTTCTTCATCAGACATCTCCCCCTACCTAGATCCAGGGAGACCTAAATCTAGCCCCCCTAGAAGAAGGTATAGTAAAGGAAGAGGATAGCTGAGAAGACAGAACAGAGATAGAAGCAGCAAGAGGATCCAGAGCCTCATCTATCAGCTTTTTGAGGGTTGGAGTAATAAATTCAAGAATATTTGAAGTAATGGAATAAAAGTCCACATATATAGACTCAGAAGGAGCCTGGGAAGATGCAGAGGTAGATGGAATGGAGGTAGAAGGGATGAAGCTACTTTCATAGTTGGAGCAGAGATAGAAAGCTTGAGGAATGGATGATGGAGGGATGATAGAAGGAATGTCATCAGGTGTGGCATCAGGAATTATCTCCTGAATTGGTGATTGTGGTGGAGATGAAAGTATTGAGAAGTGAGGAGGAGATGAGAGTAGTGGAGATTGAGGTGGTGATTGATGAATTGGTGACTGAGGAATAAAAGCTAATTATTGTGGAGTAGAAGATTCTGGATGGCAAGAAGTGGATGGAATATCCTCAATGAGGTGTGGTGGTGACCGATGAGGAGGTGAATCCACATATGGTGTAATTTGTGCTGATAATGAAGGCAGATGAGATGGTGGGGATGGCTTCTTGGGAGAATGATGTGGATATAGAAGAGGAGAAGAAATTAGTGGAACAGATACTTCTCCTAGGGTTGGGAGAGTGACTGTAATAGCCCTTGTGCCTTCAGAAGCTGTCCTAGAGGATTCAGCCCTGGATGGCTTTTGAATCACTCTATCCCACCTTCCAAACAAGGCAGAAGTGAGCCTCTTTGATGCATTGATGTGTACACTTTGAGAAATCAGAACTTCTGGACATTTAGTTTGGAGAAAAATGCCCAGAATTCTGCCATAACTGACATCCTTCTTTTTAATCTTCTTCTTAATTGAGTCAAATAAAATTGTTCCCTAGTTCACAGATTTCTAATTAATCAAAGCACTCATCAAGTAAAACCGATGTTTGGTTATATAGTCATGTGCATAGTGTTGTCCTAACATAACCTTTCCAACAATGTCGGCTAGGAATTTGTATTCAATAGAAAAGTTCTTTTTAGGAGGTGGTTAGGGTTTCCCTGGTTATGACCAATTCTATCTAGCATTTCATCAAATTCACTACTAGACATTTCTATATCATCTTCACCATTGATAAAACAAAAAAATTCAGATAAGATATCAAGTGTTAGAGAAACCTGATTTCCTGCGTCCGATCCAGTAACAGTTGTAGGGTCTTGAATCCTTGCAGTATAGACCCATTCCTTGATTTCCAAGGAGGGGAGTTTGATTCTTGTAGACATAAAATAGCGCAGATGTTGTGCCTCAAATGACTGTAATATATCCTTGAAAATCTGATCTGAATGGCTGAAAGATTCCATGTCTATATGAAAATCTGCGTCAAATTTCATTCCAGAGAGAATCGCCTGCGACATCGCCATTTTCCTGCAAAACCGACAAGATCAAGCTCAAGAGACGGGAAATGGAGAAAGCGAAGAATAGAGTTCGATGAAAACCTAATTATAAGTTTTTAGAAGTTGAAACGACAAGCTCTGTCCGATGAAAAACAAAGCATCGAACCCTGATCGATGAAAAATTTCTCAAAAGAAATGCATTTCGTCGATCTGTAGTCGACAAAAGTTTTGCGAAATAAATATATTTTGTCGTGCTCCGTTCGACAAAAAATACTTGAAACTAATTCCTCGATCTCAGTTCGATGAAATAAATTATACAGAAAGTTCGTCGGTCTCCGTTCGACGAAAATTTCACGAAGACTTCACAGTTCGTCGAGCTCCGTTCGACAAAAGGTGGACAATTTGTCGATCTCAGAATTAAAAGCTAATTTAGTGATTCTTCATTTATCATTCCTAACTGATTTAGGAATAAAATGTGTTTCTTTGCATCTAAAGGTTTAGTAAATATATCTGTCTTTTGAAAATCAGCAGGAATAAATTATAGTTTAATTTTGTTCTTGTCAACATTATCTCTTATAAAATGACGTCTTATTTCAATATGTTTAGTTCTACTATGATGGACTGGATTTTGTGCAATAGAAATTACACTGGTATTGTCACAAAATATTGTTGAATTATTTAAGTTGAGACCAAAATCTAATAGCTGATTTTGAATCCACAAAATCTGTGAACAATAGCTGTCAGCTGCAATGTATTTAGCCTTAGCAATTGAAGTAGACACAGAGGTTTGCTTCTTACAAAACCATGACACAAGCCTATCACCAAGGAACTAACAAGTTCCTGATATGCTTTTTCTGTCAACTCTGCATCCAACATAGTCAACATCTGAGAATTCAGTTAATTCAAATTCTGACTCTGTTGGATACCAAAGTCCTAGATTTGGGTAACCTTTTATATATATTAAAATCCTTTTTACCAAAATTAGATGAGATTCTTTGGGATTTACTTGAAACCTAGCACAAATATAGGTAGCAAACATTATGTCTAGTTTACTAACTATTAAGTATAATAAGGACTCAATGATAGTCCTATATAGTTTCTGATCAACAGGTTTGACATGTTCATCAGTATCAACAACAATATTTGTAGGCATAGGTGTTTTCATAGCTGATGCATCTGACATCCCAAATCTTTTAATAAGCTCTTTAGCATACTTGGATTGGGATATGAAAATTCCATCAGGGGTTTGCTTCACTTGTAAACCAAGGAAGTAGGTTAGCTCACCCATGCTACTCATTTCAAACTTGGAATGAATTAGGTCAGAAAACCTTTTGCATAGTTTGAATCAGTATAGACAAATATTATGTCATCTACAAATATGTGTACTAGCAAATTTTTTGATTTATGATTTCTAACAAATAATGTTTTATCTACTGTGCCTCTACTAAATTTGTTCTCTAGAAGGAAATTAGCAAGAGTCTCATACCAAGATCTTGGAGCTTGTTTAAGACCATAAAGTGCTTTGTTAAATCCAAAAACATAATCAGAATGAGTAGGAGAGAAAAAACCTGGTGGTTGTTCTACAAAAAATTCTTCTTTGAGCTCTCCATTCAGAAAGGCACTCTTCACATCAATCTCATATACCTTGAATTTCTTGAATACTGCAAAAGCAAGAAAGATCCTGATAACCTCCAATCTTGTAACAGGAGTAAATGTCTGGTCATAGTCTATGCCTTCCTCCTGTGAATATCCTTGAGCTACCAATCTTGCTTTATTTCTTATAATGATTCCTTGAGCATCCAATTTATTCCTAAAGACCAACTTGGTTCCAATGATTGGATAGTCCTTGGGTCTAGGAACCAAGTCCCAAACTCTACATCTCTCAAACTGATTGAGTTCCTCTTGTATAGCAATGATGCAGTGGGGATCTTGTTCTGCATCTTGTATGGATTGAGGTTCAATCTGAGAAATAAAACAAGCATACATTTGATCTTGATTCAATTGATGCCTTATTTGAACACCAACTGATATGTCTCCAATCACTTGAGATCTAGGGTGATCTCTTAGTGTGACAAGATCAATAGGTAGAGTTGGTTATACAGCTACTTGTGGTGCTAATTCCTCTGTTGGAATTTCATTTGCCATAATATTTTCAGCAAATATTTCTTCATCATCGTCATCACTGACATCAGCAATCTGTTGAGAAGTATGTGTTGTATCCTCTTGTGTTAGGATTAAATCATCTAATTTCTCACACAGATTTGGTGCCTGAAAATTTTCTATGGTAGAGGTGTCTCTCTCCTTGTAAAACATATTAGTTTCATCAAAAGAAATATGCATGGATTCTTCCATTTTAAGGGTTGATTTATTAAATACTCTATAAGCCTTGCTCACTTGGGAGTATCCAAGGAAAATTCCTTCAGCAGCTTTGGCTTCAAATTTCCTTAAATGTTTCTTATCATTATTATGTATATAACATTTGCAACCAAAAACTTGAAATAATCAACTTTAGGTTTCTTGTTCTTAAGTAATTCATAGGGAGTCTTTCCCTTTAGTTTATGAATCGAACTCCTATTAAGAACATAGTTTGTTGTGCTTACTGCCTCTGCCCAAAAGGATAGGGGCAAGTGAGCATCTGCAAGTAATGTTCCAGCAGATTTAATTAGGGTTCTATTTTTAATTTCAGCTATCACATTTTGTTGAGGAGTTCTAGCAGCAGAAAAATAATGCACGATACCTTCCTTCTCACAGAATTCTTGCATCAGAAGAGATTCAAACTCAGTGCCATGATCACTTCTGATCAATGCAATCTGAGTAGAGTACTCAATCTTGATGCTCTTAAAAAAGTCAGTAAGAACTTTAAAGTTATCTGATTTGTTTCTCAGAAAGAACACCCAAGTGAATCTAGAGAAATCATCAATAATTACTAAAGTATAAGAATTTCCTCCCAAACTTTGTACTGTAATAGGTCTAAAAAGGTCCATATGTAGCAAATACAAAATCTTGGGTGATTCACTTTTAGAGATTGATTTAAAGTTATTTTTGCTTCATTTGTCTAATTGACAAGCCCTGCAAAGTCTTTCCTTCTTGTAAGAACCAGAAGGCAGTCCTCTGACAAGATTGTCTCTGAATAATTTAGCAATTATCCTAAGATTTACATGTCCTAATCTTATATGTCATAGTTCATTTATTTTACTAATTTGATTAAACATGCAAATTTCAGATTTGGCAGAGTTAAAATTAACTAAGTATATATTACCTTGTCTAATTCCTGTTAAAATAATTTTGTTAGAACTAGATGTGATAGAACATAATGACTTATTAAAAGTTACCTGATAACCGTCATCACATAATTGACTTATGGATATAAGGTTATGCTTGAGACCTTTCATATATACTACCTCCCTGAAGGTAACATCTCCAACTTTGACATTCCCATAGCCCTTTGTCTGGCCATAGTTGGAGTCTCCAAAAATGACTTTAGGTCTAAGCTTAGCTTTGTAGTCACTTAAGTTCTCTTTTGTGCCTGTCATATATTTTGAGCAACCACTATCCAAATACCACTATTCCTCTTTGCTAGGATAGTTCTTTTCCTGCATCAAAACAAATTAGATGTTTTTGACCCAGGTTACCTTGGATCCTATTTTCTTGACATAATGATAATTAGAAATGTAAGAATTCTCAGGTTGATCCTTGTAACCCAGTGAATGATATTTCCTAGGAGGAATAATCCACTGTGTAAAAGGATTTATAAGTTCTTGTTTTTGATTATATTGTTGAAAAAATTAAAAAAATTTATTATAAAAATTTGGGTTCGACGAATTAAAATGTGTTCGTCGATCTGTGTTCGACGAATGGAAATGAGTTCGTCGAACTCCGTTCACAGAAAAATATTGATTATGTTCTGTGTTCCACGTTCGTCGATCGCAGTTCGATGAATTAAATTATTTTTGTCGAGCGCCATTTGAATGATTATTATATTCAAATTCTCTGTTCATAGTTTGTTGTTCTCTGTTCGATGAAAAATGACTATTTCGTCGAGCTTGGTTTGACGAATTATTTTGAACATAATTTTTATGAAAATTATCACTTTGATTTTGTTTATTCTTTTGAAAAATTTCATTGGCTTTATATGTAATTTGTAGGACTTCTTTTCCTTTAGCAGAAGCAAATTTTATAAGTGTAGATAATATATTTTTCTGTAAAGGAATAGGCTGACTTGATAAAGCCCCCAAACCTAGTTTTCCATTAAGCCTGACATTAACTGTGCTTGTGATATCCATCAGTTTGATGTTTCTCCCATTAAGGGATTCTACAAACTCTTTAGCCTCATTTAACTTGTTTTCTAAAGAGCCTATTTGTTCATTAACAATTTTTAAATTTTCTTTAAGTTCAAGATTTTCTGAAGAAAGATTGTCTAATTCAGTTAGTTCTCTTTGAGAAGTTTTATTTCCTTCTCAGAGTTTATCAAATCATTACATAATAACTTAAAATCTATTTTAAACTGATCTGAAATAAAATCAAGTGAAGAGATTACCTGATCTTCTTCTGATTCTTATTCAGCATCAGAGTTACTGCAAGATGCATTGATTGCCATCAAACAGGCTTCCTTAGCCCTTGCTTCTTCTTCATCTTCACTTGAGCTGGATGAAGTTTAATATTCCGTTTCACTCCAAGTTTCAGCTACAAAGCCCATATCCTTCTTTTTGTGTTTCCTGTAGGAGGGTTTGTTGGAGTGTTTCCTGTAGTCCTTTTCTTTCTTCTTATCCTTCTTCTGATTCTCAGGACATTCTGGGAGAATATGTCCTGGTTTACTGCACCCATAACACACAACTTCTTTAGTGGGTGTCTTATCATACCTTGGTTTATCATTGTCTCTGGAAGATCTTCTTTTGAAGTCTTTTCTGGCCATCTTGTAAAATCTCTTGTCCAAGAGACCTATAAGATATTCGTTCTATGGAAGAACTCCTACTTCTTCTGTTGCTTGAAAGGCTATGTTCTTTTATTTTCTTACTGCAGGTGGAGTCCTTTGCTCAGCTTCCCTTGTCTTGATGAGCTGCTCATAAGATTTGAGCTTGCCCAACAAGGTTTCAGTTGAAATTTCATTTAAACTTCTGGCTCCCTTGATTGGCCAGATCCTTGAATCTCATGTGCCAGGGAAAAACATGAGGATCTTATCATTGACTTCTGTTAATGTGATGTCCTTTTCCAAAGTCTTTAGTTCATTAATGATGAGACTGATTCTTGTGTACATCTCAGCTACTGATTCAGATTCTCCCTTCTTGAAATTCTTATATTGAGAGATCAAGTGCGATCTTCTGTCCTTTCTCTCATCAGCAGATCCAACAACCATTGTGTTGAGGGTGTTCCAGATGTCCCTTATTGAAGAGCATTCAGCAACCTTCTAGAAGTTGTCATCTGACATTGTTTGAGCTAATATTTTCGTAGCTCTGGCATCAGCAATCTTCAGTTTCTTTTGTGCTTCTATTCATTCTGTTGGTGGTACAACACTGGTGCTTGTTGTTGCTAATGGTTGAGGTGGACCTGTCAAAATAGAATTATATATATCTTCGTCAATATAGTTCATGTAAAGTTTAATCCTTATCTTCCATAGTGCAAACTTATTTAGATTACACACAGGAGGTCTAGTACTTGAATATTCCTTATTTTGTGCCATGATAGATAATACAACCTCTAGGACAATAAGATCTATCAGGATCTATTGATTTAGGTGTTAGCCTGTAAAACCAAAGAGCCTGCTCTGATACCAATTAAAAGTAGCCTCTGATACTAATTATAAGAGAGGGATAGATTTACTTTATACTAGAGGGGGGGGTGAATAGGGTATTTTAAAAACTTTATTTATTTTTATAGCGGATTTTAAAACTAGTGATGTATATATATAGAGAGAGAAGCAATCACAGCACACAAATAAAGAGAGTAGGAATCACAGACGACATAAGGAAATTTATAGTGGTTCCCCAATAAATCTTGGTACATCCACTCTTCTACCACCCTGGTAGTAATCTACTATAGGTTTTTGATCAGGTGCCCTGCCACCACAGCTTTTTGCTCAGGTGCCCTGCCACCACAAGATCTATTTTCTAAGGGAGATCTAGCAACCCTTTGAGCTTTTGATCAGGTGCCCAAAAACCAATATAAGTCTTTTGATCATGTGACTTAAGAACCAAGGGGTTTAACTTTTGAAGGGAGTTATAACCCTACGCACAGTTTATGAAAATAAACTAAAACGTTGATGATGTCTTCTCTTTCAAGCGTCTCTGAGAAGACTAGTGGATTGATGTTGAAGCAAAAATCCCCCCCCCCTATGTTAAGTAGAATTTGTGATTGAGGGAGAAGCTTTTCTTCAGGGTGTAGGCCTTCAAGAATGTTGTTTCTGAAAGATGAAGACTTTGCACAAGCAGAGACTGCAGATCTAATTCTGTAAGAGTATATGTTGATCTGCAAGTCTCTAAGTCAGTATATCTAGGTCTGTAACCTTGAGGCAGCAATCTTCTGTACATATATAAAATGTTGAGAGGAATTCAAACATTTGAATTAATCGATTCTGAAACAATTGAGGAATTCCCGAGAATGGTAACTGCCTTGGAAATTGATTAGCTTTAAACTTTATGATATATCCATATTTAATGTTGCTTCTAAACAGCTATATTTGTTAGAATATTTTGGATTAAATATCAGAGTAATAAATATATGTAATTAAGCCTTTAAATTATTCTACCATCAGAATATATAACAGCCTGAAAATAAGCCTGAAACTGCTCTGTCTACTGTAAATAAAATTGTCTAAAATACTGCAAAGAATTAGTCGAACTCAACAAGCATTTCATCGACCTGAGCCCAAAGTTCGTCGAACTGAATCTTCTTATTTGTCGACCTGAGCTCAGAGTTCGTCGAGTTGAGCTTGACTTTCATCAAGCTGAGTCTTCAAAGCTGAGATCAGAGTTCGTTGAACGGAGATCAGCTTTCGTCGAGCTAAACCCAGAGGAAGAACTCTGAGTTCGTCGAGCCGAGCTTGACGATCGTCGAACTGCGCTCAACTTTCGTCGAACTGATTTCTGCATTCGTTGAACTGCTTTTCTCTGGAGTTCTTTTGAAGGCAATAATCCTGGAAATAATCTATGACCCAATACTATAAAAGGTGGGTCAAACTAAACATCTTAATAGTAATCCTAGCCCAAATTAGTAATAGGGTTCCAACAGTCCGGACATCGAGAATGTGCCCTCAGTGCACGGGGTGTTTGGTCGTTCGTGCCTACACATGTTGTGAAGTGTGCTTAAACTACACTTTCATTGCTATGTTTGGTTTTGTTAATTTAATACAAGGAAGGAGCACTGCCGCCCCGAGTATGGGGTGCGATCGTTATAATTTCGTCAGCTTTAGCTGACCGTTGCCTTGTTTTGCCACTGTTCGGTGGATTGTTCTTATGCAGGAACAAGCGAGCCAAGTGGCAAGTAGCGGGCTGAAGCCCTTGATGCAATGCTGGCCCTTGAAGGTCAAAGCCAAGTGTTTTATTTTCATATTTTCATGTATGGCCGGCCTGCGTGCAGAAGTATGTAAAACACTTCTTGTTTAAGAAAATAATTGTAAGGCCATAAGGACAAGACTCCTTGTGTATTGGTTCTTTCATTTATGCTTTGGGCTTTAGTGGACATTCATGTTCTGTGATGGGTTCTTCCAACTAATTTAAAAGCTTCCACTAGAATGCTCTATGTTAGGGTTCGATATTGTATCATAGTTCTTTGGTATTAATTTGTAACTCCACTGACTGTCCGTGGTATATAGCGTGGGGCCCCAGCCGGACCTTCTGTTATATCCCATTTGAAGGATGGGGGTGTTACACAACTACATCACGACGGTGAGGTGAAAAGTCACAGCTACAACTGCTATACTGAAAACATCAGCTCAAGCTCCACTACCTACTACTGCTCTGAACCTGTGGCCTTCCAAAGACAGAACACCTCAGCAAGAAAGTACAAGTAGTGGCGGAAATACCAGCAAAAGTAAATGAAGGTCCATAGGGGTACCAACCCAAGACCAACAGTACTGAAAGTAAAGTACGGAAATAATAGTACATAATTAAAAAAAACACTTACGTTAATCTTCACGTACAACAGACTACACCAATCACACGAAGCTATAAGGTAAACATGAATAAATCATAAAGAAGATTTTACATAATTTATTAGCCACTTGTGAATACCGGAAACGCCCAGTGACTAAGGGGGAAGACATTTCTGCCAGCGCCCCCAAAAAATCAAACACTACCAGGAACAAGGGTGAGGTGGTCTCACATCCTGACACACCACCACAGATAACTATCCGACAACTGCGGTGGGAGATTGCTCCAATAAGACACCGACAGATACCCAAGCCAAAACCCGTGTAGAATTCCACAAGGTGCCAATTTAAAGAAAACGGACACTGCGGAAGTGGTTTAGTCCACTAACACCCACAACCTAGAAAACCATGACTTATACCTCGAGACTTGGCACATCAGACCCGACTAGACATCACTAGACTTAAAGAGCGAATTTAACCAAGGTAAACATGTCATGCTAAAAAAAATTCAATTCGACTTGCCGAACAATCTCGACACACAAGCTTCGCTAACCGAAGGCCCACTTATCTAGTGAAGAACCTTTACGATTAATTTACGAACTTAAATACACTTTACCACGACCTACATAGAGGTTAAGGGACGATCAAAATCCAACGAACTTGAATCGTTCGAGTAAACACAACACAAATATTATTAGCGATGCTACGTGTTCAGTTTAGCATAACAAAAATAGTTCTACGAGTGGATTTCAAGTGGAAAAATCAAGACATACATACAAATCAGAACAAATCGGAATGGTCATCAATATTTACAAAAACGAAGAGCGTTTGAAAATGCGATCTAAGCATGACAACATGTCAAAAACAATTTATTAACGAAGATTAGAAGGGTTTTACCATGATCGAAAGAGGAGGGACGAGGGAAAACCACCACTTGCCTTGGTTTTGCCGGAAAAGATCTTCGAATCGCTTCTCATCGTAGATCGGGGCAAGAGAAGGCGGGAAGAGTTGAAATCTACACGAAAACGGACGAAATAGAGGTTATGGCCAAAAACCCAAACGGGAAAAGCTCACGAAACAGGAAAAGCTTACCACGATTGCGTAGCTCTTGTCGAGAGCTTTCTGAATCTATGCTCCGTTAAAGATTTCGAGCACCGGAGCTCCGTCGGCGGCCACCGAAAGATCCACGAAAATCTCGTTGTCGTTCTCTGTCTCTCCGCTCTGGTTCGGCTCAAATGAAGAAGAAGTTTTACCTTTTTTGTTTTTACATATATATATATATGTATAATATTAAAAAAATATTAATTATTATACATAATATATATGTATAATATTAAGAAAATATTAATTATTTTATCTTAAGCGCAGACGCGCGGGAAATGAAAATAGAGGTTTAAAATAGCTTCAAATCAAAAAGTGATCAACATGAAAGTTGTAAATCTCGTTGAGACGAACAAATTTAATGTTATCTATTTTTTTATTTGATGCAGTTTTGACCCTCAAAATGATGCCTGAATGTTCGCGAAATGTGCAGGATGAAACGAATTTCTCGAGAAATCAGCTGGATTTCTCGAGAAATTAGCTGGATTTCTCGAGAAATCCGCGAGAAATCAGTTTTGTCTTTTATTCCGGGATAAAATGATGATACGAGGGGCTAAACGCACCCCAATTCAAACGAAAATCGCAACGTAGGCGAATGTCGGCGCTACAAATCTATCGGCGAAGACAAAACTAAAATCCGATGTACCGCTCTCGAGATATTAATTTCTAAAGTTTACGACAAACGTAAATAATACAAAACTACAAACGCGCACCGAGACTCCAAAAATGCTCGGATCGCGACGAAACTTGACGAGCAAGTCCAAAATTAATTGGACACCCCGGTGGGAGGGCTGGCATTAGCGGTGGCTCGCGACGGCAGCGAAATTGACGGTGTTGCAGCAGGTTGCGGATGTTGTGGCCAAATACTAGGGAAGCCACCAGCGGTTAGAGGATGTGTCCCCGAAGAGTGGGAGGAATCGTCAGCGTAGCCTAGCAGAAGTTTAGCTTCAAGAGCCTCGATTAAGGCGTCATTGCGCGTGCCCTAAGCATTAATATTGTTGAGCAGAGCGAATATTCGTGTCCATTTTTCTTCCATAGTAGCCATAAGTTAAAGGAAGGGTTTGGACCAAGTAGAAGATTAATTAATTCTGGCAAGGAGATGTGAGAATTTCATTTGGTATAGTGAGTAGAGGGAGACATTAAAAAAATCAAATGGTGGGGCAATGATTGGAGATAGGAGACGGTGCGAAGCCCGAAATATAAAAGTTGTGCGAAGTAATTAGAGGGGTGGCAATAAGAATTAAGTGGTGGGCAGTGCCAGTGCTCCAGGTAGTAGACGGTAGAAAACAAAAAAAAACAATTAAAAGAATGCGTGAGTGAGAGGTCTTTCTCAGAAAAAATGGATGAAAACGAACACGGAATGGATCCACGAGGATGACAACAAACAATAGCTTGAGCTGAATGAAGCGCTCCGGTAGGCGTGCGAAGGAGGAATGACTTGGAAGGGAAATGGGAGGACCTCGATGTTGACGAGGGAAAAGGAGCGCGGAAGAATAGTGGTGGTAGTGCGGTTTGAGGGGTGATCTGCTCACTGCGCGTAAAGGAGAAAATGGGTTGAAGCACGCGGGAGGACAGAAGCGACGAGAGTGTTTTTGTAGGAGGATAGTTGGTGGAAGAATGGTCTGTTGGGATGGAGTTGCACGGCGAGGAGTGTGCAGTCGGGGTGGGGGAGATGAGCGGATGTGCGGCTGGAAAACAGAGGAAGAAGAGCGGACGCCACAGATGTGGGCGAGGGTGGAGGCAGAGGGAACAACATGCACAGATGAGAGGATGGAATGGCTCTGATACCTTTGATACGATCCAAACTGATCTCAAGGAGAAAACACAAAAACTTGGATCGTAATATTGATGAATGTGGATTACAAGATAACCGATCTCACCTATGGGCACCAACCCTGAACAGCTCGATCTTCCGATGAGGGGAAACTCTCTCGTGCAGCCACTAAGACACACCACAAGACACAATACGTTCAACATAACAAAACTCAACCTAAGCCCAGCTATTTATAGAAACCATAACCTGGTAAATTACAAACTACCCTAATATAAAATAGGAATACATCAGATAGTCGCTCAAAAAGAAGCGATTTCGCCGTCGATGGCCGATCCGATCGGGGGTTTCGCTGTCGAGTGGCAGTGGAATCGGGGGTTTGGAGCAGTCGCACATTTGGGAAGAAAGCGAGAGCGTGGCTCAATCGTCAAGTCGTGAAAAAAAATTATGGCCACGAAATCGCTATTGTTTCGCAATTTTCAGCGGTGGCTGAGTTTGACTGGGCATCTAGCCTAAGGCGCATGGCCTTTTAGGAGTTGGTGTCGCAGATTTTTCCCCACGTCGTCAAACATATTTTTGTGAGCGACATTGGGAGTCGCTGTCACTTCCAAATTGTGATATTTTGCATTTTTGTGGTCATAAAAATTTATCATGTCTCCAGAAATCGCGCTACCCCCCTCTTAATTCCGCTCGTCGCCCTAAGGAAACCTCGTGACCATCTTTCTCCTGTAGTCGGGCGAGCATCTTCTTTCCACCGCAGCCGAGTGAGCTTATTCGTCGGGCTTCCTGTCACAACACGCATTTTATCTGAATTTAAATGAATATTAGAGTAATAGAAAACACGTTTTGTGATGTCACTCCATGCAGGGGATAACTGCACACGTTCTGGCAAACTCCAATACTAACACAGTTTATGAAAACACCATGTTATGATGTGAAAAAAAACATGTTTTAAGTTAAGTTTTGGATGACCGTATCCTTCGGCTCAGTGGATCAATTAGTCCACAACTGAAAAATATAAGTTTACGCTACGAAAAATACCTTGTTTACATAAATTAACATCCTACATGAGCAAAAACATCCATTTAGGACAACTCATGGTATGCAAGACTGTAGATTTAGTATAAGTATGAAAGTAGCTCGTACGTTCGTCAAACATAGTGATTTTAGTTTGAAAGATGACATGTATGATGCGGTAGGAGTAATACTTTTATAATTTAAAAATATCTAACATGCAACCTAACATAAAACATTCACAGAGAGCAAGTAAATACAACAAGTCATATAGAAAAAGACTTAGCAACTTGCAAGTACTTAATGTTATACAAAAAAATCCAGTGGGCGTCAACAACCTGACACAAACACACTAAAGATATGTATGTCTGAACTAAAAGAAAACAACAACTACTATATCACAGTCGGTGAGGCAACAATAGCTGTAGAGTACCACCAAAAAACCAACCCTAGCCGCTCAACCGGCTACTTCTCCAAACCTGAGGCATTCAAAGAAAGAACACCTCAGCAAGAAAGAAAATACAAGTAAAGATCAAAGATCAAAAGGTTAGCAATAAACCAAAAGGAATAAAGGGTTAACAACCCTAATTCAAGAATATTGAGAAAAAACTAACTTACGAGCTCAACATTAAGGAATTTGCACCAAGTGCTATAAAGATCTATGTTTTATGGAACATGTGAATAGATAATTGTAAGTATACAGAATTAATTGGCTCATAACTTGATGAACAAAAGAAAACATCAGCCATCCGGCACCTGCGGTGGTCGGAACCTACCCAACACACTAACAACAAAAACTTCACAAGGGCCCAAGGAATGGTGATCTTATACCTTGACACACGAAAAATCGAGGAAAAACCGGCAATTGCGGTGGCGGGAACCTACCCAACAGACCAGCAGTCACATACCCACACCGGGCAAACCCACTAAGGCAATAATTCACCAAAACAAAGGCATCAAGTTGGTAGTCCTTTATCCACTACCAACATAGACAAACCATAACCAAAATACTGGGCTTCTCCAACAATAACAAAGAGGAAAATAATTCCAAGAAATCGGCCTAAGGCCAAACTCAACGAATTAGTTACAATTCGGCCACAAATACCAAGTCTGTGAAAAAGCGTCGAGGGAACTCGACGCCTGGCCTATACTCAACATCGCATTGAGTGCATTCAGCTGCAGTCAATGCTAAACAGTTTTACTTAGCGATTTACCTTCACCCGGTGCCATGTTGAGTTCACACGACGCTTAAACAAAGCTTTGAGTCCATTCGACGCCAGAGCACATTCACTCAATGTCAAGCCTGACTCAGTCAACACACTCAACACCAAGGCACAACACTCAACGCCGCGTTAAGTACACTCAAACTCTGTGTTGAGTACACTAACCTAACAGTTAACTCAACGATATTGCCTTCACTCAACGTCGCGTTGAGTATACTCAACGCCTAAGGCTGAACACTCAACGCCTAGACTGAACACTCAACGCACTCGACGCCAATGGTTGTACACTCAACGCCGCATTGCGTACACTCAACGCCGCGTTGAGTACACTCAACGCACTCAATGCATTTGACTTAGTTTCACAGACCACTCAACACCTAATGCAGAAACCTGGCAAAAATTTCGCCTTTCCGAAACAGAGGTTAGGAGACTTATAATAATTAATTAATTTTGATAACAACTAAACCTAAACCAAGACTAGGTTCCACAACTTAAGAGAAAGGGAGAGGTGGACAAGGCAGGAGCACAACACAAGAAAAAGACTTCTTCCTGACCACAGCAAGAAGAGAAAAGCTCGTTTATTGTTGTACTAAGTACTATACAGTCTATATAGATAAGGAAATTCAAAAAAAGACCAAGAAAGAACGTAATAAAAGACTTGGCAAGGGTACAAATCACTACTTGCCTCATGATCTTCAAAAATCCGGCCTCACAAACGCTCCGCTTGAAAGATCGGTCATAAGAACTCATAGGTAACAATTCCTTAAACTTTATAGGGCAAATGAAAGTCAAGGTGGAAGACCCTAACATCAAAAGTCCAAGCAAACAAAATAATTCTACCATCAACGCGTAAATCTCGGCGAGAGCTTTCCGGATCTACTCTCCGATAAGCGATTTTGTGCACCAGAGCTCCTACAAATGGTGGCCGAAAGCGTAACAAAACTCGTCGCCTCCTCTCTTCCGCGTTCTCGGTCTGATAGCTTGGAAAAGAAGATAGTGAATAGTAAACTATTTCAAGTATCATATTTTATATACTATAGACATTATAATATATTATCTATTGTAATTGGATATACTTTTATAATATATTATCTATTATAAAAGATTATATATTTCATATATAATTTATTAACCACTTGCCCCGATATTATAATAGAATATCATATTATAATATTATAATATTGTAACATATTAAGATAATGACTTATATAATATCATATAATGATACATAAAGAAACGTCCAACTAACCCAAAAACTTGAATCAACTCGAATTTTTACGAAATTCGCACCAAAACTAAATATCGACGCTATGAATCCAACGATGAAGTCAAATTTAAGATTTGACTAACCAAACTCGGGTAAAAACTCCCCGAAGAACCAAAACACCAAATATCCAAAAAAAAAAATTGCTCCACTGTGTTCCAAAACGAACCCCCGCTTGCAAGGGAAAATCAAAACACAGGAGTAATTAGCCAAGCTAATACTCCCAAACCAAAACCTCGGATACAAACGAGCAAAAGCCAGGCTCCGACAACGGTACCCACCAAATATATATCAAAGTAATGCCCTGACGTCAAAATACATCACTAAAGGGATTTTAAATAAACCTTGGAAAATCAGGGGGGTTACAGCCACTCCCCCTAAAAGAAAGTTTCGTCCCGAAACTTTACGCACAAAAGATTCTATTACAGAAGGAAAATAATCAAAGATTATAGAATAGAAACATATACCAAAAGAAACTAGGAGAACAGATGAGGATGAACCTCCCTCATAGCTGACTCCAACTCCCAAGTAGCGCTCTCCACCTCTTAGTTCCGCCACAAAAGTTTAACTATGGTTATGACCTTCCTTCGCAACACTCGATCTTGAGTATCTAGAATGTGAACAGGCCATCTCGATATAAGAAAGGTTAGGCTCCAACTTGGGCACAAAATTGAGAACCTGATGGTCGCTAAGCACACAGTTCCGCAACTGGATAACATAAAACATATCATGCACACCAGGAAAACTTTTAGGCAAATCCAGCCTATAAGCTGACACTCCAATCGTTCAACAACTTTAAAAGGTCCCGCATACCTAGGATTCAACTTGTCGTTCTTTCCAAACCTCTTTACACCAGACATTGGGGAAATCTTAAGAAAAACCATGTCCCCAATAGAAAATTCCAAATCAGTCCTTCGACGATTAGCGTTCTTCTCGTAATACTCCTAAGTTATGCAAAACTTCTCTTGAATATGCGTCACAGAAGTACTCATCTCTTCCAATGCTTCTGGACCCAACAACGGTCTTTCACCAACTTCAGCCCAAAACAAGGGAGTTCTGCAATGTCTCCCATACAAAGTCTCAAACGTGGCCATCTGCAAGCTCTCTTGATAACTGTTATTATAAGCAAGCTCCATCAATCTGAGTTGATCATCCCACAAACATCCGTCCTTCAGGTTCTCCTTTTCTCTTAACCACCAGCTCTTTGCCAGACCCTTCAGCCGGTAAGTAGCCGCCATCACTCTCTGGTCAGTAGAAATCCCTGAGTATGAAAACAACTCCTCGATCGCTTAATCCAGTCATCCAAGGCCATGAAATCCGCTCGACCATCGTAGGTAGGAGTTCCTAATTGCTAGAAATGCGATATAAAGTTCATCTTTGTTGGCAACACAATTGGAGGCACCGGGGGAGAAGGGGGAACATCAATAGCTTGACCTACAACAGCGTCTTACACTGTAATCGGCTGCCCGGAAATAAAAAACAACAAAGCCTGGATCTGTGACTGCATCTCCAACATCTGCCTGGACAGAGCCTCATTGCTCTGTCGCAATCCCTTCGATCTCTGCCTCACTCTACACCCCAAACAACTCGCCCTCAAACTGGGGAGTTGACCTTGTTGCAGGAAGCTTCAGCGGCATGCTAATAACACAACAAACAACTAATCAAAACCTAGCTTACTGCTAAAACTACACAACTTAGTTCAGACAATACATGTATAAATACTTGCTAAAGCTGCTAACTTGCTCGTGAAATTTTATTAATGATGTCATGCTTAAACTTATGATGATATACCGTCATCCCACTAACTCATGTGCATAGACCATGAATGCATGAATTTATTATTCCTTCTTGACTAAAAACCATGTGTGTACATATGTCATCATGTAAATCTTTAGCTTGACATGTGTGCTAATGCAGTGTTATGTCATGCATGTTGTGCTATACAATCTAATAAAGGCCTTAGTGCATGTTATGAGCGGCGTACACATGAAATATTATGCATCCCATACTATATAATTTTGTATGCAACGAAAAAAAATCTAATGTGCTTTCATGTGATGATTGTTATGCATTTCATAATACATAACAGTCACATATTGCTTCCTATGAGGATCTATATACAAACACATATTATGCATCTCACACTACATAATATGCCATATATACTTCTTATCATTCTTATGAGTGTAGTGTTCATACTTCATCCAGGACATACTGATGACACATCAGTGTGTGTATGCAATGAAACAAGATAACTAGAACTAACTTGAGATGGTTGTTCGACCAATTATCAAACAATCTATTCCTCTGATACCAACTATCACAATCAACATTTACTATGAATTTAAATGAATATCAGAGTAAGATAAAACACGCTTCGTGATGCCACGCCGTGCTGGGGATAACTGCAGACATTCAGGAAAACTCCAATACTAACACAGTTAAATAAAATACCGAGTTATGATGTGAAGAAAACATATTTTAAGTTAAGTTTTGAATGGTCGTATTCCTCGGCTCAGTGGATCAACTAGTTCACAACTAAAAATATAAGTTTACGCTACGAAAAATACCTTGTTTACATTAATTGACATCCTACATGAGCAAAAATATCCATATAGGACAACTCATGATATGCAAGACTCTAGATTTAGTATAAGTATGAAAGTAGCTTTTATGTTCGTCAAACATAATGATTTTAGTTTGAAAGATGACATGTATGATGTGGTAGGATTAATACTTTTATAATTTAAAAATATCTAACATGCAACAAAGCATAAAACCTTCCCAGAGAGCAAGTAAATACAACAAGTCATACAAAAAAGACTTAGCAGCTAGCAAGTACATAACGTTATACAAAAAATCCAGTGGGCATCAATAACCTGACACGAACATACTAAAGATATGTATGTCTGTACTAAAAGAAAACAACAACAACTACCTCGCAATCAGTGAGACAACGATTGCTGAAAAGTACCAGCCAAAAACCAACCTTAGCCGCTCAACCGGCTACTTCTCCAAACTTGAGGCATTTAAAGAAAGAACACCTCAGCAAAAAATAAAATACAAGTAGAGATCAAAGATCAAAAGGTTATCAATAAACCAAAAGGAATAAAGTATTACAAACCCTAATTTAAGAATAGTGAGAAAATACTTACTTACAAGCTCAACAATAAGGAATTTGCACCAAGTGCTATAAAGATCTATGATTTATTGAACATGTAAATAGATAATTGTAAGTATAAGGAATTAATTGGCCCATAACTTGATAAACAAAAGAAAACATCGGCCATCTGGCACCTGCGGTGGTCAGAACCTACCCAACACACTAACAATAAAAACTTCACATGGGCCCAAGGAAAGGTGGTCTTATACCTTGATACACGAAAAACCGGGCAAAAACTGGCACCTGCGGTGGCGGGAACCTACCTAACAAACTCGTAGTCACATACCCACACTGGGTAAACCCACCAGGGCAATAATTCACCAAAATAAAAGGCATCAAGTTGGTGGTCCTTTATCCACTGCCAATATAGACAAACCAAGGAGGAAACTAAATGCAGAAATCCGCCTAACCGAATTAGTTACAATCCGGCCACAAAATACCAAGTCTGGGAAAAACATCGAGTCAACTTTCTCCGACAGCCGATACAACGTGACATAACAAGGAGGAAAATGAGCGAAATCGACAAATGCAGAAGGAGGTCACCCATCTTCTCTAACGCTTAACTATGGGCCAATCACTGCAGCTCAGGAACTCCATAGTTAAGCGTGCTTGGGCGTACTGGGAATTAGTTACGGCCCAACTTAACTGTCGAGTTCGCTCATCAAAGGGAGGCTGTGGCCACAAAATACCAGCCCGGTAGTCTAGAGCGGAGCGGAACGTTGTATCGGCTAGGGGCGTTACAATAAAAGTGCACATCCGTGGAGCCCACTAGGCCTCAACTAAAAAAGTGCACGACGCACGTGACAGCGTGGCTAGGCGACGCTGTAACCTCCAGCCCACTGGCTGGGCCACAGGCTCCCTTTGATGAGCGAAACAGTTAAGTTGGGCCGTACGGGGACCCCGTAGTACTACTCTCGCCCAAGTACGCTTAACTATGGAGCCCGGTGATGAGAAGTGAAGGAACTCCATAGTTAACTTAACTAGGATGGGTGACCTCCTGGGAAGTGTCGAGTTCGCTCATCAAAGGGAGGCTGTGGCCACCAACAACCCGCCAGTGGGCTGGAGAGGGGTTGGGGTGCTTGGGCTGCAGCCCGGTAGCGTCGCCTAGAGCGGAGCCGTGACGCTGTCACGTTGTATCGGCTAGGGGCGTTACAATAAAAGTGCACTTTAACTATGGAGTTGAGCTGCAGATCAATTGGTGATGAGAGTTGAAAGAACTCCATAGTTAAGCGTGCTCGGGCTGGAGTAGTACTGGGATGGGTGACCTCCTGGGAAGTCCCCGTAGTGCGGGCTTGACTATCGAGTTTACCTCATCAAAGGGAGGTTGTGGCCACCAACAACCCGCATGTGGAGGGAGAGGGGTTGGGGTGCTTGGGCTGCAGCCCGGTAGCGTTGCCTAGAGCGGAGCCGTGACGTTGTCACGTTGGATTGGCTATGAGCGTTATATGGCCTACACTCAACACCGCATTGAGTGAATTTAGTGCACTCAATGCCAAACCGTTTTACTTAGCGAATTGCCTTCACCTGACACCGCGTTGAGTCCATACGATGCTTAAACAAAAGCACTAAGTCCATTCAATGCCATAGCACATTTAGTCAATGCCAAGACTAACTCAGTCAACATAATAAATGCCAAGGCACAACACTCAACATCGCGTTGAGTACACTCAATGCCGCACTGAGTACACTCAATGCCGCATTGAGTACACTCAATGTCGCATTGAGTACACTCAACGCCTAACGGTTAACTCAATGATATTGTCTTCACTCAACGCCGCGTTGAGTACACTCAATGCATAAGGCTGAACAGTCAACGCACTCAATGCCAAGGGCTGTACACTCAACGCCACGTTGAGTACACTCAACGCTCTCAACGCTTTTGACTTAGCTTCACAGACCACTCAACGCCTAATGTAGAAACCTGGCAGAAATTCTATCTTTCTGAAACAGAGGTTAGTAGACTTATAAAAATTAATTAATTTTGAAAACAACTAAACCTAGACCAAGACTAGGTTCCACAACTTAAGAGAAAGGGATGGGTGGACAATACAGGAGCCCAACACAAGAAAAAGACTTCTTCTTGACTATATTAAGAAGAGAAAAGTTAGTTTACTATTATATTAAGTACTATGCAGTCTATATAGATAAGGAAATTCAAAAAAGGACCAATAAAGAACGTAATAAAAGACTTGACAAGAGTATAAATCACCACTTGCCTCAAGATCTTCAAAAATCTGGCCTCACAAACGCTCCGCTTCAAGGATCGGCCGCAAGAACTCATAGATAACAATTCATGAAACTTTATAGGGCAAATGAGAGTCAAGGTGAAAAACCCTAACGCCAAAAGTCCAAGAAAACAAAATTACCTACCACCAATGCATAGATCTCGGCGAGAGCTTTCCGGATCTACTCTCCAATGATGATTTCATGCACCGAAGCTCCTACAAATGTGGCTGAAAGCCTAGCGAAACTCGTTGCCTCCTCTCTTCTGCGTTCTCGTTTTGATAGCTTGGGGAAGAAGATAGTGAATTGTAAACTATTTCATATATAATATATTATGTACTATAGACATTATAATATATTATATATTACAATTGATATACTATTATAATATATTATCTATTATAATAGATTATATAATTTATTAACCACCTTCCCCGATATTACAATGGAATATCATATTATAATATTGTATCATATTAAGATAGTGGCTTATATAATATCATATAATGATACATAAAGAAACATCCAACTAACCCAAACACTCGAATCAACTCGGATTTCTATGAAATTCGCACTGAAACTAAACATCGACGCTACGAATCCAACAACAAAGTCAAATTTAAGATTCGATAGACCAAACTCTGTTAAAAACTCCTTTGAAGACTAAAACACCAAATATCCCAAAAAACGCTCCGTCGTGTTCCAAAACGAACCACGACTTGCATGGTAAAATCAAAACACCGGAGAAATTAGCTAAGCTAATACTCCCAAACCAAAACCTCGGATACCAATGAGCAAAAGCCAAGCTCTGACAACGGTACCAACTAACTACGCGTCAAAGTAACGCTCTGACGTCAAAATACGTCACTAGAGGGATTTTAAATAAACCTTGGAAAATCAGGGGCGTACACCTCCCTCCACTATCTTCCCATCACACCGAGCTACCCAGGTGCCACAAGGAGGAATCTAAGTGATTCTGCGGCCATGGCTAGAATAATTAACAGTAGCTCCATGCAGTGGCGGGCGTAGGAATTGTTTTAGTGATGCGGGCTTAAAAATTACAATAATAAATAAATAAAAATATGAAACAGGTACATTATTGTGACAAAACTTATACAAAAGTTGCACACATCAAACATTACCGATCTGGGCCTATCGCCACGGGTAGGCTTCACACAGCATGCCTAAGTTCGTCTCAAGCAAACCTCTAAGCAATTTAATGTTTGAGAGAGACACAATCAACCTGATGAAAGAGATCGTTACACTTGAAGCAAGCCTCAGAGCAATATGCAGCACATCCTACTTGCAAAATGTTCTCCTTCGCATGTTACTTTCTAATCTGCTTATGAATATACAACATCAATTTAAGGAGATTTAATTATGATTTAATTACTACTACGATTACAACTACAACTCAATAGCAGTTGTCTAAGGCAAGGATAATATTACAAAATGCAAAACTAAAACACAAAATTCAACTCTCGATATCTCAATTTTTAGCCACTTCATTAACTCATATATATATATATATATATATATATATATATATATATATATATATATATATATATATATATATATATATATATATATATATATATATATATATATATATATATATATATATATATATATCAAGTCACAACAAAGCTCCAACAATACAGCATTCGGCCAAGCAAGGAGCACAGAAGTCAGTCAACAAAATCATAGAGTTCAAAGAACAGCTGGTCAAAATTAGAGTTCAAAGCAAGAATAGCCGGTCAACACCACTGAAGCCCTACCTTCAAAGATTCCTTCAAAATTTAGGACCGCATAAAAAAATCAGATTCACTATGTCCCAACAATCACAACTAAAGAAGTCAAAAAATATTTTCAAAACCTCAAACTAGCAACTTTATCCCACATAATATATATTCTAGCAATTATAAAGGAGAACAAGCAGAAGCGGGGGGGGGGGGGGGGGAGTAGGCTCACTGTCGAAGGGTTGAAGGTGAGAATCCCACTGATACAACAACAACAACACAAAAGCCAAGATCCAGCCCTTGCCGACTGTCAAGCTTGTCTGATTGAGAGGGTGAGAGCTTCCTGTTATAAATAAACCGGTCACTATTTATAAACCGGTTCAGTTGTTAAAAGGTCAAGGACAAAGTTTGTAATAAGTGCAAGTTAAGTAACTAGCATCTTAAATGTTATCCTTTTATCCTATTTTGTAGAAGATATTTTCTGCAGTTATTATCTTTTATCTTATATCACCTGTATATATAAATAGAGTTGAACTCTATTAGAAGTTTAATAAGAAGAAAGAAAGGAACTCTTATTGTTGCTCATTCTCGATTTTTCTTGTTTGCCTCAATCCTTCAAAATCAATATTTGGTATCAGAGCATGTGTTCGCAAGCTATTTCACATCATTGGATTCATGGCAACATCATCTTCTTCAGCTTCCTTTGTCTACTCTCATGCCTCTATTCCCATTTTTAATGGTGAAAAGTATGATAAATGGAGTATCCAGATGAAGTTTGTCTTCATCTCTTAAGGTCTATGGGATTTAGTGGTGAATGGACCTCAACTTCCAGCAGACCCTCCTGCTAGTACAGCTGCAACATCTACTTCAGCAATAGTTCAAAGACAAATAGATGAGAACAAGACAAAAGATGCAAGAGCTATTTCTCTGATTCACCAAGGTGTTTCAGAATCAGTTTTTGTAAGAATCATTGCTACATAAACAACAAAATATGCTTGGGACACCTTAAAAACAGAATATAAAGGTAGTCCTAAGTAATTGCAATGAAATTACAACATCTGTGGACCGACTATGAGCTTCTTCGAATGAAATCAGGTGAAGATATTGATACCTTTATAGCTAGAACTGTTAGAGTAACTAATCAAATACACAGTTATGGAGATGTTATAGAGGATAATAAAATAGTTTGCAAAATTCTAAGAAGCTTAACTCCATCATTTAGTCCAGCAACAATTGCTATTGAAGAGTCCAAGGATCTCACACCCCTACCTTTAGCAGAGTTAATTGTCTCTCTTAAATCTCATGAAGAATGATTAGTGAGGGACTCCCAACCATTAGAGCAAGCTTTACAAATGAAAGTTTCTCTAAAGCCAAAACAGGATTGGAAATCTCCAGCTCACTTGGCAGCTTCACCCGGGAGTAAACCAAACTATTCAATTTCTTCAGCAAAAAAGAAAAAATTTCAAAAATGGAGGAACCTCTCACACACATGGAGCAAAAGCTCAAAAATATTGCATTATATGTGATAAAAACACTCATGACTCTAAAGATTGCTATTCCAGATGTGAGAAATACAGAATTCCAAATCATACTGCTAAGGACTGCTGGCATACCTCGAAAGAGCAAGCTAAATTTCTAGAAAAAGGAAAGGGAAAGGAGGAGGTGATAGAAGAAAGAGAGGACATGTTTTATACATGTTGTCAAGCTTCTACAGATGCAATTTCCAGCATATGGTATGTTGATAGTGGTTGTTCAAGCCATATGGCCAACACAAAATCAAACTTTTTATCTCTAGATGAAACATATAAATCTATTGTTCATCTAGGTGATGGAAAATCAATTACCATTGAAGGCAAAGGAATTGTGGTTATCCCAACTCCCTCAGGGCTCACTAGGGAAATTATAGAGGTAAATTATGTACCTACACTTCCTCAAAACTTATTAAGTGTAGGGAAACTTCTAAATAAAGGATATGAATTGACCTTTAGTAAAAACTCTTGTTCTTTCTCTGACCTTTCAAGTTGAAGAATTATAGTTATTGCAGCTATAACAAATAATCAGATTTTTACACTAGATTTATCTCATCTACCAGAACAGGCTCTTACCTGCACCTCTCAAGTGTCTTCTCTATGATATTCCTGATTAGGGCATCTTCCTTGGGCAGCCATGATTGCCATGTCTAAACAGAAATTAGTACATGGCCTACCAAGTTTATCAAAAGACTCTCAATTCTGTATAACTTGTGCAGAAACAAAAATTCACACCTTACCTTTTCCAACAACATCAAGGAGCAGAGCAAATGCTCCATTGGATCTTCTGCATACAGATTTATGGGGACCTTTTTCTACAACATCTCTAGGAGGTAAATCTTACTTCATGCTTATTATAGATGATCACACACATTTTATGTGGATCTGCTTTTTACAATATAAACATGAAGCTTTAGATGCATTTAAACTCTTTAAATTAAAAGTTGAAAAGGAGTTTGAATGCTCTATAAAGTGCCTTAGATCTGACAGAGGGGGGTGGAGGGGGGAATTCACCTCTAGTCAATTCTCTCAGTTTTGTGCTAAACAAGGTATAAAAAGAGAATTAACAGCCCCTTACTCCCCTCAACAAAATGGAACTGTGGAATGTCGTAATCGAACAATGATTGAGATGGCTAGAAGCCTAATGAAAATGAAGAAATTACCCAAGCCATACTAAGCAGAGGCATGTAATACTGTTGTATATCTGTTAAACAGATGCTCTTCTAAAGTGCTTAATAATGCAACTCCATATGCACTGTTATATAAGCACAAGCCCTCGATCTCTCACCTGAAAGTCTTTGGCTGTCCTGCATATAGTTTGATTCCAGCAAATAATCGTGAAAAGTTAGATCAAAAAGGGCAAAATTACTTATTTGTTGGATATGGTGCAGAAACAAAGGGATATAAACTATATCATCCAATTACAAAGAAGACTTCTATTAGTAGGAATGTTATCTTTTATGAAAACAGCTCATGGGATTGGCAATCAGAATTATCAGGTTCTTCTTCAGTGCCAGTTGAGTTTCCTTTGAACTCCTTCCATGACACTGAACAAAGTGAACCTACTCATGCTCCAATAGAACACGAAGTAAGTTCCTCTCCTTCATCTTCTTCAGGGTCTGATTCTTCATCATCACCTCATCTTATTAGAATTATTGAAGAAATATATGCAGACACATCAGAAATTGCCTTGTTTGCAATGGTGCCAAAAAATTTTGATGAAGCAAGTAAAAAGGAGATTTGGAGACATGCCATGAAAGAAGAATTTCACTCAATTGAAGATCATCACACATGGCACCTTGTAAACAAACCGGAAAACAAAAATATAGTAGGACTTAAATGGTTATTTAAAATAAAACTAAATGCCAATGGGTCTATCTCCAAACACAAAGCCCGTCTTGTGGCAAGGGGTTTCTCTCAAATCTTTGGACAAGACTACTATGACACCTTTGCATCAGTTGTTCGAATGGACACAATTAGACTTTTCCTGGCCTTTGCTACGCAACACCACTACCAGTTATATCATTTAGATGTAAAAACAACATTTCTAAATGGAGAAATACATGAAGAGATCTGTGTCTCAACCACCTGGCTTTGAAAAAGAAGGTAAAGACAAAGAGAAGATATATCGACTATCAAAAGCTCTATATGGGCTTAAGCAGGCTCCATGCACATGGAATAACCATGTTGATGCTTACATGTTATCCCAAAATTTCTATAAATGTAAAAATGACCCTTCTTTGTATATCTATAGATCATCTCAAGATATTCTGCTTGTTGCTCTCTATGTGGATGATCTATTAGTGTCTGGTAGCTCATCCGTCATGATCAAAGAATTTACTAATGTGATGCAACAAAAATATCACATGACTGATCTGAGAATTGCTTGTTATTTTCTTGGGTTGGAAATCAATCAAACAAATCTTGGTATATCAGTTTCACAACATAAATATACCAAAGACGTGTTAAATAAATTTCTTATGCAACATTCCAATCCTTCAATTACTCCTATGGAAACTGGACTGCAACTCTCCAAACTCTCATGAAGATAAGGTAAATGAAGAGGAGTATAGATCTCTTGTGGGCTTCATAATGTATATCACTCATACCTGGCCAGACATTGAAAATGTTGTAAATGTGGTTTCACGTTTTGTGAGTACACCTCTTCAATCTCACCTCGTTGCAGCCAAACGAATTTTACGTTACCTACAAGGCACATCAAGCTTTGGCCTAATGTATGCCTCTGATTCAGAAACTAGAGTTGCATAGTACTCTTACTCTGACTGGGGATCAAGCATCGATGACAGACGTAGCACCAGTGGCTTCATCTTCTTCGTCAGCTCAAAGGTCGTGATGTGGGCTTCCAGAAAACAACCTACAGTGGCACTGTCTACCACTAAAGCCGAATACATAGCCTTGTGCAACTCTGCTTTAGAAGCTATATGGCTAAAAAATATGTTGAATAAAATCGAAGGGAAAGAAGATCAAAACCCTATTACTATCTACTGTGACAATACCTCCTCAATACACATCGCAAAAAATCATGTAATCCAAAGAAAAAGCAAGCATATAGAAATGAAGTTTCACTTCATTCCTGAGCAAGTGGAGAAGAAGTCTATTGCAGTTGAATTTTGTTCATCTACCCTGCAGATCATTGATATTATGACAAAGCCCCTTCCGCGCCTCCGCTTTCTAGAGTTAAGAAGCAAGCTAGGGCTTATAATGGGCCCAGTTTAAGGGAGGGAACGTTATAAATAAACTGGTTCAGCTGTTAAAAGGTCAAGGACAAAGTTTGTAATAAGTGCAAGTTAAGTAACTGCAGATAGCATCTTAAATGTTATCCTTTTATCCTGTTTTGTAGAAGATATTTTCTGTAGTTATTATCTTTTATCTTATATCACCTGTATGTATAAATAGAGTTGAACTCGATTAGAAGTTTAATAAGAAGAAAGAAAGGAACTCTTGCTGTTGCTCATTCTCAGTTTTTCTTGTTTGCCTCAATCCTTCAAAATCAACACTTCCGAGTTCCATTGGCCAAAGAAGGGGGAGGGTCTTCGCTGGCTTGTCACAAGCTGTCAGGGGGGTGGGGGGGTTGAGAATAGGGCATCGCGGTTTAAAGTTTAAACCGTGATGCCCAACTTATTATTATTGTTTTTAATAAATAGAGTATTAGCCACAACGTTTTTGTCGGGGCTAATACTCTTAAAGTTTTTTTAAGGGTATTAATCACGGATTTTTGCCGTGGCTAATACTATTAATGTTTTAAAAAAAAATTGAGTGTGGGCGACCGCCCATACTCACCCCAAAGTGTGTCCGCCCTTGGCTCCATGGCCGACATAGACGGCGAAGAAGCTTCTCCTCTGTGATGAGACATGCCATGGTCGACGTAGAAGAAATTTTCTTCTTCCCTACAACCTTCACCAAGAAATTTTCATCTTCCCTATAACCTTTAACAAGAATTTTTAATGAGAAACTGTAATTATGGAAATTACAACATGTTCTAGATGTTAGGAATGATTTTTATTCCCTGTGTACTTTCATGTTTGTAGCTTGTTCATCGTTGTTGTTATAGTGTGATTTTTTGTTGCTTTAGGATTGTTCTTCATTGCTATTTAATTTTAGGAATGTTTTTATTTTTTGTTTGAAACGGCACTGCAAACGTTGTTCTTTCAAACAGATTGACAAATTCTGTTACCACTATGCAAAACAGTTGAATATTTCACTACTTCTTCTACAGTCGCTGCAGCCACGTCAAACAGAGCCTAAAACATTGTTTGCCGTAGTGGTTTAAAAAATGGTGGCGTGCCACTGTCAAAACACAGCGATGTAAGGGCAAAAAGGGCATTTGGTATAAAGAGAAAATAAAAAATAAAATCAAAAAATGAAATTTTTATCTCTTCTCTTTTTTATAATAACCTAAGATCATATACTATAATAAAAAGGGAAAACGCCATTTATTTAAACATTTTACTTTTTAATTTTAAGCATCTTTATTACAAAATTTTCAATCTTATTAATTTATGTGTTTTTTATTTTAAAATATGTGATCTCATATAGGTAAAATCCATACATTCAATAAAAAATATGCTCTTACCTCCGCTCACAAACCCTCATGCACAAGAAAAAAATGAGCGGCGGGCGGAGTATAGCGTTTGAGTGTTTGGGAGCTGCAGGAGTACCGTCAAGTTAGGGCCATGGCGTGGGCAAAGTACTTTCACGTGGGGCACTGGTGGCCCGCCACATGCACTATCGCGATCAGGGTACTATCGCAGTTGGTCGTGAGGGCGGAGCCCCGTGCCTATCACTCGTTAATACATGTGAGAGCTCCACCCATATTCCCATTGATATTCGGCAGGCGGTGAAATTCGGGCTGCGGATTCGACAAGCGTCATATTTGGCGGGCAGACATATTCGGCAGGCAGCAACATTCAGCAGCGGCAGCATTCGACGGGCAGCCATTGTATGAAAACCCCAACCTTCTTGCCATAAATACAATATTAAAACCTTTACTTTATTGCAATCAATACAATATTGAAACTCTAACCTTCAGGACAACAATTCAGCATCAAAACTCTAATAATTCATTACTCGGAATTGCTCATCCACAATATTATATCTATTGAATAATATTACATTTTGGGATTCAATGAGATTTACCCAAGAAATAAATAATGACCGCTGATATTTGCAGGCCTATAATCGATATTTGCAACCCGTGAATATTTGGAACCCACAAATAGATATTTGAAGTTCCGTCGGATATTTGCAGTCCTTTTTTTAAAATTACATTTAATTTTTGAAAATCTTTTTTCCTCTGCTAATTGATAAATTTAAGAAAACCCAAAACTATACATATTTCATTGAAATCAAAATATAAATTTTATCATTCTAACAAAAACAATCACAAGCTAAAATTTATCTGCGCCACTGTGCATCAATGCTAACTATAAAAAAAACAATCACATGCTAAAATTTATGAACTCTAATACCTCATAACTGGGAGATATTGTTGGAGATGAAGGGTCTGACATCTTCAACTAATTTGGGAGGTTGATAGAGCCGCCCACAATTTGAAATATGCAATTAGGAGGATTTTTTAACAGGAGTATCGTGAGATTAAATGGAGGTTTTAACAAACATGAGCGATAACAAACATGATTATGGCCAGATCAAAGAACGTATAGTATTGGAAATATGCACTTAGGAGGATTTGTTAAAAGGAGTATCATGAGATGTGATTAATAGGAGGCGTTACCTGTGCCGGCAGCAACGATCTCTTCGGGCAAGGAGAGGAATGAAGGAGAGCACATGGGTTGGGGAAAACTTCAGATGGCGTCGGTCCGGCAGCAGAGGTGGGCGATGAACTTCAGATGGCGTTGGTTCGACAGTAGATGGCGTCGGTCCGGCAGCAACGATCTCCAGGCGGCGGCGGGGGCAGCAAAGAGCCTTTAGGGTGGCACCGGCGGCATTGGGGAGCACCTAAGATGGTGGCGGAGGTCGGATCGGGCATGTAGAGGTGGGCGATGAATGTTCCAGATGGAGACAGAGGAGAAAATCGTGAAATTAGGGTTGGGATGAGGGGGCGGCAATTAGGAGTGTTGAAAATGAGAATTCGGTCTCTTGTGGAGTTTACCCTTGGGGAAGGGGTGATCGCACACTTATTTCTCTCATGCAAGCCAAACAACAAAGAAAAAGGAAAGGGAACTGACCCAAGGGCTCGGCGTGGAGGTCCCACCACACACCGGGAAGATCTTAGAGCGCTTCCCCTCCTTAGCCAAATGCCGAGCTAAGGCAACCTCAGAAAGTGCTAGAAGACTGGGGAACAAGTGAGCTTGCATCCTGAGCTACCTCTTGGGTACTATTTATAGATTTCTGAAAACAGCCTGCAAATAGCCAACCTCTGCTGTTCTGAACGGTTATGTGCAGTCCAGGTTGGCTTGCCAACATAATAACTCTGCTATTATAACAGGCTATAGGCAGACTAGCGGGGGCAAAATGGTAAAAAAAACATCATAGATTGCGGGGCGAGTGGTCCCCTGAAGCCTCTGCTCGCCTGGGGAGGCGAGTGCTCGATGGACCTGGCACTCGCCGCCTCTCCTTGGACTTTGGCGAGTATGCCCGGCTGGCCCAACTCGCCTGCCACTTGTCGGGCTCGCATGGGCGAGTGCGGGTCCTCCGACTTCACTCAGCCCTCGGTAATTCCACCTCGCTAGGGCGAGCCGGGGGATGCCGAGCTCTGGCCCCCTGGGTGCTCTCATAGGACTTGGTAAAAAACGAGCCGGCCGGCTACTCGCCGGATATGAGATTGTACACAATCCCCGCTCTTTTTGAGCTTGGCAAAACTCGGAAAGAATCATCCAACCCCAAGTGTTCGACGAGTGCGGCAGGAACCAGAGAGAATCTTCGTGTGGGGTCCACCTGCGACTATATATATACGTCTGCGTACCAGGGTAACTTTTGTCATTCCCTTTGATTTGAACCTACCGAGATGCCTATACCCAAAGAGATCCAAGAAAAGCTTGCCCGAGCTCGCGAGGTTTCCTCTGCTCACATTGTCAGCTTGATTGCGGCTCCTCACAGTATCCCACAGAGCGGCCCGACTTGACATCCATCCCTGCCAGCTAGGTGAGAGCCTGACAACGGGATCTGCTCGGGGTCTAGTAGACTCTCTCGAGTGACATCCAGCCCTGTCAGCTAGGTGAGAGCCTGAGAGCGGGATCTGCTCGGGGTCTGGGTAGACTCTCTCGAGTGACATACAGCCCTGCCAGCAAGGTGAGAGACTAGCAGCGGGATCTGCTCGGGGTCTGGGTAGACTCTTTCGAGTGACATCCAGCCCTTCCAGCAAGGTGAGAGCCTGACAGTGAGATCTGCTTAGGGTCTGGGTAGACTCTTTCGAGTGACATCCAGTCCTATCGGGTAGGTGAGAGCCTGACAGCGGGATTTTCTCGGGGTCTGGGTAGACTCTCTCGAGTGACATCCAGCCCTACCAGCTAGATGAGAGCCTGAGAGTGGGATCTGCTCGAGGTCTAGGTAAACTCTTGAGTGACATCTATCCCTATCAGCTTGGTGAGAGCCTGACAGCGGGATCTGCTCGGGATCTACTAAGTGAGTTCTTTGCCTACTCACATGGATTACTGCAAGAGAATTGACATATCAGGAAGCTTTATTAGAAAAAAGGACATCAGTACATAGATTAAGGGTAAAAGGGATTCAATTCATCACTATTCCGGGTGAGACTTCGGATCTTTATTGGGTATCGTATCCACAATAACCCAGATTTGATGAAGTCACCCTTGAACTAAGATGAATTAAGTTGTATTTGATGTGTTGTTTGAGTTATGTGTTTGCAGGACTAAATTGCCAAGTGTAGACCAATGTCAGTCTACATTGGGTCACCAAACATAAGACCATACAATATAATCCCTTATTATGTGATCCATGATGTTGAGTCATGTGTAGCCTCTCTATTGGGATACACTTCATGTTTCAAGCACTAGGATTGATTGGAGAAAGAAGTGTTGCAGACTTTATTCAAGAAAAGAAAATTCTCTTGAAGGAAAATTTTTCTAAGTCTTTCACTCGAGTAGAAGCTTATATACTCGAGTTAAATACTTAGTAATTACTCGCGTAAGTCTGTCTGTACTCGAGTAAGGTAAATGGCTCTCGAGTAGTCTAAACATAGCTCTCGAGTGGCGAAGTCCATTACTCGAGTAGACTCTCTCTTATTCTCGAGTTAACTGTTTTTCCTCTCAAAAATTATTCTAAGTCTTTTACTCGAGTAGTCATGATAACCACTCGAGTAGATAAGTCTTTTGTCTCGAGTTACATAAGAAAGATTCTCGTGTTGTTTTACCCCACTCGAGTACTTCAGTTCATGTACTTGAGTAGTTTTTCTACTACTCGAGTAGTCTAGCTCTAATACTCGAGTGACCCATTTTTTATCTCTCAGAATTTTTCTAAGTCCTATACTCGAGTAGTTGTTCATTTACTCAAGTAGTTAATCTACTTCTCGACTAGTCCAGTTCTAGTACTCGAGTAACCATAATTCTTCTCCCAAAAAATCCACTAAGTCTTTTTCTCGAGTAATATTTCTAGTACCGAGTAGTTCATCTCCACGTCTCGAGTAATCATATTAGCACTCGAGTAAGTCTTTTTCTACTCGAGTGATTACTCATCCTATTCCGAATTTTCTCAAGAACTCCTACTCGAGTAGTCTGTTTCTATCCTCTCGAGTAATCATATTAGTACTCAAGTAGCTTATATTTCACTCGAGTATTTCAGTCAAATTTTCCAGAAATTTGCTAAGTCCGTAATCAACGGGATTTTCAAATGTCGTGATGTGATTGGTCCACGTGTACGTCATTAATGATAATTATGACCGTTAGGGAGATCTTATATAAGGTCTTGTAAATCGACCAACCCTAACAAGCTGCCAAAGATTATTCTAAGCTTTCTGAATCATATTTTATCTTTCCAAAAATGAAAGTCGCCGCCCTCTTCATCGTGTAAATCGGCTAGGGTTTTCGATTCAAGAAGATTCAGAATAAGGTTGACTTACAAATTGAGATTGTTCCTCAACTCCTCATCATCTCTCGGATCGTGTGAGTCAAAGAAATTCCAGATCCAGATCTTGTCGAGCCTCTTCTTCAACATTTTTTGATAAAGCCGCAAAGATCGAAGAAGAAGACTCTGGCTGACAGTTTCCAGATCTGAGAAAAAAATTCTGTTTGTATTTTATTTTCTCAATTTATTTTTGTAGGAGATTCCTCTCTGAGTGTAGGAGCTTTTGTCTCCGAGTTGTAGGAAGTTTTATCTTCCGAGTGTAGATCCGTGTTGTGGATCGAGATTGTAGGAACTTTGTTACGAGGCATAGGATTGGTTTTCAATCCGAGATAGTGGAGTAGCCGAGTCTAGTGCTTTGCTAGATCGGTGAGTGGTAAGTGGATGTACCCAAGGTTGGGGAACCACTATAAATCTCTCGTCGTCTGTGATTGCTTGGTAGATTTTTGTGTGCATAGATCTCTAAATTTTTATTCCGCAAAAAGACGCACAACTCACCTATTCACCCTCCTCTATGTGATTTAGGTAGACAACTGAATAACTTTCAATTGGTATCAGAGGCAGGTTGATCACTAAAAGGTTAACACCTTGATCAAGGCTAAAGATTTTGCCAAGCTTTCATTATGCGCAAAGAATAACTTTCCCATGTGGAAAGAGAGAATTAGATTTTTCATGGAAGCTATGGATCCAAGGATCTTCATGATAGTTGAAGAAGGTCCTTACGTTTCGATGACCACCTCCACTATTGATCCAACAAAGAAGGTTCTTAAGAAATTGATGGATCTCGATAAAGATGAGATTGTACTTATGTCTTTAGACAAGAAGACCAAGAATATTATAGCAAGTGTAGTTGATGACTGCATGTTATAGAACCTGATCCACTACCAGTCTGCTAAGGAGATGTGGCAGTCCCTTGTCACCTTGATGAAGGTAGAGAAGAAGCTAGGGATGATAGAAGATCCCTAGAAATAACTTGAGATGGTTGTTCGACCAATTATCAAACAATCTATTCCTCTGATACCAACTATCACAATCAGCATTTTCTATGAATTTAAATGAATATCAGAGTAAGATAAAACATGCTTCGTGATGCCACACCGTGCAGGGGATAACTGCAGACATTCAGGAAAACTCCAATACTAACACAGTTAAATAAAATACCGAGTTATGATGTGAAGAAAACATATTTTAAGTTAAGTTTTGAATGGTCGTATTCCTCGGCTCAGTGGATCAACTAGTTCACAACTAAAAATATTAGTTTACGCTACGAAAAATACCTTGTTTACATTAATTGACATCCTACATGAGCAAAAACATCCATATAGGACAACTCATGGTATGCAAGACTCTAAATTTAGTATAAGTATGAAAGTAGCTTTTATGTTCGTCAAACATAATGATTTTAGTTTGAAAGATAACATGTATGATGCGGTAGGAGTAATACTTTTATAATTTAAAAATATCTAACATGCAACCAAGCATAAAACCTTCCCAGAGAGCAAGTAAATACAACAAGTCATACAAAAAAGACTTAGCAGCTAGCAAGTACATAACGTTATACAAAAAAATCCAGTGGGCATCAATAACCTGACACGAACACACTAAAGATATGTATGTCTGTACTAAAAGAAAACAACAACAACTACCTCGCAATCAGTGAGATAACGATTGCTGAAAAGTACCAGCCAAAAACCAACCTTAGCCGCTCAACCGGCTACTTCTCCAAACTTGAGGCATTCAAAGAAAGAACACCTCAGCAAAAAAATAAAATACAAGTAGAGATCAAAGATCAAAAGGTTATCAATAAACCAAAAGGAATAAAGTATTACAAACCCTAATTCAAGAATAGTGAGAAAATACTTACTTACGAGCTCAACAATAAGGAATTTGCACCAAGTGCTATAAAGATCTATGATTTATTGAACATGTAAATAGATAATTGTAAGTATAAGGAATTAATTGGCCCATAACTTGATAAACAAAAGAAAACATCGGCCATCTGGCACCTGCGGTGGTCAGAACCTACCCAACACACTAACAATAAAAACTTCACATGGGCCCAAGGAAAGGTTGTCTTATACCTTGATACACGAAAAACCGGGGAAAAACTGGCACCTGCGGTGGCGGGAACCTACCTAACAAACTCGCAGTCACATACCCACACTGGGCAAACCCACCAGGGCAATAATTCACCAACATAAAAGGCATCAAGTTAGTGGTCCTTTATCCACTGCCAATATAGACGAACCATAACCAAAACACTGGGCTTCTCTGACAATAACAAGGACGAAAATAAATGCAGAAATCCGCCTAAGGCCAAACTCAACGAATTAGTTACAATCCGGCCACAAAATACCAAGTCTGCGGAAAAACATCGAGTCAACTCGACGCCTGGCCTGTAACCTCCTGGGAAGTCCCCGTACTGCCCAACTTAACTGTCGAGTTCGCTCATCAAAGGGAGGTTGTGGCCACCAACAACCCGCCAGTGGGCTGGAGAGGGGTTAGGGTGCTTGGGCTGCAGCCCGGTAGCGTCGCCTAGAGTGGAGCCGTGACGCTGTCACGTTGTATCGACTAGGGGCGTTACAATAAAAGTGCACTTTAACTATGGAGTTGAGCTGCAGATCAATTGGTGATGAGAGTTGAAAGAACTCCATAGTTAAGCATGCTCGGGCTGGAGTACTCCTTGGATGGGTGACCTCCTGGGAAGTCCCCGTAGTGCGGGCTTGACTATCGAGTTTACCCCATCAAAGGGAGGTTGTGGTCACCAACAACCCGCCTGTGGAGGGAGAGGGGTTGGGGTGCTCGGGCTGCAGCCCGGTAGCGTTGCCTAGAGCGGAGCCGTGACGTTGTCACGTTGGATTGGCTAGGGGCGTTATATGGCCTACACTCAACGCCGCATTGAGTGAATTTAGTGCACTCAATGCCAAACAGTTTTACTTAGCGAATTACCTTCACCCGGCACCACGTTGAGTCCATACGATGCTTAAACAAAAGCACTAAGTCCATTCGATGCCATAGCACATTCAGTCAATGCCAAGACTAACTCAGTCAACATAATAAATGCCAAGGCACAACACTCAACATCGCATTGAGTACACTCAATGCCGCATTGAGTACACTCAATGCCGCATTGAGTACACTCAACACCTAACGGTTAACTCAATGATATTGTCTTCACTCAACGCCGCGTTGAGTACACTCAATATATAAGGCTGAACACTCAACGCACTCGATGTCAAGGGTTGTACACTCAATGCCACGTTGAGTACACTCAACACGCTCAACGCTTTTGACTTAGCTTCACAGACCACTCAACGCCTAATGTAGAAACCTGGCAGAAATTCTATCTTTCTGAAATAGAGGTTAGTAGACTCATAAAAATTAATTAATTTTGAAAACAACTAAACCTAAACCAAGACTAGGTTCCACAACTTAAGAGAAAGGGATGGGTGGACAATATAGGAGCCCAACACAAGAAAAAGACTTCTTCCTGACTATATTAAGAAGAGAAAAAATAGTTTACTATTATACTAAGTACTATACAGTCTATATAGATAAGGAAATTCAAAAAAGGACCAATAAAGAACGTAATAAAAGACTTGACAAGAGTATAAATCACCACTTGCCTCAAGATCTTCAAAAATCTGGCCTCACAAATGCTCCGCTTCAAGGATCGGCCGCAAGAACTCATAGATAATAATTCATGAAACTTTATAGGGCAAATGAGAGTCAAGGTGAAAAACCCTAACGCCAAAAGTCCAAGAAAACAAAATTACCTACCACCAATGCATAGATCTCGGCGAGAGCATTCCGGATCTACTCTCCAACGACGATTTCGTGCACCGGAGCTCCTACAAATATGGTTGAAAGCCTAGCGAAACTCGTTGCCTCCTCTCTTCTGCGTTCTCGTTTTGATAGCTTGGGGAAGAAGATAGTGAATTGTAAACTATTACATATATAATATATTATGTACTATAGACATTATAATATATTATATATTATAATTGATATACTATTATAATATATTATCTATTATAATAGATTATATAATCTATTAACCACTTGCCCCGATATTACAATGGAATATCATATTATAATATTGTATCATATTAAGATAGTGGCTTATATAATATCATATAATGTTACATAAAGAAACATCCAACTAATCCAAAAACTCGAATCAACTCGGATTTCTATGAAATTCACACTGAAACTAAACATCGACGCTACGAATCCAACAACAAAGTCAAATTTAAGATTCGACAGACCAAACTTTGTTAAAAACTCCTTTGAAGACTAAAACACCAAATATCCCAAAAAACGCTCCGTCGTGTTCCAAAACGAACCACGGCTTGCATGGGAAAATCAAAACACCGGAGAAATTAGCTAAGCTAATACTCCCAAACCAAAACCTCGAATACCAATGAGCAAAAGCCAAGCTCTGACAACGGTACCCACTAACTACGCGTCAAAGTAACGCTCTGACATCAAAATACGTCACTAGAGGGATTTTAAATAAACCTTGGAAAATCAGGGGCGTACACCTCCCTCCACTATCTTCCCATCACACCGAGCTACCCAGGTGCCACAAGGAGGAATCTAAGTGATTCTGCGGCCATGGCTAGAATAATTAGCAGTAGCTCCATGCAGTGGCGGGCGTAGGAATTGTTTTAGTGATGCGGGCTTAAAAATTACAATAATAAATAAATAAAAATATGAAACAGGTACATTATTGTGACAAAAATTATACAAAAGTTGCACACATCAAACATTACCGATCTGGGCCTATCGCCACGGGTAGGCTTCACACAGCATGCCTAAGTTCGTCTCAAGCAAACCTCTAAGCAATTTAATGTTTGAGAGAGACACAATCAGCCTGATGAAAGAGATCGTTACACTTGAAGCAAGTCTCAGAGCAATATGCAGCACATCCTACTTGCAAAATGTTCTCCTTCGCATGTTACTTTCTAATCTGCTTATGAATATACAACATCAATTTAAGGAGATTTAATTATGATTTAATTACTACTACGATTACAACTACAACTCAATAGCAGTTGTCTAAGGCAAGGATAATATTACAAAATGCAAAACTAAAACACAAAATTCAACTCTCGATATCTCAATTTTTAGCCACTTCATTAACTCATATATATATATATATATATATATATATATATATATATATATATATATATATATATATATATATATATATATATATATATATATATATATATATATATATATATATATATATATATATATCAAGTCAAAACAAAGCTCCAACAACACAGCATTCGGCCAAGCAAGGAGCACAGAAGTCGGTCAACAAAATCATAGAGTTCAAAGAACAGCCGGTCAAAATTAGAGTTCAAAGCAAGAATAGCCGGTCAACACCACTGAAGCCCTACCTTCAAAGATTCCTTCAAAATTTAGGACCGCATAAAAAAATCAGATTCACTATGTCCCAACAATCACAACTAAAGAAGTCAAAAAATATTTTCAAAACCTCAAACTAGCAACTTTATCCCACATAATATCTATTCTAGCAATTATAAAGGAGAACAAGCAGAAGCGGGGGGGGGGGGGAGTAGGCTCACTGTCGAAGGGTTGAAGGTGAGAATCCCACTGATACAACAACAACAACACAAAAGCCAAGATCCAGCCCTTGCCGACTGTCAAGCTTGTCTGATTGAGAGGGTGAGAGCTTCCTGTTATAAATAAACCGGTCACTGTTTATAAACCGGTTCAGTTGTTAAAAGGTCAAGGACAAAGTTTGTAATAAGTGCAAGTTAAGTAACTAGCATCTTAAATGTTATCCTTTTATCCTATTTTGTAGAAGATATTTTCTGCAGTTATTATCTTTTTTCTTATATCACCTGTATATATAAATAGAGTTGAACTCTATTAGAAGTTTAATAAGAAGAAAGAAAGGAACTCTTATTGTTGCTCATTCTCGATTTTTCTTGTTTGCCTCAATCCTTCAAAATCAATATTTGGTATCAGAGCATGTGTTCGCAAGCTATTTCGCATCATTGGATTCATGGCAACATCATCTTCTTCAGCTTCCTTTGTCTACTCTCATGCCTCTATTCCCATTTTTAATGGTGAAAAGTATGATAAATGGAGTATCCAGATGAAGTTTGTCTTCATCTCTTAAGGTCTATGGGATTTAGTGGTGAATGGACCTCAACTTCCAGCAGACCCTCCTGCTAGTATAGCTGCAACATCTACTTCAGCAATAGTTCAAAGACAAATAGATGAGAACAAGACAAAAGATGCAAGAGCTATTTCTCTGATTCACCAAGGTGTTTCAGAATCAGTTTTTGTAAGAATCATTGCTACAGAAACAACAAAATATGCTTGGGACACCTTAAAAACAGAATATAAAGGTAGTCCTAAGTAATTGCAATGAAATTACAACATCTGTGGACCGACTATGAGCTTCTTCGAATGAAATCAGGTGAAGATATTGATACCTTTATAGCTAGAACTGTTAGAGTAACTAATCAAATACATAGTTATGGAGATGTTATAGAGGATAATAAAATAGTTTGCAAAATTCTAAGAAGCTTAACTCCATCATTTAGTCCAGCAACAATTGCTATTGAAGAGTCCAAGGATCTCACACCCCTACCTTTAGCAGAGTTAATTGTCTCTCTTAAATCTCATGAAGAATGATTAGTGAGGGACTCCCAACCATTAGAGCAAGCTTTACAAATGAAAGTTTCTCTAAAGCCAAAACAGGATTGGAAATCTCCAGCTCACTTGGCAGCTTCACCCGGGAGTAAACCAAACTATTCAATTTCTTCAGCAAAAAAGAAAAAATTTCAAAAATGGAGGAACCTCTCACACACATGGAGCAAAAGCTCAAAATATTGCATTATATGTGATAAAAACACTCATGACTCTAAAGATTGCTATTCCAGATGTGAGAAATACAGAATTCCAAATCATACTGCTAAGGACTGCTGGCATACCTCGAAAGAGCAAGCTAAATTTCTAGAAAAAGGAAAGGGAAAGGAGGAGGTGATAGAAGAAAGAGAGGACATGTTTTATACATGTTGTCAAGCTTCTACAGATGCAATTTCCAGCATATGGTATGTTGATAGTGGTTGTTCAAGCCATATGGCCAACACAAAATCAAACTTTTTATCTCTAGATGAAACATATAAATCTATTGTTCATCTAGGTGATGGAAAATCAATTACCATTGAAGGCAAAGGAATTGTGGTTATCCCAACTCCCTCAGGGCTCACTAGGGAAATTATAGAGGTAAATTATGTACCTACACTTCCTCAAAACTTATTAAGTGTAGGGAAACTTCTAAATAAAGGATATGAATTGACCTTTAGTAAAAACTCTTGTTCTTTCTCTGACCTTTCAAGTTGAAGAATTATAGTTATTGCAGCTATAACAAATAATCAGATTTTTACACTAGATTTATCTCATCTACCAGAACAGGCTCTTACCTGCACCTCTCAAGTGTCTTCTCTATGATATTCCTGATTAGGGCATCTTCCTTGGGCAGCCATGATTGCCATGTCTAAACAGAAATTAGTACATGGCCTACCAAGTTTATCAAAAGACTCTCAATTCTGTATAACTTGTGCAGAAACAAAAATTCACACCTTACCTTTTCCAACAACATCAAGGAGCAGAGCAAATGCTCCATTGGATCTTCTGCATACAGATTTATGGGGACCTTTTTCTACAACATCTCTAGGAGGTAAATCTTACTTCATGCTTATTATAGATGATCACACACATTTTATGTGGATCTGCTTTTTACAATATAAACATGAAGCTTTAGATGCATTTAAACTCTTTAAATTAAAAGTTGAAAAGGAGTTTGAATGCTCTATAAAGTGCCTTAGATCTGACAGAGGGGGGTGGGGGAATTCACCTCTAGTCAATTCTCTCAGTTTTGTGCTAAACAGGGTATAAAAAGAGAATTAACAGCCCCTTACTCCCCTCAACAAAATGGAACTGTGGAATGTCGTAATCGAACAATGATTGAGATGGCTAGAAGCCTAATGAAAATGAAGAAATTACCCAAGCCATACTAAGCAGAGGCATGTAATACTGTTGTATATCTGTTAAACAGATGCTCTTCTAAAGTGCTTAATAATGCAACTCCATATGCACTGTTATATAAGCACAAGCCCTCGATCTCTCACCTGAAAGTCTTTGGCTGTCCTGCATATAGTTTGATTCCAGCAAATAATCGTGAAAAGTTAGATCAAAAAGGGCAAAATTACTTATTTGTTGGATATGGTGCAGAAACAAAGGGATATAAACTATATCATCCAATTACAAAGAAGACTTCTATTAGTAGGAATGTTATCTTTTATGAAAACAGCTCATGGGATTGGCAATCAGAATTATCAGGTTCTTCTTCAGTGCCAGTTGAGTTTCCTTTGAACTCCTTCCATGACACTGAACAAAGTGAACCTACTCATGCTCCAATAGAACACGAAGTAAGTTCCTCTCCTTCATCTTCTTCAGGGTCTGATTCTTCATCATCACCTCATCTTATTAGAATTATTGAAGAAATATATGCAGACACATCAGAAATTGCCTTGTTTGCAATGGTGCCAAAAAATTTTGATGAAGCAAGTAAAAAGGAGATTTGGAGACATGCCATGAAAGAAGAATTTCACTCAATTGAAGATCATCACACATGGCACCTTGTAAACAAACCGGAAAACAAAAATATAGTAGGACTTAAATGGTTATTTAAAATAAAACTAAATGCCAATGGGTCTATCTCCAAACACAAAGCCCGTCTTGTGGCAAGGGGTTTCTCTCAAATCTTTGGACAAGACTACTATGACACCTTTGCATCAGTTGTTCGAATGGACACAATTAGACTTTTCCTGGCCTTTGCTACGCAACACCACTACCAGTTATATCATTTAGATGTAAAAACAACATTTCTAAATGGAGAAATACATGAAGAGATCTGTGTCTCAACCACCTGGCTTTGAAAAAGAAGGTAAAGACAAAGAGAAGATATATCGACTATCAAAAGCTCTATATGGGCTTAAGCAGGCTCCATGCACATGGAATAACCATGTTGATGCTTACATGTTATCCCAAAATTTCTATAAATGTAAAAATGACCCTTCTTTGTATATCTATAGATCATCTCAAGATATTCTGCTTGTTGCTCTCTATGTGGATGATCTATTAGTGTCTGGTAGCTCATCCGTCATGATCAAAGAATTTACTAATGTGATGCAACAAAAATATCACATGACTGATCTGAGAATTGCTTGTTATTTTCTTGGGTTGGAAATCAATCAAACAAATCTTGGTATATCAGTTTCACAACATAAATATACCAAAGACGTGTTAAATAAATTTCTTATGCAACATTCCAATCCTTCAATTACTCCTATGGAAACTGGACTGCAACTCTCCAAACTCTCATGAAGATAAGGTAAATGAAGAGGAGTATAGATCTCTTGTGGGCTTCATAATGTATATCACTCATACCTGGCCAGACATTGAAAATGTTGTAAATGTGGTTTCACGTTTTGTGAGTACACCTCTTCAATCTCACTTCGTTGCAGCCAAACGAATTTTACGTTACCTACAAGGCACATCAAGCTTTGGCCTAATGTATGCCTCTGATTCAGAAACTAGAGTTGCATAGTACTCTTACTCTGACTGGGGATCAAGCATTGATGACAGACGTAGCACCAGTGGCTTCATCTTCTTCGTCGGCTCAAAGGTCGTGATGTGGGCTTCCAGAAAACAACCTACAGTGGCACTGTCTACCACTAAAGCCGAATACATAGCCTTGTGCAACTCTGCTTTAGAAGCTATATGGCTAAAAAATATGTTGAATAAAATCGAAGGGAAAGAAGATCAAAACCCTATTACTATCTACTATGACAATACCTCCTCAATACACATCGCAAAAAATCATGTAATCCAAAGAAAAAGCAAGCATATAGAAATGAAGTTTCACTTCATTCCTGAGCAAGTGGAGAAGAAGTCTATTGCAGTTGAATTTTGTTCATCTACCCTGTAGATCATTGATATTATGACAAAGCCCCTTCCGCGCCTCCGCTTTCTAGAGTTAAGAAGCAAGCTAGGGCTTATAATGGGCCCAGTTTAAGGGAGGGAACGTTATAAATAAATTGGTTCAGCTGTTAAAAGGTCAAGGACAAAGTTTGTAATAAGTGCAAGTTTAGTAACTGCAGATAGCATCTTAAATGTTATCCTTTTATCCTGTTTTGTAGAAGATATTTTTTGTAGTTATTATCTTTTATCTTATATCACCTGTATGTATAAATAGAGTTGAACTCGATTAGAAGTTTAATAAGAAGAAAGAAAGGAACTCTTGCTGTTGCTCATTCTCAGTTTTTCTTGTTTGCCTCAATCCTTCAAAATCAACACTTCGGCCAAAGTAGGGGGAGGGTCTTCGCTGGCTTGTCACAAGCTGTCGGGGGGGGGGGGGGGGGGGGGGGTTAGAATATGGCATCGCGGTTTAAAGTTTAAACCGTGATGCCCAACGTATTATTATTGTTTTTAATAAATAGAGTATTAGCCACAACTTTTTTGTCGGGGCTAATACTCTTAAAGTTTTTTAAGGGTATTAATCACGGATTTTTGCCGTGGCTAATACAATTAATTTTTTTAAAAATATTGAGTGTGGGCGACCGCCCATACTCATCCCATAGTGGGTCCGCCCTTGGCTCCATGGCCGACATAGACGGCGAAGAAGCTTCTCCTCTGTGATGAGACATGCCATGGTCGACGTAGAAGAAATTTTCTTCTTCCCTACAACCTTCACCAAGAAATTTTCATCTTCCCTATAACCTTTAACAAGAATTTTTAATGAGAAACTGTAATTATGGAAATTACAACATGTTCTAGATGTTAGGAATGATTTTTATTCCCTGTGTATTTTCATGTTTGTAGCTTGTTCATCGTTGTTGTTCTAGTGTGATTTTTTTGTTGCTTTAGGATTGTTCTTCATTGCTATTTAATTTTAGGAATGTTTTTATTTTTTGTTTGAAACGGCACTGCAAACGTTGTTCTTTCAAACAGATTGACAAATTCTGTCACCACTATGCAAAACAGTTGAATATTTCACTACTTCTACAGTCGCTGCAGCCACGCCAAACAGAGCCTAAAACATTGTTTGCCGTAGTGGTTTAAAAAATGGTGGCGTGCCACTGTCAAAACACATCGATGTAAGGGCAAAAAGGGCATTTGGTATAAAGAGAAAATAAAAAAGAAAACAAAAAATGAATTTTTTATCTCTTCTCTTTTTTATAATAACCTAAGATCATATAATATAATAAAAAGGGAAAACGCCATTTATTTAAACATTTTACTTTTTAATTTTAAGCATCTTTATTACAAAATTTTCAATCTTATTAATTTATGTGTTTTTTATTTTAAAATATGTGATCTCATATAGGTAAAATCCATACATTCAATAAAAAATATGCTCTTACCTCCGCTCACAAACCCTCATGCACAAGAAAAAAATGAGCGACGGGCGGAGTATAGCGTTTGAGTTTTTGGGAGCGGCGGGAGTACCGTCAAGTTAGGGCCATGGCATGGGCAAAGTACTTTCACGTGGGGCACTGGTGGCCCGCCACCTGCACTATCGCGATCAGGGTACTATCGCAGTTGGTCGTGAGGGCGGAGCCCCGTGCCTATCACTCGTTAATACATGTGAGAGCTCCACCCATATTCCCATTGATATTCGGCAGGCGGTGAAATTCGGGCTGCGGATTCGACAAGCGTCATATTTGGCGGGCAGACATATTCGGCAGGCAGCAACATTCAGCAGCAGCAGCATTCGACGGGCAGCCATTGTATGAAAACCCCAACCTTCTTGCCATAAATACAATATTAAAACCTTTACTTTATTGCAATCAATACAATATTGAAACTCTAACCTTCAGGACAACAATTCAGCATCAAAACTCTAATAATTCATTACTCGGAATTGCTCATCCACAATATTATATCTATTGAATAATATTACATTTTGGGATTCAATGAGATTTACCCAAGAAATAAATAATGACCGCTGATATTTGCAGGCCTATAATCGATATTTGCAACCCGTGAATATTTGGAACCCACAAATAGATATTTGAAGTCCCGTTGGATATTTGCAGTCCTTTTTTTAAAATTACATTTAATTTTTGAAAATCTTTTTTCCTCTGCTAATTGATAAATTTAAGAAAACCCAAAACTACACATATATCATTGAAATCAAAATATAAATTTTATCATTCTAACAAAAACAATCACAAGCTAAAATTTATCTGCGCCACTGTGCATCAATGCTAACTATAAAAAAACAATCACATGCTAAAATTTATGAACTCTAATACCTCATAACTGAGAGATATTGTTGGAGATGAAGGGTCTGACATCTTCAACTAATTTGGGAGGTTGACAGAGAGGCCCACAATTTGAAATATGCAATTAGGAGGATTTGTTAACAGGAGTATTGTGAGATTAAATGGAGGTGTTAACAAACATGAGCGATAACAAACATGATTATGGCCAGATCAAAGAACGTATAGTATTGGAAATATGCACTTAGGAGGATTTGTTAAAAGGAGTATCATGAGATGTGATTTATAGGAGGCGTTACCTGTGCCGGCAGCAACGATCTCTTCGGGCAAGGAGAGGAATGAAGGAGAGCACATGGGTTGGGGAAAACTTCAGATGGCGTCGGTCCGGCAGCAGAGGTGGGCGATGAACTTCAGATGGCGTTGGTCCGACAGCAGATGGCGTCGGTCCGGCAGCAACGATCTCCAGGCGGCGGCGAGGGCAGCAAAGAGCCTTTAGGGTGGCACCGGCGGCATTGGGGAGCACCTAAGACGGTGGCGGAGGTCGGACCGGGCATGCAGAGGTGGGCGATGAATGTTCCAGATGGAGACAGAGGCGAAAATCGTGAAATTAGGGTTGGGATGAGGGGGCGGCAATTAGGAGTGTTGAAAACGAGAATTCGGTCTCTTGTGGAGTTTACCCTTGGGGAAGGGGTGATTGCACACTTATTTCTCTCATGCAAGCCAAACAACAAAGAAAAAGGAAAGGGAACTGACCCAAGGGCTCGACGTGGAGGTCCCACCACACACCGGGAAGATCTTAGAGCGCTTCCTCTCCTTAGCCAAATGTCGAGCTAAGGCAACCTCAGAAAGCGCTAGAAGACTGGGGAACAAGTGAGCTTGCATCTTGAGCTACCTCTTGGGTACTATTTATAGATTTCTGAAAACGGCCTGCAAATAGCCAACCTCTGCTGTTCTGAACGGTTATGTGCAATCCAGGTTGTCTTACCAACAGCGTAACTCTGCTGTTATAACATGCTATAGGCAGACTAGCGGAGGAAAAATGGTAAACAAAACATCATAGATTGCGGGGCGAGTGGTCCCCTGAAGCCTCTGCTCGCCTGGGGAGGCGAGTGCTCGATGGACCTGGCACTCGCCGCCTCTCCTTGGACTTTGGCGAGTATGCCCGACTGGCCCAACTCGCCTGCCACATGTCGGGCTCGCATGGGCGAGTGCGGGTCCTCCGACTTCACTCAGCCCCCGGTAATTCCACCTCGCTAGGGCGAGCCGGGGGCTGCCGAGCTCTGGCCCCCTGGGTGCTCTCCTAGGACTTGGTAAAAAGCGAGCCGGCCGGCTACTCGCCAGATATGAGATTGTACACAATCCCCGCTCTTTTTGAGCTTGGCAAAACTCGGAAAGAATCATCCAACCCCAAGTGTTCGACGAGTGCGGCAGGAACCAGAGAGAATCTTCGGGTGGGGTCCACCTGTGACTATATATATACGCCTGCGTACCAGGGTGACTTTTGTCATTCCCTTTGATTTGAACCTACCGAGATGCATATACCCAAAGAGATCCAAGAAAAGCTTGCCCGATCTCGCGAGGTTTCCTTTGCTCACATTGTCAGCTTGATTGCGGCTCCTCACAGTATCCCACAGAGCGGACCGACTTGACATCCATCCCTTCCAGCTAGGTGAGAGCCTAACAACGGGATCTGCTCGGGGTCTAGGTAGACTCTCTCGAGTGACATCCAGCCTTGTCAGCTAGGTGAGAGCCTGAGAGCGGGATCTTCTCGGGGTCTAGGTAGACTCTCTCGAGTGACATACAGCCCTGCCAGCAAGGTGAGAGACTGGAAGCGGGACCTACTCAGGGTCTGGGTAGACTCTCTCGAGTGACATCCAGCCCTTCCAGCAAGGTGAGAGCCTGACAGTGGGATCTGCTTAGGGTCTGGGTAGACTCTTTCGAGTGACATCCAGTCCTGCCGGGTAGGTGAGAGCCTGACAGCGGGATTTACTCGGGGTATGGGTAGACTCTCTCGAGTGACATCCAGCCCTACCAGCTAGATGAGAGCATGATAGTGGGATCTGCTCGAGGTCTGGGTAAACTCTTGAGTGACATCTATCCCTATCAACTAGGTGAGAGCCTGATAGCGGGATCTGCTCAGGGTCTACTAAGTGAGGTCTTTGCCTACTCACATGGATTACTGCAAGAGAATTGACATATCAGGAGGCTTTATTAGAAAAAAGGACATCAGTACATAGATTAAGGGTAAAAGGGATTCAATTCATCACCGTTCCAGGTGAGACTTCGGATCTTTATTGGGTATCGTATCCACAATAACCCAGATTTGATGAAGTCACCCTTGAACTAAGATGAATTAAGTTGTATTTGATGTGTTGTTTGAGTTATGTGTTTGCAGGACTAAATTGCCAAGTGTAGACCAATGTCACTCTACATTGGGTCACCAAACATAGGACCATACAATATAATCCCTTATTGTGTGATCCATGATGTTGAGTCATGTGCAGCCTCTCTATTGGGATACACTTCATGTTTCAAGCACTAGGATTGATTGGAGAAAGAAGTGTTGCAGACTTTATTCAAGAAAAGAAAATTCTCTTGAAGGAAAATTTTTCTAAGTCTTTCACTCGAGTAGAAGCTTATATACTCGAGTTAAATACTTAGTAATTATTTGCGTAAGTTTGTCTGTACTCGAGTAAGTGAAATGGCTCTCGAGTAGTCTAAGCATAGCTCTCGAGTGGCCAAGTCCATTACTCGAGTAGACTCTCTCTTATTCTCGAGTTAACTGTTTTTCCTCTCAAAAATTATTCTAAGTCTTTTACTCGAGTAGTCATGATAACCACTCGAGTAGATAAGTCTTTTGTCTCGAGTTACATAAGAAAGATTCTCGTGTTGTTTTACCACACTCGAGTACTTCAGTTCATGTACTCGAGTAGTTTTTCTACTACTCGAGTAGTCTAGCTCTAATACTCGAGTGACCCATTTTTTATCTCTCAGAATTTTTCTAAGTCCTATACTTGAGTAGTTGTTCATTTACTCAAGTAGTTAATCTACTTCTCGACTAGTCCAGTTCTAGTACTCGAGTAACCAGAATTCTTCTCCCAGAAAATCCACCAAGTCTTTTTCTCGAGTAATATTTCTAGTACTCGAGTAGTTCATCTCCACGTCTCGAGTAATCATATTAGCACTCGAGTAAGTCTTTTTCTACTCGAGTGATTACTCATCCTATTCCGAATTTTCTCCAGGACTCCTACTCGAGTAGTCTGTTTTTATCCTCTCGAGTAATCATATTAGTACTCAAGTAGCTTATATTTAACTCGAGTATTTCAGTCAAATTTTCAAAAAATTTGCTAAGTCCGTAATCGACAGGATTTTCAAATGTCGTGATGTGATTGGTCCACGTGTACGTCATTAATGATAATTATGACTGTTAGGGAGATCTTATATAAGGTCTTGTAAATCGACCAACTCTAACAAGCTGCCAAAGATTATTCTAAGTTTTCTGAATCATATTTTATCTTTCCAAAAATGAAAGTCGCCGCCCTCTTCATCGTGCAAATCGGCTAGGGTTTTTGATTCAAGAAGATTCAGAACAAGGTTGACTTACAAATTGAGATTGTTCTTCAACTCCTCATCATCTCTCGGATCGTGTGAGTCAAAGAAATTCCAGATCCAGATCTTGCCGAGCCTCTTCTTCAACATTTTCTGATAAAGCCGCAAAGATCGAAGAAGAAGACTCTGGCTGACAGTTTCCAGATCTGAGAAAAATATTCCGTTTGTATTTTATTTTCTCAATTTATTTTTGTAGGAGATTCCTCTCTGAGTGTATGAGCTTTTGTCTCCGAGTTGTAGGAAGTTTTATCTTCCGAGTGTAGATCCGTGTTGTGGATCGAGATTGTAGGAACTTTGTTACGAGGCATAGGATTGTATTTCAATCCGAGATAGTGGAGTAGCCGAGTCTAGTGCTTTGCTAGATCGGTGAGTGGAAAGTGGATGTACCCAAGGTTGGGGAACCACTATAAATCTCTTGTCGTCTGTGATTGCTTGGTAGATTTTTGTGTGCATAGATCTCTAAATTTTTATTCCGCAAAAAGACGCACAACTCACCTATTCACCCTCCTCTACGTGATTTAGTTAGACAACTGAATAACTTTCAATTGGTATCAGAGGCAGGTTAATCACTAAAAGGTTAACACATTGATCAAGGCTAAAGATTTTGCCAAGCTTTCATTATGCGCAAGGAATAACTTGACCATGTGGAAAGAGAGAATTAGATTTTTCATGGAAGCTATGGATCCAAGGATCTTCATGATAGTTGAAGAAGGTCCTTACGTTCCGATGACCATCTCCACTATTGATCCAACAAAGAAGGTTCCTAAGAAATTGATGGATCTCGATAAATATGAGATTGTACTTATGTCTTTAGACAAGAAGACCAAGAATATTATATCAAGTGCAGTTGATGACTCCATGTTACAGAACCTGATCCACTGCCAGTCTGCTAAGGAGATGTGGCAGTCCATTGTCACCTTGATGAAGGTATAGAAGAAGCTAGGGATGATAGAAGATCCCTTCTTAATCAGAAATATAAAGCCTTCCGACAAGGACCCAAGGATACCATTGCTGACACTTTCGAAAACTTCTTCAAGATAGTCAACGGCCTAAGAGTCTACGACCGAGACTTCACAAATGGAGAATTAAATGATAAGTTCTTGAGATCACTAATCAAGGAATGGGATAACAAGATTTGTGCAATCCGGGAATTTGGAAAGCTAGTTGAGACAAACCCGCAGAATCTCTTTGGGAAGCTTATGTCCTATAAGCTGCAACTCAATACGAGAAAAGCTGAAGCAGATAAGAGCAGGTCCTCATCCAAGGAGAAGTCTGTTGCTCTCAAGGCAGATACCTCAAGGAAGTCCAAGGCTATCTCTCCTGCCCCAATACAAGAAGTTAGTGAACAAGAAACCTCAGAGCCAAGTACTTCAGGCTCAGAGCTATCTGAAGGAGAGTTCTCTCTACTCTCATGACAGTTTAAGAAATTCTTGAACAAAAAGAAGCAATGGAAATGCAAGGATGCCTCCTATAGAAGATCACGACATAATGGTGATCGACACAGAAAAGGCTCAAGCAAGCCATGATAGGTATACTTCTAAACCGAACAAATATATTTCTACTGATATCATTTATTATTGCTGTAATAAGCCAGGTCATATCATTGCTGACTGCTCCCACAAAAAGGAGGGTGGAAAGAGAGAAGAAAATGAAGCCCTCATATAATAAGGAAGAGGACAGAAAAGAGCCTAATAGCCAAGAAGGGCAAAACTCTAAGCGAACTCTGATTCATTAAGAAGAAGAAGCCTACTTCGGGATCATGGCTCAGACTGATGACGAACAAGAGCCCCAGTTCACTGGGAAGGTAAACTCTCACACTCCGCTCTCTGAATCTAATATCTTCTGAACATGATCATGAGGACAGCTCTTCTGATGATGAGTCTGAACTCATGGCCCAGTACAAGGAGTTAACCAAGGCTTATGACAAATGTCGACGAGTCATGAAAACTCAGGCTAAAGGAGATAAAGTCTCTAAAAGCTGAAGAGAGCATCTTGAAAGGAGGAAGTCGCTAAGACCGATTCACTCGGAGAAAACTTCAATGCTGTCATTGAAGAATATAACAAGGCTCTCGAGCACCTAGACTTAAAAGAGAATTATCATCAAAAACTGGAAGCACAGCTTGCGGCTGAAAAGAAACTTGTTGAAAGTTTCTCGAAGCCCAAGACCGTCCTTTCTTTCATTGCTGAATTCTCAGTTAAGGCCAAAGGTGCTGGGCTAGGCCATGTTGAATCTCCTAGTAAATCTTTCTAGGAGGAACAAAGCTCAAAGAAAGAATAAGGACAGCCAAGAAGGCTTTGGCCAAAGAGAAGGGGAAAGCCCCTCAAGATCAGACTTCTTTCAAGAAAGTCATATTTCCAACAAATGAGTTTGATCTTGACTCATCCTACAGTAACTTCGCTAGGCCTACTTATGTAGAGACCAAGTCTTGTTACCAAGGATGGACTCGCCCCAGAAACTTTGGTGAGAGTGTCTTCAAGGCACCTTATGAAGAAATCATTCTTCAGAGCTATGGCCCTTATAATCATGATCATAACATCAAGAAAGCACGAAAAGTAAAGCCTATTGTGGAAAGGCCACTGAAGGAGAAAAAATAATGTGATTGCCATCACCATGAAGCTTCTTCCTTCAAGAATGTTGCACCTGCTAGACTACCATCTCAAAAAGTCAAGCAGGAGAACACAAGGCAAAGATACAACAGGTTCGACTATTGGTGTTGTTGCAAAATTGGTCACTTTGTCATCGACTGCTGGTTTAATCCCAGGAATTTTGCAACTCCTCATGTTAGTAATATGAGAAAGACCGCTTATAATTCTAATACTCATAGGGGGAGTATTCTAACAAGAGACCAAGGACCCAAACGTGTTTGGGTTCCTAAGGCAAATTGATTTATAATTGCAGGTATGTCCAAAGGCCACCAAAATGCATATCTGGCATTTGGACAGTGGATGTTCTCGGCACATGACCGGGACAAGAAGCCTTCTTCTGAACTATTCTCCAGTCTTGAACGGGCCAAATGTCATCTTTGGAGGTTCAGACCGAGGAATTACTAAAGGTTATGGTATGATCTCTAACGGTAGAGTATTCTTCTCAGATTGTGGCTTTTATTGAAGGATTGGAACACAATCTCATAAGCATAAGACAACTTTGCGATAAAGGATATATTGTTGAATTTCATGCTGATAAGTGCTTGATAAAATCTATTGACAATATGAAAACGATTCTATCAGGCACTCGAAGCAGAAATATATTTTGTTTAAATTTCATTTATATAGACTCTTCTACACCATTGTGTTTTATGGCTAAAGATAGTGCGTCTCTTGGTGACCAATGACACAAGAGATTAGCACATATTAATTTCAAAACTATTAATAAATTATTTTCACTGAATTTAGTACGCGATGCCCCAAATGTCAAGTATGTCAAAGATAGACCTTGTCATGCATGCGTAAAAGGCAAGCAAACAAGGGCTACATTTAAAAGCGTTATTGGCAAAGATTCTAATAGATGTTTACATTTGCTTCATATGGACTTGTTCGGTCCACTACAAGTTAGAAGTTTGGGAGGTAAGGATTATACGTTGGTTATTGTTGATGATTACTCGCGCTTTGCGTGGGTGTTCTTTCTAAAACACAAGTCAGATACCTTTGTCATCTTTACAAATTTTGTCAGGCAGGTCCAGAATGAATACAACTGTTCCGTAGTCAAAATCAGAAGTGATAATGGAACAGAGTTCAAGTCTGGGGCCATGATAGAATACTGTGAAAGCCTAGATATCTTTCATGAGTTTTCCTCTACTCGTACTCCTCAACAGAACAAGAGTGTCTGGAGAGAAGGAATAAGCACACTCATAGAGACCTGCAGGACCATGTTGAGTGATGCCTCACTTCCGGAATACCTCTGGGCTGAAGCTGTCAACACTGCATGCCATGTGCAAAATCGAGCACTCATAAACAAGAATCACAATAAGACACCTTACGAACTTCTAAAGGGCAGGAAACCGACTGTCTCATATTTTAGAATTTTTTGGTTGTAAGTGTTTCATGCTTAACAATGACAAGTATCATACTACAAAATTTAGCGAAAAGAGTTTTGAAGGTATTTTTGTAGGGTATAGTAGCCATAGTAAGGCATATAGGATATTTAATAGAAAAACTCTGGTCGTAGAAGAAAGCATACATGTTGTATTTGATGAGACAAGCTTGCTGCAAGGCAACTCTTCTAGTGTGTTCATTGAAGATGTAGGTACAAAGTTGAATGAACTTAACTTGGAAGAACCGACTGAAGAAAAAGGTGGAAAGTTCATCATGATCACCACTCCAACCCCTATTGGAGAGGTTGATAATCAAGATGAAGAAATCGTCCAAATTGATGAAGTCACTCCGGTGATTGAAGAAGAAGTTCCAGATGCAAGAACTTTAGAGCTCAGACATCTGAAGGATCATCCAATGGACCAAATCATAGGAGATCCCCAAGATGGTGTCAGAACTCGTAGAGATACAACTAACGAAAATTTATATTTAAGTTTTCTCTCACAGGTTGAACCAAAGAAGTTTGAGCAAGCAAACTCAGACGTATCTTGGATAATGGCGATGGAAGAAGAACTAAATTAGTTCAAGCGCTGTCAAGTATGGAAACTTATTCCAGGACCCAAAGGTAAGAATGTTATTGGGACAAAATGGGTCTATAGGAACAAGATGGACGAGGATGGAACGATCATAAAGAACAAGGCCAGACTCGTTGCCAAAGGATATTGTCAAGAAGAAGGAATCGACTTTGACCAGACGTATGCTCCAGTGGCAAGGCTGGAGGCAATCAGGTTATTCCTAGCATATGCCGCTCTCAAGGGCTTCACTGTCTATCAGATGGACGTGAAGTCTGCATTCCTTAATGGTGACATAAAGGAAGAGGTGTATGTGGAACAACCTCCAGGTTTCGTTGATTCTAACTTTCCCGATTATGTTTATTTATTACATAAAACTTTATATGGTTTGAAACAAGCTCCTCGAGCTTGGTATGAGATGTTGTCTAGCTTTCTTCTTGAGAACAAGTTCACAAGGGGAAAGATAGATAAGATATTATTTCTTAGGGAAATAAAAGGCAAGATTTTGCTAGTGCAAATCTATGTCGACGACATTATTTTTGGCTCTACTGACGACAACCTCTGCAAGAAGTTTTCTAAACTTATGTAAGGAAAGTTTGAAATGAGAAGTATGGGCGAGCTGAAGTATTTCTTAGGGCTACAGGTGAAATAATCTAAAGATGGAATTTTCATCTCGCAGACTAAGTTCACCAAAGAGCTAATTAAGAAATTCGGAATGGAGAACGCAACCTCTATGAGGACTCCAATGAGTTCAACTGTGTCTCTGGACAAGGATGAGAAAGGGAAACCTTTTGATAAAACCAAGTATAGAAGCATAATTGGATCCTTGCTCTACCTTACTGCTAGTAGACCAGACATAATGTTCTCAATGTTAAAATTCAACAAACCGCAGACGCCCCCTTGGATACCCTGTTGAAAACTCAACAAACCGAAGGAGGATACGCCCACTTATAATGTTGAAAGTTTTCCCGGATCGTGGAGTTAGCAGGGGTTATCTCAACAAAGCAGTAACAACTAGCAACACATGTAGCACAAGCTTCTTTATTGATCAAGAGCAAACTTCTTTACAAGGCGAGACATACATGGCGAGACATGCTTCACCAAAAACCAACACCGGGAGAGCAGAGACAGTTACAACGACAAGAACAAAAATAAGCCGCGCGGACTCAAACAACAAGCCGCCGACCTACTGCTGCGGAGTCCGCTCAGTCGCCAGGTCGCCAGACCGCAACCCAAGCCGCGCGGACTCATCCCTTATTCCAATGCTTAGCTCTTCCCCGCCGATCTGCAGGCTGCCTGACCGCGAGGTCGCCTAACCGCCAGACCGCACAAGCTGCGTCACCGAATGGAACAGTCCGCCTGAAGCAGGCGACTTCCTGAACCCCGAACCAAGTTGCCAAAGAGAAGACTGCCTGGTCGCTATCTGCGACCTGCTGTTTACCGCCTGTTGCTTAACCGCAGAGTCTGCACTGTCCCTGACCGCAATCAGAGCCAAGTCCTGGCTTTCCAGCGCTATCCGCACAACCTGCACAGCATAATCGGGTCAACTCTCTATCCGCGCGGACACCAAAGTCCAGACCGCAGCAACTTACGCGAGCTCAATTACTGTTCACTTACTTCGGTCTAGGTCTATTACTCCTGATGTGACATGGGTCCTATTTATAGGCACGATGATGAGTATGGTCACCGCCCTAGCCGATAGGATCACCGCCACATCCTGCAGCAAGAACTAGTGTGTCCGCCAGCCCGCGGACACACATTCCAGTTCGACGCTCCTATGCAGATAGCCAGTCCGCCCCAGCTTCTCCAAGGCCGGACTCCAATATCCAGCCCGCCTTTCCGCCAGACGCCAAGCCAGGACCACCACAGCCGAACTCCACAACAGTCATTTCCGCCATTCTGCGGACAAGACATCAGCCCGCAAAACCCGAGCCCGTAGCCTCGCCATCAAGGCACCTGCCGGACTCAGCGGACACCTGGCTTCCGTCCGCATATCCCAAGTCCATTGCCTCATTGCCAAGGCACCTCCGGACTTAGCGGACACGTCAATCCAGTCTGCTAACAGCAGACTCTAGTCCGCAACTCCTGAGTCCATAACCTCATCACAAGGCTAAACCGGACTCAGCGGACTCTGGCTCCAGTCCGCACGCTCCTGCACAAGAAATTCTCCAGTCCGCATTTCCCCAAGCTAGCAAACAAGGCAACAGCACTTCTACTACGCTTGGCGGACTGAGAAACCAGCCCGCGCTCCACTGCGCGATCTCCCCGGACTGAGCCATCCTGGACTTGGTTCAGATCACACCAAGTCCAGTCCACTGGCCACAAGGGCCAGTCCGCACTTACTGGCGGACACTGGATCTAGCCCGCCATACCGGGCGACCTCCAGTTTTTGTCCGCGCTGACCGGCGGTCTCCGCGGCTTCCACTTGCCGCTTCACTAGAGCAAGACCAAGGCAACTGCCAAACCGGTCTGCCGAGCTCCAGTTCATCAGTCTGCTTCATGCCGGACTCCGCGGATAGCATTCCTATCCGCCCGGTTACATCCTTGGAGTCAACCGCCTGCTGAGCATACACTGGCCTGTCAGACCGCTGCTGCTGTCTGCGAAGTCCGCGCGAACAGACCGCCCAGGCCGCCACAGAGCAAACCGCCTGCAACATCCCTGCCGACTTAGCAGTCCGCAAACCTTGTCCGTATAGTCCGCGCGGATAGGTTGCCCAAGCCTTCCATTCACCCACTTTCACTTCACAGAATTCAACACTCAACATGTGTATGTGCTAAATTTCAAGTGAACTCTAAAGAATCTCACTACGTTGCTGCAAAACAGATTTTGAGATACCTTAAAGGTACACCAAATCTTGGCTTATGGTACCCAAGAAGTAATGATAACAAGCTAATTGGTTTTTTAGATGCAGATTTTGCAGGTAGCAAAGAAGACATGAAGAGCACTTCCGGGACTTGCCAATTCCTTGGAAGAAGGCTCATTTCCTGGAGTAGTAAGAAGCAGAACTGTGTTGCAATATCAACTGCTGAGTTAGAGTATATCTCTGCAGGCAGTTATTGTGCACAGTGTTGAAATTTGTGAAGTGAAAGTGGGTGAATGGAGCACTGGGACCTATCCGTGCGGACTATGCAGACAGGGTTGGCGGACAGCTAGGTCGGCAGGGATGTTGCAGACGGTTTGCTCTGTAGCGGCCTGGGAGGTCTGTTCTTACATACTATGCGGACAGTAGCGGCGGTTAGCCAGGCCGACTTATGCTCAGCAGGCAGTTGGATCTCAGGAAGTAACCGGGCGGATAGAAACGCTATCCGCGGAGTCCGGAAAGAAACGGACTGAAGAACTGGAGCTCGGCATACCGGCTTGGCAGAAGCCTTGGTCTTGCTCTAGTGAAGCGGCAAGTGGAAGCCGCAGAGATCGTCAGTCAGTGCGGACAGGTGCTTGAGGTTGCCGGGTTTGGCAGACAGAATCTAGTGTCCGCCAGTAAGTGCGGACTGGCCCTTGTTGTAACAGCCTAAATTTCAAAAGGGGAAATTTTTGGGTGACAAGACCTGGGACACGGCCGTATCCCGGGGTGTGTCCTACTCGGGTGCGTAGTCGTCGCGAGTTCAATGAAAATGTGTTCGTCGAAGTGTTCGGAGGGACACGCCCAGTGACACGTGCGTGACCTAGGGTGTGTCCTTCTTTGTGTCGACACCTCTTTTGTGTCGACACCTTCTTTGTGTCGACACCTTCTTTGTGTCGACACCTCCTTTATGTCGACACTCGAGTCTTTGGTCGATGAAATTGGTCGACAGAGGGAACACGCCTGTGACACGGGTGTGTACCATCCGACACGGGCGTGTCGGAGGGCGTGTCCCTCCCTCTGGTCGACCAAATGAGCTCGACGATCGTCAAGTGACTCACACGCCCTGTGATACGGGCGTGTCTGGGCCTACACGAGCGTGTACCCTGGCCATGACCTGTTTCGGGATAAGGCGGTTTGTGCACCGCTTAGCGTACACGGCTTGTGACACAGGCGTGTCATTAGGCATGTCGGACCCGAAAAGTGATTTTGCGGCTTTTTCGTGGCCATCCATTTTCTTCAGCTGGGATCTAACAGCTGAGATTCCTCCCTGCTTCCTTAAGGCCGAAAACTGAGAAAGAATTCTCATTATATTATTGCCTTCATCTTTCTAAAAGCTTAGAGAGAGAAAGGGAGAGGAAGAAGGAGGAAGAGGAAGAGGGGCTGATCTCTGGTGGAGCTTAAGAGTGTCAAGCTGAGATCTGAGGCCATCCTTGCGGAGGAAAAGCTGTTGTGGTTCTTTCTAGCCAACTCGGAGCTCATGGCACCGAAGTGGTCTTCAAGGGTAACGACTTTTCTTCCTAGCCATGTGAAGGCTTCCTTTTTGGCATGTGCATCTGATTCCCACACTAGAGGGTGGCTTGTTGTGGGAGTCTTTTGGGTTGATTCCTGAAATCCCCAATTTGGGCATATAGATCTGGAAATGGAGTACGGAATATGCATGCTGTGTGAAGCCCATCTGGACAGGTTGGTCTGGATTGATGATGTTGCATATACGAACCGGAGAAGACTCCGTGATAAATGTGTAGTTTAGGAGTCGATGGGTTAAACCTGTGAACGGAAGTAACAAGAAGTACTATAGTGGTAGTCCAGGAAAATACCCTTGTGATGCTTGTGATGCCTGTGCTATTAGGTTATACCTGCGAAAAGAAGTAGCAGGAAGTACTGGATTAGAAGTCCAGGAAATACCCTTTGTACTGCTTGATGTTCATGGGTGGGCCTGTGAAGGGAAGTAGCAGGAAGTACTGGCATGGTAAGCCATGGAAATACCCTTAACATTTGTGATTATTGCGGGGTCATACCTATGAAGAGAGTAGCAGGAAGTACTGGTGTGCCCAGGAAAGACCCGTTGATGTGTGATATGAAATGGGTGTAAGAGTAAGTACTAGTGCGCCCAGGAAAGCACCTAGGCTTGAATTCCAGAATAGGATTGATGAGACCGACCCGCGCCTTTTTGTAGCCGCGAGTACGCCGTACTCGGTGATGGTAAGGCGATTTGAGCAACGGGGGGTGGAGGATCCAACCTGCGTTATGTTCGTCTGACGTGAGACCAGAACGTGCGGTCTATTGGAGCACATAGTGAGATTCGTAGGCCTGCGCACCATGACACAATGGGGGGCTACGGGCCAGTCCTGGTGCATTATGACTAGAACTTCGGCTACATATCATAGAGTGAAATGCTCAATGTTTTATCGTTGGGTTGCGACCCTGATACGGTGGTGGGTAACTGGTTTGTCGATACACCAAGAATGTGCCCTGAGTGCACAGATCGTCGGGCCGAGTGGCTGACGGTTATGATGGAATGTGTGCGTGAAAGCACATTATATGATATATATATATATATATATATATATATATATATATATATATATGCATGTGAAATGTTATGCCTGCAGGGAAGGAATACCACCGCCCCGGGAAAAGGGGTGGGGTCATTATAATTTGGTCAGCTGAATGCTGACTGTTGCCTCTATTTTCCACCGTTGGGTGGGTTGTCCCCATGCAGGTGTTGGAGAGCCGAGCGGGACGCATAAGGGCTGAAGTCCCTGCTGCATTTGTTGTTGCCACTGCTGTCGCTAACCCTGTAAGGCCATAAGGCCAGCTGTTTGTATTTTGAAAGTGCAGCTAGATCTGATATATACTCTAGAGGGGGGGGGGTGAATAGAGTATATGGTGCTTAAAAATTTTTTACAACAATTGTTGTAATCTGAGTGAGCAGGGAAGCAGTAATAAATCTAATCACAGAACTATACTAATCAAAATCTAATCACAGAATAATCAAGGCCAGAAACAAAAATAAAGACAAGCAAAATCAGAAGACACAAGGAAATATAGTGGTTCCCCTAAACTTGGGTACATCCACTCTTCTACCACCCTAGGTAGGAATCCACTGCAGGATGAGTTGATCAGGTGTCCTGGGCACCAATGAGCTTTTGATAAGGTGCTCAAAAACCAAATCAGATTTTTTGATCAGGTGTCTTGCCACCAATGAGCTTTTGACAAGGTGCTCAAAAGCCAAACTCAAACTTTTGAAGGGAGTTTGAGAAACCCTTTACAGAGATGGGGGTGAGAGAGTGATGGAAGTCTTCTCTTTCTCAGATCAGCTGAGAAGACTATGTGGATTGATGGTGTCAAAGCTCCCCCTGAGTCCTTGAGATCTTCAGGAAAAGAAGCTTTGCTGTAGGGTGATAGGCCTTCAGAAGTTGAACTCCAGCAATAGATGATTTCAGCAATAACTGAAATGTTGGATGTCTGGAGTCTTGAAATATGTTGGCCTTGAACACTTGAGACTGAGAGATCAGAGGATTTCAGAAAAACTTGATCTCCTTGGATGTGTGTTCTTCAGAATTCTTTGAGACAGAATATTTTGTTCTTGTTCTGAAGATTACTGATGTCTGTCTGTGTGTGTCTGTGTATCTGTGATCTGTCTGAGATTCAAAAAAAAATCTTCTCTTTTATTCTCTGGTACTGAATGGAAAAACATTCTCTGTCAAGAATAGCCGTTGGCCTGCATTAATTACATCCTTAATTGCAAAATGTCTTCTGGAGGAAAGTCCACAGAAATATTCCTTGAAAAATCCCTTGAAACTTGGTCCAGAGATAAATGAAAACGGCTAGGAAATCTTCATAACTAATTGCAGAATAACTCCTTAATTGATTTGAATCTGAATCTGGAAGAATCCTTGAAGTCATCTGAAAACGTCGAACTGAGCTCTACTATCGTTGAACTGAGCTCAGCGAAATGGATATATACAGCAGCAAAATATCGTCGATCTGAGCTCAAGGATCGTCGAACTGAGCTCAGAGATAAAGATCCAAAGCTGAGCCAAGATCGTCGAACTGAGCTCACCGATCGTCGAATGGAGTTCGACGATATGATGAAGTTGAGCTCATTGATCGTCGAATGGAGTTCGACGATCTGTCGAAGTTGAGCTAGACGATCGTCGATCGGAGTTCGACGAATCGTCGTGCTGAGCTCGACGATATGACTTAGTCTCAAACTGAAAAAAGTCTTGGTCTTGAGGGCAGCTTCCAAACTTAGACTTCTAACCCTTACACTCAATTCTAATTGACCTTTTGAGCTATACAGGAGGTCAAACATTGGTTTCCTAGAAATATAGTGATCCTGACCCAAATTAGTAATAGGGTATTCCAACAATCTCCCCCTATTTGGGTTAGGATTTCTATTTACAGACTTTGGAAAAATTAAATAACATACAAGCAGCAAAACAAAAAAACAAAAAGAAAAGCTGGACAGCAGAACCACAGAGATATATATATATATCATCCCAGATAATAATCAGAAATCACAGAGATTGTCACCTTACATTGTCATTTCTTTTCCTTGCCCTTAACAAGTTTGATTTCTCTGTTGGGATTGAGGGCTTCCTTCTTTGATCTAGTATCATCTGCTGCACCTAAAGTGGTTTGCTGTTTGGGCCTGGGAACTACAGCTTCAGGATGCAGTTCCATGTACCTGTCAGAATCAAAAACTTTGCTTGATGCATATCTTTCTAGCTATTTCTGTCTCTATTCAGACATTGTAGAGATGTTAGATGAGTCTCTTCCTTGCTCTTCAGCTTTTTTGATCTGATCCAGTACAGCAAGTTCTTTCATTCTTGCAGTCCAAGCAGCTGGATTGTTCTCAGGGTCTTCAAAAGGTACTGGTGGCTCATATCTGTTAGAAGGATTGTCCTGAGGAGGCCTGGATGACACAGTTTCCTTTAACTTATAGGGAAAAGGACCAGAGGTTGTATTAGATGAAATTTGTCCATCCCTGGAGTATGGATGTTGCCTTGAGTATCCTTTGGAGTAGACCTGGAGATCTCTTTGATTGCCTCTGTATCCTCCTCTCCTGGATTGAGAACCCCTGGGGGGCTTCCCCTATTATAGGATCTAGCATGTGGGTGATAGGGAGCTTGACTTCTAGCAGGGGGTTGAGCAGCTGAACTTGCACCTGCACCTGCATCAGGAGGAGGTGGTGGAGGAGGATGAGAGTGTTGGAATTGTGAAGAACCCTTTTCATATTTCCTTTTCTTTTTCATTGCTTTCAGTTGATTCTTAGAGTACTGCATCCAGTGCTCAGTGATAGGGCAATCATGAAGAATATAGTATGGTATGTCATTGTTATCTTTGACCTTGGCAGGAGGTACTCTCTTCATGGCTTTGCTCCTTGCCTTTCTTTTCCTGGAAATGGTAGCAGAAGAATCATCAGAGTCTGTTCTGAACTCATCACTTTCAGAACTCTGATCATCATAAAGGGCATCAATTTTCTTCATCAAATCCTTCTTGAGATGTATAGAAGCAGATGAGGCAGCATAGGGTGTAGCAGTAACAGTTGAGGCAGTAGCAGTAGTGACAGCAACAGATACAGAAGTTGTTGCAATTGGAGTAGAAGCAGTAACAACAGCAGCAGATATTGCAGGTTCAGTAACAACAGCAGCAGCAACAGATTCACTAACAGTAATATCAGCAGTAGAAATATCATCAGAAAATGCAGAAGGCTCAAACTCAGGTGCCTTTGTCATAAGGATCTCCTTAGTGATTGACTTAACAGCAGTATCAGAAATATCAGCAGCAGTATCAAAGCTTTCAGCAGCAGTAGGGGCAGCAACATCAGAAACAACAGCAATGCTTTCATCAGAAGAGGCAGCAGCATATACTGAGTGGACAAATGAGGTGATGATGCTGGGGTCACAGCAAGAGAATGGCACAAGGGCCTTGGACAGATCCTCTGGGGGTTGGACAGCAACTGTCTCTGGCAGACATCTGAAATATAACTGATCAAATGCTCAGAGCAAAGACCTGAGGTCTAGTGCAAAGACTGCAGCAGGAGGAATTTGATCTTGAGACACAGCAGCAGCAGCAGCAAGAACTGAGGAAACAGCAGTAGGCAGGCTCACTGAGACATCAACAGCAGCAGCAGCAGACAGGTTCACAGAAACAGCAGCAACAGCAGCAGCAGGCAGACTCACTTCATAGGGCATCTCCCCCTGCCTAGATTCAGACAAGGTTGTATCAAGGCACACTGCTGTAGGGGCTGCCTGAGGGAATAGAGTGGAGAGCCTGGAAGAAAGGGCTGCCACTGACAGGAGTAATGGAGCCAAGGAGGTCTCCAAAAGAAGAGATAGCCTGGGGGCTAGCAATTCATACAACCTGTCAGCAAGGGCTGGAATGTCTACTTGCTCAATGGTGACTGGAGCAGAGGTAGAAGATGGAGGAGCAGCTATGGGTGATGGTAGTGGAGAGCTGGTGAATGGGGGAAGAGATGACTGAGGTGTGGGTAAGGTGGATATGGAGGACAGTGGGATGGAGATAGATGGGGTGAAGGTGGGTTGGTCAGTGATCTCTTGTAGAAGATCTTGGTAGGATGTTGAGGATGAGGGTAGCTCAGGAGGAGAGGATGGTGAATCATCCATAAAGGAATCATCAATGAGGGTGAAGGAGGGAATGGAGGGTGATGAAGTGATATCTGGTTGAGGGTAGGGGAATAATGGATGGAATTGGTCTTCTGTGAGGGGAAGAGTAGGGACTGGAGATGGTGTAGATGTGGGAGAGGGGCTGGAGATGATGATGGTGGATGGAGTTTGAATGGTAGATGGTATGGGAAGAGATGGAATTGGAGGAGGAGGAGGAGAGGCATCAGCAGGCAGGTCATCTGCAGGGGCAGAGACCTGTGGGGAAGTGACTCTGAGAGTCCTGGTGCCTGAAGGAGTGCTGGAGGAGGGCCTGCTGGGCTTGATGATTTGTCTGTCCCATTTACCAAACAGGGCACAAGACAGTCTCTTGGATGCATTGATGTGGATTCCAGAGGAGACCAGCAATGCAGGGCACCTATGCTGCAGAAACACCCTATAATTCTTCCAAGGTTTACAAAACTTTTGTTTATCTTCTTCTTAATAAGGTCAAAGAATACTTCTCCCCAATTCAAATTCTTCCTGTCTACAAGGGCTCCCATTAGGCAGAGCTGATACCTTGAGATTGTATCATGAGCAGAGTGCTTAGCCAGTAGTACTTTCCCAACTACATCTGCCAGGAATCTGTATTCCACAGAAAGGTTCTTTTTCAAGAGCTTGCTAGGGTTAGCCTCAGAATGACCCATTCTGGCAAGCAATTCAGTATACACTTCTCCAGACAAGTCAGCAGTATCTCCAGTAGTTCTTAACTCAAAAACCTCTGTTAAAATTGTTAGGGTTAAGGGTACCTGAGTGCCAGATATTGACCTAACAATGGTGGAGTTGTCCTGATTGTGGGCAGTGTAGACCCATTCCTTAATCTCATCAGATGCAAGCTTAATCCTTGTGGTCATGATTGCAGTCAGGTTCTGCTCTTTGAATAACCCCAAGATATCCTGAAAAACCTGGTCGGTTGTGCTGAAGGATTCCATGTCGATGTCGAAGCCAGCATCAAACTTCATGGCAGCGAGAACAGCAACAGACACAGCCATGGGTACCTGCAAAAATTCAACAAACAAAACGACCAAGTGCAGAACTGTTTGGAGGGAAAGAAGGTTCTTGAAGAGAAATCAAAAGCGCAAAGGAGAACGACGGCGAAAAATGAATTTTATATTAGGGTTCGACGCAGAATTGGAAAGATCGTTGAACTCAGTTCGACGATCGAGACTTCTAAAGGAATCTGAAGAGTCTTCAACATCGTCGATCTCCGTTCGACGATATTGGAGAGCGTCGAGCTCTGTTCGACGATCGTTCAGAGAACAAAATCATCGAGCGTCGTTCGACGATCGTTGACCGGAAGAGATAGTTCATACTATCTGAGAAACGCTGAAGTCAGTTCGACGATTTCGGAAATCGTCAATCTCCGTTCGACGATCTGGGGGAAAATCGTCGAGCGTAGTTCAGAGATCAGAAAAATTCTAGACACTAAGAAAAATCAAGATGTTTGCCTAGTCTTGGTCAATTTTTAAGCTTTCAAAATCTTGGATATTATTTAAGACTTCCTCCATCTAACATTCCTAACTGATTTAGGAAGAAGGTGTATTTCTTTTCATCCAAGGGCTTGGTGAAAATATCTCCCCTTTGTAAATCAGTTGGGATATATTGTAATTCAATTTTATTCTTTTCAACATTATCCCTTAAGAAATGATGCCTAATCTCTATGTGTTTTGTCCTACTATGGAGGACTGGATTTTGAGCTATAGAAATAGCACTGGTGTTATCACAAAAGATTTTACACTTCTCTAAGTTGTAGCCATAGTCTAGAAGTTGGTTTTGAATCCACAAGATTTGTGAACAACAATTGTCTGCAGCCATATATTCAGCTTCAGCAGTTGAAGTTGACACAGAAGTTTGTTTCTTACAAAACCAAGAGACAAGTCTGTCACCAAGGAACTGACAAGTTCCACTGGTGCTTTTCCTGTCAATTCTACATCCAGCATAATCAGTATCAGAAAATCCAGTTAAATCAAATGCTGAGTCTTTTGGATACTAGAGACCTAGATTTGGACAACTTTTAACATACCTGAGAATCCTCTTTACTAGTGTTAGGTGTGACTCTCTAGGGCTTACTTGGAACCTAACACATATACATGTAGCAAACATTATATCTGGTCTACTAGCTGTAAGGTACAGTAAAGAGCCAATCATTGCTCTATATGTTGTCTGATCAACAGGTTTCCCATGTTCATCAGCATCTAATACAACATTAGTATGCATGTGTGTTTTCATACAAGATGCTTCAGACATGCCAAATTTCTTAACCAATTCATTTGCATATTTGGTTTGAGAAATAAAGATGCCTTCAGCATGTTGCTTGACTTGCAATCCTAGGAAGAAGGATAGCTCACCCATGCTACTCATTTCAAATTTAGAATGCATTAGGTTGGAAAACCTTCTGCACAATTTGGAGTCAGTAGAACCAAAAATAATATCGTCTACATAAATCTGTACTAGTAGGGTATGGGACTTATGAGTTCTAATGAAAAGAGTTTGGTCTACTCTACCCCTTATAAATCCATTTTCCAAGAGAAAGCATGCTAGGGTCTCATACCATGCTCTAGGAGCTTGCTTAAGACCATATAATGCTTTGTTCAATCTAAAAACATAATCAGGATAAGTTGGAGAGATAAAACCTGGAGGTTGTCTGACATATACTTCCTCTTTGATGTCTCCAATTAGAAATGCACTTTTGACATCCATCTGATATACCTTGAAGCCTTTATGTGCTGCATAGGCTAAAAATATTCTGATGGCTTCCAATCTTGCAACTGGTGCAAAGGTCTGGTCGTAGTCTATCCCTTCTTCTTGAGAATATCCCTGAGCAACTAGCCTTGCCTTGTTTCTTACAATTACTCCTTGATCATCCAGTTTGTTTCTGAATACCCACTTTGTTCTAACAATGGAGTGATCCTTAGGCTTTGGCACTAGTTCCCACACTTTGTTCCTTTCAAATTGATGCAACTCCTCTTGCATTGCAATGATCCAGTGTGGATCTTTCTCTGCATCTTGAATGGACTGAGGTTCAATTTGAGATAGGAAGCAGGTGTGCAACAGGTTTTGGTTGACCTGATTTCTGGTTAGCACACCAGCTGAGATGTCTCCAATTATTTGGGAAATTGGATGGTCTCTTGATGTTACTAAATCAATAGGGGGTGATGATTGTTCACCAACCTGTGTTGTTGTTTCCTCTTGTGGTACAACAACTGGCTCTTCAAGTTGTTCTTCAATATGTTGAGCATTTTCTTCATCTTCACTACTTTCATCCCTTTGCGTAACCTGTAACTTGTTCAAGTCTTCAACAAGAGAATGTTCCTGCAAAGGTTCTATGGTAGAAGAGATCTTCTCCTTAAAAGACATGTTAGATTCATCAAATGAAATGTGAACAGATTCCTCAATTTTTAAAGATGATTTATTATAAACCCTATAAGCCTTGCTAATCATGGAGTATCCCAGAAACACTCCTTCATCAGTTTTAGCTTGAAATTTTGCTAAATATTTCTTGTCATTATTATGTATGTAGCAAATACAACCAAAAACTCTAAAATAATCAATTTTAGGTTTCTTCCCTTTGAGTAATTCATAGGGAGTCTTTCCCTTTAGTTTATGTATCAAACTTCTATCCAGCACATAGTTGGAGGTGTTCACTGCCTCTGCCCAAAAGGATAGAGGTAGATGAGTATCTAACAACAATGTAGTGACAGATTCAATAAGGGTTTTATTTTTCCTTTCAGCTACCCCATTTTGTTGAGGAGGTCTAGGAGCTGAGAAAGTATGCTTGATCCCTTCACTCTGACAGAACTCTTGCATAAGAAGAAAATCAAACTCTGTCTCATAATCAATTCTGATCAGGGCAATGTGAGTATTGAACTCAATCTGTATACATTTGAGAAACTCTGTCAGACACTTAAAGTTATCAGACTTCTTTCTTAGAAAAAACACTCAAGTGAATCTAGAGAAGTCATCTACAACTACTAAAGTGTAAGATTTCCCTCCTAGGCTTTGTACTGTGATGGGTCCAAAAAGATCCATGTGTAACAGATACAATATCTTAGGTGAATCACTCTTATTAAGTGACTTAAAGCTGTTTTTAGTTTGCTTGTCTAATTGACAAGCCCTGCAGAGTCCTTCCTTCTTGTAGGGGCCAGAAGGTAGTCCTCTAACAAGGTTGTCCTTGGATAGCCTAGCAATAGTTCTAAGGTTTAGGTGTCCTAGTCTCTTATGTCATAAGATATTTGGTCTACAGACAGAATTAAACAGGCAAATATCTACATCAGTTGAAATAAAATCTACTAGATAGATGTTACCTTTCCTTTTACCTGTCAACACAGTTGTGTTATCCTCTGACTTGATTTTGCATAATGCTTTGCTGAAGGTCACCTGGTAGCCTTCATCACACAGCTGACTGATGCTTATTAAGTTGTGCTTCAGTCCTTCCACATAAGCTACCTTCTTGAAAGTTACTGATCCAATCTGGACTGCACCATATTCTTTAGTCTGTCCAAAGTTTGAGTCACCAAAGATAACTTTGGGTCCAAGCTTGGCTCTAAAGGAAGTGAGGTTGTCCTTGTTCCCTGTCATGTGCTTAGAGCACCCACTATCCAAGTACCATTGCTGGTTAGATGTTGGATAGGTCTTCACCTGCACATAAGACAATTCATTTGTTTTTGACCCAGTTTACTTTGGGCCTAGGTTGATAACATTTAAATTCTGAAATAAAAGACATCCCAGGTTGACTCTTATATCCTTCAGGATGATATCTCCTTGGAGGTATAATCCATTCAGTATAAGGGTTAAAGATTTGGGATGTAGGACCCTTAGGATTGAATTTTGATTTGCCCTTGAAAGAATTTCTAGAGATCTGACCTCTGTTCGACGATCTTAGAGCTGCGTTCGACGATCTTGGGTCAGATCGTCGAGCTCCGTTCGACGGTCGACTATGACTGAGTTCAGGTACTGGAGATCGTCGACCTGAGTTCGATGATTTTGGCTGAGATCGTCGATCTGCGTTCGGCGATCGTCGATCTTCATTCGGTGATCGTCGATCTCCGTTCGACGATTTCTGCTGGGACTTGGTTTTCTTGGGCAGATCAGAATTTTTCCTAGCAACCTCTACAACTCCCTTTCCTTTGTCAGAAATGAATTTGATTGGAGTTGTTAGAACTATGGGTTGGCTGGATGAAGCACCCAAGCCCAGTGTACTGTTAAATCTGGAGTTCACTGTGCTTGTGATGTCCATCAGCTTGATGCTTCTCCCATTAAGGGATTCTTCAAGCTTCTTGGCCTCAGACAGCTCACTTTTCAGTGAAGCTATCTGCTCCCTACAGCACTCCAACTCCTGAGAGAGTTTGAGGTTTTCTGATTTTAAAGTATTATGTTGGGTACATTGGTTCAAATGTACCTGATTTGAAGAAGCCTCACCCAACTCAATGATATACATCAAAATGTATTTGATGTGTTTTGAGTTACCTTATGCAGGTTAAGTATTTGCAGGAAAGAAGAAAAAGTTTTTAAGTCTATGTGTCGACACCCAGAGGGAAAGTGTCGACACTTAAGAAGACTTGTGTCGACACCCAGGCAAGCAGTGTCGACACTTGGAGTATTTGTGTCGACACCGGGAATGCAGAGTCGACACCAGACAGAAAGTGTCAACACAAGGAGCTGTGTCGACACTCAATGAAGAAAAGTGCAGTGAAGCAGTGTCGACACATAGCAGTTGTGTCGACACCCAGTGAAACTGTGTCTACATCAGAAAGTATCGACACTTGGAGGCTGTGTCGACACTCAGCAAAAGTCAGCAGAGACTAAGTACAAGTGTCGACACCCAGAACAATGTGTCGACACACAGCAGAAGAGTCAACACTTGAAGAAAGTGTCGACACAAGAAAGAATCTGTCGACACTCAGCTGAAGACTCAACACTTGAAGTAAGTGTCGACACCCAGAGCAATGTGTCGACACTCAGCTGAAGACTCAACACTTGAAGAAATTGTCGACACAAGGAGCTGTGTCGACACTTAGCAAAGTTCAGAAATTTCTAAGTACAAGTGTTGACACTAAGGAGATGTGTCGACACGCAGCCAGAGTCTCAACAGAAGAAGAATGTGTCGACACAAGGAGCTGTGTCGACACTCAGCAAGTATCAACACTGAAGACATGTGTCGACACTAAAAAAGATGTGTCGACACTTAACAGATTCAACACATGAAGATGTGTCGACACAAAGGAGATGTGTCGACACTTACAAGAATTCAGCAATATACTGAAGTACAAGTACTTGTGTCGACACTCAATTTCAGTGTCGACACATGAAGAAGAAGCAGTGTCGAGATATAAAATCTACAACACAAGGAGTTGTGTCGACACCTTGTAGGCTAGTGTCGACACTTATACTACTTGTGTCGACACTTGGTCTATATGTGTCGACACTTAAAGACAGACAGTCTCGACACTTACAGACAGTTACAGAATTTTCAAGAACTGACTGGATGACTTGACAACTGCCATTCCAGCCGGTCTACTGCACCTGTCAGAGTTGTCAGAAATCTGTTATGGACCGGACCAGCCGGTTACCATGAAGAAGGCCTATAAATAGGCTTATACAGTCTACAGAAACTGTGGTTGAAGTAGTTCAGATCATTTGATCAAATAATTAACAAAGAATAAGATCTAGCTATTCCTTGAAGAATCTAGTGAAGATCTAAGAAGTTGGAGAGAGAGAGCTCCATCCAAGAAATCAGCCGTTGGAACCAGGCTGATAAGAAGGGTTCAGATTTATTCTGAATCTTAAGTAGCAGAGATCAAGGATCAACTGCAGAAGAGGTCAATCTAATTGAGTTCTACATTCAAGAAGCTTTGAAGAAAGCCAAGTCAGATTGATTTCAGCTGAGTTCTTCCAAGAACTCATCAAGAATCTCACAACTCTTCTCTCTTGTCTCTGAGTTGTTGAGTTATAATTTTTGTATTCATTCTATCTTGTAGGATCCTTAGGGATCTGAGTCTTGTAAGCCTGTAAGTATAAAGGCTGAGTGTAGGGCTTGAGAGCCTGAGTGTAGGAGATTGGAATCTCTGAGTGTAGGCCTATTGTGGCTGAGTGTAGGCCTTGGTGGCTGAGTGTAGGCCTTGGTGGCTGAGTGTAGGCTTTGTGAAGAAGCTGAGTTGTAGGGCCTTGGGCCTGAGGTGTAGGAACCTGTTTTGGGTTCTGAGATAGTGGAGGAGTTTGGCCGAATCTAGTACACTGCTAGATAGGCGAAGGGGGAAAGTGGATGTACCCAAACCTTAGGGAACCACTATAAAACAGTGTGTCTACTGTGTGCTGTGATATTCTGTGATTGTTGTGTGATTGTTGTGTACAAATAGATATAACTCTGAGATAAAATCTGATTGTTGCCTTAAAAAGTTAAAAAGATTCAAGTCACCTATTCACCCCCCCCCCCTCTAGGTGTTTAGGTACAATATCTTTCAAGTGGTATCAGAGCCAGGTTACTCAAAAAGGGACATAACTGTCTGAGTAGATCCTGTTGGCAGATTCAGTCTAAGTCAAATTACAGAATCAAGAAAAGCAAGAACCATGGGTTCCACTGAGAATCACAAGTAATTGGGATCCATGAAGTTACTCATATGTAGGAAAGAGATCTTTGGGATCTGGAAGGAAAGGGTGAGACTGTTTATGGAAGCCTCAGACCTTAGGATTTATATCACAGTGAAAGAAGGGTCATATGTGCCCATGAAGGTGTCAGTCTTAGATGTAATTCAGAGAACACTAAAGGATTTCTCTGAAATGACAAAGGATGAAATAGTTCTAGCCACTATGGATAAGAGGGCTCAAAACATCATTGTGAGTGTTATAGATGATGCAACTTTTCAGAATTTGATACACTGTAAGACAGCTAAAGAAATGTGGGATACTCTTATTGTGTACATGGAGGGTTCTGAAGAACTGAGGCAAGACAGAAAATCCTTGCTAAACCAAGAATATGAAAGTTTTAGACAAGGTAAGGCTGATAGCATAACTGAGTGTTATAAGAAGTTCTACAGGATTGTGAATGAGCTCATGTCCTATGGCAGAGAGTTCAGTAATTATGAACTTAATGATAAGTTTCTAAGGTCCCTAACAAAAGATTGGGACACCAAGATCTGTGCCATTAGGGAAATGGCAAAGTTTGGAGAAATTCCTCCACCAACACTACTTGGCAAACTGCTGTCCTATGAAATGCAGTTAATGGTGAGGAGAGAAGAGGAGAAATTAACAAGAAGTGAACACAAGGAAAGGACAGTGGCCTTCAAAACAGAAGCCCCCAGAAAGTACAGAAGTAAGTCACCAACTCCACCTCCAAAAGCAGCTGAATCTGAGTCAGATGAGTCAGTCAGCAGAAAATCTGAAAGCAGTGAAAGTGATGAGAACTTTGCTGCCTTCACAAGACATTTCCAGAAGTTCTTAAAGAAGAAACAGTGGAGGACAAGGTCATCTACTTCACAGGGAAAAGAAGACTATTATCAGAATAAAAAGTCTTCAAAGAAAGACATGAAAAAGACTAAGTCTAGCAAAGCAACTCTTTCAAAAATAGTATGCTATTGCTGTAATAGACAAGGCCATGTTATTGCAGATTGTCCAGAAAAAAGGAAGGAGTCTAGTGACAAGAAAAGGACTCAATACAAGGGCAAGAAGGAAAAGTCTTTTGTTGCCAAAAAGGACAAGAGCCTGTCAGATTTATCTTCATCAGAAACTGAGTCAGATGCTGAGGCATATATAGGACTGTTTGCTGAGGAAGAAGAAGAAGAGTTCATTCAGATCATGAACTCTATATATGAACAAGAAGACAGTCAGTGCCAAGGGCTAATGGCATTGACAGAAAGTGACAAAATCCTAGAGCAGCCAGGACCTAGTAAGGTACAACATTGTTCTTTCAGTTCAATTTCTTGTGCCAGTACAGAATCAGATTCATCATCATCAAGTGATGAGAGTGCATCTGAGTCTGTAGAGGATATTCATCAGTTGATAGATGAATATAAAGTTCTGTTGCAAGCTTATAAGAAGAGCAAGTCCCTAGCCAAAAGTCAGGCAAAGGAAATTGCTAATCTCAAAGTTGCTGCAACTGATTTTGAGAAGTTGTTTGATCAAAAGCTTAATGAGATAGCCAGACTAAAACACATAACTGTGATTCAGATGGGGACTATATCATTTAAGAATGATCAAATCAAGAGTCTGGAGATTAATCTTCAGAAGGAGAAAGACTTAGTTGCTAGGTTTTCTAAACCTAAGTCAGTTCTACCCTTAATTGATGAATTTGTTCATCACAAAGGTAAAGCTGGACTGGGGTTTATGAAACCAACAAGGACTGTTCAGTCTAAGTCCAAGTCCAAGGGCAAAGCCCCAACACTCAACAAGTCAGTTGTAGATAAAACAGCTAAGACAGTACCTAAGCAAAGGTACAATAAGTTTGAGTGTTGGTGTTGTGGCAAGGTAGGCCACTTTGCAATGGACTGTTGGCACAATGCTAGTGCCAAAGTGAGTAGCAAACTGCCTGTTGGAAAACCTGCAGATAGCTTTGTTAGGATGCAAACTAACCAGTACCAAGGACCCAAGAATTCTTTGGGTTCTAAGGTTCACTAATCTGTTTTGCAGGTGAGTCCAAGTGGCCATGCCCCAATATGGTACTTGGACAGTGGATGTTCCAGACACATGACTGGAACAAGGGGTTTACTAAAGGACTACACACCTATAAAGGATGGTCCAAAAGTCACCTTTGGTGGTTCAGAAAAAGAGATCATCAAGGGTTTTGGTAACATATCTAACTCCTATATTACAATTACTCAAGTGGCCTATGTTAAAGGTTTGAAACATAACCTTATTAGTATAAGTCAATTGAGTGATGTAGGATATGACATCTCATTTGTAAAAGATGTTTGTCATATCAGGAGGTCAAATGATCAAGAGATCATTCTGACTGGTTATAGAAAAAGAAATGTCTACTGCCTAGACATTATGGTTGAGAACAATGGTTCTCCTGTGTGTCTTGTAGCTGATGAGACAGTCTCTCATTGTGTCAAATGGCACAAGAGGCTAGCCCATCTAAACTACAAGATAATTGGTAAACTCTTTAGCAAAGAGTTAGTGAGGAATGGTCCTCAAGTTAAGTGTATTAAAGATGGTATTTGCTCAACTTGTCAAAAGGGCAAGCAGACTAGATCCACCTTTAAAAGCATTGAAAACAAAGATGCTGTAAGGTGTTTATACCTCTTGCATATGGATCTCTTTGGTCCAATGCCAGTTCACAGCCTAGGTAGGAAGGTCTATACCTTTGTAGTTGTAGATGACTACTCAAGGTTTTCCTGGGTGTTCTTTCTTAGACAGAAATCTGAAACACCTAGTGTCTTCTATAGCTTTGTCAAACAAATTCAGAATGAACTAGCTAGTACAGTGGTCAAAATAAGAAGTGACCATGGTACTGAATTTCAGTCTGATAGCATGACAAAACTATGTGAAGAATTTGGGATGTTTCAAGAGTTTTCTTCACCAAGAACACCTCAGCAAAATGGCATTGCTGAAAGGAAGAATAGAACCTTGATTGAGGCTGGTAGGACCCTATTAAGTGATACATCACTACCAGAATATTTCTGGGCTGAAGCAGTCAATACTGCATGCCATGTTATTAATAGGGATACCATTACTAAAAGCCTCAACAAGACCCCCTATGAGGTTGTGAAAGGCAGGAAACCAAACCTATCCTACTTCAGGATCTTTGGTTGTAAGTGCTTTATACTTAACAATGGAAAGTCTTACTTGACTAAGTTTGCTGCCAAGTCCCAAGAGGGAATTTTTGTTGGGTACAGCAACAACAGTAAGGCTTATAGAGTCTACAACTTGTCTACTCAAGTTGTAGAAGAATCTGTACATGTTGTATTTGATAAAACTAGACTTATTAACAATGAGTTGTCTAGTAGTGTATGCAGCCCCACAGGTTTAACAAAGAAGTTGGACAAGCTCACTATAGAAGAAGAATCTACTGCAAGGCAGCAAGTAGAAGATAGTGGCTGCTGTCCAGGGGGAGTACTACATGTACCAAATGCAGAAGAAGTACAAGGAGTACAACAAGATGAAGAAGTTGAAGAAGTTCAACCTGAAGTCAGGATGCCTCCAGCCAATAGGCATCTTAGATATCATCCAGCAGAACAAATCATTGGTGATCCAAGACAAGGGGTACAAACAAGGAGCAGAAATCTGAATGCAGCAATCTACTCCAGTTTTCTATCCCAAGTTGAACCAAAGAAGTTTGAAGAAGCCATCCTAGACCCTCATTGGATTGAGGCAATGCAAGAAGAGCTGAATCAGTTCAAGAGATGCAAGGTCTGGGAGCTTGTTCCTAAACCAAAAGACCACAACATAATTGGAACCAAGTGGATCTTTAGGAACAAAATGGATGAGCATGGAGTCATCATTAAGAACAAAGCAAGATTGGTTGCTAAAGGATATAGGCAGGAAGAAGGTATTGATTTTGATCAAACCTTTGCTCCAGTAGCCAGACTGGAAGCCATAAGGATGTTCCTGGCCTATGCAACCTTTCAAGGATTTAAAGTTTACCAAATGGATGTCAAGTCAGCATTTCTGAATGGTAATCTTAAAGAGGAAGTCTATGTGGAACAGCCATCAGGTTTTGTTGATTCAACTCTACCTAATCATGTCTATAGACTTAGGAAAGCTTTATATGGGTTAAAGTAAGACCCTAGGGCTTGGTATGAAACCCTGTCTATTTTCCTCATTGAGAATAAGTTCACAAGGGGGAAAATAGACATGACTCTATTCCTTAGGGAATCCAGAGGCAAAGTAATACTAGTCCAAATATATGTAGATGACATTATATTTGGGTCTACTGAAAGTAGCATTTGTAAAACGTTTGCAAAACTAATGCAAGGTCAATTTGAGATGAGTAGTATGAGAGAGCTTAAGTTCTTCTTGGGTCTCCAAGTAAGACAGACTGAGAATGGTTTATCCATATGCCAGTCTAAGTTCACCCTAGAACTCATAAGGAAGTATGGTATGGATTCATCCAGTACCATGAAGACTCCTATGGGGTTAAGTATGTCTCTTAGCAAGGATGATGCAGGGAAACCTGTAGATGAGTCTTTGTATAGAGGGATAGTTGGCTCCCTGTTATATTTGACTGCAAGTAGACCAGATATCATGTATGCTACATGTGTCTGTGCAAGGTATCAAGCATGCCCTAAGGAGTCTCATTTGACAGCAGTCAAGAGGATATTGAGATATCTAAAGGGCACTCCTTATCTAGGCCTCTGGTACCCTAGGAATGGGGATTTTGAACTAACAGGTTATTCAGATGCAGACTTTGTAGGATGCAAAGAAGACAGAAAAATCACAACTGGAACCTGTCAATTCCTAGGTGGAAGAATGATTTCATGGAGTAGTAAAAAGCAAACAAGTGTGGCTATCTCCACTGCAGAATCAGAATATATGGCTGCTAGAAGTTGTTGTGCTCAACTTCTGTGGATACAACATCAGCTTGAGGATTATGGATTTCAGGTAAGTAGAACTCCACTCTTTTGTGATTCTACTAGTGCTATATCAATTGCACATAATCCTGTTTCCCGTAGTAGAACTAAACATATTGAGATAAAATATCATTTTCTTAGGGAGCATGTAGAGAAAGAAGATATTTTACTGGAATATGTTAAAACAGATAATCAACTAGCTGATATGTATACTAAGCCCCTAGAAGAAACTAAGTTCAATAGGTTTAAAATTGAACTAGGTATGATAAACTTAGAATAAGTTTATAAAAATGGCTAAGTAAAAAGGTGTCGACACACAGAGATATCTGTGTCGACACAGAAAATTGGTGTCGACACTTCAGTGAAAAGGTGTCGACACATCTAGGAAGTTGGTGTCGACACTTCAGAATATTAGTGTCGACACATGACAAATAGGTGTCGACACATCCAAGGTGGTGTCGACACTTAGTGTTTACTCAGAATTATCTAAGTAAGGTCTCGACTAAATGTCGAGATGAGTGGTGTCGACACATAATCAAGTGTCGACACATATTATCTGTCGACTAAACTTGTGTCGACACAGTGTGTCGAGACATTATAAGTCAGTGTCGACACTTATCGACAGTGTCGACACAATTTAAGTTAGCTGCCTGCCTTTTCATCTTCAAACCTAGAAAGGTATAAATAGGATTTTGCCTTAGTTTGTCGACACGCTTTCAAAAGTTTCGAGACCAAACTTGTGTGTCGACACCTCTCTTCTCTCAATCAAATTCTTCAAACCCTAATGGCGCCAAAGCTTGAGGAGAACGTCAACGAAGGCTACGAACTGGTGCGACAAGCGTTTGAGGATGCAGACCCAGAGATTAAGAACGTGATAACCCTAGTAGCAGACTCAGGGTTAGAATTCCTTATTTCTGAGCCAACTAAAATCTGGAAGAAGGAAGTGCTAGAATTTCTAAATGGAGCTGAAGTGGACGAATCTGGATACAAGATCAAATCCAGAGTTCATGGTGCAAAGGTTAAGGTTTCACCAAAAAGTTTGAGGAAAGTCCTTCAGTTGCCAAGAACTAAGGAAGAAGAAGAGGTTATTGCTTCCAGGACCAGAGATGCATTGACATGGTGTGGTCTGGATGCAAAGATGAAAATTGGTTCAGTATTCAATAGAAAGGGCATGAACAGCCAAGGAAAATTCCTGTCAGAAATTGTTGGGAAAGTGATATTGAGCAAACCTGGAGGGCATGATAGGGTATCAGCCCATATGTTCAGTATTATGACAAGGATAATCTTCAGCCTGAAAACTGACTGGTCTGTAGTAATCTTTGAGAAGATTAAGGAAAGCCTAAAGAAGCCCAACTTGGGCAGGATCTTAAGTCTATACCTTGCTGGTATTATACCAGAAATTATGAGTCAAGCTGCTGGCAATAAAATCAACCATATGAGAAGAATGGACATGAGAATCTTCTCAAGATGGGACAGAGTTTTGACAAAGGAGATGCCTACTCCTGAGAAAGAAACCCCACACAAGAAGAAGAAGATAGCTCCAGTAGCTCAGGAATCATCAAGTAGTTCAGATGATGAACAAGAACCTGGAGATCCTGGGAAGTCTCCAGCTCCACAAGTGGCTGCAGAAAGGTAGGGGGAGCTACCACCAGCTAGCCCCTTACACCAGGATCAAATCCAGGGGGAGCCACTAGTTGTGGAAGAGCCCACTCCTCTTGAGAGTGAGCAAGCTACAAACATCATCCTTGAGGTAATCACTGAGCTTAATGCTTTAGATTTCCTTAAAGTGGATATTATTTTATCTGATCCATTGGTTCATGTTAATCAGCAAACTCAGCTTGATAGTCAAGTCCCAGATGTTGTCATGGAAGACACATCTGTTGAAGTTCAAGTTGTATCTGATCCAGTGGTAGATGAGCCCAGAGTTTCTCCAGCTCATTCTCCACAAGAGTTTACTATGGAAGATCTCTTCCTCAATCTAGATCAAGCTGATCTTGACAAGGAAATTGCTGCTGCTGAGGGGGAGAATGCTCCAGTTGAGGGGGAGCAAGAAGTACATATTGAAGAGCCTGCAAGGCAAGAGCCTGAGAAACAACCAGCTGTTGAGGAGCTACCTAAGGAGAGGGTAGACATAGCTAGCACCTCAGCTTCTGAAGATGAGGAGGCTACCAGGGCTAAGAAAAAGAAGTTTCAAGTATTCAAAAGAAGGAGCCAGAGTTATAAGAAGGCATTACAAACCATAGCTCCACAGCCTACAGCACAGCCAGCACCTACTGTTGATTACAGTGCTCTTATGGTTGCTATGCAGATAAAGCTTGATGAGCATAGGCAAGCCATTGAGAAATATGTGGATGAAGGGCAAAAATCATTGCAATTTGATCTGGCCCAGGATATAAAGTCTATAAGATTTGAAATGAATCTTAATAAGAAGGAGATGACAGACTGCTTCCATAAGGGAGGGAATGCAGTGGTGTACTTGGCTACACATCAGGAGAAGATTAAAGCTCAAGTAGATGACATAGCACTGAAGCAGGGATATGTTCTAGAGAACCAAATCAGAATGAATGACAATTTGACAGAATCTCACAATGCTATTGTCACAGAGATGAAGAACATTACTGCTGGCCTGACAACTTCTACTGCTACTGCTATGACAGCTTTTGACAAAGCATTTCAAGAGGAAATAACTGCTGTTAAGACTGCCATTCAGGACTCTCAAAAGATCATAACTGAAAAACTCCAAAGATTAAAACCTTTCTACAGGGATGGAGTCAATTATCTAAATGCCCAAATCAAATTTCAAAAAGATGATTTAAGGGATCACATAGAAAGAGAAGTCATAAAGGGGGAGAGGGTTTTAGTCAAAGCTGGCTCTGACCATGCAAAATGGGTTTCTAATTCCATCAGAGCCACTCTTGGTTATCCTCCTCTTTGTGATGATGATAATGTTGCAGAATCTGGAATTAACCCTGCATATCTTGGAGGTGAGCAACCTGAAGTAGCTCAAGTGATCTATCCTCCACCAGATTTTGATATGGTTCAAGCTGACATATAGTCCATGTATAGTCCACCTGATGGAAATCAGAAGGTTATTCTTGACAAAGTAGTTCAGCCAGTATCTGAGGCCTTACAGGAAGCTATTTTGAAAGAGCAAGCTGAACAAGAAGCTAGATTGTCTAAGAAGAGGTTCAGGGAGCAAGCTGAACAAAGACCTGACTTTGAGCAGTGGAGCCCCACCTCAAGAAATATTATTTTGACTACCTGGAAAGCTGCAAAAGATAATGTGCAAGACAGGAACAAGTGGTTTTCTGAATCACAATGGAGAAAACATGAGACAAGGCAGGAGGCCATAGTCCAATATAGAAGAAAGGCCAAGATGGGAAAGCTACCTCCTACTGCCCAGGAGCCTAGCAAGTATTTTCCCAAGCCTTATCATTATTTTGAAAGGCAAAAGATCAAAGCTGAAGAGCTAAAGAAGAAGGAGCTTAAAGGGAAAAAGCCTGCTGCTACTGAAGACACTGAAGCCTCAGTACAAGCCAAAGTACAATCTGGGAAGTGCATAGTAATTAAGGAGGCTGAACAAAAGTAGCATAGAAATTTTCTTAAGATTACTATGTAATCTTTTGATGTTAACATTCTGTAAACTTTTGGAAATATTAATATGACAAGCTATTAGAACAATGTCTGTGTGATAAATTTGCTATGTGATAAATTTATTTCATAATTGTTCTGTGATGATATCTATGTATGCATGTTTGTTTAATACATGTGATGTTTCTTTCCTGATTACATAATCCTGTTTCACATCATTCTGTAATTTTATTATGAATGGTGTATATCATTGACTAAGGGTTATGACTTCTCCAAATAGGGGGAGATTGTTGGGTACATTGGTTCAAATGTACCTGATTTGAAGAAGCCTCACCCAACTCAATGATATACATCAAAATATATTTGATATGTTTTGAGTTACCTTGTGCAAGTTAAGTATTTGCAGGAAAGAAGAAAAAGTTTCTAAGTCCATGTGTCGACACCCAGAGGGAAAGAGTCGACACTTAAGAAGACTTGTATCGACACCCAGGCAAGCAGTGTCGACACTTGGAGTATTTGTGTCGACACCGGGAATGCAGAGTCGACACCAGACAGAAAGTGTCGACACAAGGAGCTGTGTCGACACTCAATGAAGAAAAGTGCAGTGAAGCAGTGTCGACACATATCAGTTGTGTCGACACCCAGTGAAACTGTGTCTACATCAGAAAGTGTCGACACTTGGAGGCCGTGTCGACACTCAGCAAAAGTCAGCAGAGACTAAGTACAAGTGTCGACACCCAGAACAATGTGTCGACACACAGCAGAAGAGTCAACACTTGAAGAAAGTGTCGACACAAGAAAGAATGTGTCGACACTCACCTGAAGACTCAACACTTGAAGTAAGTGTCGACACCCAGAGCAATGTGTCGACACTCAGCTGAAGACTCAACACTTGAAGAAAGTGTCGACACAAGAAGCTGTGTCGACACTTAGCAAAGTTCAGAAATTTCTAAGTACAAGTGTCGACACTAAGGAGATGTGTCGACACTCAGCCAGAGTCTCAACATAAGAAGAATGTGTCGACACAAGGAGCTGTGTCGACACTCAGCAAGTATCAACACTAAAGACATGTGTCGACACCAAAAAATATGTGTCGACACTTAACAGATTCAACACATGAAGATGTGTCGACACAAAGGAGATGTGTCGACACTTACAAGAATTCAGCAATATACTGAAGTACAAGTACTTGTGTCGACACTCAATTTCAGTGTCGACACATGAAGAAGAAGCAGTGTCGAGATATAAAATCTACAACACAAGGAGTTGTGTCGACACCTTGTAGGCTAGTGTCGACACTTAGACAACTTGTGTCGACACTTGGTCTATATGTGTCGACACTTAAAGACAGACAGTCTCGACACTTACAGACAGTTACAGAATTTTCAAGAACTGACTGGATGACTTGACAGCTGTCATTCCAGCCGGTCTACTGCACCTGTCAGAGTTATCAGAAATCTGTTATGGACCGGACCAGCCGGTTACCATGAAGAAGGCCTATAAATAGGCTTATACAGTCTACAGAAACTGTGGTTGAAGTAGTTCAGATCATTTGATCAAATAATTAACAAAGAAGAAGATCTAGCTATTCCTTGAAGAATCTAGTGAAGATCTAAGAAGTTGGAGAGAGAGAGCTCCATCCAAGAAATCAGTCGTTGGAACCAGGCTGAGAAGAAGGGTTCAGATCTATTCTGAATCTTAAGTAGCAGAGATCAAGGATCAACTGCAGAAGAGGTCAATCTAATTGAGTTCTACATTCAAGAAGCTTTGAAGAAAGCCAAGTCAGATTGATTTCAGCTGAGTTCTTCCAAGAACTCATCAAGAATCTCACAACTCTTCTCTCTTATCTCTGAGTTGTTGAGTTATAATTTTTGTATTCATTCTATCTTGTAGGATCCTTAGGGATCTGAGTCTTGTAAGCCTGTAAGTATAAAGGCTGAGTGTATGGCTTGAGAGCCTGAGTGTAGGAGATTGGAATCTCTGAGTGTAGGCCTATTGTGGCTGAGTGTAGGCCTTGGTGGCTGAGTGTAGGCCTTGGTGGTTGAGTGTATGCTTTGTGAAGAAGCTGAGTTGTAGGGCCTTGGGCCTGAGGTGTAGGAACCTGTTTTGGGTTCTGAGATAGTGGAGGAGTTTGGTCGAATCTAGTACACTGCTAGATAGGCGAAGGGGGAAAGTGGATGTACCCAAACCTTGGGGAACCACTATAAAACAGTGTGTCTACTGTGTGCTGTGATATTCTGTGATTGCTGTGTGATTGCTGTGTACAAATAGATATAACTCTGAGATAAAATCTGATTGCTGCCTTAAAAAGTTAAAAAGATTCAAGTCACCTATTCACCCCCCCCCCCTAGGTGTTTAGGTACAATATCTTTCATATTATGTTCAGATAAATGATTTCTGAGAGAGATAATTTCTTTCTCAGATTTTAGCAGATCTAAACACAATGCTTTAAATTCAGATTTAAAGTCCTCTGAGTTAAAATCAAAAGAAATGATTACCTGATCTTCTTCAGGTTGAGTCTCTGAGTCTGACTCTGACTCCTCTTCTTCTGAATTATGTTGTGAGGCATTGATTGTCATCATGCAGAACTCTTTCTCTTCTGCATCATCCTTATCATCACTGGAGCTGGATGAGGCTTCTGACTCCTCTTCAGTCTCACTCCAGGATTCAGCAACAAACCCCTTTCTTGTATGTTTGTTTTTGCTTGATGAAGGTTTGTCATTGCCATTCCTCTTGGATTCTTTCTCCTTTCTTCTTTCTTTCTTGTCCCTTCTATCCTTATTTTTGTTTTCTGGACAGTCAGGAACTATGTGCCCTGGTTTCCTGCAACCAAAGCAAATAATGTCTTTATTATTATTAATGGACTTGTCATACCTTGGCTTATCATGTTCCTTATATGATCTCCTTCTGAAGTCCTTTCTGGCCATCTTGTAAAATCTTTTGGCCAACAGACTGAGCAGCTCATCATTTCCTGTGACTTTGTCTTCAGGCAGATCTTCAGTTGCCTTGAAGGCTATGGTCTTCTCTTTTCTTGTGGATGGTGAGGCAGCCTTCTGTTCTTCTTCTCTATTCTTGATGAGTAGCTCATAAGATTTGAGCTTACCCAATAGAGCTTCAGTGGTGATCTCATTCAAACTTCTGACATCCTTAATTGGCCAGATTCTTGAATCCCAAGTGCTAGGGAAGCACATTAGAATTTTGTCATTGAGTTCAGTTAGTGAGATCTCTTTATCCAATGTCCTGAGTTCACTGACAATTAGACTGAGCCTGTTGTACATATCTCCCACTGACTCAGTTTCTCCCTTCTTGAAATTCTCATATTGGGATATGAGGTGGGATCTCCTATCCTTTCTCTCATCAGCTGAGCCTGAGACTATTTCAGAAAGTTTGTCCCAAATTTCCTTTGTTGAATTGCATTCAGCCACCTTCTGAAATATGTCATCAGACATTGTCTGGGCTAGGATGTTCATAGCCTTGGCATCAGCTACCTTCTATCTCTTGATGTCAGCATCTGTTCTTGATGGAGGTGGAACAGCATTTGTACTTGAGTTCTCTGGAGGTCTTGGACATACTGTCAAAACATAGTTAAAAATATCTTCGTCAATAGAATTCATGTACAGTCTGATCCTTGCAATCCAAAGTACAAACTTGGATAGATTGCACACTGGAGGTCTGGTGCTAGTATAATCTTTGTTTTGGGCCATGATTTGTGAAAACAAAATCTAATAATAAACTACAAAAGAAAACAGATCTAACTAGGGATCTTTTGGGTTCAGGTGTTAGCCTGTACAACCAATCAGGTATGGTATGTTTAACCAACCTCCCTCTGATACCAATTGAAAGTGCAGCTAGATCTAATATATACTCTAGAGGGGGGTGAATAGAGTATATGGTGCTTAAAAAGTTTTTACAACAATTGTTGTAATCTGAGTGAGCAGGGAAGCAGTAATAAATCTAATCACAGAACTATACTAATCAAAAGCTAATCACAGAATAATCAAGGCCAGAAACAAAAATAAAGACAAGCAAAACCAGAAGACACAAGGAAATATAGTGGTTCCCCTAAACTTGGGTACATCTACTCTTCTACCACCCTAGGTAGGAATCCACTGCAGGATGAGTTGATCAGGTGTCCTGGGCACCAATGAGCTTTTGATAAGGTGCTCAAAAACCAAATCAGATTTTTTGATCAGGTGTCTTGCCACCAATGAGCTTTTGACAAGGTGCTCAAAAGCCAAACTCAAACTTTTGAAGGGAGTTTGAGAAACCCTTTACAGAGATGGGGGTGAGAGAGTGATGGAAGTCTTCTCTTTCTCAGATCTACTGAGAAGACTGTGGATTGATGATGTCAAAGCTCCCTCTGAGTTCTTGAGATCTTCAGGAAAAGAAGCTTTGTTGTAGGGTGATAGGCCTTCAGAAGTTGAACTCCAGCAATAGATGATTTCAGCAATAACTGAAATGTTGGATGTCTGGAGTCTTGAAATATGTTGGCCTTGAACACTTGAGACTGAGAGATCAGAGGATTTCAGAAAAACTTGATCTCCTTGGATGTGTGTTCTTCAGAATTCTTTGAGACAGAATATTTTATTCTTGTTCTGAAGATTACTGATGTCTGTCTGTGTGTTTGTGTATCTGTGATCTGTCTGAGATTCAAAAAAAAATTCTTCTCTTTTATTCTCTGGTATTGAATGGAAAAACATTCTCTGTCAAGAATAGCCGTTGGACTGCATTAATTGCATCCTTAATTGCAAAATGTCTTCTGGAGGAAAGTCCACAGAAATATTCCTTGAAAAATCCCTTGAAACTTGGTCCAGAGATAAATGAAAACGGCTAGGAAATCTTCAGAATTAATTGCAGAATAACTTCTTAACTGATTTGAATCTGAATCTGGAAGAATCCTTGAAGTCATCTGAAAACGTCGAACTGAGCTCTACTATCGTTGAACTGAGCTCAGCGAAATGGATATATACAGCAGCAAAATATCGTCGATCTGAGCTCAAGGATCGTCGAACTGAGCTCAGAGATAAAGATCCAAAGCTGAGTCAAGATCGTCGAACTGAGCTCACCGATCGTCGAATGGAGTTCGACGATATGATGAAGTTGAGCTCAGCGATCGTCGAATGGAGTTCGACGATCTGTCGAAGTTGATCTAGACGATCGTCGATCGGAGTTCGACGAATCGTCGTGCTGAGCTCGACGATATGACTTAGTCTCAAACTGAAAAAGTCTTGGTCTTGAGGGCAGCTTCCAAACTTAGACTTCTAACCCTTAGACTCAATTCTAATTGACCTTTTGAGCTATACAGGAGGTCAAACATTGGTTTCCTAGAAACATAGTGATCCTGACCCAAATTAGTAATAGGGTGTTCCAACATATTTGAAAAACATTCCTATGTTATATATAAATGAGGAGCTTTTATATTTTGGACATTCAGGTGTGGAGTTCAACTTTAGTGTTTAGGCTTCCCCTAGAATGCAATGTGTTAGGGTGCGCTGCGCTACTCTAGTATCATACCGTAACATCACCGCCTATTTTGTGGTATATGATGTGGGGCCCCGGCCGGACCTTCTAGTATACACTATATAAACGGATGGGGTTGTTACATTTTTGGTATCAGCTATTTTGGTCTTTCCTTTCGAAGTCGAGGTCGACTTCTTTTGTGGGGTGGCGAGCACGTGTCTGTGAGAACCAAGTTAACATGATTGAACTCCTGAATGTCCATGATAGGAATGCAAATACTTGTGTTTGAGGAACCTGCGCGTTCCTACCTTGTTTCTCTTGCTTGTGTACGGTCGCTAATGTGTGTGTCTTGTTCACCTATAGGTGACACAGAGTGAGCTGGGCAGTCGGATCCCCAGCGTTCTGATGAAAGTACAGCACCAGCCGAGGTGCCTACACCTCCACCATCTGCGAAAACTGTACGATTAGTTGCTGAGGCTTTGTTTGTCATGATCCAAACCCAGCCGACTGGGCAAGCACAGCCGGCAGTAAGGACAGAACAGGTTGCGGCGAGGCCAGAACCTGTAGCGGGTGTAGAATCTCAAGCAGCTTAGAAGCAGTTGAAGCAATTTATGAGCTTTTATCCTCCTACGTTTTCGGGAGGGGGATCTCCTGCGCAGGCTGAAGATTGGTTGTCGCGCGTGAAGCGGATAATGACGGCGATTGGATCGGAGGAACATCAGAAAGTCACCTTAGCTACCTTCTTGTTGGAAGGAGAGGCGCGTTTATGGTGGGACGAGATGGATCTACATCACTTGGCAGGGAGACCGTTAACACAAGTGACGATGGAGGAATTCTCTAGACTCTTCCTGGCAAAGCACCTCTCGGCAGCACAGTGTATTGCCATGGAAAACGAATTCCAAAGGCTAACGCAAGGTGATGGCAGTGTGGAAGCTTACCTGCATGAGTTTACACGCTTTGGACGGTATGCGGGTTTGATCTTTGTGGATGAGCAGAGGAAGAAAAATAGGTTCTATGAAGGACTGCGGGATGAGTTGAGGTTCCTGCTTTCTAGTTCAATGAACCAAGGCTTCCAGGCATTGGTCGACACTGCGTGCGCGCTGGAAAAAGACAAGAAGAGGGTGCAAGGGAAGTGGGCCTTGGCTGTGACACAGCCGGAGTTTAAGGTGTCCCGACTGGCGAAATCATTTTCTAAGAAGAGATGGGGCAAGAAGTCCAAGGCGGCGGGATAAGCTCCTTCTTCAGTTGCATCGGGAGCAACGTCGGGGTCCACCTCAAGGCCGGATACTCCTACATGCTTTAATTGTGGACAGGTGGGGCATATAGCCCATGAGTGTCGGGTGTCGCCAAAGAGTGAAAAGAAGGCGGGAGCGTCGTATGCAGAAAAAGGAAAGGCAGTGGTGGAGTCTTCTACCTCGCAGGCGCAACCCCGGGTCTACAATCTTGGCCTGCAGGAGGCCATCAAGCAAAGTGAGGTGGTCACAGGTACGAGTTAAGTTATTGCATATTATATTGTTTGCATGCTTTGTTTATTGCCTATGCGTATGCGGTTTGTGTGTGTGACATGATTGGCACAGGATTTGTGATAATTTAGAACACGCTGGCGTGATTACTGTTTATACGGGTGCGTCGCATTCTTTTCTTTCTAAAGAGTACATAGCGCGGCTTGGGATACCTAGTCGTGTAAAGACAAATAGCTTCAGGGTGGTATTGCCGAATGGTTGTATGATGCTTGCAGATCAAGCTTGCAATGTGGCAGTGCAAATAGGAAGTCGGGATTTCTGCTTAACTGCATCTGTATTGCCGATATCGGAATTCGACGTGATATTTGGTATGGATTGGCTCACGGAGCAGCATGCCTTGATTGATTGCCAGTCCAAAGAGATCACGTTGGGCCAGAATACCGAGCAGGAGACTAAGTTTGCGGGTATGCGAGGAGTGGACAGGACGTTGATGTCTGCACTCCAAGTTGTCAAAGCTGTTCGGAAAGGTGCGGAGTTATACTTCACGCTAATTCAGGCTGTGGAGCCTAAGGCCAGTGTGTACGATGTTCCGATTGTATTGGAGTTTGCAGATGTGTTTCCCAAGGATCTCCCTGGGCTACCACCCCAGCGTGAGATTGACTTCACAATTGAGTTGGTGCCAGGTGCAAAACCTGTGGCCCGCTCGCCATATCGCGTTACGCCAAAGGAAATGGCGGAGTTGAAAGTCCAACTGCAAGAGTTGTTGTAGCATGGTTATATACGCCCAAGCATGTCATCTTGGAGCACCCCTGTGCTTTTTTGTGAAAAAGAAAGACGGCAGTTTACGGTTATGTATTGATTACCGTGAACTGAACAAGCTGACAGAGAAGAACAAATATTCGATTCCGCGGATTGATGAGTTGTTCGATCAGCTAGTGGGATCGACCGTCTACTCCAAGTTGGACTTGAAGTCTGGTTAGTACCAGTTGAGAATCCGGGAAGGAGACATTCCCAAAACTGCATTTGGAACATGTTACGGACACTATGAGTTCACGGTAATGTCGTTTGGGCTGCGCAATGCGCACTCGGTGTTTATGGACTTGATGCACCGAATATTCCGAGAGTACCTAGATCTGTTCGTGATTAGGTTCATTGATGATATTCTGGTCTACTCTCGATCTGAAAATGATCATGAAAACCACTTGCGGTTGGTGTTGAATACGTTGAGGCAAAATAAGCTCTACGCCAAGTTCTCGAAGTGCGAGTTTTGGCTACCGTCAGTGGCTTTTCTAGGCCATGTGGTGAGTGGAGCGGGCATAGCAGTGGATCCGGCGAAGATAAGGGCCATACAGGAGTGGCCGGATATTGTCTTCAATGGCCGAGGTCAGGAGTTTCCTTGGACTGGCAGGCTACTATCGAAGATTTATTGAAAACTTCTCACGGATTGCTTTGCCGCTAACCACACTGACAAGAAAAGATCAGAAGTTTGTTTGGATGTCAGAGTGCGCGCGAGCTTTTGACGAGCTGAAGGTTCGGTTGACTACGACGCCTGTGTTGTCATCGCCATGTGGTACCGATGGATTTGTAATCTATAGTGATGCCTCGGGGAGCGGCTTAGGCTGTGTTCTTCTACAAAATGGGAAGGTGATTGCTTATGGCTCACGCCAGCTAAAGGTGCACGAGCGAAACTATCTCATCCATGACTTAGAGTTGGCGGCGGTGATTTTTGCACTAAAGCTGTGGCGATACTATCTTTATGGCATGAAGGTGGAGATCTATACAGATCAAAGATCCTAAAGTACCTGTTGGAGCAGAAAGACTTCAATATGCGACAACGAAGGTGGTTGGAGTTCCTTGGGGACTACACCTTTGAGATTCACTATCTGCCCGGAAAGGAAAATGTAGTCGCGGATGCCTTGAGTCGGAGAGCTCCGGCAAGGGTGAGTTGGTTGCAGAGGCATGATGAACATCTCATCCAGGAGCTAGAAGCGTTGGAGATTTCTTGTGTTGATAAGAATTCCACCCCCAATGCATGTTTGAAGTGGACGGAGGTGCAGTGTGACCTTGCAGACTGGATTCGACGAGCAACGGAGCTGGATGAAGATCTCTTACACTATGCTAAAGATGGGTCAAAGGGCAAGTTCTCCTGGGATGACGGTCTTCTGGGGAAGGAGGGCTGTTTGTGCATCCCGAATTTGGGTAAATTGAGGGAAGAACTGATGTATGAAGTGCATTATACGAAGTACTCAATCAGACACGGGCGTGTCGGAGGGCATGTCCCTCCCTCTGGTCGACCAAATGAGCTCGACGATCGTCGAGTGAGTCACACGTCCTGTGACACGGGCGTGTCTGGGCCGACACGGGCGTGTACCCTGGCCGTGACCTGTTTCGGGATAAGGCAGTTTGTGCACCGCTTAGCGTACACGGCCTGTGACACAGGCGTGTCACAGGGCGTGTCGGACCCGAAAAACGAATTTGCGGCTTTTTTGTGGCTGTCCATTTTCTTCAGCTGGGATCTAACAGCTGAGAGTCCTCCCTGCTTCCTTAAGGCCGAAAACTGAGAAAGAATTCTCATTATATTATTGTATTCATCTTTCTAAAAGCTTAGAGAGAGAAATGGAGAGGAAGAAGGAGGAAGAGGAAGAGGGGCTGATCTCTGGTGGAGCTTGAGAGTGTCAAGCTGAGATCTAAGGCCATCCTTGCGGAGGAAAAGCTGTTGCGGTTCTTTCTAGCCAACTCGGAGCTCATGGCACCGAAGCGGTCTTCAAGGGTAATGACTTTTCTTCCTAGCCATGTGAAGGCTTCCTTTTTGGCATGTGCATCTGATTCCCCCACCAGAGGGTGGCTTGTTGTGGGAGTCTTTTGGGTTGTTTCCTGAAATCCCCAATTTGGGCATATAGATCCAGAAATGGAGTACAGAATAGGCATGCTGTGTGAAGCACATCTGGACAGGTTGGTCTGGATTGTTGATGTTGCATATATGAATCGGAGAAGACTCCGTGATAAACGTGTAGTTTAGAAGTCGATGGGTTAAACCTGTGAATGGAAGTAATAGGAAGTATTGGAGTGGTAGTCCAGGAAAATACCCTTGTGATGCTTATGATGTCTGTGCTATTGGGTTGTACATGTGAATGGAAGTAGCAGGAAGTACTGGATTAGCAGTCCAGGAAATACCCTTTGTACTGCTTGATGTTCATGGGTGGACCTGTGAAGGGAAGTAGCAGGAAGTACTGGCGTGGTAATCCATGGAAATACCATTGACATTTGTGATAATTACGGGGTCATACCTGTGAAGAGAGTAGCAGGAAGTACTGGTGTGCCCAGGAAAGACCCGCTGATATGTGATATGAAATGGGTGTAAAAGTAAGTACTGGTGCGCCCAGGAAAGCACCCAGGCTTGAATTCCAAAACAGGATTGGTGAGACCGACCCGCGTCTTTTTGTAGCCGCGAGTACGCCATACTCGGTGATGGTAAGGCGATTTGAGCAACTGGGGGGTGGAGGATCCGACCTGCGTTATGTCCATCCGACGTGAGACCAGAAGGTGCGGTCTGTTGGAGCGCATAGCGAGAGTCGTAGGCATGCGCGTGTTGGGTACATTGGAATAAATGTACCTGATTTGAAGAAGTCTCACCCTACTCAATGATATACATCAAAATGTATTTGATGTATTTTGAGTTACCTTGTGCAGGTTAAGTATTTGCAGGGAAAGCTGAAAAGTTTCTAAGTCCATGTGTCGACACCCAGAAGAAAAGTGTCGACACTTAAGAAGACTTGTGTCGACACCCAGAGAAGCAGTGTCGACACTTGGAGTAATTGTGTCGACACCAGGGATGCAGAGTCGACAACAGAAGGAAAGTGTCGACACATACAGGCTGTGTCGACACTCAATGAAGAAATGTTCAGAGAAGTTGTGTCGCACTTAGAAGCAGTGTCGACACCCAGAGGAACTTTGTCGACATCGGAAAGTGTAGACACTTGGAGGCTGTGTCGACACTCAGCAAAAGTTCAACAAATTCTAAGCACAAGTGTCGACATAAAGGAGATGTGTCGACACTCAGCCAAAGTCTCAACACATGAAGAATGTGTCGACACAAAAGATCAGTGTCGACACACAGTAAAAGTCTCAACACATGAAGAAAGTGTCGACACTATGAAGATGTGTCGACACTCAGCAAATTTCAATGAAGTCTAAGTACAAGTGTCGACACTAAGAAAGTGTGTCGACACTCAGCGAGTATCAACACAAGAAGATGTGTCGACACAAAGGAGTTGTGTCGACACTTACAAGAATTCAACTAAGTACTAAAGAACAACGAGTTGTGTCGACACACAATATCAGTGTCGACACATGTTGAAGTAGCAGTGTCGAGAAGCAGATTCTACAACACAAGGAGTTGTGTCGACACCATGAAGGCTAGTGTCGACACTTAGTCAACTTGTGTCAACACTTAGTCTATAAGTGTCGACACTTAAAGACAGACTGTCTCGACACTTTCAGACAGTTACAGATATTTCAAGAAGTGACTGGATGATTTGAGAGCTGCCAATCCAGCCGGTCTACTGCAACTGTCAGAGTTGTCAGAAAGCCGTTAGAAACCGGATCAGCCGGTCACCATGAAGAAGGCCTATATATAGGATTATTCTGTCAACAGAAGAAGTGGATTGAAAAATAGATCAAGCAATTCATTGAAGAATCAATTCAAGTGAAGATCTAAGTAGTTGGAGAGAGAGAGCTCCTTCCAAGAAGACAGCTGTTGAACCACGCTGTGAAGAAGGTTTTAGATTGAGATCTGAATCTTAAGTTGCAGTGATTGAAGATCAGCTGCATAGAGAATCAACGCTACTGTGTTCTACTTTCAAGAAGCTTTGAAGGAAGCCAAGGGAGGTTGATCTCAGCAGAGTTCTTCCAAGAACTCATCAAGAAACCTATCAACTCTTCTCTCTTATTCTGAGTTGAGGTTATATACATTGTATTCTTAATTTCTTCTATGATCCTTAGGGATCTGATTTGTAAGCCTAAAATTATAAAGGCTGAGTGGTAGGGCCTGTATGCCTGAGTGTAGGAGATTCATTTCTCTGAGTGTAGGCCTTGTGGCTGAGTGTAGGTCTTTGTGAAGACTGAGTGGTAGGGCTGTTGAGCCTGAGTTGTAGGAGTGGGATCACTCTGAGCTGTAGGAACCTGGTTGGGGTTCTGAGTGTAAGATCTGAGGATCTGAGGAATAGTGGAGGAGTTTGGCCGAATCTAGTACACTACTAGATAGGCAAAGGGGGAAAGTGGATGTACCCAGACCTTGGGGAACCACTATAAAACTGTGTGTACTCTATGTATGTGATTGATTATGTGTATGATGTTTTATGTTCTGTGAAATCTGGGATATAATCTGCCTAAAAGTTTAAAAAGATTAAGTCACCTATTCACCCCCCCCCCTCTAGGTGATTAGGTACAATTTCTTTCAAGTGGTATCAAAGCGAGGTTACTCAAAAAGGACATAACTGTCTGAGTACAAGATCCTGTTGGCAGATTCAGTATAATCAAGTGCAGAATCAAGAAAATCAAGAAAATGGGTTCAATAGAGAATCACAAAGAACTTGGATCCATGAAGTTGCCAATCTGTAGAAAGGAGATTTTTGGCATCTGGAAAGAAAGGGTTAGACTATTTATGGAAGCCTCTGACCCTAGAATCTATATCACAGTCAAAGAAGGGTCATATGTGCCTATGAAAGTTTCAGTCCTGGATGCAAATCAGAGAACTCCAAAAGACTTTTCAGAGATGACTAAAGATGAGATTATTCTGGCCACCATGGACAAGAGGGCTCAGAATATAATTGTAAGTGCAATAGATGATGCCACATTCCAGAACTTGATTCACTGTAAAACATCAAAGGAAATGTGGGACACACTGATAGTGTACATGGAGGGCTCTGAAGAAGTTAGACAGGACAGAAAGTCTTTACTAAATCAGGAGTATGAAAGTTTCAGACAAGGCAGGTCTGATAGTATAACAGAATACTACAAGAAATTCTATAGGATTGTCAATGAGTTGATGTCTTATGGAAGAGAATTCAGCAATTATGAGTTGAATGATAAGTTCTTGAGATCCCTAACTAAAGACTGGGATACCAAGATTTGTGCCATAAGGGAAATGGCCAAGTTAGCAGATATTCCTCCTCCAACATTATTTGGAAAGTTGTTATCCTATAAAATGCAGCTAATGGTTAGGAAAGAGGAGGAGAAGACTATCAGACTTGAGCATAAAGAAAGAGCAGTGGCATTCAAGACAGAAGCCACCAGGAAATATAAAAGTAAGTCTCCATCTCCACCTCCAAAAGTTGCTGAGACTGAGACAGATGAGTCAGAAAGTAAGAATTCTGAAAGCAGTGAGAGTGATGAGGACTTTGCAGCTTTCACAAGACATTTTCAGAAGTTCCTAAAGAAGAAACAGTGGAGGTCTAAGCCATCCACTTCACAGAAGTCATCAAAGAATGACAGGAGAAAGCCCAAGACAAGTAGACCTACATCTTCAAAGATAGTCTGTTATTATTGTAACAAACAGGGACATGTTATTGCTGACTGTCCAGAGAAGAGAAAAGAGTCAACTGATAAGAAGAAGACTCTAATCAAAGGCAAAAAGGAAAGGTCCTTTGTTGCAAAGAAGGACAAAAATCTGTCAGATATGTCTTCTTTAGAAACTGATTCAGAAGCTGAAGCTTACATTGGACTGTTTGCTGAAGAAGAGGAAGAGGAGTTCATCCAGTTAATGAACTCTATATATGAGCAAGAGGACAATCTATGTCAGGGACTGATGGCCTTGTCAGAAGGAGACAAAATCCAGGATCAGCCTGGACCAAGTCAGGTACAAAATTGTTCTTCAAGTTCAATTTCTAGTGCTGGATCAGAATCAGATTCATCAACATCAAGTGATGGGAGTGAATCTGAATTTGAAGGAGACATTCATCAATTAATTGATGAATATAGAGTAGTGTTGCAAGCTTTGAAGAAAAGCAAATCATTGGCCAAGAGTCAGGCTAAAGAGATTGCAAGTCTCAAAGTGGCTGCAACAGATTTTGATAAGTTGCTTGATCAAAAACTAAATGAAATAGCCAGGCTGAAGAACATAACTGTTATTCAGATGGGGACTATAACATTTAAAAATGATCAAATCAGAAATCTGGAGATTAGTCTTCAAAAAGAGAGAGATATAGTTGCAAGGTTTTCTAAACCAAAGTCTGTTATACCTTTGATAGATGAATTTGTACATCAAAAGGGTAAAACTGGATTAGGGTTTACAAAACCTGCTAGGACTGTAAAGTCCAAGTCTAATGGCAAAGCCCCAGTTCTCAACAAGCCTGCAGTAGATACTACAGCTAGGGTTGTACCTAAGCAAAGGTACAACAGATTTAAGTGCTGGTGTTGTGGCAAGATAGGCCACTTTGCCATGGACTGTTGGCACAATTCAAGTGCCAAGGTGAGGAGCAATCTGCCTGCTAGAAAAGCTATAGGTAGTTTTGTTAAGAGGCAAACTAACCAGCACCAAGGACCCAAGAATTCTTTGGGTTCTAAGGTTAACTAATCTATTTTGCAGGTGAGTCCAAGTGACCATGCCCCAATATGGTACTTGGACAGTGGATGTTCCAGGCACATGACTGGAACTAGGGGATTGCTAAAGGACTACACACCAATCAAGGATGGTCCTAAAGTCACCTTTGGTGGTTCTGAAAAAGGAATCATCAAAGGTTTTGGTAACATTTCTAGCAACCTTATAACAATTACTCAAGTGGCTTATGTTAAAGGTTTGAAACACAACCTCATTAGTATAAGTCAGCTGAGTGATTTAGGATATGACATCTCATTTGTCAAAGATGGTTATCATATCAGGAGATCAAATGATCAAGAGATCATTTTGACTGGTTACAGGAAGAGAAATGTCTATTTTATAGACATTATGTGTGAGAACAATGTTTCTCCTGTGTGTCTTGTAGCTGATGAGAAAGTCTCTCATTGTGTCAAATGGCACAAGAGGCTAGCCCATCTTAACTACAAGACAATTGGCCAACTCTATAGCAAAGCGTTAGTGAGGAATGATCCTCAAGTTAAGTGTATTAAAGATGGGATATGTTCAGCTTGTCAAAAGGGCAAGCAGACTAGATCCACCTTTAATAACATTGAGAACAAAGATGATGTGAGGTGTTTATACCTCTTGCATATGGATCTTTTTGGTCCTATGCCAGTCCACAGCCTAGGTAGGAAGGTCTACACATTTGTAGTTATAGATGACTACTCAAGGTTTTCCTGGGTGTTCTTCCTTAGACAGAAATATGAAACACCTAATATCTTCTATAGTTTTGTCAAACAAATTCAGAATGAGTTAGACAGTACAGTGGTCAAAATAAGAAGTGACCATGGTACTGAATTCCAGTCTGACAGTATGACAAAGCTATGTAAAGAATTTGGGATATTTCAGGAATTTTCTTCACTAAGAACACCTCAGCAAAATGGCATTGCTGAAAGGAAAAATAGAACCTTGATAGAGGCTGGTAGAACTCTATTAAGTGATACATCACTCCCAGAATATTTCTGGACTAAGGCAGTAAACAATGTTTGCCATGTAATTAATAGGGCTACTATCACCAAAAGTCACAATAAGACCCCCTATGAGATTGTGAAAGGCAGAAAACCAAATCTATCCTATTTCAGGATCTTTGGTTGTAAATGCTATATACTTAACAATGGAAAGTCTTACTTAACCAAGTTTGCTGCCAAATCCCAAGAGTGGATCTTTGTTGGGTACAGCAACAACAGTAAGGCTTATAGGGTCTACAATTTGACTACTCAAGTTGTAGAAGAATCAGTACATGTAGTATTTGATGAAGCTAGACTCATTAACAATGAATTGTCTAGAAGTATTTGCAGCTCCACAGGTGTGACTGAGAAGATGGACAAGCTTACTATTGAAGAAGATTCTACTGCAAGATAGCAAGTAGATGATAGTGGCTGTTGTCCAGGGGGAGTACTAGATATACCTGATGCAGAAGAAGACCAAGGAGTGCAGTAAGTTGAAGAAGCTGAAGGAGTACAACTTGAAGACAGGCTACCTACAGCAAATAGACACCTAAAAGATCATCCAGCCAATCAAATTATTGGTGATCTAAGTCAAGTGGTACAAACAAGGAGCAGAAATCTAAGCTCAGTACTCTACTCCAGTTTTCTATCCCAAGTAGAGCCAAAGAAATTTGAAGAAGCCATCCTAGACCCTCATTGGATTGAGGCTATGCAAGAGGAGCTGAACCAGTTCAAAAGGTGCAATGTCTGGGAGCTTGTTCCTAAACCAAAAGACCACAACATAATTGGAACTAAGTGGATCTTTAGTAACAAGATGGATGAACATGGAGTGATTATAAAGAACAAAGCTAGACTGGTTGCTAAGGGATATAGGCAAGAAGAAGGTATTGACTTTGATCAAACCTTTGCTCCAGTAGCTAGACTGGAAGCTATAAGGATGTTCTTGGCCTATGCAACCTATCAAGGGTTTAAAGTATACCAAATGGATGTTAAGTCAGCTTTCCTGAATGGAAATCTAAAAGAAGAAGTCTATGTGGAACAGCCATCAGGTTTTGTTGATTCAACTAAATCTAATTATGTCTATAGACTTAGGAAGGCTTTGTATGGGTTAAAACAAGCCCCTAGGGCTTGGTATGAAACTCTGTCTAGTTTCCTCATTGAGAATAAATTCACAAGGCGGAAAATAGACAAGACTCTATTCCTTAGGGAATCCAGAGGCAAGATCATTCTAGTCCAAATATATATAGATGACATCATATTTGGGTCTACTGAAAGTAGTCTTTGCAAAAAGTTTGCAAAACTAATGCAAGGACAATTTGAAATGAGCAGTATGGGGGACCTTAAGTTCTTCTTGGGTCTCCAAGTTAGACAGACTGAGAATGGTTTATTCATATGCCAGTCTAAGTTAACTCTAGAATTGATAAGGAAGTATGGTATGGAATCATCCAGTACCATGAAAACTCCTATGGGGTCAAGTATGTCTCTTAGCAAAGATGATGCAGGGAAACCTGTAGATGAGACTTTGTATAGAGGGATAGTGGCTCCATATTGTATTTGACCGCAAGTAGACCAGATATCATGTATGCTACATGTGTATGTGCTAGGTACCAAGCTTGCCCTAAAGAATCTCATTTGACAGCAGTCAAAAGAATACTGAGATATCTTAAGGGCACTCCTTATCTAGGCCTTTGATACCCTAGGAATGGAGACTTTGAACTGACAGGTTATTCAGATGCAGATTTTGCAGGCTGCAAGGAAGATAGGAAAAGTACAACAGGTACATGTCAATTCCTAGGTGGAAGACTGATATCATGGAGTAGAAAGAAGCAAACAAGTGTGGCTATCTCCACAGCAGAATCAGAGTATGTGGCTGCAGGAAGTTGCTGTGCTCAACTTCTATGGATACAACATCAGCTAGAAGATTATGGTATACAAGTAAGTAGAACACCTCCATTTTGTGATTCTACTAGTGTTATTTCTATTACAAACAATCCTGTCTCCCATAGTAGGACTAAGCACATAGAAATAAAATACCATTTTCTAAGAGAACATGTAGAAAAAGGAGATATTTCCTTAGAATATATAAATACAGATAATCAACTAGCTGACATGTATACTAAGCCCTTAGATGAAACCAAATTCAATAGGTTCAAAATTGAATTAGGTATGATAAACTTAGGCTAAGTAAAAAGGTGTCGACACACAGAGTTGCTTGTGTCGACAAATAAAAGTGGTGTCGACATTTTAGAGAAATGGTGTCGACACATCTAGACAGTCTGTGTCGACACTTAAGAGAATTAGTGTCGATACATAAATAGTAGGTGTCGACACATCCAAGGTGGTGTCGACACTTAGGATTTACTCAACATTAGTCTGGTAAAGTCTCGACTAAGTGTCGAGCTAAGTGGTGTCGACTCATAAACAAGTGTCGACACATATATTCTGTCGACTATACTTGTGTCGACACATAGTTGTCGAGACATTATAAGTCTGTGTCGACACTTATCAACAGTGTCGACACAATTTGAGTATTTTGACGCGCCCTTTAATCTTCGATTCTAGAAAGGTATAAATAGGTTTTTGCCTTTGTCTGTCGACACGCTCACCAAAGTTTCGAGACCAAACTTGTGTGTCGACATCTCTCTTCTCTAATTCAATTTTTTTCAAACCCTAATGGAGCCCAAGCTAGAAGAGAATGTGAATGAAGGTTATGAACTCGTGCGCCACGCATTTGATGGCGCGGAACCAGAGATCAAAGGCGTGATAACCCTAATAGCCGCGACTGGGTTAGAATTTCTTGTTTCAAAACCAATTAAGATCTGGAAGAAGGAGGTCCTGGAATTTCTGAATGGAGCAACACTAGATGAATCAGGACTCAATATTAAGTCAAGAGTTCATGGGGAAAAGGTGAAGGTCTCTCCTAAGAGTCTGAGAAAGGTACTGCAACTACCAAGGACTAAGGAAGAAGATGATGTTTCTGCTTCTAAGACTAGAGAAGCACTAACATGGTGTGGACTGGACTCCAACCTGAAGATAGGATCTGTATTCAACAAAAAAGGAATGAACATGCAAGGCAAATTCTTATCTGAGATTGTTGGCAAGGTTATCCTGTGCAAGTCTGGAGGACATGACAGGATTTCAGCTTATATGTTCAATCTAATGACAAGGTTAATCTTCCAACTTAATACTGATTGGTCTGCAGTATTGTTTGATAAGATTAAAGAGATCCTGAAGAAACCCAATATGGGTAGAATTCTAAGTCTTTACCTAGCTGGTAGTATACCAGACGTCATGAGTCAAGCAGCTGGAACTAAGATTAACCACATGAGGAGAATGGATTTGAGAATCTTCTCTAGGTGGGATAGAGTCTTGACCAAGGAAATGCCAACTCCTGAGAAGGAAACACCTCTGAAGAAGAAGAAAAAGACAGCCCCTGTGGCTCAAGAATCATCAAGCAGCTCTGAATAGCATGTAGTGTTCACTCCTGATGAAGAAGACACAGGAAATGCTGGCCAGTCACCTGCTAGACAAGAAGATGCATCAAGGCAGGGGGAGCTACCACAGGCTGGCCCAGTTAACCTGGATTCCATCCAGGGGGAGCCTCTACTGGTGGAAGAACCAACTCCACTAGAGAGTGAACAAGCTACCCACACAATACTTGAGGTGATAACTGAAATCAACCAATTAGATTTCTCTATTGAAAATGAAGATATGACTGACAGATTACCTAATGTTAATCAGCAAACACAAACACATAGCCAACCCCAAGATGTTGTCATGGAGGATACATCTGTTGCTGATCAAGTTGTTGATGAGATAAGAGTTTCTCCACCCCATCCTCAACAAGAATTTACCCTAGAAGAGCTATTCCCAGATCTTCTACAAACTGACTTTGAGAAAGAAAGTGCTGCTGCTGAGGGGGAGAAAGCCCATGTTGAGGGGGTGCAAGTGGAGAATATAGAGGAAACTACAGGCAAAGAGTCTGAGAAGCAAAAGGAAGCTGAGCAACCACCAAGGACTGAGAAGGAGTTACCTCCAAGTCCTAAGGACAGGGTTGATATTGCAAGCACATCTACTTCTGAAGATGAAGAGGTTGCAAGAGCCAAGAAGAGAAAATTTCAAGTTTTCAAGAGAAGGAGTCAAACATATAAGAAAGCTTTACAAACAATAGCACCACAGCCTGCACCACAGCCTGCCCAATCTACTGACTTCAGTTCTCTGATGGTTGCTTTACAAATAAAGATGGATGAGCAAAGACAGGCTTTGCAATCTTATATGGATGAAGGGCATAAGTCATTGCAATTTGATCTGGCCCAAGATATTAAGTCTATCAGATTTGAAATGAATCTGAATAAGAAAAAAATGACTGACTGCTTCCATAAGGGAGGAAATGCAGTAGTCTATCTGGCACACATCAAGAGAAACTAAAGACAAAACTTGAAGAACTTGAAGTGAAGCAAGGCTATGTCCTGGAGAATCAGATCAGGATGAATGATAACTTGACAACTTCACACAATGCCATAGTGACTGAACTGAAGAATATAGCTTCTGCCCAGAATGCAGCCCTGACCACTGCCAAAGAAGAATTTGACAAAGCATTGCAAGAGAGCCTAACTGCTGTTACTACTGCACTTCAAGATTCCCAGAAGCTCCTAACTGAAAAGCTCCAGAGGTTAAAACCTTTCTACAAAGATGGAGTAAATTATCTAAATGCACAAATAAGGTTTCAGAAAGATGATCTTAGGGATCACATTGAAAGAGAAGTCATAAAGGGGGAGAGGGTGTTAGTCAAAGCCAACTCTGATCATGCCAAGTGGATTTCAAATTCCCTCAGAGCCACCCTTGGATATCCTCCATTATGTGATGATGACAATGTTGCAGAGTCTGGAATTAATTCTGCATATCTTGGAGGGGAGCCAGCTGAAGTAGCTCAAGTGATATACCCTCCTCCAAACTTTGATATGATACATCAAGATATACAGTCAATGTATAGTCCTCCTGAAGGAACTCAGAATGTCATCATTGAGAAAGTAGTTCAGCCAGTGTCAGAGGCCATACTGAAAGAACAAGAGGCTTTGTTGAAGGAACAAGAGACTCAATTGTCTAAGAAAAGGTTCAGAGAGCAAGCTGAACTTAGGCCTGATTTTGAAAGTAGTTCAGCCAGTGCCAGAGGCCATACTGAAAGAATAAGAGGCTTTGCTGAAGGAACAAGAGACTCAATTGTCTAAGAAAAGGTTCAGAGAGCAAGCTGAACTTAGGCCTGATTTTGAACAGTGGAGCCCCACCTCCAGGAATATCATCTTGACTGCATGGAAGGCTGCCAAGGACAATATCCAGGATAAAAACAAGTGGTATTCTGAACTGGAGTGGAGGAAGCATGAGACAAGGCAAGAGGCCATTGTGCAGTATAGAAGAAAGGCTAAGATGGGAAAACTACCTCGTAATGCACAGGATCCTAGCAAGTACTTTCCTAAGCCTTATCATTACTTTGAAAGGCAGAAGATCAAAGCTAAAGATTTGAAAAAGAAGGATCTTAAAGGAAAGAAGCATGCTGATGATGATGATAATGAAGCCCCAGTTCAAGCAAAGATACAATATGGAAAGGGGATTGTAATCCAAGAACCAGAGCAGCAATAGGATAGACATTTACTTAGGTTTACAAGTTGTAATCATTTGTAGTAAACTCAATGTAAACTTTTGATTAATGTAAATGTTGGATTTTGAAAGAACAATGTGATATATTTTAAATCTATTACATTACTGTTCTGAGATATTTGTGTATACATGTTTTGTTTATACATGTTTATGTAATTTCCCTGTTATATAATCCTGTTTTACATCATACTGTGACTTTGTTATGTATGGTGTATATCATTGACTAAGGGTTATGACTTCTCCAAATAGGGGGAGATTGTTGGGTACATTGGAATAAATGTACCTGATTTGAAGAAGCCTCACCCTACTCAATGATATACATCAAAATGTATTTGATGTATTTTGAGTTACCTTGTGCAGGTTAAGTATTTGCAGGGAAAGCTGAAAAGTTTCTAAGTCCATGTGTCGACACCCAGAAGAAAAGTGTCGACACTTAAGAAGACTTGTGTCGACACCCAGAGAAGCAGTGTCGACACTTGGAGTAATTGTGTCGACACCAGGGATGCAGAGTCGACACCAGAAGGAAAGTATCGACACATACAGGCTGTGTCGACACTCAATGAAGAAATGTTCAGAGAAGTTGTGTCGACACTTAGAAGCAGTGTCGACACCCAGAGGAACTTTGTCGACATCAGAAAGTGTCGACACTTGGAGGCTGTGTCGACACTCAGCAAAAGTTCAACAAATTCTAAGTACAAGTGTCGACACAGAGGATATGTGTCGACACTCAGCCAAAGTCTCAACACATGAAGAATGTGTCGACACAAAGGATCAGTGTCGACACACAGCAAAAGTATCAACACATGAAGAAAGTGTCGACACTAGGAAGATGTGTCGACACTCAGCAAATTTCAATGAAGTCTAAGTACAAGTGTCGACACTAAGAAAATGTGTCGACACTCAGCGAGTATCAACACAAGAAGATGTGTCGACACAAAGGAGTTGTGTCGACACTTACAAGAATTCAACTAAGTACTAAAGAACAAGGAGTTGTGTCGACACACAATATCAGTGTCGACACATGTTGAAGTAGCAGTGTCGAGAAGCAGATTCTACAACATAAGGAGTTGTGTCGACACCATGAAGGCTAGTGTTGACACTTAGTCAACTTGTGTCGACACTTAGTCTATAAGTGTCGACACTTAAAGACAGACTGTCTCAACACTTTCAGACAGTTACAGATATTTCAAGAAGTGACTAGATGATTTGATAGCTGCCAATCCAGCCGGTCTACTACAACTGTCAGAGTTGTTAGAAAGTCGTTAGAAACCGGATCAGCCGGTCACCACGAAGAAGGCCTATATATAGGCTTATTCTGTCAACAGAAGAAGAGGATTGAAAAATAGATCAAGCAATTCATTAAAGAATCAATTCAAGTGAAGATCTAAGTAGTTGGAGAGAGAGAGCTCCTTCCAAGAATACAGCTGTTGAACCAGGCTGTGAAGAAGGTTTCAGATTGAGATCTGAATCTTAAGTTGCAGTGATTGAAGATCAGCTGCATAGAGAATCAACCCTACTGTATTCTACTTTCAAGAAGCTTTGAAGGAAGCCAAGGGAGGTTGATCTCAGCAGAGTTCTTCCAAGAACTCATCAAGAAACCTGTCAACTCTTCTCTCTTATTCTGAGTTGAGGTTATATACATTGTATTCTTAATTTCTTGTAGGATCCTTAGGGATCTGAGTTGTAAGCCTGAAATTATAAAGGCTGAGTGGTAGGGCCTGTGTGCCTGAGTGTAGGAGATTCATTTCTCTGAGTGTAGGCCTTGTGGCTGAGTGTAGGTCTTTGTGAAGACTGAGTGGTAGGGCTGTTGAGCCTGAGTTGTAGGAGTGGGATCACTCTGAGCTGTAGGAACCTGGTTGGGGTTCTGAGTGTAAGATCTGAGGATCTGAGGAATAGTTGAGGAGTTTGGCCGAATCTAGTACACTACTAGATAGGCGAAGGGGGAAAGTGGATGTACCCAGACCTTGGGGAACCACTATAAAACTGTGTGTACTCTGTGTATGTGATTGATTTTGTGTATGCTGTTTTATGTTCTGTGAAATCTGTGATATAATCTGCCTAAAAGTTTAAAAATATTAAGTCACCTATTCACCCCCCCCCCCCCTCTAGGTGATTAGGTACAATTTCTTTCAGCGCGCCATGATACAATGGGGGGCTATGGGCCAGTCCTTGTGCATTATGACTAGAACTTCGGCTGCACGCCATGGAGTGAAATGTTCAATGTTTTACTGTTGGGTTGCGACCCTGATACGGTGGTGGGCAGCTAGTTTGTCAGTACACCAAGAATATGCCCGGAGTGCACGGATTGTCGGGCCGAGTGGCTGACGGTTGTGATGGAATGTGTGCGTGAAAGCACATAATATGAGATATATATATATATATGCTTGTGAAATGCTATGCCTGCAGGGAAGGAATACCACCTCCCCAGGAAAAGGGGTGGGGTCGTTATAATTTGGTCAGCTGAATGTTGACCGTTGCCTCTGTTTTCCACCGTTGGGTGGGTTGTCCCCATGCAGGTGTTGGAGAGCCGAGTGGGACGCATAAGGGCTGAAGTCCATGCTGCATTTACTGTTTCCTCTGTCGTCGCTAGCCCTTGAAGGCTAAACTTATAAATGCTGTGTTTTATTTCTACGTGGCCGGCCTGCGCGCCAATGTTGAGGTCACTGTTGTGAAAGCCCGGTTAGGCCATAAGGCCAACTGTTTGTATTTGAAAAGCATTCTTATGTTATATATAAATGAGGAGCTTTTATATGTTGGACATTCATGTGTGGATTTCATGTTTAGTGTTTAGGCTTTCGCTAGAATGCAATGTGTTAGGGTGCATTGTGCTACTCTGGTATCATATCGTAACTTCACCGCCTGTTTTGTGGTATATGCTATGGGGCCCCGGCCGGACCTTCTAGTATATACTATGTAAACGGATGGTGTTGTTACACTTGTAGCCAGTGGTATGGACTTTGTTGGTTCTGAACCAAGTCCATGTTTGGCTCAGTCCGGGGAGATCGTGCAGTGGAGCGCGGACTGCTTCTCAATCTGCCAAGCTCGACAGAAGTGCATGTGCCTTAGTTGCAAGTTTGGGAAAAGCAGACTGGAGATTGTGTCTGCAATTGTGTGTGGACTGGAGCTGGAGTCCGCTGAGTCCGACAGCTGCCTTGCTGGCATGGATGTGGACTTGGGATATGTGGACTGGAGCAGTCTCCGGGATTTGCGGATTGGAGCAGTCTGTGGAAGATGCGGACTGGAGGTGTTTGCTATGTAGGCAGACTGGAGCTGTGTCCGCTGAGTCCGGTAGGTGTCTTGGTGACAAGGCAATGGACTCAGGGTATGTGGACTGGAGTTGTCTGCAGGGACATGGAGACTAGAGCTGTCTGTAGTATGTGTGGATTGGATCGGCGTGTCTGCTGAGTCCGGCTATTTCCTTGGTGGCAAAGCCGTGGGCTCGGGATGTGCGGACTGAAGCTTTGTGTCTGCTGAGTATGGCAGGTGCCTTGATGGCGAGGCTGTTGGCTCGGGATAAGCGGGCTGGAGCTGTGTCCGCGAATTGGCGGATAGTGTTGCTGCGGAGTTCAGCTGTGGCAGTCCTGGCCTGGCCATGCGACAAGGCAGACTGGTGTTGTTGTCCGGCCTTGGAGAAGAAATGGTGGATTGGCTATTCTGAACAGGTAGGGGTGGACTGGAGTGTGTCCACGAGTCTTGCGGATACACATGTTCTTGCTGCAGGATGTGGCGGTAATCCTATTGGCTAGGGTGGTGACCACACTCATCATTGTGCCTATAAATAGGATCCATGTCACATCAGGAAAAGGAACCTCAGAAACATCAGGAACAGAAAGTGAGCCTGCAATAGTTGCTGCGGACTGGACATTTGTGTCCGCACGATTTGGTTGAGTTGACCGGGTTGTGTTGTGCAGGTTATGCGGATAGCGCTGGAAAGCCAAGACTTGGCTCTGATTGCGGTCAGGGATAGTGCGGACTCTATGGTTAAGCAATAGGCGGTAAACAGCAGGTCGCGGACAGCGACCAGACAGTCTTCTCTTTAGCAACTTGGTTCGGGGTTCAATAAGTCGCCTGCCTCAGGCGAACTGTTCTATTCGGCATCTCAGCTTGTGCGGTCTGGCGGCTAAGCGATGTCACGGTTAGGTGGCTTGCAGACTGGCGGCTATAGCTAACATTGGAATAAGGGGTAGTCCACGCGGCTTGGGTTGCGGTCTGGCGAATTGGCGGACTGAGCGGACTCCACTGCAGTAGACTGGAGGCTTGGTGGTTGAGTCCGCGCGGCTTGTTTCTTTTGTCTTGTATTTGTAGTTCTCTGCTTTCCCTTGGGTGGTTGTTTGGTGAAGCATGTCTCGCCATGTATGTCTCGTTGTGTAAAGAAGATTGTTGTGAATCAATAAAGACTCTTGTACTGCATATGTTTTCTGGTTGATTGGCTTTAGTTGAGATAACCCCTGCTCACTCCAAGTTCCAGGGAAATGTTTTGCGTGATCAAGGTGTGATCTTGATAGTGCTGAGAATATTAATTTGGCATCAGGCTATCCTGTTGACCACCTGATGAATTCAACATAGTATCAATGCCAGGTTGTTGAATTTTAACATGGTATAAGAGTTGGACTGAAATGGATAAGCAGTGATCAACTGAAGCGGTTGTTGCTCTTGTGAAGAGGGAACCAGTGGTTGAACCATGGCAGTGGAAGATGCAAGTTGTCTTGGAATTAAACTCCTTACAAAGACGAACTTTGATAGGTGGAAGTCTTGTATGGAGAGCTTTCTTCTTGGCGAGGACCTTTGGGAGGTTGTATGCGGAGCAGAAAGACAAGAGGCTATTGCTGGCAATGCTAAATAGATGAGAGCTTGGAAGGAGACAAATGCGAAAGCAGAGTCTATTCTCAAGCAGGTGATCTCATCGGAGCTCTTGGACCACATTAGTGGATGTCGGTCAGCTGCGGAGATTTGGACTTTCCTTGATGGGTTGTTCAGGAAGGAGGTGAAGGTTGTTGTAGAGGATGGTCCTTCTACTTCATATCAGCAAGAGAGGAGTGTTTCTCCTAGGCGTGATGGGAAGAGGAAGGAAGGACCAAGGTGGTATAAGGGCAAGAAGCATGGTCATCTCAGGAAAGAGTGCAAGGTTGTCTTTCTCTCGGCGAACGTAGCTCATGTTGGGAGTAAGGAGAAGAACTTAGTTGGGACATCAACAAGTTCTGGTGCTGATCGGATGAAGGCCAGTGATAGTGCAGCTATCTGGCATGAAATACTGGGGCATGTAGGGACGGACAAGCTGAAAGCAATGGCGGTAAGAAGACTCATAAGAGGATTGCCTAGATTGTCATCCTATGACGATTGTCAGGGGTGTGCGGGATGTCAGCATGGTGAAGCTTATCGCTTTATGGCTGATAAGGCACAATCCAGATGTAAAGCACCTTTGGAGGTTGTCCATTATGCTCTGGTTGGACCGACCGTCACCGCCAGTCTTGGAGGCAGCAGGTACATGCTGATATTAGTTGATGACTATTCAAGGTATACCTGGGTATACTTCATGAAGGCGAAGTCGAACATGATGCGCTTGTTTGTGGAGTTCAAGAAGCTTATGGAAGGCCAGCTTGGCCTGCGGATCAAGAAGTTGAGGACAAGCATCGGTGGTGAGTTTGGCTCAACTGAGTTCTCAAACTTTTGCAGAAAGCATGGGATCCGGAAGGAGCTTTCTTGTGGACATACTTCACAGCAAGGTGGTGTTGTAGCTCGGATGATCTGTTGGTTAACGGAGACCTGCAAGTGTTGTCTTCGGAGCAAAGGCATTCCTAAGGCCCTTTGGGCGGAAGGAATGGCCTGTGCTACTCATGTCATCAATCGGATGCCTCTTAGCCCGATCTATGTGAATACTCCTTATGAGTTGATGTTCAGGGTGAAGCCCTGTGTAAAGCACCTACGGGTGTTTGGATCTACCTACTACGTACACTCTCTGGTTGCTCTTAAGACGAAGCTAGTCTTTGTTAGGTATGATTAGCAGAGGAGAAGATAGAGGTGCATGGATACTGCGACGAAGAGGCTCATTGTGTCAAGAGACGTTGTCTTCGATGAGTTAATGTCATATTGGGATATCTCTTATGTGGAGTTAGAGATGAGCAGGTCAGATGGTGGGCTGAAGGAGGCTGCTGCTAAGCAGGTGGAGCTGCCTGAGTCACTAGGAACTCCAGGTGGTTCTAGCTCCGGGGCAAAGGCGTCAGGGTCAGGAAGTAGGGGGAGCGATGCTCCAAGTTCTTCTAGCTCGAAGGCGGAGGCTTCTCGTTCAGGAAGCAGGGGGAGCAATGTTCCAGGTAGTTCTTGTTCAAGAGGGGAGTCTTCTGGTTCAGGAAGCAGGGGGAACGTTGCTCCAGGTGCTCCTGGTTCCAGTGAGGAGGCGTCTTGTTCAGGAAGCAAGGGGAGCATTGTTCCGGGTTTGCCCGGGAACGGAGCTGGTTCAGGAGCAACGGAGGTGGTTAGCCATGATCAGGTTCTTCGGAGATCGAAGAGGATCAGTAAGCCACCAGCTCGATATAGCGAAGGGAACACGGCGGGCTTGGTCCATCTTTCCTTGCAATCACTCAGGTCAAGCAAGTACCTTCTGGCTGTGATGACCCTACTAGAATCAAGGAGGCAGTTGACACCAAGGCTGAAGAGGTGACTACTCTCAGTGGTAATGAGGCTTGGGCTCTTGTGCCCAAGGTAGTTGGTGATACTCCTTTGATGCATGAGTGGAGGTTGAAGCTGATGAAGAAGGCAGAGGGAAGCATGGCTCCTTTTGGGAGATTCTGGAGGGCTCCCTCATGGTCCATGATATGCGGGGCGAGGATTATGTCTTGGACATCTCTTTGTAGATGCTATCGGAGGGACCGGGTGCAAGGTTATGGGAGCTGTTGGAGATATTCACCACTTCTCACTTAAAGGGGGAGTGTTGAGATTTGTGAAGTGAAAGTGGGTGAATGGAGCACTTGGACTTATCTGCGCGGACTACGCAGATAGGGTTGGGGGACAGCTAGGTCGGCATGGATGTTGCAGATGGTTTGCTCTGTAGCGGCCTGGGCGGTCTGTTCTCGCAGACTACGCGGACAGCAGCGGCGGTTAGCCAGGCTGGCTTGTGCTCAGCAGGCAGTTGGATCCTAGGAAGTAACTGGGCGGATAGAAATGCTATCCGCGGAGTCCGGCATGAAGCGGACTGAAGAACTGGAGCTCGGTTGACCGGCTTGGCAGAAGCCTTGGTCTTGCTCTGGTGAAGCGGCAAGTGGAAGCCGCGGAGATCACCAGTCAGTGCGGACAGGTGCTGGAGGTCGCCGGTTTTGGCGGATGGAATCCGGTGTCCTCCAGTAAGTGTGGACTGGCCCTTGTTGCCAATAATGTGGACTTTGTTGGTTCTTAACCAAGTCCATGTTTGGCTCAGTCTAAGGAGATCGTGCAGTGGAGTGCGGACTGCTTCTCAGTATGCCATGCTTGGCAGAAGTGCATGTACCTTGGTTGCGAGTTTGGGAGAAGCGGACTGGAGATTGTGTCCACAACTGTGTGCAGACTGGAGCTGGATTCCGCTGAGTCCGACAGCTGTCTTGCTGGCGTGGCTGTGGACTTGGGATATGCGGACTAGAGCAGTCTACAGGATTTGCGGACTGGAGCAGTCTGTGGAAGATGCGAACTGGAGGTGTCTGCTGTGTAAGCAGACTGGAGTTGTGTCCGCTGAGTCCGGTAGGTGTCTTGGTGACAAGACAATGGACTCAGGGTATGCGGACTGGAGTTGTCTGCATGGACATGTAGACTAAAGCTGTCCGCAGTATGTGCAGACTGGATCGGCGTGTCCGGTGAGTCCGGCTGTTGCCTTGGTGGCAATGTCATGGGCTCAAGATATGCAGACTGAAGATTTGTGTCCGCTGAGTCCAGCAGGTGCCTTGATGGCGAGGTTGTTGGCTCGAGATAAGCGAGCTGGAGCTGTGTCCGCAGATTGGTGGACAGTGTTGCTGTGGAGTTCAGCTGTGGCAGTCCTATCTTGGCCATGCGACAAGGAGGACTGGTGTTGCTGTCCGTCCTTGGAGAAGAAATGGCGGATTGGCTATCCTGCACATGTAGCTGCGGACTGGAGTGTGTCCGCGGGTCTTGCAGATACACATGTTCTTGCTGTGGGATATGGCGGTAATCCTATATGCTAGGGCGGTGACCACGCTCATCATCATGCCTATAAATACAACCCATGTCACATTTGGAAAAGGAACCTCAGAAACCTCAGGAACAGAAAGTGAGCCCGCAACAGTTGTTGCGGACTGTATTTTTGTGTCCGCGCAGTTTGGTTGAGTTGACTGGGTTGTGCTATGCAGGTTGTGCGGATAGCGCTAGAAAGCCAGGACTTAGCTCTGATTGCGGTCAGGGACAGTGCGGACTCTGCGGTTAAGCAACAGGCGGTAAACAGCAGGTTGCAGACAGCGACCAGACGGTCTTCTCTTTGGTAACTTGGTTCGGGGTTCAATAAGTCGCCTGCCTCAGGCGGACTGTTCTATTCGGCATCGCAGCTTGTGCGGTCTGGTGGCTAAGCGACCTCGCGGTTAGGCGGCTTGCAGATTGGCGGCTAGAGATAGCATTGAAATAAGGGGTAGTCCGCGCGGCTTGGGTTGCGGTCTGGCGACCTGGCGGACGGAGCAGACTCCACAGCAGTAGACCGACGGCTTGGTGGTTGAGTCCGCACGGCTTGTTTCTCTTGTCATGTATTTGTAGTTCTCTACTTTCCCTTGGGTGGTTGTTTGGTGAAGCATGTCTTGCCATGTATGTCTCGTTGTATAAAGAAGATTGCTGTGAATCAATAAAGACTCTTGTGCTGCATGTGTTTTCTGGTTGACTGGCTTTAGTTGAGATAACCCCTGCTCACTCCATGTTCTAGGGAAATTTTCCGCGTGATTAAGGTGTGATCTTAATTGTGCTGAGGATATTAATTTGGCATCAGGCTATCTTGTTGACCACCTGATGAATTCAACATGGTATCAATGCCAGGTTGTTGAATTTTAACACACAGTTGTTATGGATAAAGAATCAACTGGAAGATTACAATCTCAAAGTCCAAAACATCCCTTTATTTTGTGACTCCTCCAGCGTGATTGTATTAGCCAACAACCCATTCTCTCACAGCTGGACAAAGCACATAGAGTTGTGGTACCACTTCATCTGGCTTCATGTGGAGCATAGGGACATTGATCTACAATATGTCCCAACAGACAGGCAGATTGCAGACATTTTAACGAAGCCACTGGACAAGACCAAGTTCTCGTTCTTCAAAACAGAACTTGGAATGCTCAACAAAGAAGATTAAAGAAGATGGACTCACAGAAAGGTTCAGAGATCAAGAAATTCATCAGAAGTTGAAATTTTCAATAGTTCAGACTTTATGACTCGAGTAAGACAAAGACTACTCGAGTAGTACTTCAGCCTACTCAAGTACTCCGACTTTCACTCAAGTACTTCCTCAGCCACTCGAGTAAACCTACTCGAGTACTTCTTCAACCTACTCGAGTACTAAGTTTCCACTCGAGAGCTATAAGGACTTCATTTGAGTACTTCTATATTATCACTCGAGTACTTCCAGTTTTCTCACTCGAGTACTGTCTTCATGTCACCCGAGTACTGCTGGTCCTCTCGAGTACCAGGAAGAAAATTTCCAACTTCAATTCAAATTTATTTATTCTCAACCCGAGTCTTATGCCGCCCTTTCCAAGGTATGTTAAGCTTAATTTACTTTCTTAATCATCATAAATTAGAGTTATATAAATAGAAAAGTCCGGAATTCATTTCTCTACACGAATCAAAACCCTCTCACTCGAGTAAAAGAAAAACTCTTTGCCTTCTGCCGACTGTCGCAGAGCTTGCGCCATTTTCTTCCCTGCAGTAGATTTCTCTCAAATCTCTAGATCATGGCACCTTCTTCCAAGATTGGAATCGGCTCTGAACTCGTCCCCACAGGGATTGTCGACCTATCAGACGATTTCTGCAATCTCCTAATCCTCCTCGACACCGCCGGCCTCACATTCATTCTACAGAAACCGTGTAAGATTTTATTTCCAGAGGTTGAAGAATTCTTCAAAAACATTAAGGTGAAGAGAAATGGCAAGGTACTTAAGTCCAAAGTAAAGGGAATCAAAATAAAGCTCTCCAAAACCTCTGTTTCAACTCTTCTTCGACTGCCAGTGGTTGATGAAGAAGACCATCTTGGTCCTGAAGATTCAGATAGGGATTGTATGTTCTGTGGTCTCTCACCAGAAGTACAGACCCTTTGTCGATCAGAGCTCAATCCAGAGAGCAAGTTTCTAGTAGATGTTATTGGAAAAATCCTCCTATGCAAAACAAGTTCAATCAGAGACATTTCTACCAACATGTTTGACATCATGACAATAATTATCTGCAGGAAGAAATTTCAATTTGGTATGTTGATTCTATATAAAATCAGGGAGATCATCAAGGCACCAAATTATGCAAGTATTATGTCTCTACTGCTACATGAGATCAATCCTGAGGTTTTCAACTTCTCCAAAGGTACAATTCTACATCACATGAAGAAGGTCTCCATCTCATCCATTCAGAGGTGGGTGTTAAAGTTGCAGAATCCTGCTTAGGCTGACAAAGCCCATGATCAGCCATCTGCAGAGGACAGGACCCCATCTACCTTTGTACCTCATATAGTCAGCACATCTGGTGCACCTGCTGAGGGGGATCCTGCTCCTTCTGTTCCAGAAAACAGAGTACCCACTCCACTAGCTGCCACTTCTCTCTGTCCATCAACTCCAGAAGATACTCACTCAGATGCTCAGGTCTAAGAAAATATTCTCTCCACTGAAGAAGATATCAATCACATGATTGAAGAGTTAACTACTGATGAACCTCTTCCTCCCCTCCATTCAGAGCAAACTACTGAACAATCAAACTATTTGAAACCCCGTAGGCCTAACTAGAATTTCGAGGACGAAATTTTTTTGTTTATATATTGGGATTTATAACATCCCTCAAACAACTAGACCCATAGGAGTGGTTTTGTCATGACTAGGTCATGACAAAACCCTAGGAAGCCCAAGAAGGCCAAGTGAACCTAGGAATGTAGGTGAGATCACTATGGTCTGCAAATAGTAGATTTATAAACCCTAGTTTAAGATGATCATGGGGCTTCACCAAGACTCCAAGACCCCACCATGGTCTCACCAATCCATTGTGAGGTTCATTAGAGCTCTAAGGGTCCATTGGAGTCGACCCAGGGTGGCCAAGTTGACCCAGAACCACCCTAGGCCTAAATTTGGGCAAGGTGCCCTAACTAAGGGCAGTATGCCATAGTACAGCCCAACCAACCCTACCAGGGTCTTCCTAGACATAATGTGGGGTCAATGGATCACTAAGGACCCATGGAGTGCAGTCAAAGTGGTTAAGTTGACCAAAGTCAACTCTAACCCTAAATGGTCAAACTAACCTACATAGGGTCAACTGACCTTCCCTTAGCCAAGTGGATCCCACTCATGTCCTCCTAACCCTAGGGAGAGGTCAATGGGTCACTTAGGACCCATTGGGGTCAAATCTAGAGCCTAAGTTGACCCAAGTCAACCTTAGACCTAAATAGGTCAAAGTGCCCTAACTAAGGGGCAAGTGACCTACAGTGTGCAAGATAACCCTACCCAAGTACTTCTAGACTTCAGGGGAGATCCATGGGTCTCCAAGGACCCATTGGGGTCAGCCCTAGTGGCTAAATTGACCAAAGTCAACCCTTGGGTCAAAGTTGTCAAACTAACCTAAATGGCTAACTCAAGCCCAATCCAAGTGGGCTAGGCCTAGGAAAGTGTGGCCCATTGGTCTAGGAGGTGGTGAGACACATTTTGGGCCCACCAAATTTAAAAATGGGTGACTAGGAGAGAGAAAGAGGGAGTTACCCAAACTTGGAGGGGAGAGAAAGAGGAGCTTAATGGCCATCATGGCCATGGAGGCCCCATAACTCCCCATTTTGATGGTGCTTTAACTCCTTGGAGGCAGGTGAGGAGTTTTCATGAGGTGGCCGGCTAGTGGGGAGGCTCAGCACCTCAAATTTGGTGAAACCGAAAACTCCCCATTAATGGGTTTAATGGTGACTTGAAGAATTGGGGAGTTACAAACTTCCTCTCCCCAATTCCTTCATTAGAGACCTTCACCAGGGCAAGGGGAAGAGTTTCCCCCGATCAGATCCCAGTTACAGAGGAGTTGGTGTGGAGGTTGCTGAGGAGCCGAAGCTTGGTGGTCGGAAATGGCGAGGAGGCACAACACCCGTTCTCAAGTCGCGGCTCAGGTCCTCCTCCACTCCTTCTTCCATGGGTAGATCATAGCAACACTTAGGGCCAAGTTTCGGGCTCAATTGAGCCCGATTGGGAGAGCTCTTTCTCCAGTTTTTTCTGCAAAAATTTACTTATCGGGTTCGTCGGACTAATACCGTCCGGCGGCTGTGCCGCCTCCTGGCGACAGCCACCACCTCAACGGAGGTGGTGGTGGCGGTGGCTGGCCAGGGAGATGGCTGGGTGGCCGGCGACAGCGACTTTAAATCGGCCCAGGAAGAGTCAATCCTGGCCGTTGGCGCGCGGGGAAGATGACGGGATGCCGTCCAATAGTGCGCCAAGATTCGTGCAGAGAATAAATTAAATTATAGGTTATGCTATATGTTTATTTCATTTCTGTCACACATAATATATTTAATGTTTTTAATTATTAAAAATATCTATATGCTAATTCAGAGAAATTGGTCAACACATAAAATGTAGCCTCGTGGGTCTACTTTAATTCAAAATTGGTGTGAACCAATTTGGGTGCTTGGTTTGACCATGACACTCATTTTGGTGGGGTCTATACCTAGGTCTAAGCTGAAATAAAATTGGGTCCCCACACTTCATCCCTTTCCCAAATGACTTGAAATTTTGGACAGGGAGTCACCCTAGTCTATATCTAGTCCTGCCCAAAAATGAGAATTTGTGGGGACAAATTTTCTATAGTTTTGGAAATTATTTAATTTCTCTAGGGTAAATTAATTTATGCACCAAATGACCTCCAAACTCACCCAATTTTTGGTGAGTGGTTCTTGGGGTCATTATAAGGCTCTGGCTAAAAGTTCATCTCATTTGGAGTTGGTTTGAGTTGAAATCATGCAAACCCTAGTCATGCCATATTAAGGGTATTTATGTCAAAAAGTGCACTTTGGGTTTTGAGTGGTCAAATCACCTCAACATAGGTTAAAATTGGGGCAACTGAATTGGCATGGCTTTTAACACCCTCCCATAGAAGATGGGGTGTATTGGAATAGATTTGCCCTAGGACCTAAAACCAAACCCTAAGGATGGGCTTTTGTGTCTTGTGAAGGGCATGAGGTCAAAATACCTTGTAAGGACTTGAAATTTGGTAAGGAGGGTACTAAGGTAGCTAAAGCCCACTGGTAAAAATCTTAGGGGATTTGAGAAAGGGTAGTCCCCTCAAAAACCTAACCCTAGTCTAGGGCACAAATTTTATAGTGCTAGAATAGGTTAGTAAAACTCATTGAACAATAATAAAATTTGGGTAGTGTGGTCATAGGGGTAGAATGAACCTCTGGTAATTTAATTGGGAATTTTGGAACATTTATTTTAGTACTTCCTTTATAAATGCATGAGTTAGCCCTACTTATTTATCTGGATATTATGATTCCACTCTCCATTGGAAGGTCATGCAAATTAGGCAAAAGAAGTATTATGCCATTTTTCTCATGCATGAATTTTATTAAAATTTTTGAATATATAAATATAATACCTACTTCACAAGCTCATTAATTTGGATACTTGTTTAGTATTTTCTTTAGAGCTCATTACTTGTTGATAAATCATGAAACTTGACCTAGAGAATATATATTTCCTTACAATCATCTTTGAATTTTCTCAGAATTTTTGGAAGTATTTTTGCTGCACTTACCTCATAAAATTGATTAAAATAGGTTGTATTCAAAACTATAATTAGAGGCTTTAACCTTGCGGGAAAATTGGGATACTTTGGAATTTATGTTAAATAATCATCTTGAATTTATCATAAATTTTATGGGGCATTTTCTTGTCTCAAATGGGCACTTCATGTTCAAACTTGGGTTTTTGATTTACTAGAATAATTAAATAAATTATCAGATAATTAGGAAAATTATGAATTTCTGGATTTGGGCTACAAATGTCATGACAGCCCTCCAGTAATTGTTATAGGGGTACTGGGTGACTATTTTGTGTACCTCCCATTTTACACGTCATATAACTTAACTTGGTTTGCATTTAGTAAAGTTGCAGAGATTATGTTGGAACATGAATTTGGGCACATGAGTTGGGGTTAGCTAATTGTTGGTTTGGATAAATAAAAAATGAGATCATCTTTGGAAGTTAGGATGAGTAGGGTGTTGGATTGACTAGTGTTAGGTGGTGCTCGAGATCGACGAAAGATCGTCTTTCCCGTGGAGAGGAAGTGTCAAATACTCTAAAGTTAGATCCAGTACAACAAGTGAGGGTTTGGGAAATTTGATAGCAACCAACAATAGTAAGTGCCTTGTGAAATGGAGCTTTGGGCGTAATCCGATCATAGTTCGTAGTGCCCTCGAGAGCCCTTCACGGGGAATACCTTGGGCAGTCCTGAGCTAACCTAAAATGTAGGTAAAACTGAATTATAAGAGTAACTAGTATAACTGGGGATTCACTTACACTCACCTCGGTGTCTCGGGGTGGTAGGTTGGGTTACTCGGGCGGTAGGCTTAGTGGATTTGGTGATGGGCAGGTTGGCCTGGCGAGCTTTGGCTCGGTTATTGTATGTGACGGACGGGATGGTCCGGGGAGCTTTGGCTCGGTGGATATACATCAAGGTTACATGTTCATAAAGTATAAGGTGGTGGGTCTTCGGTATTAGAGAGTCGATGAACCGATGCCAATACGTTGACTCGGCAAGTGTGGTTTGGCACTTGGCCAAATAAAGTCTGGTGCGCCAGCCGGAAAGAGTACGCAGGAGCTCCGCTTAGTGCACTAGAGTTGAGGCGTATGATAGGTCTGACTGGTAGTGCGATTACCTATTTAGAGATGGGTGAAGCCCAACCCACCGCTTCCGTTTGCCACTACGGAGGTATCCTGGGAGGTTCGGCTCTAGAAAGGGGGAACTAAAGGTTTGTGTACATAGAGTCGAGTAGGTGAGTTGCACTTGCATGTTCACATCATGGCATAATTGTATTTCATAGCATAATCATTTCATATAACCCGACACCTATTGTATAAGTGGTATGGGATGCTTATACAATAGGCCCTGCAAAACGACCCCTTGGTTTATAAGTTCGTGCGAGCGTGCTTATAAGTTAAGGTTTATTTCAGTATCTTTATATGTATGCTTGCTAGAAAACCGACACCCCATCGTATAACTTGGTATGAGACTTTTTATACGATAGGAGCCCTGCAAAATATCCCTTGGCTTATGTGTTGTCATATAAGTTAAGGTTACTTTTCTTGTTCAGTCTTTTTACCTTCATTCTATCTTATATACTATAGAACTGCTAGTTTAGCTTCGTCGACATCTGCTTATTTCTTATTCTCCACCTTCATGTCCTCTCCTTTCCTTCTCCCCACTCGGTGCCTAGGATCCATGGGGGAAGGGGTGGGGGATGATAGGACTTAGTCTTTTAGACTAACGGTTTTCGAATCACATCATTTTAGGGGACCATCGAGCCCAACATGGAGGAGCAGCCCCGGAGGTCAGCATGCTTGGAGATGGGGCAGTCTAGTACCGGAGTTCAGACAGCAGGGACTGTGAGTCCTGATCGCTAGTAGTTATATTTATTTTGCTTCCGCGATGAGAGATATGTAGTGAGGACTTGATGTACTGGGCATGAGCCCAAGATTTAGTACTTTTATTATTTCTGTGGACACTCCCTTTGTGGAGTTTATTTACTATATATGTGATTTGCGTGGACTTACTTTACTATTTTGCTACAACTGTGATCAATTTGGCCGATAGGATCGGCGTTTTGTAGTGATGACCTTCCCGGGCGTGAAGGTGTCACCGCAAAGCGGCGGTTCTGGGCCTAAGACCCCGATGTTTCGAAAAAATGGGGGATCTCACAAATTTACTGCTCTTGAGAATGAGATGAGCAGAGGATTTGCTGAGATTCAGCATAACACAAATGAATTGAGACGGCTATTCCAGATTGGTGGAAAATCACTGAACCATACAATCACTAGTGTTGGTCATGTCATGGATCAAGTTGTTACTGTTGCCAACAATCAGATTCAGTTGGAAAAGAATGCTCAAGCTCACACCTTCAAGATCTATGAAGAGGTAGGCACATTCAAAGAAGATGTTATCAATACTCTAACTGTAGAAGTCAGAAAGGGGGAGAATTTAGTCAAGGAATACTTAGAGAAATCAGATGCCAGCAAGCAAACACTCTGGGAAGCAAAGATGAAAGAAATTCATGATGATGCGTTGGGTCAGATTCAAAGTGTAAAGTTTCATACTTATGATACAGTAGTGTGGATGTATAATCAGATACTCCCTGACTTTCCAGCTGATCCAAATATCATTCCTCATAATTTGAATCCCTTAGCTCCAGCTCCAGTTCCTCATCATTCCTTCTCTCCAAGACCTGAAGGCTTTGAAGGCCCTCCTCCAGACTCTTATGCCCAGGTTTGGGAGGCAGATCGAGCAAACATATTTTTCCAAGCTCCTCCTAAAATTCACATACCAAAGAAGAGAAGGTATGGTGATGGAGCCTCTGCCAGTAGATCTATTCCTGTTCTAGATTCAGAGAAGAGAAAAGCTCCAGAATTTGCAGAGATTTGGTCTCCTACTTCAAAGTCACTCATTCTTAACACTCTCAAGCTAGTCATGGATTTCAATGAAAATAGACATGATCATTACATCACCCAAGAATGGGATCTGTATGAGAAGTCTATGACTAAAAGAAGACTGTATGACAGAGACATGGAAGAAACAACCCTGCTGCTCCTCCAAGACCTCCAAAGTACTATCCTAAGCCTTATAGTTATCAGAGAAGACAACAGGAAAAGAAAGATAAACAACAACAACCTTAAGTTTAAGCATGAAAATGTTACATGAGTGTGGTTAAGAATTGTGTAGAAAAGACTTTTGGACAATCTCATGTATATAATTCATAATTTTGTTCATCTACTCCTTGCTTTTAATCCATATGCTTATTAATGTGATTTCTCTCTTGCATATCTAGTTTTTATTTGTCTATATAATTCACCTTAGTGTAGAAGATTCTGACTTCTGTAAATAGGGGGAGATTGTTGGGTATCGTATCCACAATAACCCATATTTGATGAAGTCGCCCTTGAACTAAGATGAATTAAGTTGTATTTGATGTGTTGTTTGAGTTATGTGTTTGCAGGACTAAATTATCAATTGTAGACCAATGTCAGTCCACAATGGGTCACCAAACACAGGACCATACAATATAATCCCTCATTGTGTGATCCATGGTGTTGACTCATGTGTAGCCTCTCTATTGGGATACACTTCATGTTTCAAGCAATATGATTGATTGGAGAAAGAAGTGTTGCTGACTTTATTGAAGATAAGAAAATTCCCTTGAAGGAAAATTTTTCTAAGCCTTTAACTCGAGTTGAAGCTTATGTACTCGAGTTAAATACTTGGTAATTACTCATGTAATTCAGTCTGTACTCGAGTAAGGGAAATAGCTCTCGAGTAGTCTAAACATAGCTCTCGAGTGGCCAAGTCCATTAATCGAGTAGACTCTCTCTTATTCTCGAGTTAATAATTTTTCCTCTCAGAAATTATTCTAAGTATTTTACTCGAGGTGTCATGATAACCACTCGAGTAGATAAGTCTTTTGCCTCGAGTTACAGAAGAAAGATTCTCGCGTTGTTTTACCCCACTCGAGTAGTTCAGTTCATGTACTCGAGTAGTTTTTCTACTACTCGAGTAGTCTAGCTCTAATACTCGAGTGACCCATTTTTTATCTCTCAGAATTTTTCTAAGTCCTATACTCGAGTAGTTGTTATTTACTCGAGTAGTTAATCTACTTCTCGAGTAGTCCAGTTCCAGTACTCGAGTAACCAGAATTCTTCTCCCAGAAAATCTGCTAAGACTTTTTCTCGAGTAATATTTCTAGTACTCGAGTAGTTCATCTCCACGTCTCGAGTAATCATATTAACACTCGAGTAAGTATTTTTCTACTCGAGTGATTACTCATCCTATTCTGAATTTTCTCAAGGACTTCTACTCGAGTAGTTCTGTTTCTATCCTCTCGAGTAATCATATTAGTACTCGAGTAGCTTATATTTCACTCGAGTATTTCAGTCTCTAAGTCCATAACCGACTGGATTTTCAAATGTCGTGACATGATTGGTCTGCGTGTACGTCATTAATGTTAATTATGACTGTTAGGGAGATCTTATATAAGGTCTTGTCAATCGACCAACCCTAACAAGCTGTCAAAGATTATTCTAAGTTTTCTGAATCATATTTTCTCTTTCCAAAAATGAAAGTCGTCGCCCTCTTCATCGTGCAAATTGGTTAGGGATTTTCGATTCAAGAAGATTCAGAACAAGGTTGACTTACAGATCGAGATTGTTCCTCAACTCCTCATCATCTCTCGGATCGTGTGAGTCAAAGAAATTCCAGATCCAGATCTTGCCGAGCCTCTTCTTCAACATTTTTTGATAAAGACGCAAAGATCAAAGAAGAAGACTTTGGCCGACAGTTTCCATATCTGAGAAAAATATTTGTTTGTATTTTATTTTCTCAATTTATTTTTGTACGAAAATTCCTCTCCGAGTGTATGAGCTTTTGTCTCCGAGTGTAGGAGCTTTTGTCTCTGAGTTGTAGGAAGTTTTATCTTTCGAGTGTAGATCCGTGTTGTGGATCGAGATTGTAGTAACTTTGTTTCGAGGTGTAGGATTGGTTTTCAATCCGAGATAGTGCATTAGCCGAGTCTAGTGCTTTGCTAGATCTGTGAGTGGAAAGTGGATGTACCCAAGGTTGGGGAACACTATAAATCTCTTGTCATCTGTGATTGTTTGGTAGATTTTTGTGTGCATGGATCTCTAAATTTTTATTCCGCAAAAAGACGCACAACTAACCTATTCACCCCCCTCTAGGTGATTTAGGTAGACAACTGAATAACTTTCAGTCTTGCCCTCCATATTCCGGAGGCGATAACCTCCTGATTTCAGTGTTTCTTTTACAATGTACGGACCCTCCCAATTGGGCTTGAGCTTCCCCACGGCTGCTGATCTTCCGGCTGCATACACCTTTTTTAGGACCAAGTCCCCTTCCGCGAATTGTTTGACTCTGACGTGCCTATCAAAGTACTTAGTCATTCTTCTTTTCACTTCTTCCTGTCGGATGGCGGAGAGATCACACAGCTCCTCCGCCATGTCGAGGGAGATCCATAGCTCCTCCTCGTTTTCAGTTCTCCATTCTTCCTTTCCTTCTCGGACCTCTGCCACCCGAGGTGTCTGGACTTCAAACTCTATGGGAAGCACTACTTCGTAGCCATGGGAGACCTTGAAGGGGGTCTCCCCTATGGCCATGTTGGGAGTGGTTTTTAGGGCACAGAGAACCGAAGGAAGCTGCTCCACCCAGCTGCCCTTTAAAATTTCAACTTTTTTCTTCAGGAGGTTCACTATGATTTTGTTTGCCGCCTCCACCTGCCCGTTGCTCCTAGGGTGATGGACCGAGGCAAAACTGAGATCAATCACAAGCTGCCTGCAGAAGCTGATGAAGGGGGAGCACTTCTCTTCAGCCCGGGAGAGAAACCTGCTCAACCCTTGCCAACTTTCCTGTCAGTCGTTGCATGTCCTTAGTGTTCTGAGGCGACCCCAACTGCATGATCGCCTTAACCATGTCTTGATTTGGCTCGACCACCGCGTGTTGGTGAGGAGGTGGCCCAAGAACTTTCCCCTGCTAGCCCTGAAAACACACTTCAGGGGGTTCAACCTCATCTTGTACTTGCGCAAGGTGGTGAAGGTTTCCTCCAGGTCCTGGAGGTGAGAGTCCAAATCTCGACTCTTGATCATAAGATCATCTACATCCACCTCCAGGTTCCTCTCCTTCTATTCCTGGAAGAACGTGTCCATCATTTTTTAGTACGTCGCCCCGACATTATTTAGCTTAAAGGGCATCATTTTGTAGTAGTAGCACTCATCCCCTGTAATGAAGGAGACATCTTTGATATCGGGGAGGGGGGTGCATCCTGATTTGGTGGTAACCTGAAAATGCATCTAAAAAGCTCATTACAGGAAAACTTGACGGCTGAGTCAACCAGCGCGTCGATCTGAGGCAAGGGATAATAGTCCTTAGGGCATGATTTATTAAGTAAAGAAAAGTCAACACACATAAGCCACCAGCCGTCTCCTTTTTTGACGATAACTACATTGGAGACCCAGTCGGGGTATTATATTTCGGATACAAAGCTGGCCTTGAGGAGTTTGGCCACCTCCACCCTGATGGGCTCGATCAGCTTGTCCGCGATGGACCTTTTCTTTTGTTGAATGGGGTGAGCTGCCCGGTCCAGGTTAAGGTGGTGGAAGGCAACATCTGCATCGATCACTGGCATCTCCTGCTGCGCTCCAGGCAAATATGTCCACATTCTTCTAGATGCACTCTAGCATCCTCTCCTGGTCCACCGGGGTCAGCCCCCCGCTGATGCGAACCTTCTCCACCCTGCCTCCCTGGGTGAGAACTTCCATCTCCATGACCTCTTCCGCAGGCTCCAGTCTGGACTTCTCCCCCCACTCTCCAACGTCCCCCTCCTCCGGGACAAGAACCTCCTTAGCTTCTACCTCTTCCTCCACGGTTATTGCCTCGGCCAATTCATCGTGGACTCCTCTTGCCACCTCCTCCCGGTTGCAGCTCTCCACCTCCATCTCCTCTCCACCGACCTCCTGCTCCACCTCCTCCATCGTCCGCTCAATCTCCTCGGCTCTCTCCTGCCAAGAGTTGGAGTTCACGGCAGTGACGTAGCACTCCTTTGCCACCTTGGGGTCACCCCAGATTCGGACCTGGATCCCCTCAGCGCTGAACTTCAAGCACTGATGGAAGGACAAGGGGACACAGTGGAAGGCGCGGATGAAGGGCCGTCCGAAGATGGCGTTGTAGCTAATGGGGGCGTCCACAATGACAAATCTGGAGTTTCGGGACTGCCCCCCCCCCTAGAGTAACATGGAGCCCTACTCCTCCTTCCACTTCCTTCCTCTCCTTGGAAAATCCGAACAGAGGCCCATCTGAGGCCAGAACCCTCTTAGTCTCCACCTTCGTCGCATCAAATGCCTTTTTAAAGATGACGTTGACCGAACTCCCATTGATAATGAGGATTCGGGAGACTGTGAAATACTCGATGGCTGTCTGGATGACCAACGCATCGCAAAAGGGATCCTCATTATCCGGCATGTTGCTTCTGGATAAGGTGATCTTCTCCTATGGGGGTGGGGTTTGGGATGTGGAGCCAACATTCCTTCAATACATGGTGTGGAGTCTCGCCTTCCGGGAAGCCTCAATCCCCCCCCCCCCATGGATCACTCTGATCCCTCCCCGTGTTCCAACGTCCGCCCGGTCTTTGCACCTATCCTCCTCTACCCAAGGCAGGACCTCCTCAATCCATAATTCCTGGCGACCTTGTTGTTGCTGCTGCTCCCTGTTTCCTCTCATCTCTAGGAACTACGGGCACGTGGCTGTGGCGTGCCCTTCCTCTTGTTGGAAGTCACAGTAGGGTAACTCCACCCTAACTTCCCTTCTCCTTCTCTGTGCCGCTCTCCTTCTCTCCCCCAAGGTTATGGCCATAGCCTAATTTTGATTGGGGAGAGGGGGAATCTGGCCCCGCCTCCAACCCAGAGGATGAAACTATCCCTGGCCTCCCTGGCGATTGTCTCCTCCATGGAAACCTCTCAGCGGCCCCTGATCTTGCCACTTTGGCCTCCACCCTAGCTAATGGTTCGGCTCCTGACACCCCCACCTGGGCTGTTGTTATTGCTACTATTCCTCTACATGGGTTCAGCTCTCCTCTCCTCCTGACTCTGCCACCTCTTGGCTAATTATCCTCCTCAGTAGCCCACGTGGCCTAGCTTCCTGGAAAACTCCGGGTTTGAAGCCTCCCCCGTCGACTTCTCTTGCCGCCCTCTCCATCACTCCTCGTAGGAGAGGGGCGGCACCCTCTTCAGCTCCATCCTGAAGAAACCCTACTGCAGCCCTAGAGTGAAGGCCATCATCAGGGTATGCCCTGGCATCTCTTGGACCTGGGTGACCTCCTCCTGGAACCGGTCGACGTAACTCCCCAAGGTCTCGTTCACCCCGTGCTTGATGTGGAACAGGGACTCTGACTCCTTCTTCCTCCTCTTAGAGGTGGTGAATCTCAGCATGAACCCCCGACACAGGTCCTTGAAGCAGTAGATGGAGTTGGCCGATAGCTGGTGGAACCACTCTCTCGCCTTCTCCTTGAGAGTCATGCCGAAGAGCCTGCACTTAAACCCATCCGACATCTGTCGGATCGAGACCACATCCTCAAACCACTGGACGTGTTGGACCGTATCTCCCTTCTCGGTGTAGTAAGACATATCTGGCTCCCTAAACCCCTCTAGGACTGGGGCGGAAGAAACCAACTCGCTGAAGGGGCTGCCTCCCCCTACTGGGCGTGCTATAGGGTATTGTACCCCCATCTCGCCGAACCGGCCCCCACTCGCCGAGCCCGGGAAGAGCACTCGCCAGGGGAGCTCGCATCCCCTCCCCTCCTATACAACTTCCTTCCCAGCTCTCCTGCCGGGAGCGTCCTCGCCAAGGGTCGGGACCGCGAGTACAGGTGCTGCTGGTGACAAGCACTCGGCATGCGCGCCGAGTGCGAACCTAACGAGGCCGAGCACCTCCTGCCTAAATTCTTCAAACATCCCCACCGTGGCGAGAGGGGGAGGGGTGGCGAGTCGGACTTGTCCGAGCCTTGTCCTGATCCTCCAATCATCGAGCTTGCCGAAGATTTTCTGTGTTGATTACTCTCCACGCTCACTGCACCAAAATATTGAAACTGAGAATTTGGTCTCTTGGTGAGTTCACCCTTGGTGAAGGGGTGATTGCACACTAATCTCTATCCTGCAAGCCAAACAACAAAGAAAAAGGAAAGGGAACTGACTCAAGGGCTCGGCATGGAGGTGCCACCACACACATAGAAGATCTTAGAGCGCTTCCCCTCCTTAGCCAGATGTCGAGCTAAGGCAACCTCAGAAAGCGCTAGAACACTTGGGAACAAGTGAGCATGTCTTCTAAGGTAGCTCTTGAGTCCTATTTATAGATTTCTGAAAACGGTCTGCAAATAGCCAACCTCCATTGTTCTGAATGGCTATATGTAGTCCAGGTTGGCGTACCAATAATGTAACTCCGCTGTTCTAACATGCTATAGGCAGACCAGCGGGGGAAAATGGTAAAAAAACATCATAGATTACTGGGTGAGTGGTCCCCTGAAGCCTCTGCTTACCTGGGGCAGCGAGTGCTCGATGGACCTTGCACTCGCCCCTCTCCTTGGACTTTGGTGAGTATGGGCCCGGCTGGCCCTACTCGCCTGCCACTTGCCGGGCTCGCCTGGGCGAGTGCGGGCCCTCCGACTCGACTCCCCCCCCCCCCCCAGTAATTCCACCTCGCTAGGGCGAGGTGGGGGCTGCTGAGCTCTGGCCCCCTGGGTGCTCGCCCGGGACTTGGTAAAAAGCGAGCCGTCTGGTTACTCGCCGGATACGGGGTTGTACACAATCACCGCTCTTTTGAGCTTTGCGAAGCTCGGAAATAATCATCCAACCCCAAGTGATCGGCGAGTGCGGCAATAACCAGAGAGAATCTTCGGGTGGGGTCCACCTGCGGCTATAAATATACGCCTGCGTACCTGGGTGACTTTTGTCATTCTGTTTGATTTGAACCTGCCGAGATTCCATATCCCCAAAGAGATCCAAGAAAGGCTTGCCTGAGTTCGCGAGGTTTCCTCTGCTCGTGTTGCCAGCTTGACCACAGTTCCTCATAGCATCTCACAGAGTGGTCTGGTTGGACCCAATCCCGCTAAGAGGGCAAAACCATTTCCCCAAGCGGCTGAGCCAATCTTCAATGACTTGAAATCCACCCTGGAGCACGGGGCTGGCTCCTCTACTCTGCCCGCCTCTAAGAAGGAGAAAAACATTGTCGACCTTTGCGCTAACCCAGACAGCCAACGAGATGACGGTTGTACGAACTCCACCTAGGAGTTGTATGTACGAACTCCAGGGGATCCTAATTCTGGGGCTTCTCAGCTTTTCCTATCTATGATTTGATGTGGCTTTGCCCTTATTATATTACCTATAATTCATCAAGATCATAAATGCATAAGAAAGAGATTTCTTGTGTCCATCTCAGTGACATTCAACTCGGCATCCTTCAGTTTGGTATATTCAACTCGGCAGCCTTCAACTCGGCAAAATTCATCTTGGCAAACTTCAACTTGGTGACCTTCTCATGACATCGTAGGAACCTCGTCGGGGTGGGGTGGTGGGGGTGGGGATGGGGATGGGGGAGGGGTGGGGGTGGGGTGACCCCATATGTTTTCTTATAAATAGGACCTCATTGTAACGGTGGAAGACATTTCACACCCTGTGAAGATACACCCATTTGTAGGTTTGGCGACCTCGTCTATCTTCCCCCAAACTCACATAACACTTGGTTCGGGAGGGGAAGTTCGTATACTCTCCTGAATATGTGGCTGGACCTCGCTAATATAACATGACAATCTCATCTATTAATAAAATAGTCACAGCTTCTCTCTTGTTCGCTTTATGTATGTGTCAGCTAATCCGGGGGCTAGTAAATTTTGACCATTTTCTGGTTCAAACTTTGCGAGCTAAGGTCTTAATCCACAAAAGACCAAGATCTCATTTCCAACACATGTGTTGGACTATTTTTGGCAAAGTAGTCACTAATCATCCAAATGGATAATATTCCATACACAGTACCTCACACAAATAAGTATGTGTTCATGCAATAAATTCATATGTAAGCTGAGGCATGCACGATATATTTTCTTGATAATTTGGCAAGAAAATTTTTTTAGTCAAAATACCTAAATTAGTCTCTAAGATTTTAGGGTCATTTGAAATAAGACCCTAATTGTTTTTTGTTTCATGTTTGTCTCAGAAGTTTCTAACTAGATAGAAATTAGTCCCGTTTAACATTTTGTTATCTTTTTTAATGATTTTTGCTAACTGGGTGATGACAAAGTGTACATGGCCTTAGGACCCACCGATAGACCCCCCCCCCCCCCCCCCCCCCACAATTTTTTTTTGATCTAAAAAGAACTTAGGATAATTCCTTGAGCATTGCAAGTCCACTTAAGTCCAGACCCATGCAAGGTCCGTCGAGATAAACCTCCACTTATATTCTAGCCTTCAAACCCTCGACTTTCTCTCCCTCTTGATTATTGTTTTACTCATTTTGAAAAGGGCTTGATAAAGCGCCTCAGGCATTGCGAGTCTGTGACACTCCAGATTTTCCAAACATTAAAAAAACATGCAGTCGGTAAAAGCATGCAGTCGATAAGCTGATGCAGTCGACAAAAGCATGCAATCGACAACCGGATGCAGTCGATAAATGCTGCATTCGACAAACCGATGCAGTCGATAAATGATGTAGTGGACTAGCCGATGCAGTCGATAAATGTTGTAGTCGACAAGCTGATACAGTCGATAAATGATGCAGTCGACACAGCCAGCGCTGAAGGAGCTTAAGCGACAGGCGGACTTTAAGTGTCTAATCTTACGTGGTCACCGCTTCCGCTGACGCCGAAGATAACTCCCGAAATATAATTTTTTAAATCAAATCTTGGTCATCTCATTATTTCCTTTTACATTCTCTCTCTTTGCGTGAAAATAAAAGGAAAGAGGAAAGGAAGGAAGAAGAAGAGGAGAAATCAGTCATTAGAGGACCTTGGGAGGAGCTTCCTAGATCAAAATCGTGAGCCAATAATAGATCCGCGGAGAGGAAAGCGTTGCGAGCCTTTTTATCCATTCTTGTCACAACAACAAGGCGAACCAAGGCGAGCACCAGGTGCCTGGACGCTTAGGCGATAAGACGCAAGTCAAGGCGACAATAATGCGAGCAAGTCACAACGACAATTAGACATTTTTAAAATAAATTAAGGCAGACCTTAGACTATGATTTTTTAAAAAAAATTATGGTCTAAAGTCTGCCTTAAGTTATGTGAGTTAACGATTATTATAAAACCGCAGTCTAAGACAAACTTTAGAATACAGTTTTTATAAAAACTGCAGTTAAAGACAACATTTTTAAAAAAATCGCATTTTATTATAATTTTATTTTAATTAGAAATTTTCATAACAAGGTCATACCATCCTCTTAAAGGTCCATAAAAAGCCTCTCAAAAGAATTCCACCAACTTCTCAACTCCTTCTAAAGTCTAATGGCTTAACTACCCTCTCAATGGATAGTTGGATAGGTAAAGGAGATGATGAGCTATTCTTCATGCTCTCATTAACGCATATCATGTATACTCTACCAAATGAAAAATCGTGCATAAAATAATTATATGTTAACATGAAACACAAGAAAAGTGAACCAACATTTTTATTAAAAGCATGTACCCAACAAAAAATTTTATTGCATATGAATAATATTTTTTAAAAAAAATTTAAACAATCGTAAAATGATCAAATAGAATAATCGTATAGCTCGGTTGGTTTGAGGCAATTGTCATTTGCCTATAATTATCATCAATATCTTCACCATCATTGGCAGATCCAAAATGTTCTAAATCATCACCCCCTTTAGCTATAAGTTAAAGATTAGCTCCAGTTCTACTTTGTAAATTTCGAGCCCCACTCCCAATATCTCTTTATACATCTTTTCGTGTGAGATTATCATCATCATAAACTAAAACATCCTCTAGTTGGTTCATCGTCCACTCACTACTCCATTCTAACTTATCAAGAACTAAAAGGTTGTAATTTCTTATATTTTCATATATTTTCTGGAATTGTGCTTGTAGACGAAGATCATATTTGTGTATACAAGATATTTAAGCCTTTGGTGCTCTAGTCTATTTCTTTTTTGGTGTGAATCTGAATCAAAATAATTATAAAATTGTTAGTAAATATAAAAATATCAAAATTTATATTGAATATTAGTATACTTACAAACTCAAAAGTACTCAAGTTGAACTCACAACTAGAAGAAGAACAACATAAACTAAGTATGTGTAATGCTACCTTTATATGGTCAACATTCGGTCTTCTATGTACACCCCACCAATCCATTATTTATTTAAGACAAATATAAATTATTTAATATATAAATATTTTAAGAAATATAAAAACTTAATCAACATCTACTTAGATTTAACGCGGTCTGTTACCTGATAGTCACAAGATTTCCAAAACTATTTTGAGATGCTTTATAGCTAGTACCTTGCTCTGCAATCTTATCTTGCAATTATTGTTCGAGCACTAGTCTTGCAATAATAACATTGAAAACATCTTGAAATCTCTAAGCAACATCATTATGTTTCTCCTCGTATTCAAAATATTTGCTTTGATTTAGAAATAAAGTTGTTCTGTACAATTTTTTGCTGTATTTAATTTGTCCACATATTTTCATTACTCTCAATAATCTTCTTAAATGATCTTTCTTATTATCAAAATGTTATTTGATCTTTTGTTTAGTTTCTTTCATTACCACATATACTCCAGACATAGTTGATCTTTCTTCTCCATCTACTAATCGCAAAATGATAATTAGTGGTTTTCCACCTTTTAGGCAATCTCTTATTTCATTCTAAAAAACACCTGAAAGTATTTTTTTCAACAACTCGTTTCCCGACTTCAATTTTTGCCAAATTAACAACATTCCACGAATTTGATATAAAGAATAATTTCAGCTTCTCCTTGTTCTTAAACACTTTGTACAGTAAGGAATGATATGTCAAATTTAGTCACTAGATGTCTCACTAGATCACCATATATGGTAGTCTTTACTGTATCAAGTAAAGGAGTGTATTTGTAGATGAAATTTGTAATCATCTCTACCTTTCTTATCATAATTTTATTTTGTCGTAGCTTGCTTATATCTTCTAACATGACTGCATGAGATCAATACAATGAGCTGCACAAGTATTCCAGAATAATGTGGATCTTTTCTCCATTAAAATTATACCAGCTGACTTATAATTAAAAAAATTGTCAGTCACCAACTCCATAAAACATAATTTTTTAAATATTTATAGTTGCAGATGATTAAATATGGAATATAAAAATTAGTATAACCAAAAATTTTACCTGAATAGTACACACCGCTCATATCTTTCTAAAGTTATTATCAAGCAACTCAGATAACATTGTAGCATTTTGAATATGACTAGATGCATCTGCAAAACCCATAAAATAAATTCCTTCTGGACAATTGACTAGGAAACTGAACAAATGTCTCTCTCTCTTGTCTATCCAACCATATGACATAAGAGTACAATCATATCTCCTTTAATATGCTTGATACTTTATCTGTATTTTTGTAACTTTATCCTTTGTATTCACTAACAAAGAAATTCATAAATCATGATAATTAAGGGCTTTATAATCAGGCCCATATTGTCCAACTAATTCAAAAATTACTTCAAATCTCTCTGTGTTTACTGCATTGAATGAAATTCCACATTCATAGAACCAATCATCAACATAACTATTAACTCTAATTTTCTCTTCAGCGGATCTAAAACATCTTTCAATAGTAGTTTATGCAAAACCTTTAGCACACCTATCATCAACTATATCTCCAGGATCACGTCTCACATGAGCCTCCATAGGTCCCCTTTTTATGGTAAGTAGATTACTTTTCTCTTTTTGAAACTTATTAGAGAACTTGGGATAAATGAAGATCTAGTTAGGGATACATTTTGTGAACCTATTTGTTCTATTTATTGTTCACTCTCATTATTATCATCATCATCAGTCAAATAAACTTTTTTTTTATCATTTAAAGCTGAATACATCTTAGCTGTTATTTTAGAAGTTGTCTTATAACACTTTGATGCGTCTTCATACCCATCACATATGCGTTGTTTCAACCTTTTTATTTCACCTTTGATCAATTTAGCACATAAATTACATTTAATAGTATTTTTATCATTCAGTTCATGTTAATGTCCATACGTCCATCCAGGATCCTTTGACTTTGCTTTTTTTAGGATCTGTTTTTGGATCAAGATCATTGTTATCAATGGATGAAGCAAGACTGTTATTGTTTATATTTTTCATCTTTCACGAATAAGAGTATAAGACCTATAAAATGCAGTGTTAGATGTCCCAAAAAGACTCCAAGCTTATTGATATTCTCAAACTAAAAGACATGGACACATGATGAAATGATTATAATAAATAAAGATCAAGTAATTCTTAATCTTATAATATGAATGAAAGAAAAATAACAACAACAAAAAGAAAATAAATATTGAAAGATGAATATATAATAAGCTAAAGAAATTAGTCTTCATCATTTGAGGCATAGAAGTATCAAATGAATAATGAAGAAGAATGTATATATAAAAATCATGGAGACCCAAATAAAGCCATTGTTTTACACAATAAACAAGTTAGAGGGCATGCTCAATTATATCTCAAATTCTTAGTTGTATGTAGTGATTATATAATCACAAATCTTATTTTGAATATCATCAATTTTCTCTTGCGTAAATTATGTCACTCCGTTGTAGACCTGCAATAAAAAATATTTATTAAAATTAATTCAATATAATTATTATCATTTATCAATCTATATGTAGTTAACTTGCCAATAATGGATTTGTCATAGTCCTAAGAGCATCAACTATATCAATCATGAAACATGTGATATAATACCCATATTAAATACTATATGGTTATTTTGGGTACTAAAAAATTAATAATTGATAAATATTTTAATATTAATTTTTTAAATATTTTAAAAATTACAATACCTATAACTTACCAGCTTCCACTTTAAAACCTTTGATTTTTGAAAAATTGATATATTTATTATTTGCCAAACCCTTTAATGTACTTCATAAATTATAAATTTTTTAGTTTAAATAAAAAATAAATTCCAAATAGAAAAAAAAACTAATTAATATACTTACCTTGTAATGATATTTTTAATATGATCATGTATGTCAATATTTAAGAGATAAAACCAATAAATAGTATATATATTATAATAAATAATAGTCAACATCTAATATTCTATGTAAAACATATGAAATAATTAATAACTTAATTGGAATAAAAAAAACACAAATAATCACTGATACATACGACTTATGATAGGACATAAATAAAAAAGAATCTAATTGGAGTTGACTAAGCCTGATTTTTAGATGTTCGGATCGTGATTTTGAATGTGTATTGACATACTTATCATCCAAAAAAAATAAATGGAAGATGGACTATAAAAAGAAACAATTTTTTCGTATGTAAATTTCTTTAATTTTGAATCTATATACCTGTAAAAAAATCATGTAAATTCAGACATCAGAATCAATTTTTATATTAATAAAAAATCTAAAGTTTATAATATTTGATACTCTCCCTATACATGCTAATATAATGTTAACTCCAACTTTTTTCATATTAGCAAAATCGTATAACTCTGAAATTTCCATGTATGTACTTATTGATTCAATAGTCCTAAATACTGTTAGATCTAACACCAAAGGTATTATTTTATTCTCTTTCTTCATCATACCAATGAAGCTGGGTAACATGTTAATGAATTTATTTGTATTCTTTGAAAATAAAAAAAATAGTATTTTTGAAATCAATATTGCTTACATAAAAATCAAAAATGTTAATTATACAGAAGAAAGTGAATGCTCATGTAAGACACTTCTTTTTGAGACGATGATTGTGCAACCCCGTGTTCGACGAGTGGTTCCAACAAGTAAGAAGAGGGGCCCTCAATACAAGCCGGCCCGCATCCTCCAGGTGGGCGGGCGAGCCCAAGGGGTAGCCGGCCCGCCTCTGCCACGCAGGCGGGCGGACTGCGCGAGCCGGCTCGCCAGCCCGCGTTCGCTTAAGTGATCGCCAGGGCAGGCCCGCCTCCGTGTTTGGGGCAGGCAAGCTGCAGGAGATCGGCTCGTGCTCGCCTAAATGGAGAGCCTAGCTGTGAGAGTCGGGCCGCATCCGCACAGTTGAGTGGCGATGTGATCCCGATTTCCCCCTATGAGTAAGGTGCGAACATCGCGTGGTTAATATAATTTGGTCTGCCAAATGTGATTAGGTATGCATTCAGCTCCTTAGAACAGCAGAGTTTCGTTGTTGACAGACCTCCTTTTGGCTGCATATAACCGTTCAGAACAGCGGAGTTGAACTATTTGCAGGCCAGACTTGGAAATTTATAAATAGACCCAAGGGGGTACCTCAGAGGGCAAGCCTTTTCAGTTTTCTCATTCTCTTATCTTACAATGCTTTCTGAGGCGCACTTAGCTCAGCATTGGCTAAGGAGGGGAAGCGCTCTAAGATCTTTCGGGTGTGTGGTGGGACCTCCGTTATGGAGCCTTCTAAGTCTTCAGAGAGTCAACCTCATTATGAGAAGTAAGTGCGTGGTCGCCCCTTCCCCAAGGGTTCAAACTCCATAGAAGCCGGTTTTCAGTTTCAACATTTTGGTGTGGTGAGCATGGAGAGTGACCAACACTGAAGACCTTAGCGAGCATAATGACTGGAGGCGAAGGGCAAGGATTTGGCTGGGCTGACAAGCCACCTCTCCCTCCACTAGCCACCCTCGGGATGTTCGAGGATTTCAGGCAGGAGATGCGGAACCTCATAACATTCACACTCACGGCTCATGGCGAGTGCTCGACACCTTCTGTCCCAGTGGTCGCAGCCCCATACCTAGGCGAGAACGCCCCTGCCAGGCAGCCTAGGAAGGAAGCGGCGGCGGAATGTAGTGGGCGAGATATCCCAAGGCGAGCCTTGTTCCCTGGCTCGGTGAGTGCGAGAAGAGCTAGCGAGATGGATTCGCAAGATTGTTAGTCTTGCCACATGAGTGGCAGGAGCCCCTTCAAAGAGATGGTCGCATCCACCCCTATCCCTGATGGGTTTTGCGAGCCAGAGTTGTCCTACTACACTAGAAGGGGGATCCGGTACAGCACATCCAGTGGTTCGAAGATGCAATCTCGATCAGGCAGATGACCGACCCCTTCAAGTGTTGGCCCTTCATCGTCACTCTCAAAAGAAGAGCGAGCAACTGGTTTCACCAACTCTCCTCCGGCTCAATTTAACTTTTTGAGGACCTATGTCAAAGTTTCATATCAAGGTTATCAACGTCCAAGAAGAGGAGAGAGAAGGAATTGCTCAGACAAGAGAAGAGGGGGCAGGGGAGAGTTACCTTGCCATGACGTCCACCCAGAAGAGAGTCATGCAACAACCACTGGCCCGAAACTCTTAAAGGTGAGGAACGTAAGAAGCTCTGTATGCCAGCAAGAACATGTGCAGGTTGAGAATGCTCTACCTGAAGTAGGGGAATAGAGGTGAATAATCGAGCATTCCGAGGGAGCCCTGTCTTGGTAAGCCCTTCTTTTGTAATAAACTTTATCCATGTCAAGTTATGGTAGGGCACCCCCTATTGAAGAATCCTCATCTAGGTAAATGAGATGTAAGGTTACGATCTAGTTTGGAAAGCCCCAAGATGGTTCCGCTGACCAGAATATTACTAGCCGATAGGGAAGGTAGACCTCTTGGAGGAGGCTTCGACATATTAACCCCTAGATGGTTCTACTGACCGGGCTCTCTCTAGCCGGCAGGGTAGGTAGACCTCTTAGAGGAGGCTTCGACATGTTAGCCCCGAGATGGTTCCATTGACTGGGCTTTCAATAGCCAGCAGGTAGGTAGACCTCATGGAGGAGGATTTGGCATATTAACCCGGAGAAGATTCCGCTGACAGGCTCTCATTAGCTGGCAGGGTTGGATGTCACTCGATGGTGTCTACCCAGACCCCGAGCAGATCTCGCTATCAGGCCCCCATTAGCTGACAGGGCTGGATGTCACTCGATGGTGTATAACCAGACCCCGTGCAGATCCCGCTGACCAGGATCCCACTAGCTAGCAGGGCTGGAAGTCACTCAGTGATGTTTTCCATGTTAGCCATGAGATGGTTCCATTGATCGGGCTCTCACTAGTCGGCAGGGCAGGTACACTTCTTGGAGGAGTCATTGACATGTTAGCCCCGAGATGGTTCCACTAACCGGGCTCTCACTAGCCAGCATGGCAGGTAGACCTCTTGGAGGAGGCTTTGACATGTTGACCCTGAGAAGATCCCGCTGCCAGACTCCTATTAGCTGGCAGGGTTGGATGTCACTAGATGGTGTCCACCCAGACCCCGAACAGATCCCGCTGTCAGGCTCCTATTAGTTGGTAGGGTTGGATGTCACTCGATGGTGTCTACCCAGACCCAAAGAAGATCCCGTTAACTAGGCTCCCACTAGCTGGCAGGGCTGGAAGTCACTCGGTGATGTTTGCCATATTTGCCCCGAGATGGTTCCACTGAGATGGGCACGCGTGCTCTCATGCACAAGGACTCGCGTGGCCTCCTTGTCGAATACTGCGGTGTCTTCCTACTCATAGAGGCCGAAGGATAAGGCATAGGCCTACCAACTAATGGAATCCTGCTCCACCTAATGGAATCCTCCCACTACAGGAGGGGGTTTCCGATATCATCCAGGTGTCGCTCGCCATAGCTGAAGTTGTGTTGCCCCCTCGGCATGAGCTCCTGCTCACGTGCCTTGGAAGCACCGACCGCCTTGCTAGGAGGCCCGCCGTCAAAGCACCCGTGGTGGCTGTCGCTTCAGGTTGTTGGCTTGCAGGACCTTTGCCCTTCTCCCGGGATGCCGAGGGCGCGCTGCCCGCAGTCTTCGACTTCTTGGATGGCGGCGGCGACGACGGTTCGTGGGTGACCCGCTACTGGGAGGCAAGGGTCGGGGCCTCGTGATGTGCGACAGCGGCTGCCTCGGCATGAGCGAGCTCGCCGGGAACAACCCGCACACTCTCATAAGGAGGGTTCAGGGGGAGATCCCGATCACCTACAGCGACAGAGTTAGAACAACAGAAAAGAAGTTAAGTAAAAAAGGGATCGAGCGCGAGTAGCCTACCTCCCCCATATTAACTCAGAAATCGACGATCCTTACTAAGGTGGCCAGCTTGCTAGTCGCGGCCTGCTCTAGGTCCCCTTGGAGGTCGCGACAAGTCCAAGTATGGGCAGATAGACTTCCTTGTCTGCTCAGGCCGCGCGGCTAGGGCGGTCATGCCGGACTGGACGCCCAGGTCGTGCCTCAGCCATCTACTCTGCAGGGGGTGCAAACTGTTTCCTCAGTCCTCCCATGTAGGCCGCGTGGTTTGGTCAGCTAACCACGCCATTTTTCTCTTCACGCCGACAGGATCTCAACCAGTTATGGCGGACTCATATCGTCGTCCGCACAGACCGCAAATTCATTTTGCTCCAATAGCGGCGACCTGCCTCCAGGCCGCCAATCAAGAATGGCAATCTGCCCCCAGGCCGCCAGTCAAGAGTGGCGATATGCCTCCAGGTCGCCAGTCAAGAGTGGCGACCTGCCTCCAGGCCGCCAGTCAAGAGTGGCGACCTGCCTCCAGGCCGCCAGTCAAGAATGGCGACCTGCCTCCAGGCCGCCAGTCAGGAATGGTGACCTGCCTCCAGGCCGCCAGTCAGCAATAGCCACCCGCTCTACCTCGCCAGCATGCGCGACCTGCTTCCGCAGTCTGCCAGGTCGCCGGTCCAGGCCGCCCAGCAGGGGCGGCAAGCCTTTCCCTCCAATATATGGCGGACTTCAGCAGAAGGCGCGACTTGCCTCCTCAGTCCGCCAGGTCGCCCAGTCGACCAGTACCACTGGCAGCTCGCGGACTCCATCCCAGCCAAGGCCTTGCTCCAACACTAATCTCCTCCTCTGCGGGTAGGCCTGCAAACGAGTCGAGCTAGTCAAAAAGAGCTGGCTCGAGCTCGAGCTCGAGCTTCTTTTTTCGAGCTCGAGCTCGACGAGCCTATTTTAAAAGGCTTGAGCTCGAGCTTGACGAGCACGGTTCGAGCTCGAGCTTAATATTATGTTAATAATATAAAACTATTATTTTAATAATATTATATTAATATTATGTTAATATTATAATATATTAAAATATTTAATACTAAGAATATATATATTATTTAATTTAAAAAAAAGCTCGTGAGCCGGCTCGCGAGCTCGTGAATAGGGTTACTTAGGCTCGAGCTCGGCTCGAAATCAGGCTCGAGCTCGAGCTCGAGCTCGACATGCTCGAGTTCGAGTCAAGTTTTTTTCGAGTCGGCTCATCGAGCTTTTGAGCCGGCTCAACTCAACTTGCACCCCTAGCTGCGGGCTGGGCGGACTCGTCCATCAGTCCAATCCTTCAGTCCGCCAGCATCCATGACCCCAGCTCCAGCTTCTCAGCAGCAGGCGGTCTCGTCTCCATCTAGCAGCAAAGGCAGAATCATTGCGCAGTCTGCTAATCAGCTTCCAGCACTTGCTTCCCAGCAGTGGGCGGGTAATCCCTCAGCTCGCACACTTGGCGCGGGCTCAATCAGCACATCAAGAGCGGACTCCTCTCAGTCCTCCAGCATCAGGAGCGGACTCCTCTCAGTCCGCCAGCATCAGGAGCGGACTCCTCTCAGTCCGCTAGCATCAGGAGCGGACTCTTCCCAGTCCGCCAACAGCAGAACCAGTTCCAGAAGGGTACCAGACCGTGCAGCCTGTTGCGGACTCGGCGGACTCTCCTCTCTACTCGTATAAGTTACCGACTCACCGAGGGTGACGTTACAGCAAGTCGTTACCTCCTCCGACCTATAAATAGACCCCCATACCTCTCGTTCAAGGACATCTCCAAGAGACACATAGTTAGGCTCACATCGCTCTCACGCTCGAGGGCACCCGTCGACAAGCTCAAGTCTTCAGCCCCTGCGTACTCCCTTTCCCAGTCCGCACTTCTTCTCTTCCACTAATCGTGCGTCATGCCGGTCTTATTCCTCAGTCCGCGCGGCCTCCTCTCTGGCACCTTCTTTCCTTAGCCGCCAGCTTCCCCTATGTACCCTTTATTCCTTTCCATGTAAAGGTGTAGCTCAAGCTATAATAATCAATATTAATCAAAGGAAAGTCCGTCACAAGAGTGGCATTTAAGATGCGGCGGGCGAAGTCTGATGTTGCCGTTACTAGCGGCCCCCTTTCTTCTCCTCAGCTCAACTCTCTTGGCATCAACCTGCAAGAACAACCGTCAAAGTAACTGTCTGCTCGGTAGCTCCTGATCAACCTTCCCAACCAACTCCGCACTCGGATTAACACCCTTCTCACCTCTATCCATGTAACCCTTGAATAAGTGTTTGCTCCACTCTCGAGCACTCAGAAGCTTTCTCCTCTCCTCTATCCCCGCAACCATCAACCACTTCACCTCATCACCTTGCCCGTGAGATCGAACACACTGTGTTAGCTGCTGGTGCCCGCGACAACAATCCTTTATTCTCTACCCTCATCTGTTTTCACGCATCAATAGTTCACACGCGACCTTCAGATCCGAGCAGATGGTGAATACCGACAATTATCCATGTCAGATCATCGTTCAGCCGAGAATCTTGCTCAATCAAGTCCTAATGATGATCTTCTCTGGGAGGCCTTTGAGCAATCACGCCGCGAAAATGCTCAACAATTTCAAGCAATCCACCAAATTCTGGCTATAATCACGCAACAATTACTGGTGTAATATGTAGCAGCTCCAATTGCTCCTGTTCCTCCAGTCCATCCAACACCATTACTGGAGAATCAGCAAGCTTATCCAACAGCTTACCCACCGATTTATCATCCTCCTTACACTCCAACCTTTTCGCAAGGGCTTGCAGCCCCTTTGCGACCTCAAAATGATGAGTTTGCAGCTCATCAAAACTTCTTCCGGGAAGCAGCCCGGGGAACTCCAACAAGATTTCTGAACTTTCAGGGAAGTTATCCTTACCCATCAGCTCCTGTCTTTGCTCCTGCAGCAACTTTTCCCTTCTATCCACCTGCTTCTTTTGTAGCTACAACTTATGCTCCCTTTTATCCTTATGTTGTATGAGAACTGGAAGAGTCGTCGTCGTTTTCAGAGAACATTCGTCATGGGCCAACTCCAGCTAATTTCAGAGAGCCACGGTTACCAATCTACACTGGAGAGATTGATCCAATGAAGCATCTTCAAGACTTTGAATCAGTCGTTGCTCTCAAAACTCTCTCAGATGCTATCAAGTGCAAGCTCCTTGTGACAACGTTTGATGGACAAGTGAGGGATTGGTTCTATGGCTTACGCCCTCAGTCTATCACTTCCTTTGCTGATCTGCGAAGGGAGTTCTTGCTCAGATTCTCTACTTCAACAAAGAGAAAGGGCGGACTAGAAGCCCTCTTTGAGATCAGGCAACATCATAATGAAACTTGGTCTCAGTTCGTTGATCGATTCCAGAGATAAATCTTTGACATCGAGATTGTTGATCAAGAAATGTACCGAGTGGCTCTTATCCACGGTCTCCGTGAAGGGCCGCTCAAGTTTGAAGGTAATATCTGAGTACCAAGAACATACCAAGAGCTGATTGGCCTAGACAACTCATACATCTGAGGTGAAAAGAGAAACTCAGGCTTCATCTCCAGGCTTATAGCAGAGAAAGATCCTCCTTCTCACAACCAACCTCCAAGATCTCCTCACAAAGATTTCACATCTCACTCAAGGAAGGGAAGGAGATTTTAGCGTCATCGATATTCCTTCCCGGATCATGATCGTACTCGTGATCCATTGTTGCTACTACCAGCTCCATCTTCACAAACAGCTAAGGTTCATCAACAGCAGGATGATGACTTGAAAGAGTGTGAACTAGATGTGACCATGCAAGAAGTAAGCCAAGTCATGAAGGACAAGGCTAACTGCAAGAGGCCTTACCGACCAGCTGATCAAAGATCTAAAGACTCAGATTCGTACTGTGAATTCCATAAAGAGCCAGGCCATCTAACTGAAAATTGTCGAGCACTTCGCCAACTAGTGCAATGGATGCTGCGACAGGGTAAGATGCGTGACCTACTTCCCAAGGATAATCACCCTGATCCATCAACCTCAAAAGGTAAAGAAGTTGCAGACACTTCTTGTTGCTCAAGAGGAGTGAGCCAAGTCGACGAATACCATCGCCTCATTATTAACAATACCTTTGATGATGATGACGAGGGCAAGCTTGGAAGACTATTCCCGTGATAGAAGGACATCACAGATCCTCAAAGCTCCTCACATTCATTATCGGTTACTCTTACTCTACTTACATGTTTCAAATATTTTCTTTCCAAAGCAGTCCTAAGTGTTGATTCTTGCATTTCAATAAAATTTACATCAGGGATACCATACTGACACAGTTCCCTTTTTGTAATGCTTATTCCTCTATTTTCTCTTTGCCAAAGAGATCTCCAAACCACTGAGATATCGTCGAGTCTTGTTGTTCTCTCCGTAAATTGTTCTCCGGCGTAAGGCTGCGATGACCACATACTGTGGGGGAGTGTTCACGTATGTGCAGTGGGTGCAGTTCAATCTACGATGGTGGACTTCAGACTTCGGATCCTAGCCAACATCTAACACAAAGTGTGCATCAAAGGAGGTCCCATGTGTTAGCTCTGTTGTGCTTCGTTAAGGATACATTACAGTTACGATGATCTTTGCTTGACAAGCAATGACGATCAAGCGTAGCCTTGTCTCTTCGATCATCTCACAACTGTGATGGCCCAACACTCTATGGTACTCTCAATCCATGCATTCACGGGATCCACAACTCCGCTGATCTTTCCACAGACAAGCAATGATATAGGCCACTTGGCGCAACTAGTCTCATTGATTAGTGATGTTGTACCCGAAGCAATAGAGCAGTGCATCTGTCGTTTCCTTCTTAGGATTTTGTGCATGTCTCCCTTTTGTGCTCTGTCAAGGGAGTATAGCTAGTCCGCTCTGAGTAGGACTATACTCTTGTTGACCTTTTTCAGGTAAGCGATGCATAAGGCCCACGGGTGATCTCCTGTAGCAGCATCCAGTCTTTCTTGGTCATCTCCGAGTATAGACCTCTTTTTATCAACTGTCTTTTTCATAGGTGAACAGGTTAAGCCTGACATATCAAAAGGATTTGCAACAGTCATTTCTCTTACTCTCATCTTATATGCATTGCTTGTTCAAGGCACTATCAGATGATGATCTACAAAGCTCTTCATTACTCTTATCAAATGTTAATGACATCATCATTGATTAAAGAATCTGGTTCTCCTTGATTAACAAGTCATGCTATTGGAATCTAATTAAGATGATTTCTTCTTGTTGGTCCAGATTTCATATTAAAGATGTCGTTTCTAATCTAGCAAGAAGATCACTATTCTAGTTTGATCTTCATTCAATTATCATCAGATTTCATCAGACGTTTCCTCTGCTATATGATCACTTATATCTTATATCATCAACAGTTAGCATTCGCAAGTTCCACTCAGGTACTTGTAGTTTAGTTCATTATATTATATCTGCTGCTCACTCTTCTCTTTGTAGTGAATAGCGGCCACCTGCAAGTCTCATGCAGGTATATGCAGCTTAGTCTTTTCATCATATCTGCTTCTAACTCTTTTCTTGCAGAGAACAGCAGATACTAGCAAGTTTCCTTTCAGGTACTTGCAGCCTACTTTCATATATTGCATCTGCTTATAACTCTTTTTCTGTAGAGATCAGCAGGAACCAGCAAGTTTCCTTTCAGGTACTTACAGCCTATTTTCATATATCATGTCTGCTGCTCACTCTTCTTTTTTCAGTGATTAGCAGACACTTGCAAGTCTAACCCAGGTACTTACAGCTTAGTCTTTTCATCATATCTGCTTCTAACCCTTTTCTTGCAGAGATCAGTAGATACTTACAAGTTTCCTTTCAGGTACTTGCAACCTTCTTTCATATATCATGTCTGCTTCTAACTCCTTTTTGAAGAGATTAGCAGATACATGCAAGTTCTCTTTAGGTACTTGTGGCTTATTTTACTTTCATATCTGCCTCTAACTTCTCTTTTGCAGAAATCAGCAAATGCTTGCAAGTCCCCTTCAGGTACTTGCAACTTATTTTTCCCTTCATGCATACTGCTTACTCTTCCTTTTGCAGAGGATAACAGGTGTTTGCAAGCCTCCATCAGGTACTTGCAAGTTATTGTCCTTCTATGATTTTCTCTCATCTTTGTTTTGCAAAACTCAGTAGAATACACTCACGTCCTCTTCATTTTGCAAAGGCAAACTCAGATACACACAAGATGTACCTTCCATACATGCCTACACTAACTTTTCCTTTGCAGGAAGAAGATAGGCATTAACAAACTCCTGCGGAGAGACATCAGGTTCTATCTCTCCTTACCTCCTCCTTTTTCGTTGGGGTGGATCACGATTTTCGTGGGTCTCCTACTTTTTCGAAGTTCCCTTCAGAACTTAAAAAGTGCGGGGATTATGTTAGCCCAGAAATCGGTGATCCTTCCCAAGGTGGCCAGCTTGCTAGTCACGGCCTGCTCCAGGTACCCCTAGAGGTCGCGACAAGTCAAAGTATGGGAGAACAGACTTCCCTGTCCACTCAGGCTGCATGGCTAGGGCGGTCACGCCGGTCTGGCCGCCCAGGTCGTGCCTCAGTTGTTTGCTCTACAGGGGGTGCAGACTGTTTCCTCAGTCCGCCTCTGTAGGACACGCAGTTTTGTCAGCTAACCACGCCATTTTTCTCTTCACACTGACAGGATCTCAACCAGCTGTGGCGGACTCATATCGTCGTCTGCACAGACTGCAAATTCATTTTGCTCCAATAGTGGCGAACTGCCTCCAGGCTGCCCACCTTCACCAGCGGCGACGACTCTAGTTCACCGCGTATCAGGAATGGCGACCAGCCTCCAGTGTAACGCCCCTATTTTTTTCGGCATTATTTACTCCTCTTATTGACATCATAATGACGTAAGGGCGTTACTTTAGCGTGCAGTTGATGGCGCGTCGCTGATAGTGCGTTTTCGCGTCTTTTCGATTCAGTCGGCTGAATTCATGAATCTTTGGCGAAAATGGAAAATTTCACATTTGGAAAACTTAATTGATTGATTTTTATCTTGCTCGTCCAGTTTCGTCACAACCCGAGCGTTTTTGGAGTCTCGGCGCGCGACCGAAGTTTTGGGTTTTGTTTTTGTTTGCCGCATGTTTTGGCGGTTAATGTCTCGGGAATGACTCGTAGGATTTTGGTTTTGAATTCGTCGTTGTGTCCGTAGCTGCAGTTTTCGCCTACGGCGTGAGTTTCGTTTAATTCTGCGCGTTTGAGCCTTTTTTTTGACCTCATAGTTCCTTGTTCAACTATCTGAACACGATATTTACTATATTATTGACTGCTTGATTTGATTCTCGGGAAGTCCTTCTAAAGGCTTGGGATTTCGTCGAACCAACCTTATTATGTTTGATTTTATTTTATTTTATTCTCTGGGTGCTGTCTGGGTTCAACGATCGTCGAGCGGATCTCGACGATCGCTTTTCCTTTCTGGTCGCTGTCTAGGTTCGACGATCGTCGAGCGGAGCTCGACGATCGCTTTTCCTTTCTGGTCGCTGTCTGGGTTCGACGATCGTCGAGCGGAGCTCTACGATCGCTTTTCCTTTCTGGTCGTTGTCTGGGTTCGACGATCGTCGAGCGGAACTCGACGATCGCTTTTTCTTTCTGGTCGCTGTCTGGGTTCGACGATCGCTTTTCCTTTCTGGTCGCTATCTTGGTTCGACAATCGTCGAGCAAAGCTCGACGATCGCTTTTCCTTTCAGGGTGCTGCTTGGAGTTCGACGATCGTCGAGCGGAGCTCGACGATTGTTAGTTTCTCTGGGCATTGTTTGGGGGTCGACGATCGTCGAGCCGACGATTCTCATGCTGAGCTCGACGAAGCGTCGAGCAGAGCTCATTGTATGTCTAGCGGTTCTGGGTGTTGAGTTCGTCGACCAGGCCCTGCTTTCTGCGTTCGACAATTTTTGAACAGAATTCGTCGAATGGAGTTTTTCCTTTTGTTCGACGATCGTCGAGCTGAGCGGTCTGGTGTCGACATAGTTGTGTCGACACCGCTGACCTGAGCCGTCCGGTGTCGACACAGCTATGTCGACACCGCTGAGCCGCCGGGTATCGACACAGTTGTGTCGACACCGCTGTGCCCTCGGGTATCGACACAGTTGTGTCGACACCGCTATGCTGTCGGGTGTCGACACAGCTGTGTCGACACTGCCATCGGGTGTCGACACAGTTGTGTCGACACTGCCGGGCCGATTTTGTTGAACCCGGTCTTTTCTGCTGTTGAGTATTTATACTTTCTGCTTCTTCTTAATCTTTAAGCCGGCCTAGAATTTCTCCTGCCTTCTGTACCAGAGCGGCGTGTGAGGAGAAGGTTGTCCGTCCGTGCTTCTTCTGGTGACCACCGACAGAGCTCCGGTTCTCGGAATTTCCAACCGATCATAGATCTGAAAAGCTCTCGTCGAGAGCTGTGCCCTCGTGGTAATTTCTTCCCCGTTTCTCGAGATTTTCTTGTTAGGGTTTTCGGCCCTAACCATTATTTCGGACATTTTCGTCCAGATTTCGGCTCCTATCGTGACGTGTGGAGATTTGGAGATTTTTTTCCGGTAAATCGAGGCAAGTGGTGTTCTTGCTCTCCCTCTTGTTCTTGATTCTAAATTTTTGTCCTTTTTCTACACTTGTTTGAGTTTATTATGTTTAGATTGTTGAGATACTTGTCCTGAAATCCTAACTCCCCCCCCCCCCTCTATTCCTGGAATTGTGATTTGATGTCCCTAAAGCCTTAACCCCAAAATTCTAGTCCATTGAATTGGTAAACCAATTGGTTGTCGTGCCGTTATAACCATCGAGTCATCTTGTTCGTTTTTCTTATTAAAACTTCACCTGCTATACCTTGAAATGCTCTTATGCAGTCCACTTGGTTGGTTATCCCTTGAGTTTATAATGAATAAAAAACAAATGAACCCTGCTTGTATAATTCTGTAACTAAAGGAACTCAGATGAACTGTGCGCATTGGGGTCCTCCCTCGGCATAGTGTTTAATACTCAGATGAACTGTGCGCGTTAGGGTCCTCTCTCGGCATAGTGTTTAATACTCAGATGAACTGTGCGTGTTGGGGTCCTCCCTTGGCATAGTGCTTAATGTTCAGATAGACTGTGCGTGTTGGGGTTTCTCCCTCGGCATAGTAATTATTAATGAAAGATTGAACTTCTGTTGCTGGTGCTTGTTCTGTCTTGTTAATGTGTTTAGCCTTTATTGCTCGGCTAGTTTTACTGTTGCTTACTTTTACTCTGTTGACCGTTTTGTTGTAGTCTCTTTTCATTCTCCTTCACTTTGAGGTTTGTGTAGTCTGCTTTTACTCTTGCACTTCTTGTGACTTGCTTCTGAGATGTTCTTCTTTTGAATGCCTCAGGACCAGAGCTGTAGCAGGTTTAGCTAACAGTGTTGGGCTTCTGGTGCTGCTGGTGTCTGCGGCCATTTGATTCCACCTCTGAGCTTGAGGTAGTTGTCTTTGTTTAGACTTGTCAGATTTTACTATGGGTTCGTGTCAGTTGTTGACGCCCATAGACTTTGACTTTTCTGTGATGGACTACTTGCTGCTGTTACTGCTGTTACTTTTTAACTGATTGTTCTTGCTCTCTGGGAAGGATTTATGTTAGGATGCATTTAGTTATTTTAAAGTATACAAAACTACATTCCGGAATATTGGCATGGCATGACTTCAACTACTAAATCTACTACTTTTAAGCGTACAAAAGATTTCTATATATCTCTAGTAAATGTAGAAGTCACATCATCATTTTATGACACTGGACCCTCACTCTCATGTAGGATAACAAATGAGCTAACTCATTACTTTCCGTCGCATAAAATATATATACTTTCTCACCTATGGACTATTAGTCCACTCGACCGAGGGACGCGGTCATCAACTCTATTAATTTATACGCATTGTTTTTTTAACAAAAAGTTATAAATCTTTTACTTGAAGTAAATGTGAGGACGGGATGCCTGAGCGTCTGTAGTTGTCCTCGGCATGGCGTGGCATCACGGCGTGTAGTTTTTCTACTCTGACGTATTTTTGAATACGGAGAAAATGTGGGTCGTGATAGTTGGTATCAGAGCCAGGTTTTGCAAGAGGGTTGGTTGGTTTGACAAGCCAGTCGAACAACTTCCCCTTAAGCAAAACTCTAATCGTATCATTACATTGCATACACACACCAATATGTCATCAGTAGATTTTGATGGAAGCACGAACACTACACTCATAGCATGATAAGAAGTATACGGGGCATATTATGTAGTATGGGATGCATAATATGTGTTTGTATATGGATCCACCATAGGTGGCAACATGTGACGGTTATGTAGTATGGGATGCATAACCATCATCACATTGATGCCCATTAGCGCGTTTTCTTTTCTTCGTTACATACAATATTATGTAGTATGGGATGCATAACATTGTATGTGTACGCCGCTCATAGCATGCATTAAGGCTTTTTTTTGTATGCATAGCACTGCATACATAACATATCATTGCATAAGCATACGTGCCAAGTTAAAGATCTGCATGATGACATATATACACCCATGATTTGAGATGAAATTTATACATTCATGCATTCATATTATAGGCACAAGTTAGAAGCATAACATCATTTTATGATTTCCCAGAGCAAGGTAACAGCAAGAGGAAGTATCGGTTCTTTTCCGATCTGATCTGAGTTGTTCATTCCTGATCTGATCTGTGTCAGGGTATTCAAGTTTTCTAGCTTCAGTGTCTTAAGCTAGGTCCCTGATAAGTCTTTTGTTCGTATCGGTTAAATATGAACCCGAAACAATGTGTTTAGGGAATATTTTCCCAGTTTGTGATGTCTTAGGCAAAGTCTGACTAGATATTCGTTTGTTCTGTCGAATGCTTCCTAAGCGCATTGCGACGAGGTCGACTCCCCAGTTAGAGGGTGAGTCTTCTGGTGCCCAGAGCGAAGCGGTGATCGAAGCGCTGAGGCAAAGTAATGAGACCCTGGCAAGACAGATGGTGGACATGCAGTCCCAGATGCAATCGTTGTTGGTTGTCGTCGTCGGGCAGCAGACCAGAGCGTAGGGCCCTACTGTGGACCAATCTGTTCCTACTCCCCCTGCTGCTCTAGTTCCCCCAGTCGCGCTGCCGCCTGAGATGAATTTCATTTCTCACTTCCAGCGATTAGGACCTCCTTCGTATGACGGTAGGGTAGACTTCATGGTATTGGATGACTGGATTATTGCCATGGAAGAAATGTTTTCCTACTCTATCGTTTCTCCCGATCAAAAGGTGATGATTGCAGCATATCAACTCAAGGGTCTTGTGAAAAGTTGGTGGACCAGAGAAAAAGAGAACCTTTCTGATGGGTGCTCGTGGGAATCGTTCAAGAGTATGTTACTGAAGAAGTTCCTACCATCGGTCGAGCGAGACCGCCTAATGAATAACTTCTTACACCTGAAGCAGAGGCAACTCACTGTTGGTGAGTACGAGGTTGAGTTTGGCAAGCTCAGTCGTTTCGCCCCAGATCGGGTAGCATCTGAAGAAGGCAGAGTGAAGCGCTTTCTGGGTGGTCTGAGGTATGACATCCAGTAGTTGGTTAGCACATACAAGTCTGAGACCTTTGCAGAAGTAGTCGAAGCTGCCTTAAAGGTTGAGGCGATAGAAAATGCGAAGAATCGGGGATCACTTGCAAAGAAGGACAAGAGGAAATCTGACGATGGAGGAAGTGAGAGGGCATCTGGCCATGCAGTGAAGAAGGATCGAAGAGAGGCGTGTAGCTTCTGTAGTAAGCCAGGGCACCCTTTCGATAAGTGCTTTAAGAGATTGGATGCGCAGAAGCTGTCTCAGGTGCATGCGATCCAGGATGCTCCCAAGGGGGGTCCTGTTTGTTCATTTTGTCAGAGGAGTGGGCATGATGTGGCCCATTGTCGCAAGAAGGCTGGAGCCTGTTACCTCTGTGGCCAAAAATGGCACATGAGGGCTAACTGCCCGCAGAGCCAGCCTGCGCTGCATGCAGTTCCATTGCAGACTTTACCGCCACCCCCGCCTCTCGTGGACAAGGGCAAAGGAAAGTTGAATGTGGTGACCAAGGAGGAAGCCCAATCTTCGACTCAAGTGATCGCAGGTTAGTCTCTGACTCGGCTAGTAATTTCATTTAGTGGATTTATGGTTTCCGCATATTAGTTGTGCGCGCTATGTGTTTAGGTGAATTTAAGGTGAAGAATAAGTGGGCGCGCGTTTTGTTCGATTCGGGTGCTACTCACTCTTTTGTGGCAAGGATTTTTGTAGACCAACATCGTTGGGCTCTCGACCAATTAGACACCTTCATAAATGTCAAATTTCCTCCAGGAGAGTTGGTGAGGTCAAACCAGGGTATCCAAAAATGCCCCATCTCCCTAGGCGGATTTCTAGCATTTGTGGATCTGAAGGTGCTAGATCTGGTAGACTTTGACATGATTTTGGAAATGGACTGGTTGTCCAGCTATGATGTCGTCATTCAGTGCAAGCACAAGCACATGGATTTTAAAGGTAGCAATGGCCAGCCCATGAATGTGTATGGTTTGCCGCGTCAGGAATCTATGATCATTTCTGCGGTACGTGCTCGCAAATTTCTAGAGTCTGGCTGTGATTCTTTTCTTGTCTCCGTTTCTATTCTGGCAGCTGCACCGGTTGAGCCTCGGGTAAAGGATGTTCTGTGGTGTGTGAGTTTCCGGATGTTTTTCCAGTTAGCCTTCCTGGACTTCCTCCTGAGAGAGAGGTGGAGTTTGTTATAGACCTCGAACTAGGCACTCGCCCTATTGCAAAGGCACCGTACCACATGGCGCCGCGTGAGTTAGAGGAGCTGCGTACTCAACTGGATGAGTTATTGCAGTGCGGTTTTATTAGACCCAGTTCTTCCCCCTGGGGTGCACCAGCGCTCTTCGTGAAGAAAAAGGATGGAACGATGAGGCTATGCATTGATTATCGAGAGCTAAATAAGGTAACAATTAAGAACAGATATCCGTTGCCTAGGATCGATGATTTGTTCGATCAGTTGCGGGGTAGCTCCGTGTTCTTGAAGATTGACCTCCGTTCAGGTTACCATCAGTTGAGAATCCGGGAGTCAGACATTCCGCGAATCGCTTTTCGTTCTCGTTATGGTCACTTTGAATTTCTGGTAATGTCAGGCTTTTCTGGATAAGTTCGTGGTGGTATTCATTGACGATGTCCTAGTATATTCTAGAAATGCAGATGAGCATGCCTTGCACTTGCGCTTGGTCTTGTCTACTCTGAGGGAGCATATGCTGTATGCGAAGCTTAGAAAGTGTGAGTTCTGGATATCTCAGGTGTCATTCCTAGGACACATTGTAAGTAAGGATGGTATCTCAATGGATCCTGCAAAGATAGCTGGGGTCTTGGATTGGAAGAGACCTACATCGACTAAGGAGATAAGGAGCTTCTTAGGGTTGGCAGGTTACTACAAAAGATTTGTGGAAGGATTCTCTGTTCTCTCTGCGCCGTTGACCAGGCTTACGCAAAAGTGCGCAGCTTTTGTTTGGAGTGATGCCTGTGAGGAAGCATTTCAATAGCTCAAGATGCGTTTGTGTTCTGCTCCCATGTTGGCATTGCAAGTGGAAGGAGTGGAGTATGTTGTTTATGTGGACGCCTCGGGAGTTGGACTCGGTTGCGCGTTGATGCAGGACGGCAAAGTGATTGCGTATGGATCAATACAATTGAAGGTGCATGAAAAGAATTACCCTATGCATGACCTGGAATTTGTTACCGTCATTTATGCCTTGAAGTTGTGGAGACATCGTCTGTATGGATTGTCGTGCAAAATTTATTCGGACCACAAAAGTTTGAAATATGTCTTCACTCAGAAGGAACTGAATTTGCGCCAACGTCGATGGTTAGAGTATGTTACGGACTATGAAGTCGATATCCTTTATCATCCCGTCAAGGATAATGTTGTAGCAGATGCGTTGAGCCGGAAGCCCGCACACTTCTTTAACCTCTTAGTGCAATCCCTTATTGAAGAGTTCTTACTCATGGACATAACCGTAGGGATTAGCGCTTCGCCGAGTAGCCTAGAGGTTGTTGAGCCTTCGTGGATTACTCTCACTAGGCTATATCAGAAGGACGATCCTGACTTGTAGCACCTCCACAGTAGAACTGAGAAAAGGGAATTACCTGACTTTATAATTGACGACGAGGGTACCCTAAAGTACCGTGGCATATACTGTATTCCCGTTGTTGGGGACATCCGATCAAAAATATGCAGTGAAGCGCATGGTTCCAGTGTTGCATATCATCTTGGCTCCACGAAAATGTACAGAGATTTGAAGCAGATTGTTTGGTGGTCAGGCATGAAGAATGACATTGCAAGATTTGTATCGGAATGTTATACTTGCCAGCGTGTCAAGGCTGATCACAGAAGGCCGGGTGGTATGTTAACGCCCTTAGATATACCGAGTTGGAAATGGGAGAGTTTATCCATGGATTTCATAACTGGTTTGCCTAGATCTCCCCGAGGGCACGATGCAGTGTGGGTTATCGTGGACAGACTAACCAAGTGTGCCCACTTTGTGCCTTTCAAGGTTAGTTATTCCATGGAAAAGATAGTCGAGCTTTATCTAAACGATGTTATCATACTTCATGGTGTATCTACGAGTATTGTGTCAGATCGAGACTCCCAATTCATGTCTCGTTTCTGGCAAAGCTTACAAGGAGCTCTAGGTACTTACTTTAGGTATTCTACTGCCTATCATCCTCAGACAAATGGTCAGACGGAGAGAGTGAACCAGATCATGGAGGATATGATTAGATGCTATATTCTGGACCATGGTGGGGCTTGGAATAAACGCCTCGGATTGATGGAGTTTGCGTACAATAATAGTTATCAGGAAAGTTTGCAAATGGCGCCCTTTGAAGCTTTATATGGAAGACGTTGTCGAACTCCCCTGTTTTGGGCAGAAGTTGGCGAGAAGCCGTTGCTCGGACCGGAAGTGCTGGAGGATATGAGTACTTCAGTAATGCATATTCGTGAAAAGCTAAGGTTAGCTCAGGAGCGATACGAGAAGTATGCAAACCAGCGCAGAGTTGATCTGGAGTTTGCAGTTGGAGACATGGTCCTTCTGAAGGTCTCTCCGATGTCGGGTGTTAAAATATTTGGAAGAAACCATAAACTAGATCCCAGGTATGTGGGGCCTTTTCATATTCTGGAGCGCATTGGAGTTTCTGCCTATAGACTAGAGTTGCCTGATTCTTTCCCTGGTGTTCACGACGTGTTTCACGTGAGCCAGTTGTGAAAGTGTGTCCGTAGTGATCGGCATGTCCTCGAATCAGTACCCCAGTTGCTGCCTAATCTCTCGTATGTTGAAGAACCTGTCTGTATTCTGGAGACGCAAGACTGTGTGCTAAGAAAGAAAATAATTCCAATGGTTAAGGTTCTCTGGAGAAATCAGGATGCAAGAGGTGCAACTTGGGAATTGGAATCCGCGATGAGAGAATCTCATCCTCAGCTGTTCTCCTAGTCTCCCTGGTTAGTATTCTAGTTTCAAGAATTCTTCTGTCTTATCTCATTCTCTGTCCTCTTATTTTGTTCGTGTTCCAAGTTTCGGGACGAAACTTCCTTTTTGGAGGGGTGACTGTAACGCCCATGTTTTTCGGCATTATTTACTCCTCTTGTTGATGTCATAATGACGTAAGGGCGTTACTTTAGCGTGCAGTTGATGGCGCGTCGCCGATAGTGCGTTTTCGCGTCTTTTCGATTCAGTCGGCTGAATTCATGAATCTTTGGCGGAAACGGAAAATTTCACATTTGGAAAACTTAATTGATTGATTTTTGTCATGCTCGTCCAGTTTCGTCACAACCCGAGCATTTTTGGAGTCTCGGCGCGCGGCCGAAGTTTTGGGTTTTGTTTTTGTTCGCCGCATGTTTTGGCGGTTAATGTCTCGGGAATGACTCGTAGAATTTTGGTTTTCACTTCGTCGTTGTGTCCGTAGCTGCAGTTTTCGCCTACGGCGTGAGTTTCGTTTAATTCAGCGCGTTTGAGCCTTTGTTTTGATCTCATAGTTCCTTGTTCAACTATCTGAACACGATATTTGCTATATTATTTACTGCTTGATTTGATTCTCGGGAAGTCCTTTTAAAGGCTTGAGATTTCGTCGAACCAACCTTATTATGTTTGATTTTATTTTATTTTATTCTCTGGGTGCTGTCTGGGTTCGACGATCGTCGAGCGGAGCTCGACGATCTCTTTTCCTTTGTGGTCGCTGTCTGGGTTCGACGATCGTCGAGTGGAGCTCGACGATCGCTTTTCCTTTCTGGTCGCTATCTGGGTTCGACGATCGTCGAGCGGAGCTCGACGATCGCTTTTCCTTTCTGGTCGCTGTCTGGGTTCGACGATCGTCGAGCAGAGCTCGACGATCGCTTTTCCTTTCTGGTCGCTGTCTGGGTTCGACGATCGTCGAGCAGAGCTCGATGATCGCTTTTCCTTTCTGGTCGCTGTCTGGGTTCGATGATCGTCGAATGGAGTTTTTCCTTTTGTTCGACGATCGTCGAGCTGAGCGGTCTGGTGTCGACACGATTGTGTCGACACCGCTGAGCTGAGCCGTCGGGTGTCGACATAGCTGTGTCGTCACCGCTGAGCCGTCGGGTGTCGATACAGTTGTGTCGACACCGTTGTGCCGTCGGGTGTCGACACAGTTGTGTCGACACCGTTGTGCTGTCGGGTGTCGACACAGCTGTGTCGACACTACCGTCGGGTGTCGACACAGTTGTGTCGACACCGCCACGCCGGTTTTGTTGAACCCGGTCTTTTTTGCTGTTGAGTATTTATACTTTCTGCTTCTTCTTAATCTTTAAGCCGACCTAGAATTTCTCCTGCCTTCCGTACCAGAGCGGCGTGTGAGGAGAAGGTTGTCCGTCCGTGTTTCTTCCAGTGACCACCGACAGAGCTCCGGTGCTCGGAATTTCCAACCGATCGTAGATCTGGAAAGCTCTCGTCGAGAGCTGCACCCTCGTGGTAATTTCTTCCTCGTTTCTCGAGATTTTCTTGTTAGGGTTTTCGGCCCTAACCGTTATTTCGGACATTTTCGTCCAAATTTCGGCTCTTATTGCGACGTGTGGAGATTTGGAGAGTTTTTTTCCGGTAAATCGAGGCAAGTGGTGTTCTTGCTCTCCCTCTTGTTCTTGATTCTAAATTTTTGTCCTTTTTTCTACACTTGTTTGAGTTTATTATGTTTCGATTGTTGAGATACTTGTCCTGAAATCCTAACTTTACCCCCCCCCCCCCCTCTATTCATGGAATTGTGACTTGATGTCCCTAAAGCCTTAACCCCAAAATTCTAGTCCATTAAATTGGTAAACAAATTGGTTGTCGTTTATGATGAATAAAAAACAAATGAACCCTGCTTGTATAATTATGTAACTAAAGGAACTCAGATGAACTGTGCGTGTTGGGGTCCTCCCTCGGCATAGTGTTTAATACTCAGATGAACTGTGCGCGTTGGGGTCCTCCCTCGGCATAGTATTTAATACTCAGATGAACTGTGCGTATTGGGGTCCTCCCTCGGCATAGTGTTTAATACTCAGATGAACTGTGCGCGTTGGGGTCCTCCCTCGGCATAGTGCTTAATGCTCAGATAGACTGTGCGCGTTGGGGTTTCTCCCTCGGCATAGTAATTATTAATGAAAGATTGAACTTCTGTTGCTGGTGCTTGTTCTGTCTTGTTAATGTGTTTAGCCTTTCTTGCTCGGCTAGTTTTACTGTTGCTTACTTTTACTCTGCTGACTGTTTTGTTGCAGTCGCTTTTCATTCTCCTTCACGTTGAGGTTTGTGTAGTCTGCTTTTACTCTTACACTTCTTGTGACTTGCTTCTAAGGTGTTCTTCTTTTGAATGCCTCAGGATCAGAGCTGTAGCAGGTTTAGCTGACAGTGTTGGGCTTCTGGTGCTGCTGGTGTCTGCGGCCATTTGATTCCACCTCTAAGCTTGAGGTAGTTGTCTTTGTTTAGACTTGTCAGATTTCACTATGGGTTTGTGTCAGTTGTTGACGCCCATAGACTTTGACTTTTTTGTGATGGACTACTTGCTGTTGTTACTACTGTTACTTTTTACCTGATTGTTCTTGCTCTCTGGGAAGGATTTATGTTAGGATGCATTTAGTTATTTTAAAGTATACAAAACTGCATTCCGGAATATTGGCATGGCATGGCATGACTTCAACTACTAAATCTACTACTTTTAAGCGTACAAAAGATTTATATATATCTCTAGTAAATGTAGAAGTCACATCATCATTTTATGACACTGGACCCTCACTCCCACGTAGGAAAACAAATGAGCTAACTCATTATTTTCCGCCGCGTAGAATATATATATATTTTCTTACCTATGGACTATTAGTCCACCCGACCGAGGGACGAGGTCATCAACTCTATTAATTTATACGAATTGTTTTTTTTTAACTAAAAGTTATAAATCTTTTACTTGAAGTAAATATGAGGACGGGATGCCTGAGCGTCTGCAGTTGTCCCCTGCATGGCGTGGCATCACGGCGCCTAGTTTCTCTACTCTGACGTATTTTTGAATACAGAGAAAATGCGGGTTGTGACATCCAGGCCGCCAGTTAAGAATGGTGACCTGCCCCCAGGCTGCTAGTTAAGAGTGACGTCTTGCCTCCAGGCCGCCAGTCAAGAGTGGCGACCTGCCTCCAGGCGGCCAGTCAGGAGTGGCGACCTGCCTCCAGGATACCAGTCAGGAATGTCGACCTACCTCCAGGCCTCCAGCCAGGAATGGCGACCTGCCTCCAGACCGCCAGTCAGGAATGACGACCAGCCTCCAGGCCGCTAGTAAGCAATAGCCACCCGCTCTACCTCGCCAGCATGCGCGACCTGCCTCCGCAGTCCACCAGGTCGCCGATCCAGGCCGCCCAGTAGGGGCGGAAAGCCTTTCCCTCCAACAGATGGCAAGCATAAGGCGCGACCTGCCTACTCAGTCTGCCAGGTCGCCTAGTCGACCAGTACCACTGGCAGCTTGCGGACTCCGTCCCAGCCAAGGCCTTGCTCCAACACTAATCTCCTCCGCTGCGGGATGGGAAGACTCGTCCTTTAGTCCAATCCTTCAGTCCGCAAGCATCCATGACCCCAGCTCCAGCTTCTTAGCAGTAGTCGGTCTCATCTCCATCTAGCAGCTTAGGCGGACTTATTGCGCAGTCCGTTAATCAGCTTCCAGCACTCGCTTCCCAGCAGTGGGCGGGTAATCCCTCAGCTCGACCACTTGTGTGGGATCAATCAACACATCAGGAGTGGACTCCTCTCAATCTGCCAGCACCAGGAGCGGACTCCTCTCAGTCTGCCAGCATCAGGAGCGGACTCCTCTCAGTCCGCCATCATTAGGAGTGGACTCTTCCCAGTCCACCAACAGCAGAACCAGTTCTAGAAGGGTCCCAGACTGCCCGACCTATTGCAGACTCAGCGGACTCCCCTCTCTACTCGCACAAGTTACCGTCTCACTGGGGGTGACGTTATGGCAAGTCGTTACCTCCTCGGGCCTATAAATAAACCCCCTTACCTCTCATTCAAGGACATCTCCAAGAGACACATAGTCAGGCTCACATCGCTCTCATGCTCGAGGGCACCCGTCGACAAGCTCAAGTCTTCAGCCCCTGCAGACTCCCTTTCCTAGTCCACACGCTTTCTCTTCCCCTAACTGCGCGGCCTGCCGGCCATATTCCTCAGTCCGTGCGGCCTCCTCTCTGGCGCCTTCTTTCCTTAGCCGCCAGCTTCCCCATATGTATCATTTATTGCTTTCCATGTAAAGGTGTATCTCAAGCTCTAATATTCAATATTAATCAAAGGAAATCTCGTTGCAAGAGTGGCATTTAAGCCACGGCAGGCGAAGTCTGCTGTTGCCGCTGCTAGCGGCCCCCTTTCTTCTCCTAACCTCAACTCTCTCGGCATCAACCTGCAAGTACAACCGTCAAAGTAACTGTCTGCTCGACAGCTCCAGATCAACCTTCCCAACCAACTCCGCACTCGAATCAACACCCTTCTCTCCTCTATCCCCGCAACCCTTGAACGAGTGTTTGCTCCACTCTCGGGCACTCAGAAGCTTTCTCCTCTCCTCTATCCACGCAACCATTAACAACTTCACCTCATCACCCTGCCCGTGATATCGAACATACCATGTTTGCTGCTGGTGCCCATAACAGTAATCCTCTACTCTCTCCCCTCATCTGTTTTCATACATCAACACCCTAGGTGGGATGGAGATGAGGGAATCGATGTTCCTTCAGAGGAACACGACCTCAAAGTTCTTCCCCTGGAAGAACCCGCAGAGTTCGGCTTCATGGCCCCCTAGGCTAGGGGGTGGTAGCTCGCCTCGCTGAACTAGACAGACAAGAATGGGACGTTACCGAAGTCGGCCCTGACGAACACGAATTTCCTTAGTCAGTTGCAGCTCTTATTTACTGTCTCCCACACCTTCGCGTGGTTGCTGGAGAAGTAAGCGGTGTCGTCCTTGTTCTCCTGGAAGGAGATTAGCTTATGGAAGACCATGAGACTGAACTCGACCCGCTCCTCCCGAAAGAAGCAGGCGAACATGACCGCAATAGCTACCGAGTTAGGGGTCAGCTGGCCTAGGATGACCCCATAGTACTTCAAAATCTGCTGGACCTCGGGCCATAAGGGAAGCCGGAGCCCCGCATCGAAATGAGTGATGGGGATGGCGAGCTCCGCATCGGGGAGACCGTTGATCTTCTCCTCCTCCCCAGGTTGCCTCGCTTTAAACCCAGGAAGGACGAAGTTGCTGACCACCGTGACGAGCTCGTCCTCGATGAGGGTGGCAGAGAAGAAGGGTTAGTCGGAAAAAGTCCATGCACACTTGCTCCTCCCTTCAGCATCACCACCATTGCTGCCCATCTCGCAATCTGTTAAGCAGCCGGAATGTTGGAATTCTCATGGAAAGAGGCGGGCTGAGAATAACAGGAGTGGAGAAGATGTAGAAGGGTTTAAATGTGGTAGGTAGGATGAAGGGTCGTGGCCTATTTATAGAAAGAGAAAGGGGCGAGAAAACGTCCCATCAACGGGAAATGTGTGGATAGCAAAATGTGCCCTGACGCTTCTATATTTGAGTCTGCCACGAGTTCCTAGCTACTCGCCATAGTCCTGCGAAGACTGTACAGTAGCGGAAAAGTGGCGAGCGAGCCACGCTGGACCGTGCCCGCCCAAATGGCGAGCGAGCAATGCTGGCCCGCATCCGCCCAAGTGGCGTGCGAGCTCCACTGACTCGCGCCCGCAAGAGAGGTGAGCAAGCCAAGTCGGCTCGTGCCAATCTAAGGAGGGGGTAGGCGAGCAAGATAGCTCGCCAGCATTCGCCTAAGAAAAGCTAAGCAGTAACAACAGATGAAAAATAATTAATATACATAGGCCCATTAGCGGTCGAGCAGTGTCAAATAATAATTAAGAAAGTTCGGCACTCCGGAAGAGAAATAAAGTTCACAATTATGTCACGCAAGCGGATCCAGAGATAGGTTCGACCCGAGCCTGTAGGCCGATAATGAGGAAGGGGCGGGTGGCTCAGTATTAAATCCACTTCGACCTACCCTGCCTTCACACCCCAGAACGGGGTGGTAGGCGGGGGTAGTAAAACTCTTGAACTGCCAGCAGTTCCTGCTAGGCCAGGTCGACTTGTTTTGTAGCGTGCCTGAGCTGCTCCTCTGCTCGCATAATGTGTACTCCCAGAGTTGTCATCCTTTGTCATCTTTTGGGTGTCTCATGCTCTCTAAAACCGCGAAGCGCTCCACCACCTCTGCCTTGTCTTCATCCACCTTGTTGCATACCTCTCGCAACATCAGGGATTGCTTCTGGAACATCTGGGTCACATGTCTCTTCATTTCCTCAGTATCTTGAGGGTCACCCAAGTATTCGGAGATGCGGTATGGGGAAGGAGTAGGCGAGTACCCCTCACTGATGTCAACATCGGATGACGAGATGACATTGAAGCCTATAGAAATAAAGGTCAGAAAAAAAAAAGCAGACGGACAATCACAAGCAACTAAGCACATAAACTCACCCAGGGTCGACACATCCCCCATGCTGGTATGCAGGCGGGAAGTCCCTGGCTGGCCCTGTAAGAGCTCGCCTTCAAGAGCCGCAAAGGATTTTCTTATCCCCGATCGGGCTGGAAACTAAGGAACCTGCGGGGGCAGGTCGACAGCCCCTGGGATAAAGCAACAACAAGGGATCAGGTAAGGAGCAAACAAAGAAGAAAGCGGGAAAAGAGTCGACTCACCAGTAGTCGTTAGAGGAGCGGTCAGGCCCACGGGAATGGCATGTCCTGTAGCTACAAGGCTGGAGACCCACTCAAACACACGTGGGGAAGAGTGTCTCGGCTCCATTCCCCCGCCTCCATCCTCATGAGGTGCCTCCTGAGAAAAAGGAGAGATCAAAATCAGAATGACAGGGATCGGGCAATCGGCCCACGTACCTCATGGATATCCTCAGCACCGATCGACAGACTAGATGCGGGGGTTCCATTCGGGGGAGACTGCCGGATCATCTTTGCCTTCTTCGGCTTGAAGACAGGACTGAGCGACCCTCGCTCCACCCAAGGGGTGGCATCGATGACCTGCTCCCGCGTACCCTCCCAAATGGCCTTTAGGCGAGCTCGCATCTCTTCTGATATGAGCATCGCTCAGCTACAGTTGTTCATAAGGAAAGAAAAGCGGAAGGATGGGGGGTTTTCCCTTGAGCCTAGTGGTGTATTTATAACACGAATGTGGGACCCATCTTAAGATTCCCTCTAGCATAGTGTTACAGTATGGAGACCGGGTGGTCTGGCGGTCTGATTCTAGCAGATTGGATACCGCGCGGTCTGTCGGTTTCTCTCCATCAGTTCGGTAGTCGGACTATTGCTATTTGGTGTCCGGGCGATCTGGCGATCTGTCTCAGGTGTGTTAGAGACCAGACGGTCTGGCGGTCTCCTATGGTGGCTTGTTCTCTCCATCTGGTGGTTGTCAGACGGTTAGCCTATTCGTCTAACCGCGCGTCCTGTTCGGCTTCTTTTCTTGTTAAACCGCTTATACATGTAATTATTTAGTCTCACACTGCTTATTTGTAATCTCTCTCATCTCCTTCATTCTATAAAAGGGAGGTCATACCTTTGTAATACACACCTTTTTTGGATAATAAAATTTCTGTTATTCCAATTTCTGATTTTTACTTGTCAGTTCTCACATGGTATCAGCGGACTCGGTCTTTTCCGTCTGATTTGGTGCCTTCTTATGCCCGTGCGGATTGCCCTCTTCTTGTAGTCTATTCTTGCGGCCTCTTTTCCCTTACTTTTTGCTGCCCTTTATGTGTATGGCCTCTCTTCTCGCTCCATCTTTCTATCCGCGACCTGTTTTCGCGATTTCTCTGCCTCTTTTCTCCCCCGCGAACTCCTTCCAGTTCACGCGGTCTTCTCTATCTCTTATTTGTACGGCCTCCTTTTCTAGTCGCACAACCTTTTTCCCTCTGTTCTTTTCCCTTCTTTGTTGCTACCCTTTGTGTGCGCGACCTCTCTTCTCGCTCCATCTTTCTATCCACGACCTGTTTTCGCGATTTCTTTGCCTCTTTTCTCCCCGCGAACTCCTTCCAATTAGCGCGGTTTTCTCTATCTCTTATTCACACGGCCTCCTTTTTTTGTCGTACGAATTCTTTCCCTCTGCTTTGTTCTGCTTCTTGGTCGTGTCCTTCCTTGCCGCTGGTGTGTTGATACCTTGACCGCTACAGAACCTCTTCTTGTGTCCGCTGCGGCCTTCCCCGCCGTACGACCTGCTTGCTGGTCGCGCCGTCTCCACGACTTGTTGTTCGCTTGGCCTGTTTCTACTCACACGGCTTCTTATCTCTTCCATGGCTCTTTCCGGTCATACCGTGGATCGTTGTTGGCTGAAACATCCACATCTTTGCCCCTCTGGTAACTCTTCCGCCTCCTCATCCAAGTCGTCTGCCTCGATGGTCACATCATTAGGTAGTGCCCACATGGTTACTCAAGGTAAATGGTTGAGACTCTGGTGTGTATAATCATATGACAGGCAATCCTCAGTGCTTTTCTCTCCTAGAAACACATGATCGGTTGCCCCGGTCCTTATTGCAAGCGGCTCTCCCTCCCCGGTCCATGGGACGGGAGTGGTTCATATCACTCTGTCTCTTCACTTGGCGGACACCCTTTATGTGCCAAAGTTTCCGTGCAATTTATTATCGGTTACCTCTTTATGAAAGCAACTTCAGTGCTCCGTCACAATCACTCCAACTTTTTGTTCTTTTCAGGATCCGAGCTCTCAACGGATGATTGCTACTGGGACTGAGAGTCGCGGCCTCTACTTCCTCGATAATATTTCTGCTATATCTGTCTTCTCCTCCTCTACAAATCTTCTACAGTGGCATCTCTGCCTTGGTCATCCTCCTCCAGGGATTCTTTGTCAGCTTCTGCCCCACCTCCCTCCACACAGTTCTCCTCTCAACTACGACGCCTATCAGCTTGGAAAGCATCACCGTTCCTCCTTTCCGTCGAAGCAAGTTTGTGGCTCTACCCATCTGTTTGATCTCATTCACTCTGATGTCTGAGGTCCTGCTCCTACCCTCACCGTTGGTCAGGGTAGTTCTTATTTCGTTACCTTTATTGACAACTTTTCTAGATGTACTTGGGTGTATCTCTTACGAGATCGCTCTGAATTATTCAATGTATGGACATATTTTTATCACTTAATTCACAATCAGTTTGATGTTTCAATTAAAATCTTTCGCTCTGATAATGCTAAAGAGTATATTAGTCAAGCCTTTTCATCTTTCTGTATGCAACATGGGATTTTTCATCAAACTAGTTGTGTATATACCCCCCCCCCAACAAAATGGAGTGGCAGAATGCAAAAACCGCCACCTCCTTGATGTCGCTCGCACTCTAATGACGCAAATGCATGTCCCTCGCTCTTATTGGGGCTATGCAGTTCTCATTTCCTACTATCTCATCAATCGCATTCCCTCCATGGTTCTCCACGGTAAAATACCATTCTCCATTCTATATCCGGACAAGGATCCATTTTCTCTTCCTCTACGTATCTTTGGGTGCATAGCTTTTGTGCACGCTCCCTCCGCCACCCATGAAAAACTCTCCCCTCGCTCCACCAAATGTATCTTTCTGGGGTACTCTACCACTCATGAAGGCTATTGTTGTTTTGACCCCATTCTTCGAAAGCAGTTCGTCTCCGCCGATGTTATCTTCTTCGAGAATGCTCCTTATTTCTCTGCCGACTCCTCTCTCTTCACCATCGAGAATGTTCTCGCGGCTTCTGACTCTCCTATTGTTCCCTCCAACCCATTGACCCCTACCAAAGTTTTTCCACCTCCCCATCTCCATCATCTCCTCCTCTTTCTTCACCTCCGCTATCTCCCTCTTCTCCACCACTGTCTCCCTCTACTCCCGGGCCAGCCCTCTCCGCCACGGATGCTCTGGATGCTGAGGAACCCGCTGACCTAGATCTTCCCATTGCTCTTGGCAAAGTGGTTCGGGCGTATACCCAGCACTCGCCTGTTGATGTTGTTTCCTATGATCGTCTTACCCATTCTCGCAGGGCTTTTGCACTTGCTATCTCTGCCACTGCCACCATCGCGCCTACCAGGAGGCTCTTACTATTCCTCATTGGAAGGCTGTCATGGATGAGAAAATTACTACTCTCATTGAACAAGGTACGTGGACCCTTGTTCCTCCTCACTTAGGCACAGATGTTGTTGGTTGTCGCTGGGTCTTTGTGGTGAAGTTCAGTCTGGATGGTAGTGTGGATCGTTACAAGGCATGTCTTGTTGCCAAAGGCTTTACCCAGACTTATGGTGTTGACTATTTTGACACCTTCTCTCCAATTGCTCATCTTAGTACAATCAGGGTCCTCCTCTGTGTGGCTGTCAATAGGGATTGGCCCATTTTCTAACTAGATGTCAAGAATGCTTTTCTGTATGGGGATCTCTAGGAGGATGTTTATATGGAGCAACCTCTAGGTTATGTTACTCAGGGAGAGACATGTGTATGCCTACTAAAGAAAGCCATCTATGGCCTAAAGCAAAGCCCTCGGGCTTGGTTTGATAAGTTTAGCGGGATTGTGGCGGCAGTAGGTTTTACGAGAAATTCTGCTGATCACTCTTTATTCTTTCGAAAAACCTCCCTTGGTTTGGTGGTTCTTGCGGTATATGTGGATGATATTCTTCTCACTGGAGATGACCAGGCTGGGATAACTTTGACAAAGAAGCATCTTCGGCAACACTTGGTCACAAAAGATATGGGTTCTCCAAAATACTTTCAGGGGATAGAAATCTCTCCGAAGCCCAATTCCTTAGTCCTCTCCCAACACAAGTATGCTCTTGATTTGCTAAAAGAGGCAGGGTTGACTGGGGCTAAACCTGCCCGATGCCCCATGGAGACTGGAGAAGATAAAACTTGGACGGATGACTCTCCACCTCTTTCAAATGTTACGAGGTACAGACTTCTGGTTGGTAAGCTCATATATCTCACCGTGACCAGACCCGACATCTCCTATGCTATAGGCAAGGTTATCCAATCCATGCAAGCTCCTAGGGAGTGTCATCTACAGTCCGCCCTGAGAATATTGGAGTATGTTAAATTAGCGCCTGTGAAAGGACTACTCTTTCAGAAAAATGGTCACTTGAGGGTTTAAGCATACTCATATTCGAGCTATGTTGATGACAAAGGAGACCAAAAGTCAACATCGAGCTTTTGGACCTTTATGGGAGGAAACCTTGTGAGCTGGAAGAGCAAGAAACAGTCTGTCATCTCCAGGTCTAGTGCAGAAGCAGAATATCAAAGTATGGCGTCAACCACATGTAAGTTGAAGTAGTTACGGGCTCTCATGCTTGACTTAAGAGAGGTCTACAACTATCCTCTACCTATGTTTTGTGATAACAAGGCCGCTATATACAACTCCAAAAATCTGGTCTTCCATGAAAGAACAAAGAACATTGAAGTCTACTGCCACTTTATTCGGGAAGAGATTTTGAAGAAACAAATTTGTACTTTGTTTGTCACCTCCGAAAAGGAGTTTTCTGATATTTTCACCAAGCAGGTGTCCGCCTCCTTTTTCCACATTTGTGACAAGCTGGGCATGATCGATATATATATGCTCCAGCTTGAGGGGGAGTGTTACAGTATGGAGACCGGGCGGTCTGACTCTGGTGGATTGGAGACCGCACGGTCTATCAGTTTCTCTCCATCGGTTCGGTAGCCGGACTATTGCTTTTTGGTGTCCGGGCGATCTGGCGATTTGTCTCAGGCGTGTTGGAGACCGAACGGTCTGGCGGTCTCCTATGGCAGCTTGTTCTCTCCTTTTGGTGGTTGTCGTCAGTTAGCCTATTCGTCTAACCGCGCGGCCTGTTCGACTCGTTTTCTTGTTAAACCGCTTATACCTGTAATTACTTAGTCCCACACTGCTTAGTTGTAATCTCTCTCATCTCCTCCATTATATAAAATGGACGTCATACCTTTGTAATACACACCTTTTTTGGATAATAAAATTTCTGTTATTCCAGTTTCCAGTTTCTACTTGTCAGTTCTCGCACTCAGCAAGCACTCACCGAACACGTAGGGTTGGATGATTCTTTTCGAGCTTTGCAAAAGCTCAAAAAGAGTGGGGAATGTGTACAACCTCATGTTTGCCGAGTGGGTCTAACAAAGCAGAAGAGGGGCTCTCAATGCAAGTCGGCCTGCATCCGTTAGGAGGGGGAGAGAGCACAAGGGGCAGCCGACCTGCCTCCGCCATGCAGGCGAGCGGACCGCGCGAGCCGACTCGCTAGCCCGCCTTTTTCCTAAGTGAGCCCAGGGCAGGACCGTCGACCCGCCTCCATGGAAGGGGCATGTGAGCCACAGGTGCCCGGCTCGCGCTCGCCTAAAGAGAAAGGCGAGTTGCGAGTGTGGGGCCGCGTCCGCCCAATTAAGTGGAGAGGTTATCCTGATTTCCCCCTATGAGTAGGGTATGAATATCACGTGGTTAATATAATTTGGTCTGTCAAATGTGATTAGGTCTGTAATTAGCTCCTTAGAATAGCGAAGTTTCATAGTTGGCAGACCTCCTTTTGACTACATATAACCGTTCAGAACAGCGGAGTTGAGCTATTTGCAGGTCAGACTTGGAAATCTATAAATAGACCCAAGGGGTACCTCAGAGTGCAAGCCCTTTCAGTTTTCTCATTCTCTTGTCATACAGCGCTTTCTGAGGTACCCTTAGCTCAACATTAGCTAAGGAGGGGAAGCGCTCTAAAATCTTCCGGGTGTGTGGTGGGACCTCCATGTTGGAGCCTTGGCTCAGTTTTAAGTTATAAGTCTTCAGTCAATCAAGCTCGTTAGGAGAAGAAAGTGTGCAGTCGCCCCTTCCCTAATGATCTGAACTCCACAGAAGCTGGTTTTCGGTTTCAACATGATGATGCATATAAATGTGTGGGCTGACAAATCAAAAATAACAAAAAATTTATTAATTATCTGGTCAATAAAAAGAAATCATGACATTCTGTAAGAGTATAAGTAATTAAACATAAAATAAAGAACTGCAAAAAATTAAAATTAATTTTAAAAAAACATAATAATACTTGAGATATGTCTTGAGATGTTTTAGGTGTAAGTGCAACACTTGTGGACCTTACTATTCTAGTTACAACGATAAACACTTGCATAAGTTCTTCCATTTGATTCTTTGTACTAATCAATTCTGCTTATTGCGCTTGATGTTATTAGCTAAATATTTTTTGGTGTTGTCTCATAAATTCTTGTTGTTGCTGGTGTATATATTTTTGTTGTTGGTTTATTTTTTCTTAGACCATAACCTTCACATCTTCAAAACGAACTGATGATCTCCTCTCGCTCTGTCTATCATCCTTGAAAATTTTTAATGGTGAAAAACTTACCACTAGCTCTAACCCTTCCCGGATATTCTTTGCCTAAAACAGAGGCAAGAATGTCATCTCTTCCCTTTGACACTCTTTCAACATTCTAAGTCTCTTGGCTCGACAACTCATCATAAACAAAAAATAATAAATGTTAATGCAGATAAGAAAATATAAAAAAAAATATTATTATTGATAATTTACAAATGATACATTTACATTTACAATTTTACATTTCAAATCAGCTGCATCTTTATTAATGTATTCACTAGTTTTTCTTTTGTGACTAGCTTTCCATAACTCCTCACTTGGAATTAGTGTAGTTGCACCTTGTTCAATCTTGACAATAAAATGAAAATAAATTATTATTTAAATTATTGAGAAAACCAATTTTATATTACAGATACTGGAGAGAACTTGTGTCATCTGTTTTTTCTAATGCAAAATAACTCATTCAGAAAATAGTTTGAAAAAAACTTGTGTTTTTACTCTCTTTATATTAACCTTACTTTTCTCCTATACAAATAAATATTTATTAATGCTTAGATTGTTTACAAAGTAAAAAAAAAGAAATAGAACATTGAATTTAATAAGAACATATCATATATTCTTGAGTGGTGCGATGATTGACAAAAACTCTCCAATCTTCAGGATTAATAAAGTTATACTTGAGATGTACACTGTGTCGATGCTCAAAATCAACATTCTTTACATAAGTTGCAAAAAGTTTTGATTACCAAATCCTCCAACTTTCACCTATATTTTTACGTAATACATTTCGAAGACTATCAGTATTATCAAAATAAAGTTGAAAATAATAGACAATATTTATTACTACACATGCGTTTATTTCTTCCCATAATTAATTCTTAAGGTGTTTATTAACTTCCTTTCATCCAGCATATCTAATTGGCATATAGTACTTCACAAGCGTACTCATAAAACTCATTAATTTATTTGTGTTAGTCCTAAAAATTATGCGGTTATCGCAACTCACAAAAATATTAAGCTTCTTCCCCTCTAGCCTAAGCTTATTCAATTCAACCATTTTAATGGTGTCTCTTGTTGATTTTGATGAAGATCTTTTATCAACCATTTTTTTGTAATAGGAAAAATTTAAGTCATAAACTTTGAAGTCTGAACCAAACATCCTAATCCATCCAAAAACCCTAAACAAAATACATAAAAAGAATTAAAGAAGCGATATTATAAATACTAATGCGCTGTCTGGTATCTTAAGATTTTTGAAAAAGAATCACCAGATCAAACCAAATGAAGGCAAAAACTTTCGCAAGAAAATTGCCAGAATGTTTTTTGCACATAGCAGCGGTGGTAAAAAGTTATGGTGAAATATAAAGTTTGGTTTTTACGATAATAAAAGACTATGGGTTTTCAAAATAACCACAGCCTAAGTTTACTTAATCATTCATACATTTGCATTCAAAATAGGGTTTATACTGTTTTTTTTTATAAAAACTGCAGTCTATATATACTTTAGACTGTGCTTTTTAATAAAAACAGCAGTCTATTCTTCTTTGTCTTATAAGTTGGTCAAGACGTCCAAAGCCTCGTACATATTCGGGCGCCTAGACGCCTAGACGTCGCCTGGGTGAAACCTAGGTAACGTCATGACAAGAATGTTTTCATCCAGGTCAACTATGATTTCATAGCGCTGAAACGATCATCAAGGGTAATGATCATTCTCATTGGTGCTTGAACGTGCTAGTCCTTTATGTATAATATACTTTCATGAAAGCGCTTTCACTTAGTGAAAAACGAGGACTTTCAATAATTTGATGTTGTGCATCCCTGATTTGTATTGTATATTGAGTCCAGATCGAAGTACAAACAAAGGCATGTTATGTAAAGCTCATCTGCGGTAAGTTGGGCCGGATTGGTGAAGTTTAATTTTGTGTGCCAGAAAAGACTCAGTGGAAAATTGTATATTATTTCGGGTTTTGGTTATTTGCAGGGTACTGTAGGGATTACTAGAGTCTAACTCCATAAAATACCCGAGATTGTAACAGAATTGCCATTATGTTGATATCACCCGACGATAGTGGCTATCGTTGGCGATAGCTCTCAGTGAGCAATGGTTGTGGCCGTGAAGCATAAATCTAGGAGACTAGGTGCATATCATAGAAAGCTAAAGGGCATGTTGTGTCTAGCTTAGGTGGCCTTGTGTGCCGACCGTACGAGATAACGTTGGTTATCATATTAACGGGTCGAGGTGAAGTCGTACCCACATCGTGACAACATGATTTCGATGATTTGAGCACAGGCAAAGCTGATCCAAACCCGTCCCATACTAGTCAGTGAAAAGGTAGCTCCTCGGTGCACCATTTGATATTGGGGGAGTTTGTAAGGAATTGTGGCCTTGACAGCAAAAGCTCAATAACTGTATAAGTGAATGCTACTTAGAACAGGGGTGGGACTTGTGGAGTATGTCGAAAGTGTGTCATGAATGCACGAAACCTATGGTTGTGGTGCTATTGTTTGTGGTGATTGTGCAATATTATAACTGATATATTGCTTGCTTGAAGAGAAGTGCCACCTCCCCGAGAATGGGGTGGGTCGTTATGATTTTGGTCAGCTAAAGTTTACCGTGTTTGTTTTGTCACATCTTGGTGGAATTTTTTGTGTAGGTGCTAGCAGGAAATAACGGACTGAAGCCATTTTGTTGTGTTGGCCCTAAAAGCCCAAGTATTGTATTTACTGCTTTCATGTGTTGTCAGCCTGCGTGTTGGGTACATTGGAAAATATGTACCAGATTTGAAGAAGCCTCACCCTACTCAATGATATACATCAAGGTGTATTTGATGTGTTTTGAGTTTATATGTGCAGGTTAAGTAATTGCAGGAAATGCAGAAAATTTCTAAGTCCATGTGTCGACACCTAGAGAAGCAGTGTCGACACTTATGAAGACTTGTGTCGACACTGGAGAAAAGCTGTGTCGACACTTGGAGTAGATTGTGTCGACACCAGGAAAGGCAGAGTCGACACCAGAAGAAATGTGTCGACACATACAGGTGCAGTGTCGACACACTGTGAAGAATTGTCAACATAAATTGTGTCGACACTTAGAGGCAGTGTCGACACCCAGAGAAGCTTAGTCGACATCAAATGTGTCGACACCAAGAGGCTGTGTCGACACTCAGCAAGCTTCAACAAAGTTAAAGTAAAAGAAGTACTTGTGTCGACACAAAGGAGATGTGTCGACACTCAGCAAGTTTCAACACAAGAAGGCATGTGTCGACACAAAGGAGATGTGTCGACACACAGCAGAATTCAACTAAGTGTTAAAGAAGAAGTACTTGTGTCGACACACAGAATCAGTGTCGACACATTCAACAGAAGGCTTGTGTCGACACACAGAATCAGTGTTGATACATTCTGAAGAAGCAGTGTCGAGAAGCTGTTACAACAACACAAGGAGTTGTGTCGACACCATCAAGGCTAGTGTCGACACTTAGTTCACTTGTGTCGACACTTAGTCTATTTGTGTCGACACATAATGAAGATCAGTCTCGACACTTTCAGACAGAGACAGTATTTTCAAGAAGTGACTGGATGACTTGACAGCTGCCATTTTAACCGGTCTACTGCAACTGTCAGAGCTGTCAGAAGTTCGTTAGAAACCGGATCAGCCGGTTACCTTGGAGGAAGACTATATAAAGGCATTTCTCCTTCAACAGAAAGGGATCGAACAATCAACAACAAATTGAGAGATCAGAAGATCAATCATTGCAGAATACAGATCCAGAGAAAACTGTAAATCAGTATTTTGAAGAAATTTCAGATTTACTTGGAGAGAGAGAACTCCAGTAATTGAAATCAAGAAAGAGATTTGTTTAATCAGATCTCTTAAGGAGCAGGTTCTGAACCAGACTGCAAAGAAAGATCCAGATTTAATTCTCCATCTTAAGAAGGAAGTTGCCAACCGGTCTACTTCAAGAAGATGACTTTTACTGAGTTCAGACTCAAGAAGCCTTGAAGAAAGCAAAGACAAAGTTGATCTCAGGAATCAGTACTATCAAGAACTGATCAAGAAGGTTACCCTCTTCATTCTCTCAAACAGAGTGGTGATCTAAAACTTGTTATTATCTTTTTGTAGGATCCTAAGGGATCTGAGTTGTAAGCCTAAATTTATAAAGGCTGAGGTAGGGCTTTTGAGCCTGAGTGTAGGAGAATCTATTCTCTAAGTGTAGGCCTTGTTGAAGGCTGAGGTAGGGATGTTTAGCCTGAGTGTAGGTCTTGTTGAAGACTGAGTGGTAGTGTTTTGTGCCTGAGTTGTAGGAGTGGGGACACTCTGAGTTGTAGGAACCTGGTTTGGGGTTCTGAGCTGTAGGATCTGAGGATCTGAGGAGAAGTGCAGAAGTTAGGCCGAATCTAGTACACTACTAGATAGGCGAAGGGGGAAAGTGGATGTACCCAGACCTTGGGGAACCACTATAAAATCTGTGTGCACTCTGTGTTTGATTATTTCTGTGATTGCTGAGCTAGTTGTGCTGAATAGTTGTAGAATATTGCAAATACAGGTTTAATTGTACAGAGTTTCTGCCTTAAAATTAAAAAGAAAAAGTACACCTATTCACCCCCCCCCCCCCTCTAGGTGATTAGGCACTAATTCTTTCAAGTGGTATCAGAGGGAGGTTACTCAAAGAAGGACTTAACAGTCAGAGTAAGATCCTTAAGGCAGATTTAAGAATCAAGAAAGAATCAAGAAAATGGGTTCTAGTGAGAATCACAAAGAGCTGGGGTCAATGAAATTGTCAATATGTAGAAAAGAGATATTTGGCATATGGAAAGAGAGGGTCAGACTCTTTATGGAAGCTTCTGACCCTAAGGATATATATTACAGTAAAAGAAGGCTCATATGTGCCAATGAAGATATCCATTCTGGATGCAAATCAGAAAACTCCCAAGGACTTTTCTGAAATGACTAAAGATGAAATCATCCTGGCCACTATGGACAAGAGAGCCCAGAATATCATTGTTAGTGTCATTGATGATTCAACATTTCAGAACTTAATTCATTGTAAAACCTCTAAAGAAATGTGGGACACATTAATAGTCTATATGGAGGGATCAGAGGAAGTAAGACAAGATAGAAAGTCAATGTTAAATCAAGAATATGAAAGCTTCAAACAAGGAAAGTCTGATAGCATTGCAGAATGTTACAAGAAGTTCTATAGGATAGTTAATGAGTTGATGTCCTATGAAAGAGTCTTCAGCAACTATAAGCTGAATGACAAGTTCTTAAGATCCCTGACTAAGGACTGGGACACAAGGGTTTGTGCCATTAGGGAAGTGGCCAAGCTTGCTGATATACCTCCTCCAACTTTGTTTGGAAAACTGCTATCTTATGAGATGCAGTTAATGGCTAGAAAGGAGGAAGAGAAGAATACTATAGTGGAGCACAATGAAAAGACTGTGGCCTTCAAGACTGAAGCCACTAAGAAGTATAGAAGCAAGTCTCCATCTTCACCTAAGATAATTGCTGAGGCTATCACAGATAATTCAGATAGCAAGGGTTCTGATAGCAGTGAAAGTGATGAAGATTTTGTTGCTTTTACTAGGCATTTTCAAAGATTTCTAAAGAAAAGGTAGTGGAGGTCTAAGCCTTCCACTTCTCAGCCAAAATATGACTACTATCAGAAGAGAAAGTCATCCAGGAATGATAGAAGCAGGTCCAAGCCAAGCAAAGCTACATCTTCAAAGATTGTGTGCTATTGCTGCAATAGACAGGGACATGTAGTGGCTGACTGTCCTGAAAAGAGGAAGGAGTCAGTTGACAAAAAGAAGACTCAGGTTAAGAGCAAAAGGGAAAAGTCCTTTGTTGCTAAGAAAGACAAGAGTCTGACAGACCAGTCATCTTCAGAAACAGAATCAGAAGCTGAAGCCTACATTGGATTATTTGCTGAAGAGGAAGAAGATGAGTTCATGCAGCTAATGAACTCAATTTATGAGCATGAAGACCATCAGTGCAAGGGATTGATGGCTATATCTGAAGGAGACAAGATCCAAGATCAGCCTGGACCAAGTAAGGTACAAAGTTGTTCTTCTAGTTCAATTTATAGTACTGAGTCAGAGTCAGATACATCTGCATCAAGTGATGTGGGTGGGTCTGAATCTGAAGGAGATATTCATCAGTTAATGGATGAATATAGGGAATTGTTGCAGGCCTTGAAGAAGAGAAAAACCTTGGCCAAAACTCAGGCAAAGGAGATTGCTAGTCTTAAGTTGGCTGCAACAGATTCAGAGAAGTTGTTAGATCAAAAACTGAATGAGATTGCCAGATTGAAAAACATAACTGTTATTCAAATGGGCACAATCAATTTCAAGAATGATCAGATTAGAAATCTGGAGGTTAGACTTTAGAAGGACAAAGAGATTGTGGCTAGCTTTTCTAAACCTAAATCTGTTTTACCCTTGATAGATGAGTTTGTACCTCAAAAGGGTAAGGCTGGATTAGGGTTTAAAAAACCTTCCTGGACTGCTAGGTCCAAATCTAAGGGCAAAGCCCCAGCACAAAACAAGAAGCCTGATGTAGATAATTCAGCCAGGGTAGTACCTAAACAAAGGTACAATATGTTTGAGTGCTGGTGTTGTGCCAAGATAGGCCATTTTGCCTTAGATTGTTGGCACAATTCAAGTGTCAAGGAGAGTAGCAAACTACCTGCTAGAAGAGCTACAGGTAGTTTTGTTAAAAGTCAGACTAACTTGCACCAAGGACTCAAGAGTTATTTGAGTTCTAAGGTTAAGTAATCTGTTTTGCAGGTGAGTCCAAGTGGCCATGCCCCTATATGGTACTTGGACAGTGGATGTTCCAGACACATGACTGGAACAAGGGGGTTGTTGAAGGACTACACACCTATCAAGGATGGCCCTAAAGTAACCTCTGGTGGTTCAGAAAAAGGAATCATCAAGGGATTTGGTAACATTTCTAGTGATCAGATTACTATCACTCAAGTGGCTTATGTAAAGGGTTTGAAACACAACATCATTAGCATAAGTCAGCTGAGTGATTTAGGATATGACATCTCATTTGTCAAGAATGGTTGTCATATCAAAAGGTCAAGTGATCAAAAGATCATTCTGACAGGATATAGAAAGAGGAATGTTTATTGTCTTGACTTTGTATGTGAGAACAATGTTTCTCCTATTTGTCTTGTAGCTGATGAGAGAGTCTCACATTGTGTTAAATGGCACAAGAGGCTGGCTCATCTTAACTATAAGACTATTGGCCAACTCTTTAGCAAATATTTAGTGAGGAATGGTCCTCAAGTTAAGTGTATAAAGGATGGGATATGCTCAGCTTGTCAAAAAGGCAAGCAGACCAAATCCACATTTCATAGCCTTGAAAACAAGGATTCTGTGAGGTGTCTATACCTCTTGCATATGGATCTATTTGGTCCTATGTCAGTTCACACCCTAGGTAGGAAGGTCTATACATTTGTGGTAGTAGATGACTATTCTAGATATTCCTGGGTATTCTTCCTAAGACAAAAATCTGAAACCCCAAGTATCTTTTATAGTTTTGTTAAACAAATTCAGAATGAGTTGGACAGTACAGTGGTCAAAATCAAAAGTGACCATGGCACTGAATTTCAGTCTGAAAGTATGACAAAACTGTGTGAAGAATTTGGGATTTTTCAGGAATTTTCCTCACCAAGAACACCTCAGCAAAATGGTATTGTTGAAAGGAAGAATAGAATATTGATAGAGGCTGGTAGAACCCTATTGAGTGACACTTCTCTCCCAGAATATTTCTGGGCTGAGGCAATAAATATTGCATGTCATGTGATCAATAGGGCTACTATCACCAAGTGCCACAAGAAGACTCCCTATGAGATTGTGAAGGGCAGAAAACCAAATTTATCCTATTTCAGGATCTTTGGTTGCAAGTGCTATATACTTAACAATGGCAAGTCTTATCTAACCAAGTTTGCTGTCAAATCCCAAGAGGGGATCTTTGTTGGGTACAGCAATAATAGTAAGGCTTATAGGGTCTACAACTTGATTACTCAAGTTGTAGAAGAGTCTATACATGTAGTTTTTGATGAAACAAGACTGATTAATAGTGAGTTGTCAAGTAGTGTATACAGCTCTACAGGTATAATTGAGAAGATGGACAAGATTACCATTACAGAAAGTTCTACTGCAACTCAGCAAGTGGAAGATGGTGGCTGCTGTCCAGGGGGAGTACAAGACTCTCTAGATGCAGAAGAAGACCAAGAGGTGCAGCTAAATGAAGAGGCTGGAGGTGTACAACCTGAAGACAGACTACCTCCAGCAAATAGACACTTAAAGGATCATCCAGCCAATCAGATAATTGGTGATCCCAGACAAGGAGTGCAAACAAGAAGCAGGAATCTGAGTACAGTTATTTACTCCAGTTTCCTATTACAAGTAGAACCAAAGAAATTTGAAGAAGCAGTTCTAGACTCTCATTGGATTGATGTCATGCAAGAGGAGCTGAATCAGTTCAAAAGATGCAAGGTCTGGGAGCTAGTTCCTAAACCAAAAGACCACAACATCATTGGAACTAAGTGGATCTTTAGGAACAAGTTGGATGAGAATGGAATCATTATAAAGAAGAAAGCTAGACTTGTTGCAAAAGGATATAGGCAGGAAGAAGGTATTGATTTTGATCAAACCTTTGCTCCAGTAGCAAGACTGGAGGCAATCAGGATGTTCCTTGTCTATGCAACATATCAAGGGTTTAAGGTATTCCAAATGGATGTTAAGTCAGCTTTCCTAAATGGAGATCTAAAGGAAGAAGTCTATGTAGAGCAGCCCTCAGGTTTTGTTGATTCTCTCAAACCTGAATATGTTTATAGACTTAGGAAAGCATTGTATGGGTTGAAACAAGCCCCAAAGGCTTGGTATGAAACCCTGTCTAGTTTCCTCATTGACAACAAATTCTCAAGGGGGAAAATAGACAAGACTTTATTCCTTAGAGAATCTAAAGGCAAGATTATCTTAGTCCAAATATATGTAGATGACATAATATTTGGGTCTACTGAAAGTAATCTTTGCAGAAAGTTTGCAAAACTTATGCAAGGAAAATTTGAAATGAGCAGTATGGGGGAACTTAAGTTCTTCCTGGGTCTCCAAGTAAGACAGACTGAAGATGAACTGTCCATATGCTAGTCTAAGTTCACCCTAGAGTTGATAAAGAAGTATGGTATGGAATCATCCACTACCATGAAAACTCCTATGGGGTCAAGCATGTCTCTAAGCAAAGATGATGCAGGGAAACCTGTAGATGAAACTTTGTATAGAGGGATAGTTGCTTCCTTACTGTATTTGACTGCTAGTAGACCAGATATCATGTATGCTATATGTGTCTGTGCTAGGTACCAAGCATGCCCTAAAGAATCTCATCTGACTGCAGTCAAAAGGATTTTGAGATATCTTAAGGGCACACCTTATCTAGGCCTTTGGTACCCTAGGAATGGAGATTTTGTACTGACAGGTTATTCAGATGCAGATTTTGCAGGCTGCAAGGAAGATAGGAAGAGTACTACAGGAACCTGTCAATTTCTAGGTGGAAGACTGGTGTCTTGGAGCAGTAAGAAGCAGACCAGTGTGGCCATCTCCACAGCTGAGTCAGAATATGTTGCTGTAGGAAGCTACTGTGCACAACTTTTGTGGATTCAACATCAGCTAGTAGACTGTGGTATTCAAGTAAGTAGAACACCTTTACTTTGTGATTCTACAAGTGCAATTTCTATAGCTAATAATCTTGTCTCACATAGTAGGACTAAGCACATAGAAATTAGATACCATTTTCTTAGAGAACATGTAGAAAAAGAGGACATTTCCTTAGAATATGTTAAAACAGATAATCAGATTGCTGATATGTTTACCAAGCCTCTAGATGAAATAAAATTCAATAAGTTTAAAATTGAATTAGGAATGTTAAACTTAGAATAGTTTAAAAAATTGGCCAAGTAAAATGGTGTCGACACAAGGAGTTGTCTGTGTCGACACATAGAAGTGGTGTTGACATTTCAGAGAAATGGTGTCGACACATCTAGACAGTCTGTGTCGACACTTCAAAGAAGTAGTGTCGACACACCCAGAGTAGGTGTCGACACATCCAGGGTGGTGTCGACACTTAGGATTAACATAGAATTCGTCGAGTGAAGTATCGACTAATCGTCGAGCGCAGATGTTTAAGTGTCGACACATATATTCTGTCAACTATATTTGTGTCGACACATAGTTGTCGAGACATTAGAAGTAAGTGTCGATAATTTTCAACAGTGTCAACACATTTAGAGTATTTTGACGCGCCTTTTCACCTTCAATTTTCGAAAGGTATAAATAGTTCTTCACCATTGTTTGTCGACACGCTCTCCATAGTTTCGAGACCAAACTTGTGTGTCGAGATCTCTCTCCTCTAAATTCAAGATTTCTCAAAACCTTAATGGCGCCTAAGCTCAAGGAGAACATCAATGAAGGATATGAACTAGTTCGACATGCCTTTGACGATGCAGAATCTGAAATTAAGGAGACAGTAACCCTAATTACAGAGAATGGATTGGAGTATCTGGTGTCTGAGCCAACCAAGATCTAGAAGAAGGAGGTACTCGAATTCTTTAGTGCAGCTACCCTTGATGAAACTGGACTCAAGATTAAGTCCACAGTCCATGGGGCAAAAGTAAAAATCACCCAGAAAAGTCTAAGAAAAGTTCTACATCTACCTAGAACTAAAGAAGAGGAAGATGTACCTGCATCAAGGATAAGGGAGGCACTGCAATGGTGTGGATTAGATTCAAACATGAAGATTGGATCAGTTATTAACAGGAAAGGGATGAACATGCAAGGAAAGTTTTTATCTGAAGTGGTAGGAAAGGTACTTCTGAGCAAGCCAGGTGGGCATGATAGAAAATCAGCTCACATGTTCAGTTTAATGACAATGATCATTTTTAAACTAAAAACTGATTGGTCAGCAGTGATGTTTGAAAAGATAAAGGAAAGTCTGAAGAAGCCCAATCTGGGTAGGATTATGAGTTTGTACTTGGCTGGAAGTATTCCAGAAGTCATGAACCAAGCTGCTGGTTCTAAGATAAACCACATGAGGAAAATGGACATCAGAATAATCTCAAGATGGGATAGGGTGTTAACTAAAGAAATGCCTACACCAGAGAAGGAAACACCTCAGAAGAAGAAGAAGAAAGCCATAGTGGCTTCTGAATCATCCAGTATCTCAGAGGAGAAAGTAGTTTTTAGTTCAGATAATGGAGAGGCTGGAAATACTGGAAGGTCACCAGTAAGGAATGAAGATATACAGAGGCAAGGGGAGCAACCATCTGCTAGCCCCATCCACCTGGATTCACTCCAGGGGGAGCCTCAACATGTGGAAGAGTCAACTCACTTGGATAGTGAACTGGCTACTCAAACAATCCTAGAGGTAATACATGAAGTTAATCAATTTATTTTCCATATTGAGGATGAAGTATTAACTGAGTCTTTAATTGATGTTGATCAGCAAACTCAGTTACATAGTCAACCACAAGATGTTGTCATGGAGGACACATCAGTTGCTGATAATGCTCCTGAGATAAGAGATTCTCCAGTCCCTACTCAACAGGAGTTTACTCTAGAAGAGCTATTCCCTGATTTATTACAGACTGATTTTCAGGGAGAGAGAGCAGCTTTTGAGGGGGAGCAGGTAGATCTTGAGGGGGAGCATGTTAGGTCTCAGGAGGAGACTGCAAGAAATGTAGAGGAGCAAATTAGAAATGAGAATGAGGAGCAAAGGACACAGGGGGAGCTACCAAGGACTGAGAAGGAATTGCCTCCTAGTCCTAAGGAAAGGGTAGACATTGCCAGTACTTCTGCTTCTGAGGATGAGGAAGCTGTTAGAGCTAAGAAAAGAAAGCTTATGGTTTTCAAAAGGAGAAGCCAGACCTACAAGAAAGCTTTACAAACTATTGCTCCACAATAAGCTCCAACTGCTGATTATAGTTCATTGTTGGTGGCTTTGCAGATCAAAATGGATGAGCAAAGGAAGGCTTTAGAAAAATATATGGATGAAGGACATAAATCACTTCAATTTGATCTGGCTCAAGACATAAAATCTATAAGATTTGAAGTAAATCAAAATAAGAAGGAAATGACTGACTGTTTTCATAAAGGAGGTAATGCAGTAGTTTATCTGGCCACTCATCAAGAGAAGATAAAGACACAGGTTGATGATATGGCAGTCAAACAAGGATATGTCCTGGAAAATCAGATTAGGATGAATGATAATCTGACTGCTTCTCATAATGCAATTGTTACTGAAATAAAGAAAATTGCAACTACCCCAACTACTGATAATTCTACAGCCAAGCCAGAGTTTATTCAGGAAAAGTTTGATAAGGATTTCCAGGCAGGCATAACTGCTGTAAAAACTGCTATTACAGATTCTCAAAAGGTTATTTCTGGACTACTGCTGAAGTTGAGGGGTTTTTATAAGGATGGAGTAAATTTTCTATATGAACAGATCAGATTCCAAAAGGATGATCTCAGAGATCATGTGGCTCGAGAAGTCATAAAGGGTGAGAGGGTGTTAGTCAAAGCAGGCTCTGACCATGCTAAATGGATTTCCAACAGCATCAGGGCTACCCTTGGATATCCACCCATGTGTGATGATGACAATGTAGCTGAATCTGGAATAAATCCTGCATATTTTGGAGGAGAACAAGCTGAAGTAGCTCAGGTGATCTATCCTCCTGCAGTTTTGAAATGATACATCAAGAAGTCCAATCTATGTATAGCCCTCCTGAGGGTAATAAGAATATTATTTTTGAGAATGTAGATATGCCTGTACCTGAGGAAGTATTGACTAAAGAGCAAGAAGCTCAACTGTCTAAGAAGAGGTTTAGAGAACAGGCAGAGTTAAGGCCTGATTTTGAACAGTGGAGCCCAACTTCTAGAAATATTATACTGACTGCTTGGAAAGTTGCAAAGGACAATTTTCTAGAGAGGGATAAATGGTACTCTGACCAAGAATGGAGAAAACATGAAGCCAGGCAAGAGGCTATTATATAGTACAGAAGAAAGGCTAAACTTGGGAAGCTACCTCCTAATGCACAGGAGCCTAGCAAGTATTTCCCTAAGCCTTATCATTATTTTGAAAGACAAAAGATAAGGGTTGAAGAGCTAAAGAAGGCAGATCTAAAAGGCAAAAAGTCAGCTGATGACATTGATGCCCTAGTTCAAGCCAAGATTCAATCAGGCAAGGGCATTGTCATCAAGGAGCCAGAGCAGCCTTAGAATAGAATTTTCTTAAGTTTACAACTTTATAATCTTTTGTGCTAAAATCCATGTAAGCTTTTGATTAAAGAAACGATTGGTAGTTGTAACAAAATAATGTTTAATGTTCAATCTGTTACATTGTTATTCTGTGAAGATTGTTTATACATGTTTCGTTTAGTATTTACCCTGTCATATAATGCTGTTATACATCATATTGTGTATTTGTTATGTATGGTGTATATCATTGACTAAGGGTTATGACTTCTCCAAATTGGGGGAGATTGTTGTGTACATTGGAAAATGTGTACCGGATTTGAAGAAGCCTCACCCTACTCAATGATATACATCAAGGTGTATTTGATGTGTTTTGAGTTTATATATGCAGGTTAAGTAATTGCAGGAAATGCAGAAAATTTCTAAGTCCATGTGTCGACACCTAGAGAAGCAGTGTCGACACTTATAAAGACTTGTGTCGACACTGGAGAAAAACTGTGTCGACACTTGGAGTAGATTGTGTCGACACCAGGAAAGGCAGAGTCGACACCAGAAGAAATGTGTCGACACACTGTGAAGAATTGCCAACATAAATTGTGTCGACACTTAGAGGCAGTGTCGACACCCAGAGAAGCTTAGTCGACATCAAATGTGCCGACACCAAGAGGCTGTGTCGACACTCAGCAAGCTTCAACAAAGTTAAAGTAAAAGAAGTACTTGTGTCGACACAAAGGAGATGTGTCAACACTCAGTAAGTTTCAACACAAGAAGGCATGTGTCGACACAAAGGAGATGTGTCGACACACAGCAGAATTCAACTAAGTGTTAAAGAAGAAGTACTTGTGTCGACACACAGAATCAGTGTCGACACATTCAACAAAAGGCTTGTGTCGACACACAGAATCAGTGTCGACACATTCTGAAGAAGCAGTGTCGAGAAGCTGTTACAACAACACAAGGAGTTGTGTCGACACCATCAAGGCTAGTGTCGACACTTAGTTCACTTGTGTCGACACTTAGTCTATTTGTGTCAATATATAATGAAGATCAGTCTCGACACTTTCAGACAGAGACAGTATTTTCAAGAAGTGACTGGATGACTTGACAGTTGCCATTTTAACCGGTCTACTGCAACTGTCAGAGCTGTCAGAAGTTCGTTAGAAACCGGATCAGCCGGTTACCTTGGAGGAAGACTATATAAAGGCCTTTCTCCTTCAACAGAAATGGATCGAACAATCAACAACAAATTGAGAGTTCAAAAGATCAATCATTGCAGAATATAGATCCAGAGAAAACTGTAAATCAGTATTTTGAAGAAATTTCAGATTTACTTGGAGAGAGAGAACTCCGGTAATTGAAATCAAGAAAGAGATTTGTTTAATCAGATCTCTTAAGGAGCAGGTTCTGAACCAGACTGCAAAGAAAGATCCAGATTTAATTCTCCATCTTAAGAAGGAAGTTGCCAACCGGTCTACTTCAAGAAGATGACTTTTACTGAGTTCAGACTCAAGAAGCCTTGAAGAAAGCAAAGACAAAGTTGATCTCAGGAATCAGTACTATAAAGAACTGATCAAGAAGGTTACCCTCTTCATTCTCTCAAACAGAGTGGTGATCTAAAACTTGTTATTATCTTTTTGTAGGATCCTAAGGGATCTGAGTTGTAAGCCTAAATTTATAAAGGCTGAGGTAGGGCTTTTGAGCCTGAGTGTAGGAGAATTTATTCTCTAAGTGTAGGCCTTGTTGAAGGCTGAGGTAGGGATGTTTAGCCTGAGTGTAGGTCTTGTTGAAGACTGAGTGCTAGTGCTTTGTGCCTGAGTTGTAGGAGTGGGGACACTCTGAGTTGTAGGAACCTGGTTTGGGGTTCTGAGCTGTAGGATCTGAGGATCTGAGGAGAAGTGCAGAAGTTAGGCCGAATCTAGTACACTACTAGATAGGCAAAGGGGGAAAGTGGATGTACCCAGACCTTGGGAAACCACTATAAAATCTGTGTGCACTCTGTGTTTGATTATTTCTGTGATTGCTGAGCTAGCTGTGCTTAATAGTTGTAGAATATTGCAAATACAGGTTTAATTGTACAGAGTTTCTGCCTTAAAATTAAAAATAAAAGTACACCTATTCACCCCCCTCTAGGTGATTAGGCACTAATTCTTTCACTGCGTGTCGATGTCTGTAAACATTTCAAATAGTTTGTAAGTCCTTAAGGTTAAATATTTGTGTATTTACGTTCATTCCTGATGTTATATATAGTGGACATTCCTGTTTATGGGTTATGCTTATTCAACTATTTTCACTAGTGTTAAACTCTGTGATATATTACGTGGATGTTTAGTTTCATTTCATAACTTTGTGGTCTATTTGTTTAATGTGGTGTGGGGTTCTGGCTGACCTACTTTTATATTCTTTGTGACAGGCATGGTGTTGCAATTTGGTATCAGCTTCTAGTGTAGATCTTTTCTCGTTCAAATTCGTAGTCGAATTCTTTTAAGAGTTGGTGAGCATATGTGTGTGTTGCCATTATAAGATTAAATAACCCATGAATGTTCATCTAGGAATAAAAAATACACATGTTTATGGAACTTGAGTGTTCATATGATTGTTATTTGTTATGTTATTAGTCGCTTAATTGCGTGTTTCACGATTATAGGTGACTAGGAGTGGTGCGAGACAGTCTCAACCCTAGCACTCTTTGAAGAATAGTGCACAAGTTGATGTGCCTACACCTCCTCCTTTTGTGGAAACTGTCTTATTGATTGATGAAGCTGTGTTCGCTATAATTAATACACAACCAGGAAGGCTAGTACAACCTCCTACCCCAACAGTAGCCCATGAGCTAGTTATCGTAGTTGAGACATTGGCTATAAGGAAAGTAACTGAAGAGCCTATAATGGCAAGGCGAGGGACAAATAAACAACTGAAGCACTTTTTGAGCTTCAACCCCCCTACTTTTGTAGGAACAGGATCCCCAACTCAAGCTGAAGATTGCCTCTCGTGCATAAAGAGAACCTTGACAGTAATAGAGATGGAGGAAGGGCATAAGGTCACCTTAGCTACTTTCCTATTGGATGGAGAGGAGAGGCTTTGGTGGATGATTTTGAGTTATATCAGTTTGTAGGCATGCAACTGACTGAGGTCTCGATGGAGGAGTTCTCGAGGCTATTTCTGGCAAGGTATCTCCCTTCTGTGCAACATATTACAATGGAAAATCAATTCTAGAGGTTGACTCAGCGTGAGAGTTTGGTAGATTACTATCTGCATGTGTTTACCATACTTGGGCGGTATACAGATTTTACATTTGCTAACGAGGAAAGGAAAACCAATAGGTTTTATGAAGGGCTGTGAGAGGTATAACGCCTCCCTTGTAATGATCGTATAATATGGGTCCGGTCAGGGCCTCACAATATACAGCCTCGACAGCTTAAGCATTATAAGATGATATAAAAACTACCCAACTCAAAACTCATAATTAAAACAGCAGAAACAACCAACTAACCAGAAGTTATCCACTACCACGAGAGTATCAGAACGGCCATAAGGCCTTATAATAGCCAATTGTCTAGAAACTAAAACAACAACCACAAATAGAGCAACGTGCCTCGGTAGTCCTAGGCTACCCCGGCATACAAGCCAGAAAACATAATACATTAAGCATAGCACTCAACAAACAAAGCTGCTAAACAAAGAGTTCACTTCATATGGCTTAGGCTTTTTTGGCCGGCGAGCTTGCTCCTGCTTGTGATCCTTGCCCTGTAAAAATTTATTGTAACGTGGGTCAGCAAAGGCTGACCTCAACTATGTAACCAACACATCTCCTCTCGGCTGTCCCTAGCGGGCCCCGGGGCACCCCATCACCCTCCAGGTCAGCACTTCGTATGAAAATATACATGAACATAGAAAGCAAATAAACAGGTTTGGATGTCTCAAACAACAAACACGTTTCTATGTTGAGCAGGTAAAATAAATGGGCCTACAATGCAGCATGTATGCAATCCTAGGTTTCACCCAAGGCATCCTATAGCGCATGAATCTAACACATCATCACGCATCATCAAACGGGTACTTCCAATTTCCCCATCGGCGTTCAAGCCGTGATTAAACGGGTACTTCCAATTTCCCCATCGGCATGCAAGCCGCAAGCACACGGGTACTTCCAATTTTCCCTAACGGTATACATGCTACCACACAAAACTCTTGCCAAGGCCCCACCCGCTCGTGAGTCTCAAAACCCAGGCTTGCCTACAAGCTCTGACTTCTCGCTTCAAGATTCCGTATCACAAGCAACAAACAATGCTCAGAACCCTTGATTGACCCCACCCGCTCATGGGCTTCATCACCCGAGCTTGTCCAAAGCTTGGCATTATCGTTAGTTTCACAGAAGGGGACTTGTCTCACCGGGACACTCTCCACACATGGCTTGTACGTCATGGGCTAACCAGCCGACCACAGAGACAAAGTCGCGCCTTAGTACATTACAAACAACAGACTTTCCTGCCCTAATCCAACATTCGCACTCACACGAAAATAAGGGGGGAACAAACATCACAAATGGCATCTTGTCGCATACGGATTTCTCGCAAAATCCTTAAGACTCCTTATGCAACATCACCGACTCGGACTAACAGTCGCGACTACGGCTTCACCCACAATGTCTAATCCACTAGTGGAGCGGATTTCTAGTGTAACATCATGTCGGGGACGGACACAATCGACCCGATGGCTCCTCTGTAACCATGGCGACCCGAACCCCTCTCATTTGAGAGATCTTGTGCCTAAATGCTTGAAAGAAAGAAAGAACGGCATGGATGCCCTGCACGCATCCTAAAGACCGAGAGGAGAAGTGGCGTTACCTTACAACTCTTCTTCCTAGCCATAGAAAATTTGATTTGCATCGATGAAAGTGTACGCCTTCAAGTCCTCTCCACGAATCTGGCCTCAAATAGACGATCGGAGCCCCGAAACTTTGTTAATGGTGGAGAAAGGCCTTCTTCCCCTCCGAACTCTCTCTCCCCAAAACACTATCTCTTTCTCAAAATGCGATGAAATTAGGGTTTAGAATGTTTCAGCCCTATTTATGCCCTTTGGACGGAGGGTTCTAAGCCATAGGATCAAATCCTAAGAGAAATCAGACGGCTAAAATGCCAAACGACGGAACTGCTCCCGTGCGCTATCATCGAGGGGTAACTACCTACCGCGCCACAGTAGCTTCCCAAGCACTCAACCAGAAAATAATGTCGCGCTATCGCTGGCGGTAAGAATAACGCTGCGCGTTAGCTCACTCAACGCCTACCACTTAATAACTCCACTCAACGCCTGCTACACAACGCTAGGCTACCGCCGAGCAGTAGCTAACTAACAACGCACGCTAGTACTCAGTGCTTGGTTTTGACGAAATAAGGCTATTGTCGGGAGATAGCTACCTATCGTCATGCAATAGCTTCCTGAGGCTCAATCTCTGGAAAAATTGGGGTTTTACAACTCCTTCCCCGTAAGAAGAATTTCGTCCTCGAAATTTAGCATGTCCTCAACCAAAAAACATACATGAAGCAAAAAGTTCTGGGAAGTCCTCCCGCATTGCTTGCTCACGCTCCCAAGAGAATTTGTCTCCCCATAGTTATCCCAACGCACCTTTACGAGTTTGACCTCCTTATTCTGCAACTGCCAAACTTCTGAATTCTCTAAGCCAACTGGACAGACTTTTGTCCTCTAATGGCATTGTCGTTGACTCAACCATAACACTCACCTCCACCAAGGCTTTCCTTAAAACTGAAACATGGAAGACATCGTGTAATCCACTCAGATCTGGGGACAAAGCCAACTGGTAGGCTACTTCTGCAATACGTTCTGTAACTTCGAACGGCCCCAAAAACCTCAGACTCAGCTTCTTGAGTCGGCAAATCCGCGAAACACTTTGAACGGCTTAATCTTTAGATATACCCAGTCTCCTACAGTGAACTCCACATTCCTATGGCGCACATTGAAATACTTCGCCTGCCGATCCTGAGCAACCTTCATGTGCTCCTGAATGATTCGTACAAACTCACAAGCATCAGCCACCACCTCTTTTCCCAAAAGTTTGGTGTCTCTCGCCTCTATCCAGGACATCGTTGTTCGACATCGCCTTCCATACAAAGCCTCGTATGGCGTCATCTTGATACTTGCCTGGAAACTGTTATTGTAGGCAAACTCCACCATGAAAAGATGATCATCCCACCTCTCGCCAAAATCAAGGGTACATATTCTCAGCATATCCTCCATAGTATGGTTCATCCTTTCGGTTTGACCATCGGTTTGAGGATGGAATGTCGTACTAAACTTGAGCCTTGTGCCCAAACTCTTTTGTACCAACCTCCAGTCATTGGACATGGACCGTTCATCGCGATCACTAACGATAATCTTTGGAATTCCATGCAATCGCACAATATTGTGAACATACAGCTCTACCAGCTTCTCCACACTGTCCTCCTTCTGATTCGGGATGAAGTAAGCCACTTTGGTCAAGCGATCCACGATCACCCAAATTGCATCATTACCCTGCTGTGATCGAGGTAAGCCATGCATAAAATCCATAGAGATGTCCTCAAATTTTCACTCCGGGAAGGGAAGACACTTCAGGAAACCGCCCGACTTTTGACACTCAGCCTTCACTAAGGCACAAGTTTGGCACCGACTCACGTACAAAGCTACATCCCGCTTCAAACCAGGCCACCAAAAGGATTTCTTCATATCCAAGTACATCTTTGTACTGCCCGAGTGAATATAGTACTTCATGAAATGAGCCTCAAACATCAACTCCTCATAGAGCTTGTCGAACTGCAGTACACATACCCTTCCGTCCATCCTTAAGATTCCATCAATCATCTCCCATGCACTACCCTCGCCTTTTTGATCTTCCACTACCAATGGTTGGAACTCCACATTCACATTGGTCGCTTCTCGGATACGATCAGATAATTCATTTTGCAACTCTACCCAGTCCAACCGAGCCATGCTATACTCGCCTCTTGCTACACAATCAATGTCGAGGGACTCAAAGTCTCGCACCAACCGTTCATCATGAGCTTCAATCCAATTCCCTTGCCCAGAATATTTCCTACTTAAGACATCTACCACCATGTTGGCCTTGCCTGGCGTATATTGAATCGGCACATCGTAGTCTCCAAGGAACTCGACCCACCTGCATTGTCGCATGTTCAAGTCTTTTTGATCTAGAAGATACTTCAGGTTTTTGTGGTCCGTGAAGATCTCCACCTTCGCACCATACACGTAGTGCTGCCACAATTTCAAAGCAACAATTACCGCCGCCAAATCCAATTCATAGACGGGGTAATTCCTCTCAAGATGCTTCAATTGTCTATATCCAAAGGCTATCACACTGCCATGTTGCACTACCACGCAACCCAAAAGGCATCCTGACGAGTCACTAAAAATCTGAAATCCTTCAGTCCCTTTAGGAAGACTTTAGATTGGAGCTGACATCAACCTTTCCTTCAAGGTATCAAATGCTTGATCGCACTCTGAGTCCACATAAACTTCTGGTCCTTATGAGTTAGAGTATTGAGGGGCAGAGCTATTCGCGAAACGTTTTCTCCAATCTTCTATAGTACCTGGATAGTCCAAGGAAACTCCTGACTTCCGCCACGGTGCTTAGAACCGGCCAATCCTTGATGTCCTCAACTTTCGTTGGATCCACCGCCACCCCATCAACATTAATCAAATGGCCCAAAATGCCACCTTCTCTAACCAGAACTCGCATTTCGAGAACTTAGCGTAAATTTGGTTCTCTATCAACACTTGCAAGACTACTCTCAAGTGAGTCTCATGCTCTGCCTCCGATTTGGAGTACACTAAGATATCATCGATGAAGACAACTACAAATGATCCTAAGTACTCCTGAAACACTCGGTTCATCAAATCCATGAATACCGATGACGCGTTCGTCAACCCGAACGACATCACCGAGAACTCGAAGTGGTCGTACCTCATACCAAAAGCTATATTGGGTATGTCCTCATCTCGAATCCGCAACTAATAGTACCCTGACTTCAAGTCCAAGTTACAGTACACCACCAACCTTACCAACTGGTTGAACAGGTCATCTATTTGCGGTAATAGATACTTATTATTAACTGTTACTTTATTCAACTCCCGGTAGTCTATGCACAATTGCATACTACTATCTTTGTTCTTCACGAACAGCACTGGTGCGCTCTATGACGAAGAGCTGGGTCTAATGTACCCCTGCTCCAACAGTTCCTGCAACTGTAACTTGACTTCGGCTAACTCCTTCGGTGTCATCCTAAAAGGAGGATGTGACACCAGTCAAGCTCCTGACACTAACTCAATCGAGAAATCAATCACCCGTCGAGGAGGTGCTCCAAGAAGCCCCTCAGGAAACACATCCTCAAATTCTGCCATTACCGACACTTCTCCAATTGATAGATTGGAAAGATGAACTTCCAACAATGCTACGAAAGCTACTCCTCTCTGGTTAACAACCCGCGCTAACTGTATGGCCGAAATTAGGGAACAGGTCACTCCATTAAGGCCCTCAAATTAAACTTCTGTCTTTTCTCCACTTCTCAGGGTCACTACCTCATATAGGCAGTCAATTCTAGCCCGCTGCTCTGCATGCCCGTCCATCCACAAGATGACATCAAACTCGGCTAATAGTAGAACCACTGCTTCCAACAAGAAGTAAATTCCGTCTAAACTCCAACCAATGCGCCCTTTCGTCCCAGTAGTCATGAAAGACCCATTGGACATGCGCACCTTAAGCTCTGCGTCCGCCAAAGAGGGCTCGCTCCAATTCTTCGGATAAAGCTTTCCACCTGAAAGGAGTGCGACGCTCTCATGTAGAAAAATACCCTAGTGAGGTAACCGAAAACTAGCATGAATCCTACTTGACTACAAGTTCCTTATGATGTTGGGTTCACTCCATATCACTTTCCAACGTCCAAGAAGCCTCAATCAACTCGTTGAAGCCCGCGTTCTTCATAACTATTAGGGGTTGCCTCAGATTCTCTCTCAACCCATAGTAGAAGAGGTTGTCCCTCTCCTCATCATCATCCATGGTCATTCCAGCATAACGAACCAATCGAGTAAACTCCTGAATGTATTCATCTATAGTCTTACCCCACGACACCAAGTGCAGAAACTACCCCTGAAGGGCTAACCTTGTCAATGAAGGGATATACTTCTTTAAGAAGGCATTCCCGAACACTCCTATGGATGGGGTGTATCCAGGAAACTGGCGGCTGCTAAGGCTTACCCACCACAACTTAGCGTCACCTTCTAACATGAAGGTAGCGAACTAAGACACGAGGAAACTCACAGTCCCGCGATACTCCTATATGGATAACTTCTTTACGTAATCCGATTATGTCAAATTGCCCACTAAACCTTACCTTGGACACTAACCTCCCTCTAATACCAAATTATAACGGTTCCCCTATAATGACCATATAATATGTGTCTGGCCGGGGCCCCACAACATACAGCCTCCACAATTTAAGCATTATAAGATGATATAAAAACTACCTAACTCAAAACTCAGAATTAAAACAGCGGAAACAACCAACCAACCAGAAGTTATCCACTACCACGAGAGTATCAGAACGATCTTAAGTCCAAAAGTTTGAATATGGTTTTTACAATAACCAATTGTCCATATTAGAACCAGCTACCCGATCCCGCCTATTTCCTTGTGTCCTCTGGCTCTGCTTGACTTTTTGTTCGGATTTGTCTGTGCTTAGTTTTTGCATAGTTTAGTTCTGTGAGATTTATATTTGTTGTTCACACTTATTACAACCCACACCTACTCTAGAGTATATCTCTTGCACTTTCAAACCACCCTCCCGATGCGAGTCGCAGACCTAAAAATAGACTGAGGGATCTCAGATTGGAGGTCCCACCTCTTACCTGGAAGAAACTGAAGTCCTTCCCCTCCCTAGCCAATACTGAGATAGGTGCCTGTGAGGAAGAATATGGAAAGGTTCAACAACCAATTACAGGCACCTTGTCGGTCTATTTATAGGCCTCTGAGTTTGATCTGCAAATATCCATACTCAACCGACCTGAAATTACCAAAATATCCTGAGTCGGGTCTGCCAACAGCCAAACTTCGATGTCCTGAAGAGCTATATGAAGACCACCATGGGTAGAAGTGTAAAATTACCTGGGGTAGAAGAGTAAAATCTCCCTTGGGGGTAAAAAGGTAAAAACATCTTTCCTCCCATATGGCGAGTGGGAAAAGTGATTGGCGGGCGAGACGATCCCACCTGTTCGTCTCACCGGCCTCTCGCCCTACAGGCCATCTCGCCTTCTAGGTCCAAGCTCGCGACCCCAAAGGGCGTCTCGCCTACTGCAGAGAACCCCCATCTCGCCCACTGCGAGTGGACCACTCGGTCCCACTCGCCCATCAAGTACCTCTCGCCAGCTTCTCGCCAGCTTCTCCAGGTCACAGCTGCTGGAAAGGCCTCCCGCGAGCCCAATGTTGTACACAATCCCCGCTCTTTTCAAGATTGGCTCAAGCACGGAAAGAAAGTCCAACCGAGGCTCGCAGTTGTCGGGACTCATTTGAAAGAATCTTTGGCGGGGCCCTCCCCCTGAAGTCTATAAATACGAGACCCCCACCTCAACATGGAGTGCCACCCTTTCTCATTTACGCTTCTCTTCCACGCTCAACATGTCTCATAGCCAGAGCTTTCGTGAGCGTCCCGCAATGGTGCGCAAGCAAAACAAAGCCAACGTGGCTATCCTGATCCCGTCTTTGGGGCGCAGCCCCGCCTCAGCCCCTTCATCCTCTTGCCTGAAGAAGACGAAAGCCGCTGACCCTCCCTTCTTGGCCGATACGACCTCCTCGACACCCTCGACGGCTGATACACTTCCTCCCGCGTCTTTCGGGGAGAGATAGGTGATTCTTGATTCCTCCTCTCGCCTCTCCTTTCTCTTATCGTCTCGCCTATTGAACATGCTCTTTCAAGGAAACCTCGCTGATTCCCCTATGCCCACGAATCCTGCTGATATCACCAACCAACCTTATCAACGCCCCGACTCACCTGAGGAATCTCCTCCCCCCCCCCCCAACCACGAGGATAGAAGACCTCTCGCGAATTGTGGGGAATCCTCGCATCCTGAGTAAGAGAACTCATCCCATTTTTTTGTTTCACACAGATTCCTGTTCCTTCACCGTGCACATACGAGACCATAGGGCTAATCCTTGTACCCACTGCACATGGCCGCGAGACCATCCTTCATTATGATCTTTCGCCTTTCCTTTTTCTGAGCAGGTATCCAGTTCGACTCGAGTACCGAGGGGTCTCCCGCACTGCCTCCCCTCTCGCATCTTCCTCGCCCAGATGAAATCGAAGACTACTTGGGTGATCCCATGGACACCCTGGAGTTGAAACGCCGGATAGCCAGGATGTTTTGAAAGTATACACATATCATCCGTGAGATGGAGCTGGAGAAACAGGCTTCTGATCAGCGCATTGATTGGCTGGAAACTGAGTGAACTTGTCTCTCTACCGAGATCGAGGCCGACACCATAATAGATGGGACAAACCCACAGCCCATCATAAATGATACGGATGAACACCTCCGTATCGCACGCCGCGGTCTAGTCGCCGCCCCCGCCTTCCATCTACCTGGTCGCCCTCCCTGCACGGGAGGTCGCGGTGGCCGTTGGAAATGGCTCAAGAACTGAGGGGTCCTGGATTCGTATCACCTACTTAATGCTTCCTTGTAACTTTGTTATGAATCGATCGACCACCCGCCCTTTTAACTATTAATTTGTTATATAGGTCCCCCCAGACGAGATGCCCGCCCCGCGCGGGATAAAATAATTTATTATGATAATCATGTTTTTTTTGTCAACTTGTCATGTCATGCTGGGTTTTTCATCATTGTTGTGTTTAATTAGTCAATTCTTTTGTTTTATTTTTGGTTTATCGGAAAAATCACCGTGATGTTCCGCACCTCGGGATCTGAAGAGAGAGAGAGTGTGTGAGAGAGAGAGAAGATGAACCGTCGGGTTGTCCCTTCGACTTCCGCCTTTTCATTTTCCCGCTCATTCTCCTCTCCACTCTCTATCCGCTATAAATACCCCTCTCCAGGATCTAGATGCTTCTACGTGTGTATTGTCGCCATCTGCTATTCCTGAGATCCGGAGCTCTCTCCTACTCCTCCTTGCTTAACACTTCTCGCGTCCCGCTTCCCCTTCACTCTTTTCCCCTTTTCTATTTATTTCGTCTCGCTGGCTATGGGGAAGAAGAAGGTAGAAGAAGGCGAGGGCCGCAACCGCTGCGGGAGGCGGTTTGTCGACCATGATTTCCCTCTCGGAAGGATATCCGAAGAAGACTACAATCGCTTCGCCAGCGAGTTCCTGGCTGATGGATATTTATCTCGCCTACCCAAGGTTGGCGAGTACATCAACACCTTCTATCCCGATGAGCTAGCCTTCCCCGTCTCGCACTTCGAGGCGGGGCTAAGACTCCCCCTCTGGCCAAAGGTTAAACAGCTCTTCAAATACTTTGGTGTTGTTCCCGTACAGTTCAACCCAAATGCGATTTCGATGCTGGTCGCCTTCGCCAGCTACCTATGGCGAGTGTGCATCGAATTAAGCTTGACCGTCTTCTGCAAGCTGTTCGTTTACCATGCAAAAGGCGACGACATTTCCTACTTCACAGGACAAGGCCTAAAGGTATGCGAGACGCCGAACAAGAATCACTATTGGCTCACTCGCTTCATTTTTATTCGCCAGAACTTGGGAGGCGTCCCTCTCGCTCCGGTGTGGCCTGCCGAGGTATACTACGAGACCCCTAAGGTTGGGGGTGCCGAGAAGGCTCTCTGCAACTTCTTCGCAGGGAAAAATTTCGAAGTCAACTTCCTTCGGCGAGACCTCGACTCTCTTCTTCCCGTCCTTCCTGGTGAAGGTATATTCGCGTCCCCTTGATATTATGCTTATCTTCTTGCTTTATTCTAACCACTATCTTGCTCAGGAGAGAGAACTCTCCCTATCCACCCCCCCCCCCCCCCTTATCAGAGCAACAAGGGTCTCGCCCTTGAGAGCATGGCGGCGGAGGCGGCAAAGGAAATGCTGACCCCCGCCCCAAAGAAGAGGCCCGGGGATGATGCCGCTACTTCTCGGTATAGCCCAAAGAAAAAGACGAAGAAGGCGGTGTCCTTCCCGAAGGAGAAGAAAGGAACCACTCCTAAGGAAAGGAAGGAAATGTCGGGGTGACCCCCATTTCTGTGGAAATGTCTCCCTCACCTTGCCATCAAGCCGTCTCGCCTGCCCGCGAGACGGCCCTACCTGATCAAACCGCCGCCACCTCTATCCAGCCCGCCGAGTTTCCCCCTCACGAGGCTGGCACTTCCAGCCGCTCGACCCCCTCCTCACATCCGAATTACAACATGGGGCCCGTGACGGACGATGCCATCGACGAGCCTGTACTCTTGTGGGAGAAGGATGCCAACCGCGTGTCGGTGTCTACTCGCCATCCCTCCTGAAAGGAGTAAGATCCGCGCACCAGTCATGCCTTATCCCTTGGGTACGGGCTATACGGTGGCCTTGGGACTGAGCCCGCGGATAATGAAGCATCGCGAGACCTCATCTTGAATACCGCCCATGCCCAGTTTCGCTCCATGGAGCTCTCGCACCGGATCTCGCGCCGCCTAGTCTTCAACAACAAGAAGTGGAAGGAGGCCAAGGCCAGCCTTGCTGCGGAGTGCGAGAAGTCAAATGACCTCGATAAGCGGCTGGCCATCACCGACAACCTTCTCGCACGAAGCCAGGGCGGTGTGGTAAGCTTTTTCACTACCACACGCCAGTTTCATTTGCTAGCCCTTCATAAACTTTTGTTGACTAATGGCCTTCTCGCAGGATGCCAAGACTGCTGATTGCATGAGCTCGCGCATTGCGGCTTTGGAGGGAGAAAACAAGAAATTGAAGGCTGAAAACGCCCGTCTCCTGGACAGCACTGCGCTCCATCCAAATCCGTTCCAAGCTCCCCTGCCACCTCGTTACTCCCCGGACGAGGTCGACGCCCTCTGCCGAGACTCCAACATCAAGACGGCGGAGCTCGTTCTCAAGATGGTGAAGGAGCTGGGGGTGGTCTGGGACGATGCCGAGACGGTCACCGTCGGCGACTTGGTCCCCCGGCTGTATGACGAGACGGATGACAGCTCCACCTCCGGTGATGAGGAGAGAAGGTATGTCAGAGTCTGGTGGCTTCTCCCCCCTCCTTTGTTAGTTTATCTCATGTACTTGTAAATATTCCTGATAGTGAAGTGTTTCTTTTCTGTGATAATGAAGTGCTTCTTCTATGATAGTGAAGCGTTTCTTTTCTGTAATGAACAAAGAGAATGTTATTATAACCTTTTGCACTTCTTACTTCATTGTGCTTTACCCATTGCAGTTTCGCTTGATGGTTAGTCCAAAACGCTAGTCCTTGGGTCTCTCCTCGCCCCTGCCGCACGCGAGACAGTCTAACCGTTTGCTCTCATCTCGTCGCGAGATCAACCCGGCGATGTAAACCTTGGAGATCAAACCACTCCTCATGATAGGTCCCTCATTTCTATGCGAGTCCTGTGCCTTTGATAGTGAACACCCGCTCGCTGCGGGCGAGACCACCCATGCCGAGTGTCAGTCAGAGATGCTCCTCCTCCTTGGCATTGCCTCCAATCCTTCTTTTTTCTAGGAATTCTCTACCAATTTCCTGATAAATATGGACACCTCTCTCCGTGAGCTCTTACCACTTGACTTGCCTCCGAGTGAGCCCATAGCCCTGCCAGCTAGGTGAGAGCCTGGTTAGCGGGTATGCTCGGGGTCTCCTCTCCAAACCATCTCCAACCATCGAGTGAGCCTATAGCCCTGTCAGCTAGATGAGAGCCTGGTCAGTGTGTCTGCTCGAGGTCTCCTCTCCAAGCCATCTCCAACCACCGAGTGAGCCTACAACCCTGTCAGATAGATGAGATCCTGGTCAGTGGATCTACTCGGGGTCTCCTCTCCAAACCATCTCCAACCGTCGAGTGAGCCTACAGCCCTGCCAGCTAGATGAGATCCTGGTATGCAGGTCTGCTCGGGGTCTCCACTCCAAACAACCTTCAACCACCGAGTGAGCCTACAGCCCTGCTAGCTAGATGAGAGCCTGATTAGCGGGTCTGCTTGGGGTCTCCTCTCCAAACCATCTCCAACCACCGAGTGAGCCTACAACCCTGCCAGCTAAATGAGAGCCTGGTCACCGGGTCTGCTCGGGGTCTCCTCTCCCAACCATATCCAACCACCGAGTGAGCTTACATCCCTTCCAGCTAGATGAGAGCCTGGTCAGCAGGTCTGCTCAGGGTATCCTCTCCAAGCCATCTCCAACCACCGAGTGAGCCTACAGCCCTACCAGCTACATGAGAGCCTGGTCAGCGGGTCTGCTCAGGGTCTCCTCTCCAAACCATCTCTAACCGCCCTACCAGCTTGATTAGCTTGATTAGAGCCTGGACAGCGGGTCTGCTCAGGGTCTCTACTCCAAAAACCTCCAACCATCGAGTGAGCCTACAGCCCTGCCGGATTGATGAGAGCTGGTCAGTGGGTCTGCTCGGGGTCTCCTCTCCCAACCATCTCCAAACACTGAGTGAGCCTACAGCCCTGCCAGCTTGATGAGAGCCTAGTCAGCAGGTCTGCTCGGGGTCTCCTCTCCAAACCATCTCCAACCACCGAGTGAGCCTACAGCCCTATCAGCTAGATGAGAGCCTGGTCAGCAGGTCTGCTCTAGGTCTCCTCTCCCAACCATATCCAACCACCGAGTGAGCCTACAACCCTGCAAGCTAGATGAGAGCCTGGTCAGCAGGTCTTCTCAGGGTCTCCTCTCCCAACCATATCCAACCACCGAGTGAGCCTACAGCCCTGCCAGCTAGATGAGAGCCTGGTCAGCGGGTCTGCTCGGGGTCTCCTCTCCCAACCATCTCCAACCACCGAGTGAGCCTACAGCCCTACCAGCTTGATGAGAGCCTGGTCAGCGGGCCTTCTCGGGGTCTCCTCTCCCAACCATCTCCAACCACCAAGTGAGCCTACATCCCTGCCAGCTTGATGAGTGCCTGGTCAGCGGGTCTGCTCGGGGTTGTAACACCCCCTATCCATCACATGACATATAGTAGTAGGTCCGGCTGGGGCCCGGCTCCATATACCACAGACAGACCGGAAGGTCACGCAATGGAACCATCCTGCCATTAACCAACGTCCTACACAGAGTACATTCTAGCAGAAGCAATTTAAAAGTTGCAAATAAAGAACCCAGCCAACAACATGAATGTCCACTATAAAAACCCAACAGGAATGAACGTACAATACACCAGTACTTGGCCTTATGGCCTTACAATAGTTTACTCAAGTTAAAGGGTTTTCCAAACCTCAGCATGCAGGTCGGTCATACATAAATAATACAAGTAAACATTTAATAATTAAGCCTTAGAGGGCCGGCTCAGCAACATGGGCTTTTGCCCGCTATTTACCACTTGACTCTGCAGCACCTGCAAGCAACAATCCACCGCAATGGTGGCAAACAAAAGCAACGGTCAGCTATGCTGACCAAATTATAATGACCCCACACCCGAACTCGGGGCGGCGATGCTCCTTCCCTGCACTTTGTTAGTGTAACCAAGCAGTATAGTGTAAAAACACTTCATCGCAGGCGTGGGCACGCACGACCACACACGTAGTGCTCTCAGGGCACATTCTTGGTGAACTCGGTCAAAGTCCGCGGTCTCACCACTGCCACATGGACGGAAAATCTCGTGAGCATTTGAGTCTTTCTGGTAGAAGTCACGTCACTTGAAAACATCGACAGCCTAAGACTCGACCTCTATGCCATCGGTAGGCCTCTAACACCGAACCGCATAGAGTAAGAACGGTTCCACTCAACCCGTTGCTCACCTTGCCATGACAATTGAAATCATCGGCACGGGTTAAGCTTCCCCGAAGCCCAAGTATCGAATACACAATATTACATAACCTAGTTATGTACAAGTTGGCTCCCAGGCCAGCAAGACGGCAGATCCACGCATCTGCCCAGTTTTCCGGGTGCACCTTGGAGTTAGTCCCCAAGGCTCCCTGTTGCAATCTACCGCGTAGAAACACCCGAAAAACAATCAACTGCGCAGAGTCTTCTCCGGCCATTCGTGCAATACAACATCACCGATCCAGACCAACTTGTCCGGGTAGGCTTCACACATCATGCCTATGTCCATTTCTCGATTACAGACTCTACATGCAAAACAACGGGGACTATTCATGTCTACCCGAAGAAACGCCTCACACTCACCGCAAACTCGCGAGAGCGAGCTTCCTATGCAAAGTAAAAGAGGACTTCACATGTCCTAGGATGAGAATCGTTACCCTAGCATTCCTCTTCGGCTCCATGAAGATTTATGCAGATGAAAAGCACCGCAATGTCCTCGCCTCCATAGATTCGAACTCAGCTCGCGATTTCGGGCTCCGAAGCTCCGCCGGCGGCTGGATCTATCTTCCTTCTCCTTCCTTGCTCTCCCCTCTCTCTAGAACTTTAGAAAGAGAATAACCCAAAGAGAATGAGGGTTTCTAACCCTATTCCCAGGTATAACCCAGCAAGAACAGCCCTAAACCGTTGGATCCCAAAATAAGGAAACGGACGGCCATGATTCACCCTTAAAATCAGATTCCTGGGCCGAACACGGCTTGTGACACGCCCGTGTCCAAGGACGTCTGCCCCATTCGCCGCCGAAACCGTTGCATCTCGAAAAGCACACGGGCTCTCGACACGCCCGTGTCAGGATCGACATGCCCGTATCATCCAATACACGCCCGTGTTCCTCCATCGACACAGGACCAACACCAACCCAAGAAGAACACGGGTATTCGACACACCCGTGTCGAATTTTACACGCCTGTGTCATGCTGAACACGCCTGGGCTCCAGGCTGTATTTCACCCCCGACACATCTCAACCAATTACCCGAGTAAGACACGGCCAGGGGCATGCCCGTGTCTCAGGCCGTGTTCGATATCTCGAGTACCTTTCGTCGACCACTCGAGACAGTCGTCGAACCCGAGCACGACACGGCCCTGGACACGCTCGTGTCTTAGGTCGTGTTCGTTGTCTCGAGTGTCTTTCATCGACCACTCGAGTACCATGTCGAAACCGAACATGACATGGCCCTGGTACACTCCCGTGTCCCAGGCCGTATGACCTCTACCAAGTGCCAGACTTGGCTCCAAGCGCCACCCGTCACTCTTTTGAGTTTTGGGGCGTTGCAACTCTCTCCCTCTAAAAAGAATTTCGTCCTGAAATTACATAAAGGAAAAGATATAAACAAAACTCAAACGGTACCTGAGTGGAATAACTCCGGGTACTCATCAAGCATGGTCTGCTCTCGCTCCCACGAGAGCTCCTCACGATCGCAGTTGTCCCACCGGACCTTTGACCATCCTGATTCTCTTGTTACGCAATCACTTGACTTCTCCGAGTCCTCAATGCAGACGGGCTTGACCTTTAGTCGTCAACCCACTATCACTGGCACTGATCGACCGCGATCACTTGCGTAGGCTCTTGCACCGCCTTCCGAAGCACCGATATATGGAATACATCATGTAGCCACTTAGCTCCATTAATAGCTTCAGCCGATAGGCTGCTTCGCCAATCCGCTCCAGAACCTCAAACGGTCCAAGGTACCTCAGGCTTAGCTTTTTCAATCGCCGCGATGTACCCGCGAGACACCCTTGAACGGCTTGATCTTCAAGTACACACAATCGCCCACAGCGAACTCCACGTTCCTGTGCTTGGCATATAGTACTTTGCTTGTCGGATCCTGAGCGATTAGCAACCTCTTTCCCTAGAATCGTTCTCGAACCAATGAAGTAGCATCCTCCACCTTCCGATGCCGCTTATACAACTTTGACTCACCCGTTTCCAACCAAGACAACGGCGTGCGACATCTTCTACCATAAAGGGCCTCGAAGGGCGCCATCTGAATACTTGCTTGGTAGCTGTTGTTGTATGCGAACTCCACCAAATAAAGGTGGTCCTCCCACTGCTTTCCGAAGTCCAAGACACACATGCGAAGCATGTCTTCCATCGTTCTATTGACCCTCTCGGTCTGCCCATCCGTTTGCGGATGGAAGGCTGTGCTAAACTTCAGATTTGTTCCCAACATTTGCTGCACCAGCCTCCAATCATTGGACGTGAACCGCCCATCTCGGTCACTCACGATGCTGCGGGGCACACCATGAAGCCGCACTATATTATCCACATAAGGCTTCGCCAGCTTCTCCACCGGATCATCCTTCCTATGCGGAATAAAATGCGACACCTTTGTTAATCGATCGACCACCACCCAAATGGCGTCGTTCCCTTCTGCGACCTTGGCAAACCATGCACAAAGTCCATAGAGATGTCGTCGAATTTCCACTCCGGAATAGGCAAGGACTTAAGAAATCCTCCCGGCTTTTGGCACTCCGCCTTTACCAAGGCGCAAGTTTGGCACTTCGCTACATATAGCGCCACATCCTTTTTCAAACCCGGCCACCAAAATAGTTTCTTAACATCACGGTACATCTTCGTGCTCCCCGGGTGAATCGAGTACTTGGTATGGTGCGCCTCGTACAACAACTCCACCCGTAAATCGCCCACGCTTGGGACGTACAGACGACCGTATTTCCACAGCAATCCGTCCACCAACGCCGAATTGAGAATTTGACCCATCCAGAGCCTCTATCATGAACTGCTTCATATGAGCATCCATATCCAAAGCCTGCCGAATCCGATCAGCCAGGTCATATTGGACTTCAGTCCAATTCAGCACTGCTTCAGCACTTGCTTGCTTATCCACACAAACAATCTCCAACGCCTCCAACTCCCGCACCAACCGCTCATCGTGCACCGATAGCCAATTGTCTTGAGCTGGGGCTCGGCGACTCAACGCGTCCGCAACCGCATTCCCTTTGCCAGGCACGTAGTGGATCTTGAATGTATAGTCTCCCATAAACTCCATCCATCTGCGCTGTCGTATATTCAGATCCTTCTGATCAATCAGATGCTTCACGCTCTTGTGACCGGCGTAGAGATCCACTTTCACAACGTATACAATTATGCCTTCATAGCTTCAAGGCAAAAATCACGGCCATACGCTATTATTCCTCTCGTGCACTTTCCGTGTTGCAGTAGTACGCAACCCAAATCGCTGCCCTACGCGTCATTAAAAATCTCATTGCCTTCGGTTCCACTTGGCGAAGTCAGCACAGGCATCGTAGTCAACCGACCTTATAACTCCTCAAAAGCTCGCGCGCACTCCGGCGTCCAAAAGAACTTATGCTCCTCCCTCGTCAAAGTAGTGAGAGGTAACGGTATCCGCGAGAAGTTCTCCACGAAGAGCCTATTAGTTGGGGATCATATCCACATTAACCTAGATTTGATGAAGTCACCCTAGAACTAAGATGAATTAGGTTGTATTTGATGCTTGGTTTTAGTTATGTGCTTGCAGGACTCCAATGAGAAGTGTAGACCAATGTCAGTCTACAATGGGTCACCAAACACAGGACCACACAATGTAATCCCTCATTGTGTGATCTAAGGTGTTGACTCATGTATAGCCTCTCTATTGGGATACACTTCATATACAAGCCCTTGGACTATGTGAAGAAAGTTGGAAGTTGACTACTTAAGAAGAAAGATTTTTTTTTCCAACATCAAGAATTTTTCTAAGTCATTTACTCGAGTAGGTCGATAACTACTCGAGTAGATTAGATGTATTTTACTCGAGTCAGAAAGCCTTATACTCGAGTAACTCATTGTATCTCTCGTGTAGCTAAGTCAAAGTACTCGAGTAGACTGTCGTATACTCGAGTAAGTATGCTTAACCACTTGAGTAGATCACTATTTTTACCCGAGTATTAAAGTTTTCTTCCTCCATATTTTTCTAAGTCTTTGACTCGAGTAAGTATACTCACATACTCGAGTAGTTCACCTTACCTACTCGAGTAGATCAAAGCTTCACTCATGTATTCTGTAATTTCCCTACTCCAGAATTTTTCCAAGTCATTTACTCGAGTACTTCATTCATATACTCGAGTAGATCTTTTCCTCTCGAGTAGTTTAGTTTAACTACTCGAGTAACTGCTTCTTGACATCTTCAGAATTCTTCCAAGTATTCTACTCGAGTAGTCCTTCATGTACTGGAGTAGCTTATGCAACCTACTCGAGTAGTTCTTACCTATACTCGAGTAGTTCCTTCATGTACTCGAGTAAGTCCCTATACCTACTCGAGTAGTTCTACTTGCTTACTCGAGTAGTTGTTTTCTATCTACTCGAGTAGACAATATATATAAATACCCGAGTTGACTTTCCTTCATGTACTCGAGTAGTTTCTCACCTACTCGAGTAGTCCCTCACTCACTCATGTATATGGCTGAATCTTCTTGAAATTTTGTCTAAGTCCACATCTGACGGGAATCTAAAATAACGGTCATAATTGGTCTCAATGATGTACACGTGGACCAATCATGTCGTGTGATTTGAAATTCCCGTCAGATGTGGACTTAGACAAAATTTCAAGAAGATTCAGCCATATATACGAGTGAGTGAGGGACTACTCGAGTAGGTGAGGAACTACTCGAGTACATGAAGGAAAGTCAACTCGGGTATATATATTATATTGTCTACTCGAGTAGATAGAAAACAACTACTCGAGTAAGCAAGTAGAACTACTCGAGTAGGTATAGGGACTTACTCGAGCACATGAAGGAACTACTCGAGTACAGGTAAGAACTACTCGAGTAGGTTGCATAAGCTACTCCAGTACATGAAGGACTACTCGAGTAGAATACTTGGAAGAATTCTGAAGATGTCAAGAAGCAGTTACTCGAGTAGTTAAACTAAACTACTCGAGAGGAAAAGATCTACTCGAGTATATGAATGAAGTACTCGAGTAAATGACTTGGAAAAATTCTGGAGTAGGGAAATTACAGAATACATGAGTGAAGCTTTGATCTACTCGAGTAGGTAAGGTGAGCTATTCGAGTATGTGAGTATACTTACTCAAGTCAAAGACTTAGAAAAATATGGAGGAAGAAAACTTCAATACTCGGGTAAAAATAATGATCTACTCGAGTGGTTAAGCATGTTTACTCGAGTATACGACAGTCTACTCGAGTACTTTGACTTAGCTACATGAGAGATAGAATGAGTTACTCGAGTATAAGGCTTTCTGACTCGAGTAAAATACATCTAATCTACTCGAGTAGTTATCGACCTACTCGAGTAAATGACTTAGAAAAATTCTTGATGTTGGAAAAAAAAAATCTTTCTTCTTAAGTAGTCAACTTCCAACTTTCTTCACATAGTCCAAGGGCTTGTATATGAAGTGTATCCCAATAGAGAGGCTACACATGGGTCAACACCTTGGATCACACAATGAGGGATTACATTGTGTGGTCCTGTGTTTGGTGACCCATTGTAGACTGACATTGGCTTACACTTCTCATTGGAGTCCTACAAGCACATAACTAAAACCAAGCATCAAATACAACCTAATTCATCTTAGTTCCAGGGTGACTTCATCAAATCTGGGTTAATGTGGATATGATCCCCAACAATCTCCCCTTATTTGTTGAATTCAGAACCCTTTACACTAAGGTGAATTATAGATATAAAATAAACTAAGTAGAAAAATTGGTGCAAGCAAGCAATAGACAAAGGAAAAGATAATTAGGCAGAAATTTAGAAAAGTATAAATAGGAATTTCCAAAAGTATCAATTCTACAGCTTGTCATTTCATATCTCAACATCTTTTAGGTTTAAGCTTAGGTTTGCTTCTTTTCCATCTTTTCTTGTTGTCTTCTTAGATAGCTGAAAGGCTTAGGGAAATATCTGGGAGGCCTTGGAGGAGCAGCAGGATTATTTCTCCCAAACTCTCTGTCATGGATCTTCCTTTTTAGCATTGATTTCTCATATAACTCCCATTCCTGGGAACTGTAGTGAATGTTCATGTTCTCATTAAGATCCATAACTAGTCTGAGTGTGTACAAAATTAGAGACTTGGAAGTTGGAGACCAAGCTTCAGCATGTTCAGGAGCTCTAGTAGGAGCAGTCCTGCTAGCATAGGGGCCTTCACCATACTTCCTTTTCTTCTTGTAGGTTTTGATCTCTAGAGGAGCTTGAAGGAAGATATCAGCAGGGTCTTCTTCCCATCCTGGAACATAAGTATCTGGAGGAGCAACTGAGTCTCCAGGCCTGGGAGAGAAGGTAGGTTGCAGAGGAACAGCTGGGACAGTGACATCTGTAGCTAGAGGGTTTAAATGATGAGGAATGATGTTGGGGTCAACAGCAAGATCTGGCAGAATCTGATTGTGCATCCAGACAGCAGTGTCATAGGTATGAAATTTGACACTTTGTATCTGTGCTAGCACATCATCATAAATGGTCTTCACATGAGCTTCCCATACATCTGACTTTTGAGCAGCTGACTCTTCTACTTGTTCTTTGAGTTCTTTGACCAATCCCTCCCCCTTTCTGATTTCAACAGATAGCTTCTCTATAGTGTCTTCTTTGAAAATACCAACTTCTTCACAGATTTTCATTTGTTAGCTTCAGTTCTCTTGTCTAGCTCTATCTGATTGTTGGAAAGGGTAACACCCTGTTCCATAACATTTCCAACACTAGTGATAGTGTGGTCAAGGGCTTTGCCACCAAGTTGAAATAAGTATTTAAGCTTGTCAGTATTATGCTGAATTTCAGCAAAGCCTCTGCTCATCTTAGTCTCGAGAGCAGTTACCTTAAGTGACAATCTTTAGAGAAGTGTCAAAATAATGTCTTTGTTCTTGAAGGAGAAGTGTAATATGTTGCAGTAAATTTGAGGAGGAAGAGATTGTAACAGCAGCAGTAGAGGGAGCAGCAGTAGGGAGAGAAGGAGTTACCCATGGAGCTATTTCTTCAATGTTCACAGAGTTGTCAGCTCTTGTGGTATGAAGTACAGCATCCCTTTCTTCTGTATCATGAGGGATGGAGAAATCTAGGTTTCTGAGAGGAGGCTCAGCTGGCTAAGGAGAGGGCTCATCAGAAATAAGAATAGTGTCTTGCTGGTCTTTGAGGGCAGCTGGAGATGGTGCTGGAGTCCTGGCTGGAGAATGTGCAGGAGATTGTGCTGGAGTGGAGTATTTGTGACATACAGAGGATGGAGCTGGAGGAGATAGAGGAGGAATAGGCATCACTTCTTCAGAGAGCTCTGCAATCATAGCATCTATAGCAGCAGCTGTGGACAGAAGAGATTCTTGAGGTATCTGATCTGAAGGAGTGGCTGGACTTTCGGGAGTATGAGGGAGGGAAGAAAGTGCTGGCTGAGGAGAGGGCTGCCTGACTTGGATAGAAGGAGCAGGCTCCCCCTCACTTAGTGCACCAGAGGAGCTGGCCACATGATGAGGAGAGGGAGATGGAGTCATGTCCTCTATAGCTGGAACCTCTGGAACTTCTGAGATCTTTGCAGCTTGGGCAGAATTCTGTAGCTTGAGTTCCCATCTCTGAATGGAAGAGATGGAGACCTTCTTCATGTGGTGAAGAGGGGTCCCTTTGGAGAAGTTGAAGACTTGGGGATTTGTTTCACGGAGGAGCAGAGAGATAATTCTGGCGTAGTTGGGGGATTTTAAACTGTCCTTGATTTTATCCAGTATCAGCATACCAAATTGGTATTTCTTGCGGCAGATAATTGCTTGCATTATGTTGAAGAAATATGATGGAATGTCTCTTATGGAGTTTGTCTTGCACAGTAAAATTTTCCCAATAACATCAACCAGAAATTTGCCTTCTGCATTCATGTCTGACCTTTTGAAGTACTGAACATCAGTTGAAAAGCCACAGAATAGGGTTGTTCTGTCAGAGTCTTCAGCAACTAAGTGATCTTCTTTGTCTACTATTGGCAGTCGGAGAAGTTGAGAGACAGAGGTCTTGTTGAGTTTAATTTTCAAAGCCTTCACTTTGGATTTCAGGACTTTTCCATTCCTTTTTACCTTTAGATTGGAAAAGAATTAGGCTACTTCTGGGAAGAGAATCTGGCAGGGTTCCTGGAGGATGAAGGAGAGGTCGGCGGTGTCGAGAAGGATGAGAAGGTTGTGGAAGTCATCTGAGAGCTCTGCAATACCTGCGGTAACGAGTTCTGATCCGACGCCTATCTTGGAATAAGCGGACATGGCTGCGGTTGACTGGAAGTGGTGAGGAGGGAAGCGGCTCTGCAACAGCGGCGGAGTAGGCGAAACGGCAAAGGGTACTCGAGAGAACGAAATGATTTCGTGTAGAAGATTTTTCGGAGTTTCATATTTATTACCCTAAATTAGTCCTAATTAATTTTGAGGGAATTAACGTTGAAGAAGGAAAAAGTGGCATTAGCCTTGGGTGGTGAATAGAACAAATTCAAAAATTGGCAGACAACTACACGAGAGAGTTAAGAATTACTCGAGTAGGTAAGTAGTTACTCGAAATTTTGACTAATTATGATGTACACGTGGACCAATCATGCCGAGTGGCATTTCTCCCAAACTCTCATTAAGATCACACAGGACCACACAATGTAATCCCTCATTGTGCGATCCAAGGTGTTGACCCATGTGTAGCCTCTCTATTGGGATACACTTCTTATACAAGCCCTAGGACTATGTGAAGAAAGTTGGAAGTTGACTACTTAAGAAGAAAGATTTTTTTTAACACTTCTCTAAAGACTGTCACTGACAAGGTAACTGCTCTCGAGACTGAGATGAGCAGAGGCTTTGCTAAAATTCAGCGTAATACTGACAAGCTTAAATACTTATTTCAACTTGGTGGCAAAGCCCTTGACCACACTATCACGCGACATGATTGGTCCACGTCTGAAGGGAATTTCAACTTGGTGGCAAAGCCCTTGACCACACTACACATCTAACGGGAATTTCAAATCACGCGACATGATTAGTCCACGTGTACATCATTGAGACCAATTATGACCGTTATTTTCCTCCTATATAATGTCTTGTCAGAAAATGTCAAACCCTAAGAAGAAAGAGAATTTTCTAAGAATTTTCTGAGAATTTCAAAAAGCCTTCTCGTCGATCATTTCAAAAGAGAATTTCACGACTCCTCTCTCTGTTTTCACGGAACGGAAGCCGCCGCCGCCGCCATCTTCTCCGGCCACTGCTTCTAATTTCAGAGGATTCATTCTGAAGAAAGTTACAGATCGAGATCGACATCACTGTTTGTCTTCTCACTCTGATTCTGTAAAAGCAAAGAAGATCCAGATCTTGGCCGAGATTTTCTTCACCGATTTCTGAAAGTGCTGCAAAGTTCATAAGAAGAAGATTCTGGCTGTTTCATCAGATCTGATTGGATTTACTGTTTGTATAACTTTTCTAAAACTTTATTAATCTTGTAGGAGAAAGTTTCTCCGAGTGTAGGAGTTTTTCACTCCGAGTTTGTAGGAAGTATTATCTTCTGAGGTGTAGATCCCGTTGTTTGGATCGAGTTTGTAGGAACTTTGTTCCGAGGGTAGGATCGGTTTTTCGATCCGAGATAGTGGAGTAGCCGAGTCTAGTTGATTGCTAGATCGGTGAGGGTGGATGTACCCAAGGTCGGGGAACCACTATAAATCTTGTGTCGTCTGTGATATTGGTAGATAGTTCTGCGCTGTGCTCTAATTATTTTTTATTCCGCAAAAGACGCACAACTCACCTATTCACCCCCCTCTAGGTGATTTAGGTTGACAACCGTTTTCTTTCACCAATAATAGCTGGCAAGCCCCAGAAAGCTCCGGACTTCCGCTAACGTATAAAGCTCAGGCCACTCCCGTATCGCAACAATGTTCGCCGGATCCACTGCAATATCTTCCACACTCACTATATGACCGAGGAACGCCACTGAGGACAACCAAAACTCGCACTTCGAGAACTTGGCGTACAATTGATTCCTCCTTAGCGTCTCCAAAACCAAATGAAGATGCCTGAAGTGATCTTCCTTACTCTGCGAGTACACCAAAATATCGTCGATGAAGACGATCAAAAAATGGTCCAAGTACTCCCTGAAGGTCCTGTTCATCAAATCAATGAACACTGACGGCGCATTAGTCAGCCCAAACGGCATGACCGTAAACTCGTAATGCCCGTATCTCGTACTGAATGTTGTCTTCGGGATATCACTCTCCCTTATTCGCAGCTGATAGTACCCGGACTTGAGATCCAACTTAGTGTACACCGTAGACCCGACCAACTGATCAAAAAGATCATCGATCCCTGGGATTGGGTACTTGTTCTTTTCCGTTAGCTTGTTCAGTTCTCGGTAATCAACACATAGCCTCAAGCTTCCATCCTTCTTCTTAACAAAGAGGACTGGAGCGCTCCAAGGTGAAGAACTTGGACGCACATACCCTTGCTCCAACAACTCTTGAAGTTGCACCTTCAACTCTGCCATTTCCTTAGGTGCTAGCCGATACGGAGATCGTGACACAGGCTTTGCACCTGGCACTAGCTTAATCGTGAAATCTATCTCACGCTGCGGCGGGGCTCCAGGAAGATCGCTAGGGAACACATCAGGGTACTCTGATACCACTGAAATACTCTCCAATGCGGGCTTAGGCTTTGCAACCTCCACTAGTGTAAAGAACAGTTCTGCACCGGCACGGACCGCCTTCACCAACTGAAGAGCAGACATCAACATCTTGCTCGACCCCCTTCAAGCCCGTGAAAGTCGTCTCACGACCTGCTCCCAGCTTAACTTCCTTGCTACCGCAAACAATATAGGCTCGCTGCTCCGAGAGCCAGTCCATGCCAAATATAATGTCGAATTCCATTAGCGGCAATAACGACGCTTCAAAGTCAAAGTCTTGACTCCCTGACCACACCTAAGCGCAACAGATTCTACCCACGCGCATTGAGCACCATTGGACCATAACGCATCCAATTTGTCTCTTACCATCGAAGGAGGTACTCCGATGCGTAATATAATTCCTAAATAAAGGAATGCGAAGCTTCGTTTACTCAAACGGTGCTCTCGCCGGATAAATGAAAATCAGAACAAAGCTTAGCGCAAGTAGTTCTAAGCTAACATGCACAAGGGTGACAAGTATTTAAGGTTAAACTGCTATAACTTTAAACCATACATGTCCTCACGGCGGCGTGCTTTCTCTCGGACTTTAGGCACCCACGGGCATAATGCCTCGACTCCCCACAGTTATAATATGCGCCCGGGGTTTGGCCTGTAGATGCCCCCGAAGCACCGAAAGGAGGGACTAGACCCAAAGTCCTAGCCTTCTTATACCACCTATGATATCCAGACTTTGAGGTGTTCGACATTTTGAATGTTGTTTCCTTTGCACTAAAGTCCTCGACTGCTCCTGAGATAGCTTTCTTAGCCTTCTGAGCACCATTCCGACATTCTCGGGCAAAGTGCCCTTTCTTTCCACAAGTATGACAAGTGTAAGTAGATTTGCTAGTCGATGTCGTATCCCCTTTCTCCAGCATTCTACCGGATGCAGTTCTTATGGGTCTTGCATAGTTCGATACCATGGTCGCTGGCATCGGGTGAGTCTTCCTCACGTCTGCCTCCAAAGATCTAGCCGACTCCACCAAGGCTCGGAGTCCCAATAACATTGGTCCTAGCAGTAGGATTCGCAGCTCGCCACGCAGACTGTTATAAAATCTATCAACGATAGACTGCTCGCTCTCCAACTCAAAGCATGGGTAGCGGCTTGTCATAAGAAATGCTTGCAAATATTCATCGACTGAGTGCGCTCCCTACACTAAACGCATATTCAGGTGCTGCCCCGATGGTCTACCAAAAGTCATCTGCTCCATCACGCCACACGACGTTTAAGCCACAACAGGGGCACAGGGTTGTGCATTACTTCCATGTTGTGCACTCGTCACAGCGAACACCGTTTCAACGATCCTTCTTACGGTTTCAAACGAAGGAGGGGTCTCAAACACCTCACCGGGCGCACTATACTCCTCAGAAACCGGACATTCTGGCGGCCAAGCACCGCCTCTGGTCACCTATAGTTGCACAAAACAGCATTAAGCGACCAAACAAAATTGCAAAACGTAATTATATGAACACGTAGGTTCCTCAAACACGTGTATTTTCATTCCTAAGTGGACATTCATAGGTTCTTTTGTTGTTATAACGATGACGCACACACATATGCTCACCACCCCTTAAAAAGAATTCGTCCACGAATTCATTTAAGCCTGACCGAAACCAGTAGTCTGATACCATGTAATGCCCCATATCTGTCGTATAGCATATAGCAGTAGTTCCAGCGGGGGCCCGACGCCATATACCACAGACAGACCGGGTGGTTACTCAATGGAAACCATCCAACCAATCCAACGTCCTACGCAGAGCATTCTAGCAGAAGCAGTTTTATAAGTTGCAATTAAAAGAACCCAGCACAAGCATGAATGTCCACTAACAAGCCAAGAAGGAATGAAGTACATACAGAAGTACTGGTCTTAAGGCCTTACAAATGGTTTACTCATATTACATGTTTTTCATACCACGGCACACAGGCCGGTCATACATGAACAAAAGCAAGTAAATCGCTCCAATTAGGCCTTCGAGGGCCGGCTTCGCAATTTGGGCGTTAGCCCGCTATTGACCGCTTGGTCCAGTAGCACCTGCAAGTACAATCCACCGCACGGTGGCAAACAAAAGTAATGGTCAGCAATGCTGACCAAATTATAATGATCTCGCCCCCAACTCGGGGCGGCGATGCTCCTTCCATGCATTTTATTAGCACAACCAAGCAGTAAATAAATACATTGCATCACAGGCGTTGACACGCACGGTCACACGCCCCGTGCTCTCAGGGCACATTCTCGATGATCGCAGTCTAAGTCTGCCGACTCACCACCGTCCCCGGGACAGCAATCTCTCGTGAGCATTTGGTCTTTCTGGCCACTGCCTAAGACCATCAATCTATGCCAACGGTAAGTGCCAAGTAACTTTAGGTTTCTTTAACCGAATGACATAGAGCGGGTACGGTTCCGCCTGACTCGTTGCTCACACCGCATCGTTAATTTAAAACATATGCGCGGGTCAAACTTTCCCGAGTCCCAATTCGTTTACACACAATACATAACCCAGTTATGTTCAAATTGGCTCCCAGGCCCACATGTTTGGCATAATCACGCATCTGCATGGTTTTCCGGGTGCACTTTTGGGTTAATCCCCAAGGCTCCCTGTTGCAATCTACCACATAGAAAAACCCGAAAACAAACATTCGCACGGAGTCTTCTCCGGCCATTTATGCAATGCAACATCACCGATCCGGACCAACATGTCCGGATAGGCTTCACACATCATGCATATATCCGTTCTTGATTACAGACTCTACATGTACACAACGGGGACTATTCATGTCTACCCGAAGGAACGCCTCAAACTCACCGCAAACTCGCGAGAGCGGGCTTCCCTATGCAAAAGAAGGAGAGCATCACATGCTCAAGTAGAGAATCGTTACCCTAGCATTCTTCCTTGGCGCCATGGAAATGTAAGCAGATGAAAAGCACTGCACTCTCTTTGCCTCCGTAGATCCGAAGTCGGTTCGCGATTTGGAGCTCCGAAGCTCCTCCAAAGACCGGATCAAAGCTTCTTCTTCCTCCTTTGCTCTCCTCTCTCTCTATACTTTAGAAAGATAACCTCTCAAGTGAAATGAGGGTTTCAAGGGTCCAATCTTGTGTATATCCAAGTACTAACAGCCCCTAGCCATCGGATCCCGAATTAAAGAAACAAACGGCCACGATCCAGATCTAAAATGCAGAATCTGGGTCGAACATGGCCTGTGACACGCCCGTGTCCAGGGCCGTGTCCCTTATTCGCTGTCAAAATCGACGCGTCTCGAAAAACAGACGGGCATCCGACACGCCCGTGTTCGACCTGACATGCCAGTGTTCCAACTGACACGGCCATGTGGTTGGTCGTGTACCCCCATCGACACAGCCCCGAAAACAACGCGAAACTCACACGAGTCTTGGACACGCCCGTGTCCAATGTGACACGCCCGTGTCAAACCCGAACACGCCTGGGCTCCAGTCCATGTTCACTGCCTCGACACTTAGTCGAGCGAAGTTCGTCGACCACACGACATGGCCTTGGACATGCCCGTGTCCTAGGCCGTGTTCCCTGACTCGACACATCGTCAAGCGAAAATGTTGACTCCCCGGGCCGATCGTCGACACGGCTCGACACGCCCTGAGACACGCCCGTGTCTCAGGCCGTGTTCGCTGCTCGACGATCGTCGACTCCAAATTTTGTCGACCTCGCGGCCAAATCGTCGACTCGAGCCTGACACGCCTTGGGACACGCCCGTGTCCCAGGCCGTGTGCCCCCTGCCAAATACCAGATTTGGCCCAAAACGCCTCCCGTAGCTCTTTTGAGTTTCGGGGTGTTACAACTCTCCCCCTCTTAAAAGAATTTCGTCCTCGAAATTACATAAAGGAAGGAAACATAAACTTATATGGTACCTGAGTGAAACAACTCCGGGTACTCCTCAAGCATAGTCTGCTCTCGCTCCCAAGAGAGATCCTCTCGACCGCAATTGTCCCAACGGACGTTGACCATCCTGATCTCTTTTTCGCGTAGCCGCTTGACCTCCGAGTCCTCAATCCACACGGGTTTGACCTTTGTCGTCAACCCAATATCAACTGGCACTCGATTGACCGCGATCACTTGCGTAGGCTCTTATACCGCCTTCCGTAGCACCGATATATGGAATACATCATGTAGACCACTACCTCCACAGATAGCTTCCACCGGATCATCCTTCCTATGTGGAATGAAATGCGGCACCTTCGTTAGCCGATCTACGACCATCCATATGGCGTCGTTCCCCTTTGTCGACCTTGGCAAACCGTGCACAAAGTCCATAGTGATGTCGTCGAATTTCCACTCAGGAATAGGCAAGGACTTCAGAAATCCTCCCGGCTTTTGGCACTCCGCCTTCACCAAGGCGCAAGTTTGGCACTTCGCCACGTAGAGCACCACATCCTTCTTCAAACCTAGCCACCAAAACAGTTCCTTAATGTCGCGGTACATCTTTGTGCTCCCCGGGTGAATCGAGTACTTGGTATGGTGCGCCTCGTACAACAAATTCACCTGCAGACTGCCCGCGCTTGGGACGCAAAGACGACCATCTTTCCAAAGTAATCCATCCACAACTTCATATTGGGAATTTGACCCAACCAGAGCCTCTATCATGAGTTGCTTCATGTGGCCATCAATATACAATGCCTACCGAATCCGATCAGCCAGGTCATATTGAACTTCAGTCCAATTCAGTACTGCTTCAGCACTTGATTGCTTACACACGCAAGAAATCTCCAACGCCTCCAACTCCCGAACCAACCGCTCGTCACGGATTGATTGTCAATTGGCTTGAGCTGGGGCCCGACGACTCAACGCGTCCGCAACTGCATTACCTTTACCAGGCATGTAGTGGATCTTGAATGTATAGTCCCCCAGGAACTCCATCCATCTACGTTGTCGCATATTCAGATCTTTCTGATCAATTAAACACTTCAGGCTCTTGTGATTGGTGTAGATATCAATCTTCACACCATACAAATAATGTCTCCACAGCTTCAAGGCAAAAATCACGGCCGCTAACACAAAGTCATGGGCCGTATAATTCCTCTCGTGCACTTTCAGCTGTCTCGAGCCATAAGCTACCACACTTACATGTTATAACAGCACACAACCCAAACCACTGCCTGAAGCATCGCTAGAAATCTCAAAATCTTCGGTCCCACTCGGCGGACTCAGCACAGGCGTCGTGGTCAACCGACATTTCAACTCCTCAAAAGCTCGTGCGCACTCCGACGTCCAAACGAACTTCTGCTCCTTCCTCATCAAAGTAGTGAGAGGTAACGCTATCCGCGAGAAGTTCTCTTTGAAGCGCCTATTGTTGGGGATCATATCCACATTAACCCAGATTTGATGAAGTCACCCTGGAACTAAGATGAATTATGTTGTATTTGATGCTTGGTTTTAGTTATGTGCTTGCAGGACTCCAATGAGAAGTGTAGACCAATGTCAGTCTACAATGGGTCACCAAACACAGGACCACACAATGTAATCCCTCATTGTGTGATCCAAGGTGTTGACTCATGTGTAGCCTCTCTATTGGGATACACTTCATATACAAGCCCTTGGACTATGTGAAGAAAGTTGGAAGTTGACTACTTAAGAAGAAAGATTTTTTTTTCCAACATCAAGAATTTTTCTAAGTCATTTACTCGAGTAGGTCGATAACTACTCGAGTAGATTAGATGTATTTTACTCGAGTCAGAAAGCCTTATACTCGAGTAACTCATTCTAACTCTCGTGTAGCTAAGTCAAAGTGCTCGAGTAGACTGTCGTATACTCGAGTAAGCATGCTTAACCACTCGAGTGGATCATTATTTTTACCCGAGTATTAAAGTTTTCTTCCTCCATATTTTTCTAAGTCTTTGACTCGAGTAAGTATACTCACATACTCGAGTAGTTCACCTTACTTACTCGAGTAGATCAAAGCTTCACTCATGTATTCTGTAATTTCCCTACTCCAGAATTTTTCCAAGTCATTTACTCGAGTACTTCATTCATATACTCGGGTAGATCTTTTTCTCTCGAGTAGTTTAGTTTAACTACTCGAGTAACTGCTTCTTGACATCTTCAGAATTCTTCCAAGTATTCTACTCGAGTAGTCCTTCATGTACTGGAGTAGCTTATGCAACCTACTCGAGTAGTTCTTACCTGTACTCGAGTAGTTCCTTCATGTACTCGAGTAAGTCCCTATACTTACTCGAGTAGTTCTACTTGCTTACTCGAGTAGTTGTTTTCTATCTACTCGAGTAGACAATATATATATATATACCCGAGTTGACTTTCCTTCATGTACTCGAGTACTTCCTCACCTACTCGAGTAGTCCCTCACTCACTCGTGTATATGGCTGAATCTTCTTGAAATTTTGTCTAAGTCCACATCTGACGGGAATTTAAAATAACGGTCATAATTGGTCTCAATGATGTACACGTGGACCAATCATGTCGCGTGATTTGAAATTCCCGTCAGATGTGGACTTAGACAAAATTTCAAGAAGATTCAACCATATACACGAGTGAGTAAGGGACTACTCGAGTAGGTGAGGAACGACTCGAGTACATGAAGGAAAGTCAACTCGGGTATATATATATTTTCTACTCGAGTAGATAGAAAACAACTACTCGAGTAAGCAAGTAGAACTACTCGAGTAGGTATAGGGACTTACTCGAGTACATGAAGGAACTACTCGAGTACAGTTAAGAACTACTCGAGTAGGTTGCATAAGCTACTCGAGTACATGAAGGACTACTCGAGTAGAATACTTGGAAGAATTTTGAAGATGTCAAGAAGTAGTTACTCGAGTAGTTAAACTAAACTACTCGAGAGGAAAAGATCTACTCGAGTATATGAATGAAGTACTTGAGTAAATGACTTGGAAAAATTCTGGAGTAGGGAAATTACAGAATACATGAGTGAAGCTTTGATCTACTCGAGTAGGTAAGGTGAACTACTCGAGTATGTGAGTATACTTACTCAAGTCAAAGACTTAGAAAAATATGGAGGAAGAAAACTTCAATACTCGGGTAAAAATAATGATCTACTCGAGTGGTTAAGCATGCTTACTCGAATATACGACAGTCTACTCGAGTACTTTGACTTAGCTACACGAGAGATAGAATGAGTTACTCGAGTATAAGGCTTTCTGACTCGAGTATAATACATCTAATCTACTTGAGTAGTTATCGACCTACTCGAGTAAATGACTTAGAAAAATTCTTGATGTTGGAAAAAAAAATCTTTCTTCTTAAGTAGTCAACTTCCAACTTTCTTCACATAGTCCAAGGGCTTGTATATGAAGTGTATCCCAATAGAGAGGCTACACATGGGTCAACACCTTGGATCACACAATGAGGGATTGCATTGTGTGGTCCTGTGTTTGGTGACCCATTATAGACTGACATTGGCCTACACTTCTCATTGGAGTCCTGCAAGCACATAACTAAAACCAAGCATCAAATACAACCTAATTCATCTTAGTTCCAGGGTGACTTCATCAAATCTTGGTTAATGTGGATATGATCCCCAACAATCTCCCCCTATTTGTTGAAGTCAGAACCCTTTACACTAAGGTGAATTATAGATATAAAAGAAACTAAGTAGAAAAATTGGTGCAAGCAAGCAATAGACAAAGGAAAAGATAATTTGGCAGAAATTTAGAAAAGTATAAATAGGAATTTCCAAAAGTATCAATTCTACAGCTTGTCATTTCATATCTCAACATCTTTTAGGTTTAATCTTAGGTTTGCTGCTTTTCCATCTTTTCTTGCTGTCTTCTTAGATAGCTGAAAGGCTTAGGGAAATATCTGGGAGGCCTTGGAGGAGCAGCAGGATTATTTCTCTCAAACTCTTTGTCATGGATCTTCCTTTTTAGCATTGATTTCTCATATAACTCCCATTCCTGGGAACTGTAGTGAATGTTCGTGTTCTCATTAAGATCCATAACTAGTCTGAGTGTGTTCAAAATTAGAGACTTGGAAGTTGGAGACCAAGCTTCAGCATGTTCAGGAGCTCTAGTAGGAGCAGTCCTGCTAGCAGAGGGGCCTTCACCATACTTCCTTTTCTTCTTGTAGGTTTTGATCTCTGGAGGAGCTTGAAGGAAGATATCAGCAGGGTCTTCTTCCCAGCCTGGAACATAAGTATCTGGAGGAGCAACTGAGTCTCCAGGCCTGGGAGAGAAGGTAGGTTGCAGAGGAACAGCTGGGGCAGTGACATCTGTAGCTAGAGGGTTTAAATGATGAGGAATGATGTTGGGGTCAACAGCAAGATCTGACAGAATCTGATTGTGCATCCAGACAGCAGTGTCATAGGTATGAAATTTGACACTCTGTATCTGTGCTAGCACATCATCATGAATGGTCTTCACATGAGCTTCCCATACATCTGACTTTTGAGCAGCTGACTTTTCTACTTGTTCTTTGAGTTCTTTGACCAATCCCTCCCCCTTTCTGATTTCAACAGATAGCTTCTCTATAGTGTTTTATTTGAAAATACCAACTTCTTCATAGATTTTCATTTTGTTAGCTTCAGTTCTCTTGTCTAGCTCTATCTGATTGTTGGCAAGGGTAACACCCTGTTCCATAATATTTCCAACACTAGTGATAGTGTGGTCAAGGGCTTTGCCACCAAGTTGAAATAAGTATTTAAGCTTGTCAGTAATATGCTGAATTTCAGCAAAGTCTCTGCTCATCTCAGTCTCGAGAGCAGTTACCTTGTCAGTGACAGTCTTTAGAGAAGTGTCAAAATAATGTCTTTGTTCTTGAAGGAGAAGTGTAATATGTTGCAGTAAATCTGAGGAGGAAGAGATTGTAACAGCAGCAGTAGAGGGAGCAGCAGTAGGGAGAGAAGGAGTTACCCATGGAGCTATTTCTTCAATGATTACAGAGCTATCAGCTCTTGTGGTATGAAGTACAGCATCCCTTTCTTCTGTATCATGAGGGATGGAGAAATCTAGGTTTCTGAGAGGAGCCTCAGCTGGCTCAGGAGAGGGCTCATCAGAAATAAGAATAGTGTCTTGCTGGTCTTTGAGGGCAGCTGGAGATGGTGCTGGAGTCCTGGCTAGAGAATGTGTAGGAGATTATGCTGGAGTGGAGTCTTTGTGACATACAGAGGATGGAGCTGGAGGAGATAGAGGAGGAATAGGCATCACTTCTTCAGAGAGCTCTGCAATCATAGCATCTATAGCAGCAGCTGTGGACAGAAGAGATTCTTGAGGTATCTGATCTGAAGGAGTGGATGAACTTTCGGGAGTATGAGGGAGGGAAGAAAGTGTTGGCTGAGGAGAGGGCTGCCTGACTTGGATAGAAGGAGCAGGCTCCCCCTCACTTAGTGCACCAGAGGAGCTGGCCACATGATGAGGAGAGGGAGATGGAGTCCTGTCCTCTATAGCTGGAACCTCTGGAACTTCTGAGATCTTTGCAGCTTGGGCAGAATTCTGTAGCTTGAGTTCCCATCTATGAATGGAAGAGATGGAGACCTTCTTCATGTGGTGAAGAGGGGTCCCTTTGGAGAAGTTGAAGACTTGGGGATTTGTTTCACGGAGGAGCAGAGAGATAATTCTGGCGTAGTTGGGGGATTTTAAACTGTCCTTGATTTTATCCAGTATCAGCATACCAAATTGGTATTTCTTGCGGCAGACAATTGCTTGCATTATGTCGAAGAAATATGATGGAATGTCTCTTATGGAGTTTGTCTTGCACAGTAAAATTTTTCCAATAACATCAACCAGAAATTTGCCTTCTGCATTCATGTCTGACCTTTTGAAGTACTGAACATCAGTTGAAAAGCCACAGAATAGGGTTGTTCTGTCAGAGTCTTCAGCAACTAAGTGATCTTCTTCGTCTACTATTGACAGTCGGAGAAGTTGAGAGACAGAGGTCTTGTTGAGTTTAATTTTCAAACCCTTCACTTTGGATTTCAGGACTTTTCCATTCCTTTTGACCTTTATATTGGAAAAGAATTCAGCTACTTCTGGGAAGAGAATCCGGCAGGGTTCCTGGAGGATAAAGGAGAGGCCGGTGGTGTCGAGAAGGATGAGAAAGTTGTGGAAGTCATCTTAGAGCTCTGCAATACCTGCGGTAACGAGTTCTGATCCGACGCCTATCTTGGAATAAGCGGCCATGGCTGCGGTTGAGTGGAAGTGGTGAGGAGGGAAGCGGCTCTGCAACAGCGGCGGAGTAGGCGAAACGACAAAGGGTACTCGAGAGAACGAAATGATTTCGTGTAGAAGATTTTTCGGAGTTTCATATTTATTACCCTAAAGTAGTCCTAATTAATTTTGAGGGAATTAACATTGAAGAAGGAAAAAGCGGCATTAGCCTTGGGTGGTGAATAGAACAAATTCAAAAATTGGCAGACAACTACACGAGAGAGTTAAGAATTACTCGAGTAGGTAAGTAGTTACTCGAAATTTTGACCAATTATGATGTACACGTGGACCAATCATATCGCGTGGCATTTCTCCCAAACTCTCATTAAGATCACACAGGACCACACAATGTAATCTCTCATTGTGTGATCCAAGGTGTTGACCCATGTGTAGCCTCTCTATTGGGTACACTTCATATACAAGCCCTAGGACTATGTGAAGAAAGTTGGAAGTTAACTACTTAAGAAGAAAGATTTTTTTGACACTTCTCTAAAGACTGTCACTGACAAGGTAACTGCTCTCGAGACTGAGATGAGCAGAGGCTTTGCTGAAATTCAGCGTAATACTGACAAGCTTAAATACTTATTTCAACTTGGTGGCAAAGCCCTTGACCACACTATCACGCGACATGATCGGTCCACGTCTGATGGGAATTTCAACTTGGTGGTAAAGCCCTTGACCACACTACACATCTGACGGGAATTTCAAATCACGCGACATGATTAGTCCACGTGTACATCATTGAGACCAATTATGACCGTTATTTTCCTCCTATATAATGTCTTGTCAGAAAATGTCAAACCCTAAGAAGAAAGAGAATTTTTTAAGAATTTTCTGAGAATTTCAAAAATCCTTCTCGTCGATCATTTCAAAAGAGAATTTCACGACTCCTCTCTCTGTTTTCACGGAACGGAAGCCGCCGCCGCCACCATCTTCTCCGGCCACTGCTTCTAATTTCAGAGGATTCATTCTGAAGAAAGTTACAGATCGAGATCGACATCACTATTCGTCTTCTCACTCTGATTCTGTAAAAGCAAAGAAGATGCAGATCTGGGCCGAGATTTTCTTCACCGATTTCTGAAAGTGCTGCAAAGTTCATAAGAAGAAGATTCTGGCCGTTTCATCAGATCTGATTGGATTTACTGTTTGTATAACTTTTCTAAAACTTTATTAATCTTGTAGGAGAAAGTTTGTCCGAGTGTAGGAGTTTTTCACTCCGAGTTTGTAGGAAGTGTTATCTTCCGAGGTGTAGATCTCGTTGTTTGTATCAAGTTTGTAGGAACTTTGTTCCGAGGGTAGGATCGGTTTTTCGATCCGAGATAGTGGAGTAGCCGAGTCTAGTTGATTGCTAGATCGATGAGGGAAAGTGGATGTACCCAAGGTCGGGGAACCACTATAAATCTTGTGTCGTCTGTGATATTGGTAGATAGTTCTGTGTTGTGCTCTAATTATTTTTTATTCCGCAAAAGACGCACAACTCACCTATTCACCCCCCTCTAGGTGATTTAGGTTGACAACCGTTTTCTTTCACCTATAATAGCTGGCAAGCCCCAGAAAGCTCCGGACTTCCGCTACCGTAGAAAGCTCAGGCCACTCCCGTATCGCAACAATGTTCGCCGGATCCACTACAATACCTTCCCCACTCACTATATGACCGAGGAACGTCACTGAGGACAACCAAAACTCGCACTTCGAGAACTTGGCGTACAATTGATTCCTCCTTAGCTTCTCAAAAACCAAATGAAGATGCCCGAAGTGATCTTCCTTACTCTGCGAGTACACCAAAATATCGTCGATGAAGACGATCAAAAAATGGTCCAAGTACTCCCTGAAGGTCCTGTTCATCAAATCAATGAACACTGATAGCGCATTAGTCAGCCCAAACGGCATGACCGTAAACTCGTAATGCCCATATCTCGTACTGAACGCTGTCTTCGGGATATCACTCTCCCTTATTCGCAGCTGATAGTACCCGGACTTGAGATCCAACTTAGTGTACACCGTAGACCCGACCAACTGATCAAAAAGATCATCGATCCCTGGGATTGGGTACTTGTTCTTTTTTGTTAGCTTGTTCAGTTCTCGGTAATCAACACATAGCCTCAAGCTTCCGTCCTTCTTCTTAACAAAGAGGACCGGAGCGCTCCAAGGTGAAGAACTTGGACGCACATACCCTTGCTCCAACAACTCTTGAAGTTGCACCTTCAGCTCTACCATTTCCTTAGGTGCTAGCAGATACGGAGATCGTGACACAGGCTTTGCACCTGGCACTAGCTTAATCATGAAATCTATCTCACGCTGCGGCGGGGCTCCAGGAAGATCGCTAGGGAACACATCAGGGTACTCCGATACCATTGAAATACTCTCCAACGCGGGCTTAGGCTTTGCAACCTCCACTAGTGTAAAGAACAGTTCTGCACCGGCACAGACCGTCTTCACCAACTGAAGAGCAGACATCAACATCTTGCTCGACCCCCTTCAAGCCCGTGAAAGTCGTCTCACGGCCTGCTCCCAGCTTAACTTCCTTGCTAGCGCAAACAATATAGGCTCGCTGCTCCGAGAGCCAGTCCATGCCAAATATAACGTCGAATTCCATTAGCGGTAATAACGACGCTTGAAAGTCAAAGTCTTGACTCCCTGACCACACCTAAGCGCAACCGATTCTACCCACGCGCATTGAGCACCATTGGACCATAACGCATCCAATTTGTCTCTTACCATCGAAGGAGGTACTCCGATGCGTAATATAATTCCTAAATAAAGTAATGCGAAGCTTCGTTTACTCAAATGGTGCTCTCGCCGGATAAACGAAAATCAGAACAAAGCTTAGCGCAAGTAGTTTAAAGCTAACATGCACAAGGGTGACAAGTATTTAAGGTTAAACTGTTATAACTTTAAACCATACCTGTCCTCACGGCGGCATGCTTTCTCTCGGACTTTAGGCACCCACGAGCATAATGCCTCGACTCCCCACGGTTATAATATGCGCCCGGGGTATGGCCTGTAGATGCCCCCGAAGCACTGAAAGGAGGGACTTGACCCAAAGTCCTAGCCTTCTTATACCACCTATGATATCCAGACTTTGAGGTGTTCGACATTTTGAATGTCGTTTCCTTTGCACTAAAGTCCTCGACTGCTCCTGACATAGCTTTCTTAGCCTTCTGAGCACCATTTCGACATTCTCGGGCAAAGTGCCCTTTCTTTCCACAAGTATGACAAGTGTAAGTAGATTTGCTAGTCGATGTCGTAGCCCCTTTCTCCAGCATTCTGCCGGATGCAGTTCTTATGGGTCTTGCATAGTTCGATACCATGGTCGCTGGCATCGGGTGAGTCTTCCTCCCGTCTGCCTCCAAAGATCTAGCCGACTCCACCAAGACTTGGATTCCCAGTAACATTGGTCCTAGCAGTAGGATTCGCAGCTCGCCACGCAGACTGTTATAAAATCTATCAACGATAGACTACTCGCTCTCCAACTCAAAGCATGGGTAGCAGCTTGTCATAAGAAATGCTTGCAAATATTCATCGACTGAGTGCGCTCCCTGCACTAAATGCATATTCAGCTGCTGCCCCGATGGTCTACCAAAAGTCATCTGCTCCATCACACCACACGACGTTTAAGCCACAACAGGGGCACAGGGTTGTGCATTGCTTCCATGTTGTGCACTCGTCACAGCGAACACCGTTTCAATGATCCTTCTCACGGTTTCAAACGAAGGAGGGGTCTCAAACACCTCACCGGGCGCACTATACTCCTCAGAAACCGGACATTCTGGCGGCCAAGCATCGCCTCTGGTCACCTATAGTTGTACAAAACAGCGTTAAGCGACCAAACAAAATTGCAAAACGTAATTATATGAACACGTAGGTTCCTCAAACACGTGTATTTTCATTCCTAAGTGGACATTCATAGGTTATTTTGTTGTTATAACGATGACGCACACACGTATGTTCACCACCCCTTAAAAAGAATTCGTCCACGAATTCATTTAAGCCTGACCGAAACCAGTAGTCTGATACCAAATTGTAACACCCCCTATCCGTCGCATAGCATATAGCAGTAGGTCCGGCCGGGGCCCGACGCCATATACCACAGACAGACCGGGTGGTTACTCAATGGAAACCATCCAACCAATCCAACATTCTACGCAGAGCATTCTAGCGGAAGCAGTTTTATAAGTTGTAATTAAAAGAACCCAACACAAGCATGAATGTCCACTAACAAGCCAAGAAGGAATGAAGTACATACACAAGTACTGGACTTAAGGCCTTACAAATGGTTTACTCATATTACATGTTTTCGATACCACGGCACACAGGTCGGTCATACATGAACAAAAGCAAGTAAATCACTCCAATTAGGCCTTCGAGGGCTGGCTTCGCAATTTGGGCGTTAGCCCGCTATTGACCGCTTGGTCCAGCAGCACCTGCAAGCACAATCCATCGCACGGTGGCAAACAAAAGTAACGGTCAGGAATGCTGACCAAATTATAACGATCCCGCCCCCAACTCGGGGCTGCAATGCTCCTTCCCTGCATTTTATTAGCACAACCAAGCAGTAAATAAATACATTGCATCACAGGCGTTGGCACGCACGACCACATGCCCCGTGCTCTCAGGGAACATTCTCGGTGATCACAGTCTAAGTCTGCCGACTCACCACCGTCCCCGGGACGGCAATCTCTCGTGAGCATTTGGTCTTTCTGGCCACTGCCTAAGACCATCAATCTATGCCAACGGTAAGTGCCAAGTAACTTTAGGTCTCTTTAACCGAACGACATAGAGCGGGTACGGTTCCGCCTGACCCGTTGCTCACACCGCAACGTTAATTTAAAACATATGCGCGGGTCAAACTTTTCCGAGTCCCAATTCGTTTACACACAACACATAACTCAGTTATGTTCAAATTAGCTTCCAGGCCCACATGTTTAGCAGAATCACGCACCTGCGCGGTTTTCCGGGTGCACCTTTGGGTTAATCCCCAAGGCTCCCTATTGCAATCTACCACGTAGAAAAACCCGAAAACAAACATTCGCACGGAGTCTTATCCGGCCATTTATGCAATGCAACTTCACCGATCCAGACCAACATGTCCGGATAGGCTTCACACATCATGCCTATATCCGTTCTCGATTACGGACTCTACATGTACACAATGGGGACAATTCATATCTAGCCGAAGGAATGCCTCAAACTCACCGCAAACTCGCGAGAGAGGGCTTCCCTATGCAAAAGAAGGAGAGCTTCACATGCTCAAGTAGAGAATCGTTACCCTAGCATTCTTCCTTGGCGCCATGGAAATGTAAGCGGATGAAAAGCACCGCACTCTCTTTGCCTTCGTAGTTCCGAAGTCGGTTCGCGATTTGGAGCTCCGAAGCTCCTCCAAAGACCGAATCGAAGCTTCTTCTTCCTCCTTTGCTCTCCTCTCTCTCTATACTTTAGAAAGAGAACCTCTTAAGTGAAATGAGGGTTTCAAGGGTCTAATCACGTGTATATCCAAGTACTAACAGCCCCCAGCAGTCGGATCCCGAATTAAAGAAACGAACGGCCACGATCCAGATCTAAAATGCAGAATCTGGGCCGAACACGGCATGTGACATGCCCGTGTCCAGGGTCGTGTCCCTCATTCGCCATCAAAATCGACGCGTCTCGAAAAACACACGGGCATCCGACACGCCCGTGTTCGACCTGACATGCCCGTGTTCCAACTAACACGGCCGTGTGGTTGGCCGTGTACCCCCATCGACACAGCCCTGAAAACAACCTGAGACTCACACGGGTCTTAGACACGCCCGTGTCCAATGTGACTCGCCTGTGTCAAACCCGAACACGTCTGGGCTCCAGGCCGTGTTCACTGCCTCGACACTTAGTCGAGCGAAGTTCGTCGACCATACGACACGGCCTTGGACACACCCGTGTCCTAGGCCGTGTTTCCTGACTCAACACATCGTCGAGCGAAAATGTCGACTCCCCGGGCCGATCGTCGACACGGCTCGACACGCCCTGAGACACGCCCATGTCTCAGGCCTTGTTCGATGCTCGACGATCGTCGACTCCAAATTTCATCGACCTCGCGGCCAAATCATCGACTCGAGCCTGACACGCCCTAGGACGCGCCCGTGTCCCAGGCCGTGTGCCCCCTGCCAAATACCAGATTTGGCCCAAAATGCCTCTCGTTGCTCTTTTGAGTTTCGGGCCGTTACACGTCATTTGAATACTCGCCTGGTAGCTGTTGTTATAAGCGAATTCCACCAAGTACAGGTGGTCTTCCCACTGCTTCCCAAAGTCTAGGATGCACATGCGAAGCATGTCTTCCATTATCATATTTACTCTCTCGGTCTGACCATCCGTCTGCGGATTAAAGGTCGTGCTGAAACTCAGCTTTGTTCTCAACATCTATTGCAGCAGTCTTCAATCATTAGACATGAACCGCCCATCTTGGTCACTCACGATGCTGCAGGGCACACCGTGAAGCCATACAACATTATCCACGTACAATTTTGCCAATTTCTCCACAGAATCATCCTTCCTATGCGGAATGAAGTGCGACACTTTCGTCAAACGATCTACGATCACCCAGATGGCGTCGTTTCCCTTCTACGACCTTGGCAACCCATGCACAAAGTCCATTGTAATATCGTCGAACTTCCACTCCAGAATAGGCAAGGACTTCAAGAACCCTCCAGGCTTCTGGCAATTTGTTGGCTTCATATAGTTGGTTGTTAGCTTTCCTTGTTAATTTTTTATTATATGGACACGTTCTGTGGCCGGCTGGTGGCTGTTTTAAGAGTTTGGGGTGGGGGGGGGGCTGATTTCGTGTTGGCAGCCATGTTTGGGGACTGATTTCATCCTGGACAGTCTTGTTTATGACATTCTATGGCGGGTCAATTTCTTTCCTTCACTTTTAGTACTGTTGTGGGAGGATAGTAAAAAATAAATATTTCTTAAACGTCTAATCTTTTAACATCAATGCTACGAATATCAAAGAGACACAACCTAATTAAAGTGTGCACTATTTCAATGGTTTTCGAGGCCGAGAAACCAGAGGATGGTGTCACAAGGTCGACGTGGCGAGGAGGCAGACAAGAATATGGGTAAAGAAAAGATATTGGTGAGTTTCTTATTTCTTGAGTTATGCTTTATTAAAGTACTTTCAGTATTTCTTGTTTACTTTAAGATATCAATGCATGTGTACATGAGTTTAACTCTATGATATATTGTTATAAACTACATGTGTGTATAATAATAAAAGCGATATAATTTCTGAGGGGAAATCCAATTTTAAAACACCTGTTTTTCAAGATAAATAAAATAAGATAAAAAATAATAAAATTCTGCATAGGGAAATGTTAAGGATCAGATTGCATTCTTTAACATTTTCTGCATTATGTAATTAAATAAATATAAAGGATGATCAGGAAACATTGCGAACTTTGAGTGCAAATGATGAAAATTACTTATTGTTATGTATGCATATTACTATTTCTTATTGTCTGTGTGCATAACAGCTCACAAAATACATTGCTCACATAGTCATATTCTTATGACTAACCCACCGTGGACTCATTGTTTTAGGCAATAAGAGCATCACCAAGTGCACCATGAAGGATTCCCACAACAGAAGAAGATAAATGAAAGTGCGTTGAGGATTTGGTAAAGGTATGACTAAAGATCTTTATCGACATCGAGGAAGCGCAAGAAAAACATAAAACTATTTGTGAAGACTATGAGTGTGGTTTTTGTAATGAATATAGTTAGATATTTCTTTTATCTGTAAACACCTTCTGTAAATGTGTAAATAAAAGAATAAAATTTAATATTATATTTTCTTTGTATTGTGGATCCTTATATTGATTTTTGCTGCGATATTTTTATTGAAACTACGCTCAATTCTTGGTCCCACTGTGAAGACCAGAATAAGGGTCTTCACATCTTGGACATGCTAGTACTTTATGTATATCATATTTTCATGAAAGCGCTTTCACTAATTAGTGGAAAGCGAGGCTTTCAATGAGTTGATGTTGTGCATCCTAGATTTATATTATATATGGAGTCCGGATTGAAGTACGAACATGTGCATGCTATGTGAAGCCCATCTGCGACAAGTTGGTCCCGATTGGTGATGTTTAATTTTGCATGCCGGAGAAGACTCCGTGGAAAATTGTATGTTATTTTGGGTTCTAGGTGTTGTTGTTACACCTCTCATGTAATATTGTATAATATGGGTCGGGTCGTGGCCCACAACATACAAACACTATAACTTAAGCATTATAAGATGATATAAACTACTTAACTCAAAACTCGGACTAAACATAGCGGAAACAAGAGAACAAGCCTAGAAGTTATCCACTAACACACGAGTATCAACACGACCTTAAGGCCTTACAATAATTAAGAGTCCAAAACTGGAACAATAACATCAATAATCAATGTGCATAAGCACTCCTAGGCAACCTCGGCATGCAAGCCGGAAACATAGTGCATTAAGCATAACATTCAACAAAACAGAGCTACCACACAAAATGAATCACTTCATAAGGCTTAGGCCTTTTTGGCCGGCGAGCTTGCTCCTGCTTGCGATCCTTGCCATGTAAAAATTTGTGGTAACATGGATCAGCAGAGGCTGAACTCAACTGTGTAGCTAAAATATCTCCTCACGGCCGTCCCTAGCGGACCCCGGGGTACACCACCACTCTGTGGGTATAAGTCATGTGATGTCTAGTCGGGTTCGATGTGCCAAGTCTCGAGGTATAAGTAATGGTTTTATAGGCTGTGGGTGTTAGTGAACTAAACCACCTCCGTAGTACCCGTTTTCTTTAAATTGGTATCTTGTGGAACTTTACCCGGGTTTTGGCTTGGGTGTCTGTCGGTGTACTGTTGGAGCGATCTCCCACCGCAGTTGTTGAATATTTATCTATGGGGTGTGTCAGGATGCGAGACCACTTCGCCCATATTCCTAGTAGTGTTTGATTTTTTTGGTGGTGGTGGTGGGGGGGGGGGGGGGGGGGGGCGTTGGCATAAATGGCTTCCCCCTTAGTCATCGGGCGTTTCCGGTGTTCACAAGTGACTAATAAATTATCTAAAGTTTTCCTTATGATTTATTCATGTTCCCACCTTATAACTTCGTGCTTTTGGTGTAGTCTGGTGTACGTAACGATTCACGTATTTTTTTATTATGTACTATTCTTTCCGTACTTTACTTTCAGTACTGTTGGTCTTGGGTTGGTATCCCTATGAACCTTCGTTTACTTTTGCTTGTTTTTCTGCCACTACTTGTACCTTCTTACTGAGCTATTCTGTCTTTGGAATGCCTCAGGTTCAGAGCAGTAGCAGGTAGTGTAACTTGAGCGTGTGTTTTCAGCATAGCAGTTGCAACTGTGACTTTTCACCTCACCGTCGTGAGGTAGTTGTTTGTTGTAGTTTTGCTTTACTTAATTTCGACATACTCTCGTGTTTCTATGGGTGTGTGTCAGGTTGTTGACACCCACAGTTTGTTGTGATATTAGACACTTTGTTAGATGCTAGTTTACTTTCTTGCTGGTTTTGTGTAACGTACTTGCACTCTAGGAACTTTTATGCTAGGATGTTAGATATTTTAAATATTAAAAAATAAAAGGATTTACACCATCAGTTCATAGCATCTTTCAAAATGAATAACACTTTATTTTAAAGTTTTATAAAAGTCTTTTCGTACATATACTAAACTTAGAGGTCTGCATATCATGTGTTCATTGGTTGTCATGATCATATAAGATGATAAGTAAATAAAACTAAGTATTTTCCGCTGCGTATTTCTATTTACACCGATAGTGTGGACGAGTCGATCCACTAAACCGAGGGACACGATCATTAAAACTTAATTTAAATCCTGTTTTAAAACTATAACTCATGAATTTTCATGAAATGTACCAGGAGTAGGTTTTGCCTGAACGCCTGCAGTTGTCTCCTGCACGGCATGACATCACAATGCGTATTTTCTCGTACTCTTACGTATTATTTAATATGAAGAAAATGCGGGTTGTGACAACCCCTCTAATTACTTCTCACAACTTGTATATTTCGGGCTGCACACGATCTCCTATCTCCAATCACTGCCCCACCATTTGATTTTTTAATGCCTCCCTCTACTCACAATGCCAAATGAAATTCTCACATCTCCTTGCCATAATTAATTAATCTTCTACTTTGTCCAAACCCTTCCTTTAACCTGTGGCTACTATGGAAGAAAGATGGACACGAATATTCTCCCTGCTCAACATATTAATGCTCAGGTCACACGTAATGGCTCCTTGATTGAGGCTCTTAAAGCTAAACTTCTGCTAGGCTATGCCGACGATTCCTCCCACTCTTCGGGGACACATCCTCTAACTGCTGGTGGCTTCCCTAGTATTCGACCACCACATCCGCAACCTGCCGCAACATCGCCGATTTCACTGCCGCCGCGGGCCACTGCCAATGCCAGCCCTCCCGCCGGGGTGCCCAATCAACATATTTCACCACCATTACTGTCTCCACCATTGCGGCCTGTCATTACCCTGCTTACCCCGACGCCGCTTGCTACGACCATCAGGCCGACATCAATGTTGTCGGCCCCTGCTCCGCCACCCTTATCGATCATCTTGTCGTCGCTCTTGTCAATCATTGTTCCTCTGACCGTGGTCTTTTTGGATGCCTTGCCACGACGCCTCACTACCGTATCGCTGGACCTGTTCTTGCTGTCTACCGTTTAGCCAATACTGTCAGACCCTGTTCCTTCGGGGCATGTTTTATAGACGGTGCCACCACTACTAGCCGAAGTTCGAGCAGCTGCGACGCGCCATCGAGAGTTGTTCTGGCGCGAGGTAAAGATGCCAAATGACTCGACCACCCTCACGTCGTTCGAGCTTGAGGGAAAGCTTGATTTGGAGGAAGGAGTAAAGATGTATTCCTATTTTATATTAGATTAGTTTTGTAATTTACCCAGTTATTGTTTCTATAAGTAGTTGAGCTTATGTTAGGTTTTGATATGTTGAATGTATTGTGTCTTGTGGTGTGTCTTAGCGGCTGCACGAGAGAGTTTCCCCTCGCCGGAAGATCGAGCTGTTCAGGGTTGGTGCCCTTAGGTGAGATCAGTTATCTTGTAATCCCCTTTCATCAATATTATGATCTAATTTTCTGTGTTTTCTGTGTTTTTTCTGAGAAGTACTTCAGTGATAAGTCAGTTCCAGCCCTAGGTCTGTTCTTCTTGTAGCATTTTCTTGCTTAATTGGATTTTCCTCGACACCTATAAATTTTCATGGAAGTTGCGTTGTGTTTCATGTCAAACAGAGCCGAAGATTATGAGGTAAGCAGTGGAAATCACTCTGTTCGCCGACTGCAACAGCACGATAACAACTGTACTTCAAAACAGTTTCACAAATTCTCCCACTACTCTGCAAAACAGCTTATTACCAGCCATTACTTTCCCACCACTGTTTTTGAGTCACCAAACAAAGACTAAGACTTCGGCACTATTTGTTTGGGCGTTTCGCAACTTCGTTTTGGGGAAACGCCGCCGGAAGGAGGGTAAACAAATAAACTTCCGGCGGCGTTTGCTCCGTTTCCACCCGCCCGCCGTGAGAAATGCCCCAAAAAGCTCTGTTTGGAGCAGCCACCTCCCCACTCCGGTTCGAACTCTCCGTTTCCATCCGCCGGATCGACCCGCCACTGCTAAAACAAATGAAGCCTTCATTTGTTTTAACGGTGGCGGGTCGATCCGGCGGATGAATACAGAGAGTTAGAACCGGAGGGGAGAGGTGGTTGCTCCAAACGGAACTTTTGGGGGCGTTTCTCAAGGCGGGCGGGTGGAAACGGAGCAAACGCCGCCGGAGGTTCATTTGTTTACCCTCCTTCCAACAGTATTTGCCCAAAACAAAATTGCGAAACACCCAAACAAATAGAGTCTAAACCATAATAGAAAGAACGAAGACATAGATCGTGTGAGAGGACACAAAAGATTGGAGCGAAATTTTATTATTCCGTCCCCAATATCTGCAGCTCCATTTTTAAGTTTTAACGCTCTCATCTACGGCCGGCGACTATGGCGACGATTGGCGACGAAAGGGAGAGGTGGTGTGTGGTCACCGGCGGACGGGGCTTCGCCGCCCGTCATCTCGTGGAGATGCTTCTCCGCTCGCCGGAATGGCACGTGCGGATCGCTGATCTGAGCCCTTCCATCAACCTTGAATCTCACGAGGAGACGGGGCTCCTCCGAGAGGCCCTCAGGTCTGGCAGAGCTTCCTACGCTTCCGTTGATCTACGCTTGAAGCGCCAAGTTCTTAAAGGTGCTATGATCTTACCATTGCAAATTCTCATTTATAGGGTTCCTTTTTGTTTGTTTTTTCGAAGTGTTGGACTGCTGTTTAATGTTTCTATTTTGTTCTAACTTGAACACTTTTTAGTTATATTAATGATGCATATTTATATTATTATGGATTGAAGGTGGAACTGAATGTGTTGTAAATTGGGGTAGAATATGTTTGATTCGATTTAATGGGATATTTTCAAATCAATTGATATGATTTTGATAGCAAATATGTAAACTATCTACGGTTCGTTCGGTTGAACGGAATTCAGGTTTTGGAATTGCAATGAATATGTACCCCCATTTCTAATTTTGCGACCTCAATTCCGTAATTCACCCGTATTGTCCAATTTCAATTAATATGGTCTTCCAATTCTAATTCCACGACTTTAATTCTGTCGTTCATCCTTAGGGTTCTATTCTGATGAATATGAACCTCCAATTCTTGTTCCACGACTTCAATCCTATCTTTCACCAGGGTTCATTCAGATGCAAGGAATTGATTTTCAGTCCAATACTAGTATACATAGGATTGCATTGTGCTAAATTTTTATTTTGTTGTTCGGCTACATGATGAAATTCAGTCAACAAAAATATAATTGATCAATAATGTTGTTTTGTTGTAGGATGAAATTCTATCACATGAATTAGAATATTTTAATGATTTTAGGTCAACACAATCAAAATTTAAGTAAAAATTAACTAAAAACTGATATAAATTGTTCACAAAACATAAACAAATTTAAATACATAGCAAGCGTCCATAAAGAACTGATACAAATAATGAAATAGTTCTCAAACATTTGTAAGTACTTCAATAGTTCAACATAAGTAAAAAGTTAATTCTTAAACTGCAGATGCAACTATGAACTTTTTGTGCAATCAATCAAAGTTATGAATATGTCATGCTTAATTCTACCATTAACTAAGTGGATCCATGACTGCCAATAATTCATTTTTGTTCAAATTAGGTATCCTAGCAAGTGCTGCAACATTACTCGATTAATGTAGGAACATGTTAGTAGTATTGGCACCTACTACTTGATGTAAGGATTTTACCAAATTGTCAATGGTTGCTGCCACATCATCAACTTCCCAATAGCTCTCTTCTTCCTCAATCACATACTGCTTTGCCATCTAATCTAGGATGTTCATGAGTACCGTTGCTGTTGAAGTCGGGAAAGTCCCTATTCCAAAAATTCGGATCAAGTCAACCTAAGGTTATCGGTTCAGCGGTCGGGCTTGACGGCTAACGAACTATGATGCAAAAACATCCAGACAACTAAAAGGACCCCAGATGCTGCGGCAGGGAGGTCCCACCACGTACCCGGATGCTTAGAAGAAGCAACCCCTCCACAACCAAAATTGGCCGAGCAGGGTACGAGGTAGACTCTAGCTGCTGACTAAGTCAAGGCGACGACTACTAGGGATAGTCGCTAGCTCGCAATCTAAATCTCTGAAAAAGGATTCAAAGGCTCAGTTCGAAGTCTAGGAAGAAGGTGGTCGAGATCTTTTGCGAGATTCTGATGTCCGTCTCCTCGTACCCCTGAGCTCCTATTTATAGGCAAATCCAAAAGGGGGGGGGTCTTATTTATAGCCCCACCTCTGGTGACTAGGAGACTTCTCGGGAGGAGCTCGCTCGGCTGGGCGAGTAATAGGCCTAGTCGCCTACTTAGCGAGTATGCGAGTGGAGCTCGCCATACTCGCCCAGGCCTTCTACCTTCTTGCGCGTTGATTCTGACTTTTGTCTTGAATTGCTGATTTTGACCCTTGCTGACCTGTCTTTGGAGGGGTTCACCCTCGACGAATATCCGAGTTACTCGCATCTGATGGATGTCTGTTGAACTCTATAAATAGGGGGGTGGCTGGTCTTTCTGGCACGCCGTTTGAACTCGCACGCGATGTCGAAGTCTGTCGAGGAAGTCTATCAAGCGAGCTTTGCCGCCTTGTTCGGATTCCTCGAGCCTTCAAGGCAAAAAAAGGCCGCGAGAAGGTGAGATTGCTGCCGATCTTCCTCCTCTCAAGAAGAAAAAAATGAAGAAGCTGAAGAAATCGCTCGCTTCTAAAACTGACATCCCGCCTCCGCCTGCCGAGAATGTCGCCTCCCCGGCTGTCCATCCCGAATCTTCAACTAGTACCCAAAAGCTCCTCGATGACCTCGGGCTGAGTGACATTCCCGAGTTATTTGTTCCTGACTACTCTCTCCTCTCTCCGCCGACTTCTCCTGTCCCGGAACTCGCCGGGTCCCAGGTGTAGCTGCAGGTGAATCTCGCCGCCTCGCAAGGTTGCCATCTTGTTGAAAATTGAATAAGCCGCTGATCAATCTGCACTCTTTCTTTGCTGACTTGTTCTTTATATTTGCAGCTCCTCCGCCGACTATTGCAGGCGAACCTCTGGATGTCGTTCCTTTGCGAGCAACTCCACTGGACGCCCTCGAAGCTCGACATCTGCCTCGATCCGGGCATACCGTCCGGATTAATGTTGGTCTAAAGAAGGGGCTAGAAACACAAGTCCCTGAGGCGAGAAGACAGGATCTCTCGGCACCAAAGACCTCGCAGCCCGGGGCGAGCAAAGTTCCTCACCCTGCGACCACCGCGGCGCTGCCGACAACGAGTACCTCTTTACCGCCGCCGCCTCCTCCGACGAGCTCGATACAACCGAGGGCGAGGATTCCACTGCCGCCATCTTCTCCTTTGCCGCCGAGCAACGAAGCTCGCCCGGAAATCTGCCCTGAAGTCTCGATTCCTCGGATCTCGCCAGAGAGCTTGATGCGAGATCCGAAAAGAAGGCGGCCCAGCTACTTCCCGCCAAGGACTAGAGGACGCGGACAGGGGCAGGCCGCCGAGCGCCCGGGAAGCTCGTTGTCGGGCTCGCGAGAATCATCTCGCCGCAGCCCGTCCCCTCGCCGATCTCAATCCCTCAGCAAGGTAGCTCGCCTACTGCTGAACTGGTCTGGCTGCTGATGTTTGCTTTTAACTGACCCGACGACTTCTTGCTTTTGACAAGTCGCCCTGCAACTCTTGGAGCGGTTTTCATCGATGCTCTTGGGCTTTCTGCTCACGAATATCGTCAAGCCGCTGCTCGCGCGCACCTCGAGTTGGAGGCCAAGTTCGACTAACTCGCCATCTGCGAACCTCATCGCCGGATCTCGGCATTGGAGATGAGGGTGACGAAGATGGAAGAGCAACAGGACCGGCTGGCTGCTTACATGGACCGCTTCTACATGATCTACGAGCTGAAGCGGCGTCAATCGATGACCGACCATCGCATCCAGCTTTATCATGAGGAGTTGGCCGACATGCGGGCGAGCATGGGATCCGCTGGGCGACTTGCGAGGATGGAGGAGCAGCTGCGCCAGGGCAACGATGCGATGGCGGTGGCCAGCGAGCACTAAAGTCATGCACGCGAAATGGGCCGTGTCGGGCGACATCCACCTCTTCCCGAGCAGCGACCTCCTAGGACTTAAAAAATTTCTTCTTTTCTTTCTTCCATTTGTACTCGCCCATGACGATATTGTAACGAACTGATTCTTTGATGTAATAAGGCGAGTTTGTATCTCGCGTTTATTCTGCCGACTTGTTAATGTTGATGCTTTCGCTCTGCGTTGATGCTCGCGTTCTGCTTTTATATTTGTCTTCATTCTGCGATGTCTTGAGCTGTCTGTGCAAGTTTACGACGATCTGGCAATCTTCTAGATAACGTTGCGCGAGATAGGTTCTGTAGCTAGGGTTGATCTCTTGGTTAGCACGCGACTTAGGTCGACACTCGCGCGAGGTAGATATACCCCAGTGGCCCCTGCTTATAAATAGAAGGGGTAGGTGAGTCTTTAGTACGCTGTTGCGGTTTCTGAACTTTTCTCGCGAGTAGTTGTCCTTGCCCGCACCTTCTTTCTCGCTCTAGCTCTGCTCGCGCTTCTCGCTCTTCTCACTCAAGATGGTTAGTGACGACGCCAACGCTCGCCGACAAGCCCACGCGATCAACTTCTCCGAAGCTGTCTTCAAGAAGTCCGTTGTGACTGAGCGAGATTTAGAAGACTTCCGCCAAAGGCACCTGCCTGAGGAACACTCGGCCAGGCTCCCCTCCCGAACCAAGCGACTAAACACCTTTCTCGAAGGTGAGATAGTCCTGCCTCTCTGCCACTTCGAAGTCGGCCTGCGACTTCTGTTGTGGCCCGAGTACTGCTAGATTTTGCGGCACTTCGGAATAGTCCCCGCCTAGATCAACCCAAACGGAGTGACGATGATCATGAGATTGCTCTGCTTCCTGCGGGAAGAGAAGATCGCCTTCGACCTCTCCGTCTTCAGGAATGTCTTCGCCTTTGCTGCGACATCTGAGGGGGTCATCTTTTTCAGCAGCCATGTTTGCACTCTGGTCGGCACGACAAATAAGGTCCATCGGTGGGGCGAGTATCTCGTCGCCGTCGCCGACGACTTTGAAGGGGTTCCGCGCAGGCCGCAGCAGCCAGCCGAGGTCGCCTTCTTGCTGCCCATCCTCGAGGGTGCGCACGAGTAACTCGTCGAGGCCTTTCACGGCCGGCGATTCGACGTTATCCACTGGCGCCAGCATGTCAACGTGCTGGAATAGGTCTTCCTCGGCGAAGGTAAAACATGGCGAGATCCTTCCATACTCGCCGCATTGAATCTGATTGTTATTGCAAATTTACTAACCATTCTTCCATATATGCAGCTACTTGCGAGCTTCCGTGAGAACTACTTCCTCCGGCGAAGGAAGTCGCTTCCTCGCGCCAGGGTTCATTGAGCCCTTCTAAAGTGGAGGAGATCCCGTCTCCTGCGGGCAACAAGGGCAAATCACGAGCTGGCGACATGGAGGCCCCGTCGCAGAAAAAGCTCGGCCCGGAGGTGCTCGCCCACCAAACATCCCGCGCCGCGAGGAGGCTCCTCGAGTCGCAGGAAGCGCTTAAGAAGCTCTCGCAAAAGGCGATCTGTGACGCCCAAAGATCGTCACAAGGTACGCTAATAAAATGTTTAGACAAAATATTTTAAAAACCCGCAATGAAATATGAATTTATATGACGTTTCGTTTAGAATTAATGAGTGTACCATTAGTTTGAGTTTGAGTGTAACAAATAAAGTTAAAGTTTCATGTAAGGGGGTGCTAATAGCAATTCTAATTATGCATTTAAATTGTTGTCTTTAAACAAAAAAGAAATTGGGTTTTATTTAGGTTTAGAAGCAGTGAACCGGTTTTTCCACTCATTTTCTTAGGCGGTGAGACCGGTTAAGATTGTAATGCGGCAAGAGGTGATTGGACCGACAATTTTAGGCGGTGGAGGAATAAATCCCGTGAATTGAATCGAGGGAATTATTTGCCTTCATTTTCTCCCGCACCACACTTCCGCCTAGGGATTTTAGAAGTCGTCCGCTGCTCTCCTTTTCCCAATCTTTCTCCTCCTTTTTCCGGCGCCAGACAGCATAGAGAAGCCTCTTGGCTTCATGAACGACGAAGAAGAAACGCCTCATATTTTTTTTCTAAGTTCTTCAGTTTTCAGAGCCTAAACTAAGCAAAAAAACCTAAGTTTCTTCATCTCTTCTCCTATCTTTCATTGTAAGCAATACCTTTTCTCCTTTGCTTGGTTCCTTTGTTGATTTGGATAGTGATCTTGAGATTTATTTTGTTTCGGAAAACTAATATTTTTAGGGTTCTTAATTTTATGGATGTGTTATAAATTAGAAAGTGAAAAGAGCATGAACTAATGTTATTCTTTGGAGGTTAATGTATAAAAATACATTAGTTTCAAGTGTTGAAGTTGGTGACCGGGCGGTCTGGCGGTCTGTCTTGACGGGTTGAAGACCGCGCGGTCTGGCGGTTTGTCTCAGTCGGCTTGGAGACCGGGCGGTCTAGCGGTCTACACTGGCAATCTCTCTTCCTCTCTGGTGGTAGCCGTGTGGTTAGCCCGTCTGTCTAACCGCGCGGCTTGTGCGGTTTGTTCTGTATAGTCCGCTTAGTCCTGTAAATTTTTAGTCTCACATCTCTTATTTGTATTCTCTCTTCTCTCCTCCATTCTATATAAGGGAGAGCATACCTTTGTAATATATATCTTTTTTGGATAATAAAGTTTCAATTATTCAAAACTCTATCCATTTGGTACTGCATGTTCGCTACTTTCAACATGGTATCAGAGGACACGGTCTTTTCCTCCTGATTGTGTGCGCTCTCTGCTTCTCGCCGCTTGTTTCTGCTTCTCGCGACCTGTCTTCGCGACCTGTCCTCTCTTCCGCCCGCTACTCTGTTCGCGCGGCTTGTTGCTTCTCTTCTCTTGCTGTTCTTCGTCGTCGCGACCTGTTTAGTTGTCGCAGCGACCTGTTTCCTTCTAGCCGCCTGTTTTTCCCCTAGCTGCGCGGCCTGATTCTGTTCGCGCGGCTTTTTCCCTTTAAACCGCTGCGGTTTCGCGCCGGTTGCTCTCTTTTCCTTTCCTCGCGGTTTTCTCTCTGTTCGCGCGGATTCTTTCTTGTTTGAGCGGCCTCTCTGCCTTTCTTCCTTTAGCCACTCCTGCTTGTTAGTCGCCGCGACCTCCTGTTCAGTCGCGCGGCTTGTGCTTCCCTCTTCTTCCCCTTTTTGCCTTGCTCTGCACCTTGGTCGTGGCCCTGCTTGCCGCTGGTGTGCTGTCACCGAGACCGCTGCAGTTTCTTATTCCTCCCTTCCTGGCTTTCATATCCTCCTCCAAGCCATTCGCCTCGGTTGTCACGTCTTCTGGTCGTGCCCACGTTGTTACTCAGGGAAAATGGCTGATCGACACTGGTGCTACAAATCATATGACCGACAATTTCCAGTGTTTCTCTCTCCTAGAAACACATGATCGGTTGCCCCCGATTATTCTCGCTGACGGCTCTTCATTATCAGTCCATGGGACGGGGATAGTTCATGTCACTCCGTCTCTTCACTTGACGGATACTCTATACGTGCCCCAGTTCCCGTGCAACTTATTATTTGTTACCTCTCTATGCAAGCAATTACAGTGTTCCGTCACATTTACTTCTAATTCTTGCTCTTTTCAGGATCCGGACTCCCAACGGACGATTGCTACTGGGACTGAGAGTAGCGGCCTATACTTCCTGGACAACATTTCTGCTTTTTCCACCTTCTCCTCCACCTCCACAGATATTCTCCAATGACATCTCCGCCTTGGTCATGCTCCTCCCCGTCTTCTCCGTCAACTTCTGCCCCATCTTCCTCCCCAAAGTCCTCCGCTCAACTGTGAGGCCTGTTAGCTTGGCAAGCATAACCGCTCCTCCTTCCCTCCAAAGCACGTTCGTGGCTCTACCCGTCCGTTTGATCTTATCCACTCCGATATTTGGGGTCCTCCTACTCTTACCATTGGTCGGGGTAGTTCCTATTTTGTCACGTTCATTGATGATTTCTCTCGCTGTACGTGGGTATATCTATTAAAAGATCGCTCCGAATTATTCTCTATATGGACGTCCTTCTATCACATGATCAAAACTCAGTTTGGTGTTTCTATCAAAGGTTTTCGATTTGATAATGCCAAAGAATATATCAGTCATGACTTTTCTACCTTCTGCATGCAAAATGAGATTATTCATCAAACTAGTTGTCTATACTTCACAACAAAATGGTGTGGCCGAACGCAAAAACCGTCACCTCCTCGATGTCGCTCGCACCTTGATGACCCAGATGCATGTTCCTCGCTCCTATTGGGGCTATGCTGTTCTCCTTGCCTGCTACCTTATCAATCGCATTCCCTCCACGATTCTCCACGGCAAAACCCCGTTCTCCATTCTGTATCCGGGCAAGGAGCCGTTTCCTCTCCCTCTCCAAATCTTTGGATGCACTGCCTTTGTGCATACCCCTTCTGCCACCCGTGATAAGCTCTCCCCTCGCTCCACCAAATGTGTCTTTCTGGGGTACTCTACCACTCAGAAATGCTATTGTTGCTTTGATCCCGTCCTTCGTAAGCAGTTCGTCTCTGCTGACGTCACCTTCTTCGAAAATACCTCCTACTTCTCGGATGACTCCTCTCCTCCTCTCCCAGCTTCTGATTCTCCTGCCGTTCCCTTCGTTCCCTCGCCTCCTACTACAATCTCCACCCCTCCACCGTCTCCCTCCCCTCCTCTCCCTCCACCTCTCTCTCTCCCTTCTCCACCACCCTCTCTCTCATCTCCGCTGCCGTCGCTCTCTACTCCCGGGCCAGCTTTCTCTACCACGGATGCTCCGGATGCCGCGGGCCCGACTGACCTGGATCTTCCTATAGCTCTTCGCAAATGGGTGCGGACGTGTACCCTACACCCCCTTGCTGTTGTTGTTTCCTATGATCGTCTTACCCCTTCTCGCAGGGCATTTGCACTGGCTATCTCTGCCACTGCCACACCCCGCTCCTACCAGGAGGCCCTTGCTATTCCTCATTGGAAGATGGCCATGGATGAGGAAATGACGACCCTAACTGAGCGGGGTACCTGGACTCTTGTTCCTCCCCCCTTCGGTACTGATGTTGTTGGCTGTCGCTGGGTCTTTGTGGTCAAATTTGGCCCTGACGGCACTGTGGATCGTTATAAGGCTCGCCTTGTTGCTAAGGGCTTCACTCAGACCTATGAGGTTGATTACTTTGACACCTTCTCCCCCGTGGCTCGTCTCAGCACTATCCGGGTCCTTCTCTCTGTGGCGGTAAATAAGGATTGGCCGATTTCCCAGCTGGATGTCAAGAATGCCTTCCTTTATGGTGATCTTCATGAGGCCGTTTACATGGAGCAACCTCCTGGGTATGTTGCTCAGGGGGAGACACGAGTATGTCGGCTGAAGAAGGCAATCTATGGCCTCAAGCAGAGCCCTCGAGCTTGGTTTGACAAGTTCAGCGGGATCGTGGCGGCCGTTGGTTTTGTGCGAATCTCTGCCGATCACTCTCTCTTTATTCGCAAAACTCCTGCTGGGCTGGTTGTTCTTGCTGTGTACGTCGATGATATTCTTCTCACTGGCGATGACCAGGAAGGGGTAGCCCTGACAAAGCGTCATCTTCGCCAACATCTGATCACAAAAGATATGGGCTCTCCAAAGTACTTTCTGGGGATCGAAATTTCTCGGAAGCCCGACTCTTTAGTTCTCTCTCAGCGTAAGTATGCCCTTGATCTTTTAAAAGAGGCAGGATTGACTGGAGCAAAACCTGCCCGATGCCCCATGGCAACTGGAGAAGACAAAACCTGGACAGATGATTCGCCTCCTCTTTCAGATAGTTCGCGGTACAGGCGTCTGGTTGGTAAGCTCATATATCTCACAGTGACCAGGCCTGATATTTCCTATGCTGTGGGCAAGGTGAGTCAATTCATGCAAGCACCTAGGGAGTTCCATCTACAGTCTGCCTTGCGGATCTTGGAGTATATCAAAACAGCGCCTGAGAAAGGATTACTTTTTCAGAGGAATGATCATCTGAGGATTGAAGCATACTCAGATGCAAGTTATGCTGATGACAAAGGGGATCGCAAGTCAACCTCAGGTTTTTGCACCTTTGTTGGGGGAAATCTGGTGAGCTGGAAGAGCAAGAAGCAGTCTGTTGTCTCCAGGTCCAGTGCAGAAGCTGAGTATCGCAGTATGACATCGACCACTTGTGAGTTAAAATGGCTGCGGGCTCTCATGCTAGATTTAGGAGAGGTCTACAACCATCCTCTACCTATGTTCTGTGATAACAAGGCCGCCATATACATCTCTAAAAATCCGGTATTCCATGAAAGAACAAAGCACATTGAGGTCGACTGTCATTTCATTCGTGAAGAGATCTTAAAGGAACAAATTTGCACTCCCTTTGTCACTTCTGATAAAAAGCTGACTGACATCTTCACCAAGCCAGTTTCCGCCCCGTTTCTTCATGTTTGTGACAAGCTGGGCATGATCGATATATATGCTCCAGCTTGAGGGGGAGTGTTGAAGTTGGTGACCGGGCGGTCTGGCGGTCTGTCTTGACGGGTTGAAGACCGCGCGGTCTGGCGGTTTGTCTCAGTCGGCTTGGAGACCGGGCGGTCTAGCGGTCTACACTGGCAATCTCTCTTCCTCTCTGGTGGTAGCCGTGCGGTTAGCCCGTCTGTCTAACCGCGCGACTTGTGCGGTTTGTTCTGTATAGTCCGCTTAGTCCTGTAAATTTTTAGTCCCACATCTCTTATTTGTATTCCCTCTTCTCTCCTCCATTCTATATAAGGGAGGACATACTTTTGTAATAGATATCTTTTTTGGATAATAAAGTTTCAATTATTCAAAACTCTATCCATTTGGTACTGCATGTTCGCTACTTTCAACATCAAGAAACATGATGATTTTAACTTGCATGCAAATTAATAGTTATGGGGACTGATTTTATAGCATGCACAGATGAGATAGTGAAGTAACATGTTGGTTATTATCTCTTCTCTGTCCAAGTAACATGTTAGCTGCTTCAAGGTTTTCAATATTATGAGGATATGAGGATTTTGGGGATATGACTAATTTTGGAAATATGAAATTCATATAAGTTACATATTATTGTTTTTATTTGATGGCTATTTAGCATGATAATCTTTATTTAAATCTGATTGAAATTGGTGAAAAATCATGTTTACAGTTAAAGATTTTTGGACTGGAAATTTAAGTCATGATAGAGCTTTGCTGAAATTAGCCTTGAGAATGCTGAAATAAATCTTAGAAATGATATAATTGCTATTCCTTATATATTATTGCTGAATTTAGTGTAGAATCTCTACTTTCCCCCATTTGGAAGGTTATTTCTTACATGAAAAAGGCTGTTTTTACAAGAAAAAAAGGATACTTCAGATTTATCCCATGATAAATTGATCGAAGATATCCCTAATTTTTATTATACGTGAATGTGATTGGATGCTAAGTTGCTGAATATAAATGTTAAATATGTTTGGGAAGATATTTTCGTATTTGTTTAGATTGTATAGTGAGATATCAAATGACTTTCTCTGATTCGTGGACAAGAGCAAATCACTTGAGAGTTGAGTTTGATAGCTTAAATGTCTTTTTCCCTAATTGTCTTGCACAACCTTAAACTCCACTTCATAAATATTTAGAAAGATGAACTATATACAATTGATATTTGCTAACAACTATGCGAAAGGATGACGTCGCCCAATCGACGAGATGACGAACCAAGGATAAAGATAAGGAGAAAATCAATGTGAGGGTTTCTTTCTTTAAAACTGTTTGAATTTTTATGTCTTATTCTTGTATAAGTTTTTAGCCTAATCCATATGAAAAGATTAAATGGAATGTTCTAAGAAATGCATTGATGAAACTGTGTTAAGGGTATCTGTAGAATGATATAAGTCCAGTTGGGTCTTTAATTGACCTTAAGCACGTTGTGCGCACTGGACAACATATGTGAGTCAACTTAGTTGGGTTTCATTAGCCTTAAACGAGTTGTGCGCACTAAGTTTGACCAATAAAGTGGACTGAAATGTAGTAACCATTAACTATCCTAATGAAATTAAATTATATACACACATTAGTAAGAAATGAAAATGGCTAAAAACTTCTTTATTTCTTTCATATATATGTATTTGTGCACATTGAAATGTTTAGAAACTTTTATATCGCCTGTATCCATATATCTGATAAAGAATTTAATTCCTCGCTTAGTCTTTTATTTAAAGACTAACCCTTTCATTTTAAAAAATTTTAGGTACTAAACGAAAATCAGAGTAAGCTGGAACTCTATCGAACGTTGTATAAACAACTAGTAGGCATTTTTGAAGTGGCCAATACTCGAGAGAGTTGTTGCAGTGCTAAACTTTGTATGCTTGACAAGAAAAACTTTTAATTATTAGTTGTAAATTATGAAGCTATCGTAGACTTTTGTTGTGGACATGTATGATATGTAAATTATGGAATAAGAACTTCTTTCTGCACTGTTATTTCAATACTATTGTGACATAAATATCATTTGTCTTTTCAAATAAGAAATGTTAATTATATACTATTCCTCTGTGACAGACAAGGGCCGTTACAGAAAATGGTATCAGAGAGAGGTTTCGAGGTGATGACACATATAGTGTTCTATAACTAGTACATAATTTGAAACTAATATCTCTTATATCATAATTGTCCTTAGTGTGAAATCTAATTCATGTTTAAAACACAGGAGCATGAGTCTTCTAGTCGGCGAGCTCGTGAAGAGCCGACGATGTCTGCGGAAAGTGAGATAGAGCAGCGTGTGAATCTGCAAGTAGCAGACATGGCACGAGCAATGGCTGAGGCTATCCGACTAGCCAGAGATACACCTCCAATAGTACATCCTGTTGACCCCTTGGGTGAACTACCACAACGGCCAGTGGACGTAGATCTTCAACAATTTCTGTAGTTAAAGCCTCCCACCTTCAAGGGAGGATTAACCCCGATTGAAACTGAAGATTGAATTCTGAGGATCGAAACTATTTTTCAGGTAATGCATTGCTCCGAAAATCGAAAGATTGAGTTGACGACTTTCTTATTTGAAGGAGAAGCTAAAAGATGGTCGGACACTATCATGAGTGGGAAGTTTGCCGATAAAGGAATTACTGATATTTCCTGGAAGGAATTTGTTGATGAGTTTACTAATTGGTTCGTCCCAGCTACAAAAAAAGACAGCTGCAAGAGAAATTTCTACGTATAGTGCAAGGAAATCGCACTGTACTACAGTTAGGCGGAGTTTTCTAACTTAGCCTTTTATGCGGGAGACTTAATTATATCAGAAAAGGATCGATGTCGTCGCTTCCAGCAAAGTTTGCGAGATAATATTCGTACATTTATCGTACCATTAGAACTTACAAATTATAACAGTCTTGTTACGAAAGCACGTTTAACTGAAATAGACATGGAGAAGACTCAAAGTAGGAGAGATTTCATGAAGAAATGATCAGGTGAAGGATCGAGTAAAGAGTCTTCAGGAAAGTCCGCTGGGTCCTCATGGAAGAAAAAGAAATGGACTCAACCTTCCCCTTCAGCTACGTCAGGAAGTGTGACTCAACCCTCTATTAGTAAGTGTGAAAAATGCGGGAAGGTACATAAAGACCAATGTTTGTTTGGTTCTGGTGTATGCTATATTTGTCTCCAGCCTGGGCATCGACAAAGTGAATGCCCAAGGAGGCAAGCAAAGGAAGGAGGCTTTAAGGGAGCTCAACCTCAACGGGTGTTTCAGATGGGAACTTTGAAAGAAGGTGAATCTATTGCTTCCACATCCACATCAGTGGAGCCTAGTCATGAGGATCGGCACATACAACCTTGTGTATTTTATCTGGGACCCCAAGAGGCTAAAGCTGATGAGACAATCATCACAGGTATGATTTATGCATATGATCACTTGAGTTTTATTTGATACGAGTGCAAGTCATTCCTTCGTTTCAACACATATCTTGAATATCCTTCGAAGACAACCATATGTAACAAAAGATATATTACATGTAATCATACCCAATAATCACATAATGACAACACAATTACGGGCTCAACTGCAAATTCAAATCAATGAAAAAGTGTTGGAAGTAGATCTGACAGTCTTATCGATATCTGAATATGATATCATATTGGGCATGGACGGGTTGTCAAAGCATGAAGCAGTGATTAATTGTAAAATGAAAGAACTTACAATTATTTGCCCAGACCGAAGTCTAGTATCATTTAAAGGGCTAACTGAAGTAGCAAAAGTAATGATATCGACAATGAAAGCATTGAAGACAATTTGAAAGGGAGATGAAGCCATATTAATTATGATCAAAGAAACAAAAGAAGAAAAGAAAGATATTTTTGAGCCGCCAGTGGTCTGCGAATTTTTGGAAGTGTTTCCTGATGACCTTCCAGGAGTGCCTCCCAACAGAGAGTTGAAATTTACAATCCCTCTTATTGAAGGAGCTACCCCAATGGCGAAAACACCATATCGCATGGCTCCAAAAGAACTAGTAGAGTTGAAATCCCAGCTGCAAGAACTTGTAGATAAAAAATTCATACGATCCAGCTCTTCACCCTGGGGAGCCCCTGTTTTATTTGTAAAGAAGAAGGATGGAACACTCCGCCTTTGCATTGATTACATAGAATTTAATAAGTTGACAGTAAGAAACAAGTACCCCTTTCCTCGTATTGATGATCTCTTTGATCAATTAGTGCATATGACCATGTTCTCAAAAATTGATTTGAGATCGGGTTACCACCAGTTGAGAGTGAAAGAAAATGTTTTTAAAACATCATTCGGTACCAGATATGATCACTTTGAATTTGTTGTCATGCCATTTGGGTTAACAAACGCCCCTGCAGCGTTTATGGATCTAATGAATCGAGTGCTTAAAGATTATTTAGATAAATGTATCATTGTTTTTATTGACAACATTTTGATATATTCTAAGACTGAAGAAGAACATGTGCAACATTTGAGAATGACACTGCAAACTTTAAAGGATCACCAATTATATGCCAAATTTTCTAAGTGTGCATTTTGGTTAAAAGAAGTGTCCTTCTTGGGTCATGCTATAAATGCACGAGGATTAGCCGTGGACCCTAGCAAAATTGAGGCAATCATTCAGTGGCCCCGTCCTACGACTGTAACAGAAGTGAGAAGTTTTCTGGGATTAGCTGGCCACTACAGGAAGTTTGTTAAGAATTTCTCTAAATTGGCGTTACCATTAACGAAATTGACTCGGAAAAATATATCTTTTTATTGAGATGATGACTGTCAATTAGCTTTTGAAGAATTAAAAGAGAGACTAACAACTGCCCCTATCTTAGTAATGCCCTCAGGATCAGAAAGATTTCAAATTTTCAGTGATGCATCATATCAAGGTCTTGGTTGTGTACTAATGCAGCACGAAAAGGTTATTGCTTATGCCTCTCGACAATTAAAGGATGCCGAGAGAAATTATCCAACTCATGATCTGGAATTGGCAGCAGTCGTTTTTGCGTTGAAAATATGACACCACTATTTATATGGAGTCCGATGCGAAATTTTTACGGATCATAAAAACTTGAAGTATATTTTTACACAAAAAAAATTAAACCTTAGTCAACGACGTTGGTTGGAATTTATTAAAGATTATGACGTTGATATCCAGTATCACCCAGGTAAAGCTAATACTGTAGCGGATGCACTGAGTCGGAAGAGCACAGTTACCCTTTAAGTGGTGGTACAGTATAATCGGAGTACAATACATGAATTGCAGAAAATGGATATATCTCTTATCCTTCGGAAGATAAACAAGCTCAGTTGTTTCAAAGCAGATCCAATATACACTAAAAGAAAGAATTTTGAAGGCAATCTCTCAGGATCCCTTCTTTGTAACCATAATGGAGAAAGTGAAGAAGGGAGAGGTAAATAATTTTACAGAAAAAGAAGGATTACTATTCATGAATGGTAGACTCTGTATTTCAAATGCAGATAATTTGAGAACTGATATTTTGTATGAAGTGCACAATATGCCATAATCCATTCATCCCGGCCGTACTAAAATGTATCATGACTTAAAACAAGATTTTTGATGGTCAGAGATAAAGAAGGATGTAATTACATATATTGCCAAATGTCACACCTGCTAGGTAGTGAAAGCAGAACATATGAAATCAAGAGGTTATCTAAAATCGTTACCTATTCTCGAATGGAAATGAGACGACATTGCAATGAATTTTGTTTGTGGTTTACCAAGAAGTAAGCAAGGAACTGATGGTGTTTGAGTAATTATAGATTGTTTGACAAAAAGTGCACACTTCACTGCCGCAAAGCAAAACAGAGCAACCGAGAGATTAGTGGATGAATATATTGACGTCATCGTCAATCTCCATAAAATACCCCGAACAATTGTTTCAAACAGGGATGGTCGATTCACGTCTGACACATGCAGACTGGTACATAAAAGATTGGGAACATGGTTGTTATACAATACAACATTTCACCCTCAAACAGATGGACAATCAGAACGCACAATCCAGTTATTAGAAGATTTATTACGAATGATTGTTTTTGATTTAAAAGGATCTTGAGAAAAGTATTTATCTCTAGTTGAATTTGCGTACAATAACAATTATTAATCTACAATTCAAATGACCCCTTATGAAGCACTATATGAAAGTAAATGCCGAACACCTCTAAGCTGGGCAAAAAATGAGGAAAGAAGACTATACAATAAGGAAATGGTGGACAAACTACAAGAAAAAAATTGTATTTATACAAAAACGAATGAAGATTGCGCAAGATCATCAACAGAAATACTATAACGCACGACATCGACGTGTGGAATTTCAGATTGGAGATCAAGTATGCTTAAAGATAAAACCATTTAAAGGTGTCTCAAGATTACGAAAGATTGAGAAGCTAAGTCCACGATATAAAGGACCTTTTCCTATAATTGAACGTATGGGCGATATGACATACAGATTGAACCTCCTATTAAGCCCTTAACCTTAGCTAAGTATCTCTTCAGGATGGGGTCGTGCCCCTCGAACTTTCCCCTGATTTGCGACGCGACCACCATTGAGTCGGTGAAGGCTTTGAGATCCTGGATCCCCAGCTCATTGGCGAGACGCAAGCCTGATACCAGGACGTCATACTCCGCCGGATTGTTCGTGACATGGAAGAGGATCTCGACTGCTTGCTTGATCCTAGTTCCCTGCGGGCTCACCAACACGACTCCGACTCCCACAGAATTCTTGCCTGAAGCCCCGTCCACAAACATCTTCCAAGAGACTAGGCTGGAATCGCCTTCTTCCCCTCCTACCTCGGTCGAGAAGTCGGCCAAAAAGTCTGCTACTGCCCGGGTCTTGATCGCCACCCTTGGTGAATAAGAAATGTCGAACTCGCTGAGCTCTACCGCTCACTTTGCCAACCTGCCTGAATGCTCCACTCCATCCAAGATACTTCGCAGCGGATGATCAGAGACGACCTTGATGGAGTGAGCCTGAAAATACGGCGGGTCCTCCGAGCCGAAACTACCAAAGCAAAAACTAACTTCTCCAAGATAAGATACCTCGCTTCTGCGTGTGATGTAGGGTAGGCTGTGGAGTGAATTCTAAATGCACACTAGTGAAGAGTGGGGTCGATCCCTAACGGTTCAATGTCTACAACACACGCAGTTCGGCGCGAGGATTAATATTAGCAACAAAGTATTATAAGATAACGCACAAATTTTCATAAGCAAAGATAAACAATTTCTTAAAGCTTGAGACGTGACTTTCCTCCGCAAGGAGGGCTATAGCGAGCGCGCGGCGAATCAATCCGTTCTGCAGTCAGAGATTTTCACAAAAACAAATAATAATGGGCTTTTAATTCCACAAGCATAAGATTACCACAGCGCAACAAAGTGTAATACCATCAACTAGTACAAAGCACCACAAAATCTGAAATAAAATTTGGACCGCAGTAATTCTAGGTAAATCTGAAATTTTGGAGGCGAGGTGGAGCTTTCCGGATGTTGAAAGACTAGATCGGGTGGGGGGAAGTGGTTCCACGGAAGGGGGAGGATGGCAGCAAAGGGGAATTGGCGGGGTGGCTGGATCTGGCTGGAGGAGTCCAGATTTGGACTGGTTGAGGGAGAAAACAACCAATGGGGCTATTGGGGCAAGGCCGGGTGGTGGAGGCGGTTATGGAGGGGCGGTGGTGGCTGGATCTGGGCCAAAACAGGGAGGCTGGCCTGTTTTGGAGGTGGTCGGGGGAGCTAGGAGGGCGACGGCCTGAGGGGAGTGGGCTGGGGGCACTGGGAGGAGGCCAGCTGGCTGGTTCCTGGGCTGAACAGGGCCGCAGGTGGCTGGTTACAGCCCAGAATTTGGGGCGGCTGTGTGGGAGGGGGGCTGGACAACAATATGAGAGGGTGGCGGTGGAAGGAAAATCAAGAAACACAAAACTTACCCAAGGAGTCGTCACCAAGGGGGTCCACGACGTCGGCACCGCGGAGGAGATCACCGGAATGAAGGGATTTCTTCTCCAAACATTCAGCAATAAGAATTCCTGCAACCCTAAGGATCTATTTATAGGAAAACAAAGTTAGGGCAACCGAAATCGACGACTATGATTGACCGGTGGTTCCGATGCCATAACTACATGAAATAAAACTCAAAATACATAATGTTATATATGAAACTAAATCTAAACGACGTGCCGGACGCATCCGCGCTGGCGGATCGCCGGTTCGGTCAAGTCCGTCTGCGAGAATACACGAAGGTGGGGTCCGGCTTGCGCCGAGTTGCGCCAGATGGTCCCCCATCAACTCCCCCCGACTGAAAAGCCTTCATCTCCGATGAATGGAGATGATCGTACTGTAGTCGAAGTCCAGGGGTGAGTCGATCAAGCTCTGCAGCAGCAATCCAGGTGTCGTCGGAGAAGGAACGTCCACGCCAGCGAACCAAGTAGCGGCACACGAGGCCACCCGTAGAGGGGACGTACTCATGCGCAATGATCTCGGTGATGTGCTCGTCGCTCCATGCTCGAGGAAGGAGATCCGGTGGAATCGGCGGTGCTGGAGAGGGAGCCAGTGGGGACGAGATCTTGGGTAAGTGAGGGTCAATGACGGACTGGGTGTCGGGAGTGGGTAGGGGTGGTATAGGCCAAGTGGTGGGAACAGGCTGTGGCGGTACAGGCCCCGGAGGGTAATCAGAGTGGGGGTCAGGGTACTCGTGAGGTGCAAAGTATGGCGTCAGGTCCTCAACATTGAACACGGGGTGAATACCCATGCTCGCAGAAATATCTAGCTCATAAGCATTTGTCCCGATCCGTCTCAGGACTTAATAGAGACCGATTCGCCTGACGCTTAGCTTCTTAGCAGACCCCCGGGGGAGTCTCTCGGTGCGCTCTCACCATCACCTGCTCGCCTATCTGAAAATGTTTTTCTCGTTTATGTCTATCTGCTTGTTCTTTGTAATATTCGTTGCTTAAATTAATTTTGCGCCTGAACTGACTCATGCAACTCATGCAAATGACGTGTGAAGGACTCTGCGGACTCACTAGGCCGTGACTCAGTCGGGACAGGAATAAGGTCAATGGGCTTCCTAGGGTCGTAGCCTGACACTATATGAAACGGACTTAGACCTGTCGACCTATTGATTGAGCTATTATATGCAAACTCCGCAACAGGGAGCACCGAATCCCAACTAGCTGTGTGGTCTTCCACAAGACACCTCAGTAAATTCCCTAAGCTCCTATTCACTACCTCAGTCTGACCATCCATCTGAGGGTGATATGCAGATGAAAACGTCCGGGTCGTCCCGGTCTTTCGCCACAGGGTCTTCTAGAAATAACTAACGAACCGCACGTCTCTATCAGACACAATGGACTTTGGCAGACCGTGTAATCTAAAGACGCCCCTAATAAATAAGGCCGCGACGTGGGGTGCGTCCGCAGTCTTACTACATGCAATGAAATGGGCCATCTTAGAGAACCGGTCAACTACCACAAATATAGAATCATGCTTCCTCTGAGTACGAGGAAGCCCAAGCACGAAGTCCATGCTGATGTCCTCCCAAGGGCGATGGGGAACGGGAAGGGGTGTGTATAAGCCAGTGTTCTGCTTCGTTCCCTTGGCCGTTTGACAAATCCGACAATGCCGTACGATACGAGTCACGTCCTTCTTCAGACTCGGCCAATAGAAACGATCCTCGGCAATAGCGATCGACTTATCCCGCCCAAAGTGACCAGCCGCACCTCCCGCGTGTAATTCCCAAACTAAATAGTCGCGGTACGAAGTGCTGGGTACACACAAGAGGGGACCCCAGAATAAATATCCATCGATAAGCCTATACCCCTCAATATCATCGGGCGGGTCCCTCGACAGCGCGACATATAAATCAGAGAAATCGCGACAAGTGGGGTAGTCTGCGATCAATCTCTCAAACCCATCCACCTGGGTCCTCAATGTGTGGAGGAACGAGACTTGGCGACTGAGTGCGTCAGCGGGTTTGTTCTCAACTCCGGCGCGGTGTTTGAGAACATAGTGAAATTCCTGTAAGTATTCGACCCACTTCGCATGCCGATGACTCAACTTCCTCTGGGAATCGAGGTATCGTAGGGCCTGGTGGTCCGAATAGAGGACAAACTCCCGAGGTAGAAGGTAGTGTCTCCAATACCGTAATGACTGGACAATAGCATAAAATTCTCGATCGTAGTTCGAGTACTTTTGCCTAGCTTCGTTCAATTTCTCACTGAAGTAAGAAACTGAGTGTCCCTCTTGACTCAACACGCCTCCAATACCAACACCAAATGCGTCACAGGCGACCTCGAAAGCTCTACTGAAATCGGGAAGTCGAAGAACAGGAGCGGACGTCATATTGTCCTTTATCTCCTCAAATGCGCGAGTGGCCGCGATGGTCGACTGAAAGTCGCCCTTGCGCAGGCAGCTAGTGAACGGGGCCATAATTGAGCTAAAACCCCTAACGAATCTCCTATAAAAGGTCGCAAGCCCGTGGAAGCTGCGGGGCTCGTGGATGTTCGATGGTGTGAGCCATTCACGGATGGACTGGACCTTCTCAGGGTCTACGGACACGCCTGAGGAAGTGATGATGAAACCGAGGAAATGGACTGACTCGGACAAGAAAGAACACTTTTTCGTATTTATAAATAACTTCTCCTTCCGGAGGATGTCAAACAACAGTCGCAAGTGCCCGAGGTGGTCCGACTCAGTGTGGCTATAAATCAGAATGTTGTCAAAGTATACAATGAGGAACTTACCCATGTAGGGTCGCAGAATCTGAGTCATGACTTGCATGAATGTGCTCGGGGCGTTCGACAGCCCAAATGACATGACTAACCACTCATACAGACCATCTTTGGTCTTGAATGCCGTCTTCCACTCGTCCCCCTCTCTAACCATGATCTGGTGGTAACCGCTACGGAGGTCGATCTTCGAGAAGATCTGGGCTCCCGTCATCGTGTCTAAAAGATCGTCCAGGCGAGGGATCGGGAAGCGGTACTTCACAGTAATCTTATTGATAGCCCGACTATCGATACACATGCGCCAGCTGCCGTCCTTCTTAGGGGTGAGAAGGGCGAGGACTGCGCACGGGCTCAAACTCTCTCGGATGAACTGCTTTCGGAGAAGCTCGTCGACCTGTCTTTTGAGCTCAGCATGCTCAACGGGGTTCATGCGATAGTGCGGCAAATTTGGGAGCGAGGCCCCCAGGACTAGATCGATAGCGTGCTGGATGTCTCACAGAGGGGGTAACTCATCAGGGAGCTCCTCTGGCATAATATCTGCAAACTCACCTAATAGAGGTCGAACGACAGGGTGAATCTCAGGTGTAGGGCAGTCAGATGCCATAGTGGATGCCACTACATACATAATGCCAGCATCAGTGCTGTCCCTCATTAACTCACTGCGCCTCAGGACGTGTACGGGTCTCGAGGACTCGTACTAGTGGAAGGCTCAACCCGACCCTTGGGTCTCTCTCTGGGCTGGGTAGGTGATAGAGTGATCTTCCGCCCCTTGTCATAAAAAACACACGTGTTCGAGCGACCGAAGCACGAGACGTCGCGATCAAAAAGCCAAGGGCGGCGCAATAGAACGTGGGCGACATCCATGGGTATGACGTCGCACCAGGCTCGGTCCTCAAAGGAAGCAATGCTGATCGGTACGAGACATCGCTGGGTAACCTGTATCGCTGTCTTGTCTACCCAGATGACACGGTAGGGGTGTGGGTGAGGCTCCGCCTTCACCTGCATACGGTCTAGACCCTTCTGGGCCACGATATTCACACAACTCCCACTATCGATGGCTAATTTGCAGGGTCCGCCTGCACTCGGGAAGTACGTGCAGAAAATGGGGGTGCGACGCCAATCCTCATCGGCACGTGGGGTATGTAAGAGGCGCCTGACCGCTCCCACCTCTAGTGAACGTTCAGCGTCGCTCTCCCAGCCCTCCTCAACGGCGGTAGTAATCTCCTCAGTCACCTCCTAATCTCCCTCTAAACCCTGCTCCTCATTCTCAACCAACAGATTCCGCGTGGGGCACTGTGCCGCCACGTGCCCTCTGCCAGAGCATCTAAAACACTGGATACTCCCAGGCCTCTGGCCCTCAGTGGCGACAACCTTACCCTTCATATCAGTAGTGACCCGTGGGGGTGGGGCGGCTGTAGTAGTCTGGGGAAGAGCGGGCTTCTGTATGTCGAAGAATCAGTCCGGGAGGGGAACTGCTTCGTACCAGACGTATGAAGATACTGCTCGTACTCTAGGGCGAGCTGGAATATCTGGTCAACAGTCTCGAGGCGATGGGGAATCAACTCTCTCTGGAGCTCCGAACGAAGGCCAACCTTAAATCGAGAGGCAGTGGCAATGGGCTCCTCCGAAATATCGCTCCTAACGACCAGCTCGTCGAATCGAGCCATGTACTCGGCTACCGTAAGCGCCCCCTGACGTAAGCTCTGTAGCTGATCAAGCAGCTGATCACGGTAAGAGGCAAGGAGATACTTATCCTTGAGTCTCTCCTTCTTGTCCTCCCAACGGGTGATGGGGTAGTAGCCGTCTCTCTCAACAACTCTCTCCACGCTAATCCAGAATACCTTGGCCTGCCCGATCAAATTCATCTTCGCAAACCGGACACAACGCTCGTCACTCATATCGTACCAATCAAAGTAATGGTCCATGTCTAGAAGCCACTCACTAAAGGCTTTCGGATCTAAACGACCATCGAATGTCGGGGCGTCCAGGCGAATCCGACGAGTGATGTCAAAGGCGTGGTCACCTCTCCGCGGGTCAGGGTAATCATCAGGAGGATCGTCACAGTCGTACTCGTGCCAAGCGGGTGGGGGCCCGCGCTCACGTTGACCCGGCGGGTAGTACTCATCTCGACGCTGGTCATAGCGACCGTGTGGGGGTACACGGTTCCTAAGGTCAGGCTGACGTGGCATGCGATATTCATCACGCTGAGGCGGGGGTCGGACACGCGCTGGCTCTGGATTTCGCCTTGCCGGTGGGGTTGGGACTCGTATGGGAGTATCACGACGATAGCGGTCTGCTGGCGGTGGATCATCTCTGAACCGCTGGCCGCGATGGGGGGAATCGTCAGGGTCGTCCGCGATCTCATCGTCATGCTGTGAGGGAGTATCCCTGACGTTCTCTAACTGGTCGAGGCGGCGATTCACCGCGGCGATATCGTGACGCACGTTATCGAACTGGGTACCTAATGCATCAAAATGTTCTAGGATAAGATGCTGAAAGTCAGTGGTAGCGGCGCTCGAATTCGAGCCCGCTGCCCGGTCATTGGTGACTGGCGGATCTACCATGCTTCTAAATGCCCTACCACTACGGATCATGCAAAATGACCCAACCTGGCGCTCTGATACCAACTGATGTAGGGTAGGCTGTGGAGTGAATTCTAAATGCACACTAGTGAAGAGTGGGGTCGATCCCTAACGGTTCAATGCCTACAACACACGCGGTTCGGCGCGAGGATTAATATTAGCAACAAAGTATTATAAGATAACGCACAAATTTTCATAAGCAAAGATAAACAATTTCTTAAAGCTTGAGACGTGGCTTTCCTCCGCAAGGAGGGCTATAACGAGCGCGCGGCGAATCAATCCGTTCTGCAGTCAGAGATTTTCACAAAAACAAATAATAATGGACTTTTAATTCCACAAGCATAAGATTACCACAGCACAACAAAGTGTAATACCATCAACTAGTACAAAGCACCACAAAATCTGAAATAAAATTAGGACCGCAGTAATTCTAGGTAAATCTGAAATTTTGGAGGCGAGATGGAGCTTTCCGGATGGTGAAAGACTAGATCGGGTGGGGGGAAGTGGTTCCACGGAAGGGGGAGGATGGCAGCAAAGGGGAATTGACGGGGTGGCTGGATCTGGCTGGAGGAGTCCAGATTTGGACTGGTTGAGGGAGAAAACAGCCAAGGGGGCTGTTGGGGCAAGGCCGGGTGGTGGAGGCGGTTATGGAGGGGCGGTGGTGGCTGGATCTGGGCCAAAACAGGGAGGCTGGCCGGTTTTGGAGGTGGTCGGGGGAGCTAGGAGGGCGGCGGCCTGAGGGGAGTGGGCTGGGGGCGCTGGGAGGAGACCGGCTGGCTGGTTCCCGGGCTGAACAGGGCCGCAGGTGGCTGGTTACAACCCAGAATTTGGGGTGGCTGTGTGAGAGGGGGGCTGGACAGCAATAAGAGAGGGTGGCGGTGGAAGGAAAATCAAGAAACACAAAACTTACCCAAGGAGTCGTCACCAAGGGGGTCCACGGCGTCGGCACCGCGGAGGAGATCACCAAAATGAAGGGATTTCTTCTCCAAACATTCAGCAATAAGAATTCCTGCAGCCCTAAGGATCTATTTATAAGAAAACAAAGTTAGGGCAACCGAAATCGACGGCTATGATTGGCCGGTGGTTCCGATGCTATAACTACATGAAATAAAACTCAAAATATATAATGTTATATATGAAACTAAATCTAAACGACGAGCCGGACGCATCCGCGGTGGCGGATCGCCGTTTCAGTCAAGTCCGTCTGCAAGAATACACGAAGGTGGGGTCCGCCTTGCGCCGAGTTGAGCCGGATGGTCCCCCATCAGCTTGTCTCAACACTCTACTTACATAGTAGATGTGGAGCTGCTTCCTTCCTTCTTATCTGACTAGCACAAAGCTCACTTTTTTCGCTCCCGCTCCCAGATAGAGGAGGAGATTTTCGCTTCCCTGTGGGCCTTGGATTAGATGAGCTTGATTTAGCTGCTGCTTGAGCTTTCCAAAAGCCTCCTCACACTCCGCGGTCCACTCAAACTTCTGGCTGCCTCGGAGAGCTTTGAAAAAAGGGGAGCACTTCTCGCCAGCCTTGGACAGGAAGCGGCTAAGGTCTGCCAGCCTTCCTGTCAGCCTCTGAACTTCTTCTGGATTCTTCGGGGACGCTATTTCCAAAATGGCCTTGACTTTGTCGGGATCGGGCTCCACCCCCTCGTAGTGAGGAGGTGACCTAGGAACTTCCCACTTCCAGCTCCGAAAACGCACTTTGTCGGGTTGAGCTGCATCTTGTACATTCTCAGGGTTGCGAATGTCTCCATCAGATCCTTAGGGTCTGTTTGGTTGTGCTGTTGCTGATGAAAAGCTGCTGATAAAAAAATGCTGATTCCGGAAAACAGAGTTTTGTTAAAAAACTGTTTGGGTGAAATGGAGTTTCCAGAGCTTATTGACAAGCTGTTTTAACAAAACTGTTTGGCAAAAATGGAGTTTTTATATGTGAATTTTTTTTAATTTAGTTAACTTTTTTTTGATACCTAAAATAGTTTTACATTTATAAGACCAACATTACACGACATAACATAATAAAATATGAACGTTTTCCAGATATTAATGTTATAACAATTTGTAAACTCTCGTCACACGAATCCCTCAGCTGCATGCAAGTAGTTTGGTGTATCACCTACATGATTGAAAATATTTTAATTAGAACCTTACTTTAAAATAATTAAAATATATCAATATGATAAATAAATATTACCTTCTTGCCTCATAGAGTTGTTGCGCTATAGACTCACGCAGTGCTATCATCTCGTCAACACCATTAGATGTATCAATGCATGTATCATGTTGTCTCTGTGAGTCTACTCCGCCATGCGTATGCATTCTTTCACTTTCAGTAAAATCAGGATCTATACGTGATGGATGCTGGTTTACCCGAAAGGTGGTCGCCGGAGGAAGCTTCCTTCGTCAGACCGTCGTCGAAAGTGGTGGCGGAAGCGTGCGCACGATGACGAGAAGGAAGAAGGCGGAGCAGTTGTTGGTTTACGAAATCGCACAGGATGTAAATGCCGCCGTAGTTGGAGCTTCGCAGGGTTCGGGAAATCGCCAGGAAGAGGAAGACGAAGCAGAGGAGCTGCGGCGCGACTTCGCTGGAGAAAAAATTGCGGTTGAAGCCCTAGGTATAAAGGGCGGATAGTTAGAAACGTCGTTTGGATCTTTTTCATACCAAACAAAGCTTAATTGCAAAACTCCGTTTTCAGGCTGCCGCACCGGAGCAAATAAGCTATCCCAAACGCACACTTAGTGTGCCCCGCGATGCTCCTGCTCTTGACCAGGAGCTCATCCACGCACACTTCTAGATTTCACCCTGTTTGCTCTTTGAAGACTTAATGCATCATTCTTTGGTAGGCCGCGCCCGCGTTCTTAAGCCCGGAGGGCATCATCTTATAGCTGTAGCAACCATCGCTAGTGATGAATGAACGTCGCGACAGTCGGGGGGATGCATCCGGATCTGGTGATACCCTGAAAAAGCATCAAGGAAACTCATCACAGGAAACTCAATGACTGAATCAACCAGCGCGTCGATTTGAGGAAAGATGTAGCAATTCTTCAGGCAAACTTTATTTAACATTGAAAAGTCAATACAAAGTCTCCAGCCCCCTCCGACTTTGTTAACCATCACAATATTAGAGACCCAATCAGGATACTGGATCTTCAAAATAAAACCTTCCTCCAGCAGCTTCTCCACCTCCTCTCGGATCAGCTCGGCCAGCACAACAGAGCTCTTCCTCTGCTTCTGACGGACAGGGGCAACATTGGGATCCAGGTTGAGACGATGACAGACAACATCAACATCAATCCCTGACATCTCCGCGTCACTCCAAGCGAAGATGTCCACATTCTCCTGCAAGCATGCGACCATCTCCAACTTCCCCTCCAACGTCAGAGATCCTCCGATCGTCAACAACCCCGACTCTCTTCTCCGGGAGATCACCTCCAGCTCCTCGGCAACTCTCATCCCTTCCTCCTTCTCCAACACCTTCTACAGCCTTTCCACGTCCTCCATCCAGCTGATGGTACTGACGACGTTCAGGTAGAACTCCCTGGCAGCTTTCAGATCGCCTCTGATCCGCACTTGGACATCTCCCCGATAGTACTTCAGGCACTGATGATATGACAATAGAACCGCCTTGAAATAGTTGATGAGGGGTCGCCCAAAGATGACGTTGTAACAGCTTGGGGCGTCGACGATGACGAATCGGCATCGGATCGAAGTACCGCTAAAGGTTATCAGAAGATCCACTCCTCCCTCCACCTCTTTCTTCTCTCCAGAGAAGCCAAAGAGGGGTCCGTCCGAAGCTTGGATCCTGTACGCTTCCTCCTGCAACTCGATGAAGGTTCTCTTGAAAATGACGTTCACCGAACTCCCGTTGTCGGCCAGGATCCAATCGATGGCGAAGTCCTCGATGGAGGCTTGGATGACAAGGGCATCATGAAAAGAATTTTCATTCCCCAGCATGTCCTCGGAGAAAGTTATCTCATCGAACGACGGCGGAACTTGAGAGGTCGAGGCGGCGCTCTTCCGATAAATCTGATGAATCCGGGAAGCTCCAAGCCCTGCTCCTCCATTGATCACTCCAACCTGCCCACCTCCTGTGTCGTGGACCACTTCTTCGCGACCTCCCAGGTCGACCCGGTACTCGTTCCTCCTCTTCTCTGGAGCTTGGAACGCTACCGGTCCTGTTGGCGCTTCCTGCCTAGGCTGCTCTCTCTCCGCCCTCCAGCTTCCAGCCTCATTCTTGCCTCCCAAAAATCTGTGCAGGCCATGGTCCCGTGCCCCTTTACTCGATGCAGATCGCAATAGAGGGGAATCTCCTCCGCCTGGTTCCTCGCCGCCTGAACCTTCTTGCGATGCTTCTTTCCTTAACGGGCAATGACCATCGCCTCTCCTTGAGCCCTTCCTTGCCTCCCACCCTGCTGAGGACCGTTCCTCCTCTCCTGATTGTAGAACTGAGGCCTAACAGGTGGCCTCCACGGGGGCCAATTCACTGGATACTGGAATCGCCGCGCTGCCTCCCTCCTCTCCGGAGCCGCTACGGGCCTCCTCTCCTCTTGCCTTCGAGGCCTCTCCTGCTTCCTCGGCTCTTCCGCCCTCCCGGGCTCTTCTCTCCTCCCCAGCTTTCCCTTCTCCTCTCCACCTGCCTCTCCGACACCACTCCGTCCCTAGCCTCCAAAAGTCCTCCTTTACCTCTGCTTCCCTGGTCTTCTCCATCCAGCCTTGCCAAGAAGTCTGGATTCTTCTCCTCTCCCTGCACAAACGTATTCGCCCGCTCGATCATCTCTTCAAAAGACCTCGGGGGCTTGGACCCGATCTCCAGGCTGAAGAGACCCTGCTTCAGGCCGAACTTCAGAGCCAGCATCAGGGTGAAGCTGTCTACCTCCTCAACTTCCAAGACCTCCTCCTGGAAACGGTTGATGTAGTGGCGAGACTCTCGTGCTGCCCTTGCGCAATCTTGAAGAGAGCAGTTGCCTCCTTCTTTCTCTTCTTGGATGACACGAACCTTGCCATCAGGCCCCGACGCAGATTCTTGAAGTAAAAGATGGAACCTTCAGGCAACTGATGAAACTAATTTCTCGCATTCCCCTTGAAAGTAATGGATAAAAACCTGCACTTGAAGGCATCAGTCATGTTGCGGATGGACACCACGTTTTCGAACCATTGGATATGCTTGACCGGGTCATATCTGTCGGAGTAGTAGCTCAGGACGGGCTCTCTGAAGCCCTCAGGAAATGGGGCTGCTAGGATCTCGTCACAGAAGGGGCTTCTCCCTCCCTGGCGGTGGCGAGTTTCATCCTCGCGAGTATCCTCGTCATACTCGCTATCATATCGAGTATCACGGTATCTCGCCGGGTGTTCCACATATCGGAACCTGATTTCATGGCTGCTCGCTGGATGGTGCCGCGACTGCATCGGTCGCTCCTCTCTCTCTCTGGCTCGCTCCTTCCCTGGTCGCCTGGGTGGCGCTTCCTCTTCTGACGGTGTCACGTGACGAGGCGAGGTCACCATGACATCGGGGCGAGGAGGGAACCCTGCGAGTATGCGCTCTTATCCATGCTATGGACTGTAATTTTGAATTGTCATATTGCAAATATATAACAAAGGTATTATTTAAACGAATGTATTAAATGTAGAAATGAACAATCTTATACAAAACATCAAAACTAAATTATAACTGTAGTTTAACATAAAATATGCATTAAACTTAAAATTGTTTAACATAAAATATCAATATCGATTTTGATATTCATTAAACATATTTATGACCAAAATGTCTCTCCAATGCATCACATAACATTCTTGAATCCGACAAAGAACCTTCATATCCTGGCAGTATAAATAAGATTTCATGTTACTGTCACATACACCAAGTATATTGGTTGTCATTGCCTGTTTACATCTACGATATCTGCCTTGATCCTCCACATGAACAATGACTTCAATACGCGTTATATCCAACGCACCAACATGATCCTCAAACCATCTCGATCTGCGTTCTTGTCTAAATCCAGACAACTTTATATAATCTTTTGCTAGTCTTAGGATTGCTCGTAATCAATGTTGCAGATGTCGGATGTCGGGGACACGTCGGTTTGGGTTTTCATGTCGGTTTTTTATATATCGTGGGATATATCGAGGATATTTCATATATTGGTTTTTAATATTTAATTAATTATATATGTAATTAAATGTTACTTTTTTTTATACATGTCACAGTACTACCTATTATACAAGCTATTGAACTTTTAAATATTAAAAACTATATGTAACATTTAACATACAACACTTTAAAGATGAAAATTTGTAAAACTAGTGATTTTAAGATCAAAATTTCAAAAATCAAATTTCAAACATACCTCATTTTTCATCACTTTAAAACTCATTTATAGTCGACAGAGTAGATAAAATATGATCTTCATCCGATGAACCCTCCAGATCTCCCACGCCCACCTCAGATATTTTTCTCTTTCTCCTTCTTTGATAACTAATTGTCACTTCTTTGCTTGTAGCTAATGTTTGAGGTCTTCTTTCATTATGATCAACGTGGACTATATTGCTAATTTGCGCCCATGTCAGCCCCTCTTCAGGAAAGACTTCATCATCGCCATCGCCATCTTCATCTTCATCCTCCTCAGGATCAACATTCATCATCCACTCTTGTACCATTTCAGAATCAACATTCTTAGCTGCCAATGTATCTCAAGATGTCTCTGAATATTTCGACTTCAGCAAAGATTGAACTTTACAAATACTAAATCATTCAATCTTTTGCTATCAAGTTTATTTCTCTTTTTAGATAAAATGAAAAATATTTTACATGACTACATCACGAGAAAAATTACTAGTTGAAAAAAATCAACATCAGAAAAATCTCATAACTTCATTAGATCGTTAGATCTTCAGATATATTTTATATTATCCACGCAATATTTTATTTATCTGACAACATTTTGCATTCTCAGTAGTATACTAGTATACAAATTTATATCTATCATTCAAAACTTCAAAATATCCAACAAAATGAACGAAACATTCAAGTATCATTCAAATTTTCAAAGCATCTCACATTTTATTTATCAAAAGACACAAAATAACAAGACAACTAAAAATATGATTGGATATACATGTATCATTGATTGCAAAATGAAGTTGGATAAATAACTATTAATAGGGGCATTTCAAATCATTTGTTGATTAATAAACGTGTCAAATAATAATAAAGCAACAACTAATAAGACAAATAAAGCAACAACGCAGCCACCATTCTACCAACCAGCAAGTCATCCACAAGACAACCACCATGCCTTGCTGAACTAATAAGGCAACAGGGCAGCCACCAATAATTAAATGGGTCGGCAGCCACCAGCAACAACCCACAGGACAGCCACCATGCTACAGCCGACAACTAGCACAACAACAAACACAAAAAAAAACAAAATGCAGAGCGATATAATGAGATGGGGAGGTAAGGAGAAGAATGAACCAGCCGATAGAGCACTAATGAGCAGGGGGAAGAAAGAACCAGTGAGATAAAGTACCGACAACACGCGAGAGAGGGAGATCACCAACGAGCTAGAGAGCACCAGCGAACCAGAGAACCAGAGAACCAGAGAGCACCAACGAGCAGGGAGAAGAAAGAACCAGAGAGATAAAGTGCCGATAGCGCGCGAGAGAGGGAGAGCACCGACGAGCTAGAGAGCACCAGAGAACTAGAGAACCAGAGAACCAGAGAACCAGAGAGCACCAGCGAGCAGGGAGAAGAAAAAACCAGAGAGCTAAAGTGCCGACAGCGCACGCGAGAGAGAGAGAGCACCAACGAGCTAGAGAGCACCCGAGAACCAGAGAACCAGAGAGCACCAGCGAGCATGGAGAAGAAAGAACCAGAGAGATAGAGTACCGACGACGCGCAAGGGAGAGCTAGGGCAGGAGCGACGGGGAGAGCTAGGGCAGAGCGACGGGATGAAATGAAATGATCGGGGTCGGGGGAGTTAAAACAGTGGCCCGACCCCGCTCATTTCATTAATAAAACTAATAATTTAATAAAATAAAAAAATAAATAAAAATTTAATTTTAAAAAACACCCGATATGGGTTTTTTTGGGGCCGGCATGTCGGTCCGCTATTTTCATAACACCACAAGTCAAATTTAAACCGGTTTTGTGTCGTTTTTGCTCCCAAACCTTCATGTCGGCCGACATGTCCGACATGTCGGCCGATATCCACAACACTGCTCGTAATATAATATTAAAATATCTGCTAATAATTGTAGAGAATGGCCCAAAATCTTGTATGTATGTATGTATTCAATATCAAAATAAAAGGGGAATACAAATATATAGGAAAGAGGAGAGAAAAATGAATCCTATACATGATGTGGGACTAAAAGAAGAAGAGAGAGAAATAAAGAAAGAGGGCCCAATAATGGGCCCTTTACATGGGCTTTTCCAATACTCCCCCGCAAGCTGGAGCGTACAAGTCGTATGCGCCAAGCTTGGATAGGCACTGATAGAAGAGGGTACTTGGTAAAGCTTTTGTGAGGACGTCCGCGACCTGTTCATTACCCGGAACATGCTTGAGCTCGATCTTCTTCATGTGGACTTTCTCTCGGATGAAATGACAGTCTACCTCAATGTGCTTCGTTCTTTCGTGAAAGACCGGGTTCTTGACAATATGTATAGCAGCTTGACTGTCACATAGGAGGAGAGCTGGTGAAGAAAACCTTACACCAAGGTCGGCAAGGAGACTCTCAATCCATGTGAGTTCCGAGACCATAGAAGCCATTGCCCGATATTCTGCTTCTGCTGAGGATCGAGCAACCACTGCTTGTTTCTTGCTCCGCCAAGTAATCAGATGTCCTCCAAAATATGTGCAGAACCCGCTAATGGATCGTCGATCATCAAGAGAGCCAGCGTAATCGGCATCAGAGTATGCCATTAATGTTGGGATTGAAGATGAGATTCTGTATACAAGTCCTTGACTTGGAGCTGTCTTGAGGTATCTGAGAATCCGTTCCACTGCCTGAAGATGAGAGCTTCGAGGAGAGTGCATATACCAACTAACGAGCCCCACATCGAATGATATATCGGGTCTTGTTACCGTTAGGTAGATTAGTTTCCCAACTAGACGACGATAATATTCTGGATTTTGTAGAAGAGTATCAGAATCCGAGGCCTGAACACATAGTTTGTGATTGACATCCATGAGAGTGTTCACAGGTTTGCTGCCAAAGTAGCCTGCATCATGAAGAAGATCTAGGCAGTATTTTCGCTGAGAGAGAACCAGACCATCTGATCGTCGAGCAACCTCCAGACCTAGGAAGTACCGAAGATGTCCCAGATCTTTAGTTTGGAAGACAGAGCTCAGATGTTGCTTAACGGCCTATATGCCGTTCGAGTCGTCTCCAGTAATGATGATGTCGTCGACATATACCAATAGGAGAACCGTACCCGTTGCCTGGTGGCGAGTAAACAATGAGAAGTCAGCCGAGCTCCGAGTGAAGCCAATTTCCCGGAGAGCTTTGCTGAACTTGTCGAACCATGCCCGAGGGGATTGTTTGAGACCATAGAGCGATTTTAGAAGGTGACAAAACCGAGACTCCCCCGTGGTCTTAAACCCGGGAGGTTGCTGCATGTAAACCGTTTCGTGGAGGTCGCCATTCAGAAAAGCATTCTTGATGTCTAGTTGAAGTAAGGGCCATTGGCGATGGACAACCACCTAGATGAGAATGCGGACAGTGTTGAGCTTAGCAACCGGAGAGAAAGTCTTGTCATAGTCGAGACCTTGTTGCTATGTGAAGCCACGAGCCATCAGACGAGCTTTGAGTCTGTCAATAGTCCCATCAGGGGCATGTTTGATGACAAAGATCTATTTGCGCCCAACAGGTTTCTGTCCGGGAGGAAGGGGCATCAGGGTTCAAGTCTGGTTTGCCCAAAGAGCAGCCATTTCTTCTTCCATGGCAGCGCGCCACCCTGGATGTTGAAGAGCCTCCTGGACGGTGTTAGGAATAGAGACCGAGGAGAGTGAAGTAGCCAATGTCTGAAGAGGTGGAGAGAGGCGATGTAGAGAAACATAGTTGGCCATTGGGTGAGCTGTAGAGGCGGGCACCGGAGCAGCAGAACACAGAGAAGCCGAGGTCGAAGTCGACTGCATAGGGGCAACAGAGGGAAGAGGGCGGCGAGTATAGACCCGAATAACGGGCGGCTTAGGAGGAGCACTAGTGGGAGGAAAGGCTGGAGGAGGCGAGTTGACGGGGATAACCGGTCGTGGTATGAAAGGCGGGAGAGTGGTTGGTGGATGAAGAGGTGGGAAAGGGGGAGGGAAGAAAGGTTGATCCTCCCTGAAGGTAATGTCGGCGGACACAGAGACCTTCTGGGTAGCCGGAGAATAACACACATAGCCCTTTTGGGTGCGGGAGTAGCCGACGAACATGTGTTTCGCTGCTCGGGGATCCAGTTTGTCCAGAGTGGGACCCAGGTTATGGACGAAACAAGTATAACCAAAAACCCTGGGTGTGAGAGGAAAGGCGGGTGCGGAGGGAAAGAGAAGGCTGAATGGGATAGCATTTTGGAGAACCGAAGATGGGAGACTGTTGATGAGAAAACACGCAGTGGAGACCGCAAAGTTCCAGTAGACTTTGGGAACATGCATGTGAAGCATGAGGGAGCGAACAACATCAAGAAGGTGGCGGTTCTTTCGTTCGGCGACCCCGTTTTGTTGAGAGGTGTAGGGACAAGATGTCTGATGAACAATACCAAAGTCTGCGCATATAGTAGCAAACTCGTGGCTAGTGTACTCACGGACATTATCAGAGCGGAATGTTTTGATAGTAGTAGAGAATTGCGTACGAGTTTCTAACACAAATGCCCGAAAGACACGAGGAAGCTCGGAGTGATCATGAAGTAAATACAACCATGTGGTGCGAGAGTAATCGTCAATAAACGTTATAAAGTAACGATAGTCAGAGATGCTTGTAACCTTGTACGGACCCCAGATATCAGAGTGTATTAAATCAAAAGGAGCAGAGCTCCGAGTATAATGAGCGGGAAAAGAAGAACGTGGCTGTTTGCCAAGAATACAAGAATCACATTTAAAAGCAGGAAGTGATACGTCAGGAAGCGCCTTCTGGAGGATTGGTAGAGGAGCATGCCCAAGACGGCAATGCCAATCACTGGATGAGAAAGAGGAAAGGGCGGTAGAAGAGACATCGAAGAGGTAGAGCCCATTCTGCAGTCGACCCCTACCAATGGTAATCTGCGTCTGCCGATCCTGTATCAAAAAACCAGAAGAGGTGAAGGTGATATAGCAGTTCATATCAGTAGTGAGACGACCAACAGAGAGTAAATTAAATGGTGATGCCGACACATAAAGAGCGGAGCGAAGAGAGATGGAGGGGTGGATCAAGAGATCAGCACATCCGGAGACCGGAACAATCGCACCATTAGCCACAGTAATAGACGGGGGATGAGGAGCATCTGAGAACCTTGGCGGCATCAGGGAGGTGATGTTGTGGGTGGCTCCCGAGACCAGGATCCAACGGGAACTGGAGGAAAGACAGGCAGTACCTGTAGTAGAGGTGGAATCAATACCTGCAGTAGAGGTGGAAGCAACCGAAGCAGACGGAGGGTTGAGAAGCCCCTGGAGTTGTTGCAGCTGAAGGCGAAGAGCCTCAAGGTTCGTACCGGTAGGTGGAGAGCTATCAGCGGTAGCAGCAGTAGGCGGCCGAGGAGGGTAGCCATGTTTCTTGTGACATACAGCTTCAGTGTGGCCATCTCGGCCGCAGTATGAGCACTTTGGGCGACCTCGACCACCACGGCCCCTTCCGTGGGAGCTCGTACGGCCACCCCGAGTAGAAGATGGTGGAGGAAGTAAGGGAGGAAGGGCCTGCTGAAGAAGGGCCGGTGATGGTGGTGCAGACGCCGCCAGAGGAGGTGGTACTCGAAGTAACATAGAGCAAACATCTGAGAAGGAGGGGGTAGCAGGTGATGCCAGAACCTGGGCCCGGATACTGTGAAGGTGTGGCGGGACTCGAGCCATAATCATAGCAATACAGACAACCTCCTTCTGGGCACGCTGAGCAGCGAGATCAGTAGTAGATGGCTGGTGCTGAATCCAGGCCTCCGTGAGAGTCTTAGCACGAGCCACAAAGGAGGTCATGTCCAGAGCTTGGCCAACATCCAAGGCTTGAAGATCGGTGATGATGTCAAAGAGGTGCTGGAGGCTGTCCTTGCCTGAGTACAAGAAGTGGAGTTCATCCCACATTGCTTTGGCGGTCTCATGATACATGATCATCTGCTTGGGCTCACCCTCCAGAGAGTTCAGGATCCAGGTCTGGACGCGACCGTCATTGCGTAGCCATTCATCAGTAGTAGGAGAAGGAGGTCCCTGGGTAAGGTGACGCGCCAGGCCCTTGGCTTGCAGGACCCTCCGAACGGAGTGAACCCACGGGATGAAGTTCGACTTCCCAGAGAGGGAAAGAGTAGTAATCCGAAGCTCATTGCGGAGGTCAGGAGCAGGAGCCGCGCGGTCTGCCGTGGGGGTAGCTGTAGTGGAGTCGCTAGAAGACATGACGACCTGGAGGAGAGCAGAAACAGCGGACAGGAGCAGAGCAGAAGTCAGGACGCGGCGAGTTCGGACGCGCTAGGCAAGGCACGAGCTATTTGAGGTCGCGGCGGACTGGAGCTGTGATACCAGCGGACTGGAGCAGGCCGCAACAGGCCGCAACAGGCCGCAACAGGCCGCGGCGAGTACAACGACACGAGGCAAGGCGCGAGCTGAGGGAGGCCGCGGCGGACTTGAGCAGTCCGCGATGAGTAGAGCACAATAACTCGCCGAGAAGAGAGGACAGGCCGCGGCGAGATAGAGAAGGAGAAGACAGGCGGGGAGAGCTCGGCAAGGCGCGAGCTGAGGGAGACCGCAGCGGGCTGGACCAGTCCGCAAGATGGAAATCGCAGAGAGGAGCGAGTCCGCGGCGGGCAGGGAAAAGAACTAGCCCGCCAGGAGAGGGAGAACAGGAGCGGTCAAAGAAAGCAGAGCGGACAGAAGGGAGCTCGCAATAGTAACAGGTAATGGACAAAAGGAGACCGCCGAGCGCGCATCGGACCAAAGAGAGCAAGAAGAGGAAGCGGGTCGCCGAGCTCGCAGCGGACAAAAGTAGACCGCAGATCTAGGGAGCGAGTTCGCGGAGCAAGAAGATGAGGTGAGTGTGCCGGGCTCGCAGCGGACAGAAGGAGATCGCAGACTCTTGAGAGCGAGTTCGCCGAGCTCACAGCGGAGAGACAGAGGCCACAGCGGACTGGGGGAAAGCAGTGGACCCCCCAGGTCAGAATGAGAGGGCTATAAAAGGAGCAGAAGAGGAGTGGTTCCACGGAAGGAGAGGTAGCGGAGAGGAGGGCAGGCCGCAGAGGCAATGCAAGTAGGAGGTGCGGACAGGAACAGTCAGACCGCGGAGACCGCAGGTCGCTGGGCGGATAGAGGTCTGAAGCCGCAGGAGGCACCGATTGGCTCTGATACCATGTAGAGAATGACCCAAAAGCTTGTATGTATGTATTCAATATCAAAATACAAGGGGAGAATACAAATATATAGGAAAGATGAGAGAAAAATGAATCCTATACATGATGTGAGACTAAAAGAAGAGGAGAGAGAAATAAAGAAAGAGGGCCCAATAATGGACCCTTTACATGGGCTTTTCCAATAATAATATCAATTGACCACAAATAAAATACCACTAGTATCACGATTTTTTGTTATGTGCTAATATATATATATATATATATATATATATATAATGTGAGATATTATTTAATATATTTAAACTGACTATCAAAGACTAAATCTTTCAAATGTAAAATACCGCAGAACTCGTTGAATGGTCTTTTACCCATAAATAGCTGATTGAAGTAGTTTACGCCATGTCCATCAAATAAACTTTTTAATAATATTACTCTTACCACGTCATTGTCTATAACATCTATGAAGTATCTAGGAATAGACTGTATAACCACCGCAGTTGCATCAAGTGTCGTCTCGACAAGTGGCTTTATAATTGCATCCCTTTTTCTGTTACAATTCTACTTGATCCATCCTAGTAAGTGTCGTTGCGACAACCGGCTTTATAATTGCATCCCTTTTTCTTTTACAATTCTACTTGATCCATCCTAGCAAGTCCCCAACATTAGGAAAAAGTACAAAATACATCATATACTACAGCATTGAACATTAGGAAAAAGTACATTCATGTGGCTGCATTGATGATAATGAATACATACATAGGACAAGGCCAAAAAACACATGATTGTTCGTTTGAGCAATATACATAATTAGGGCAATGCAAAAAATTCACAAAAAGAAGAAGAGGTCGGAATTAGGAGGAGTAGAGGACAAGAAAAATTCAGAAATCTAAGAAAAAAAGAAGGAATAAAAAGAAATATATCAATTCAATTTACACACAAAGAAGAGAAAAGAAGATGAAGAAGCAACAGAAGAAGATTTACAACAAAAAAAGAGAGAAGAAACTTAGATGAAGAGGAGGAAGAAGAAGACTTACAACAAAAAAGAGAGGAAACTTGTATGAAGAGCAGGAAAAAAAAGAGGAAAAAGAATTACAAAAAAGAGAGAAAAAATCGGATGAAGAGGTGGATGAGGAAGAAAAATTACAAAATAGAAAAAAAAGGAAATGATGAAAAAATCAGAAAAAAGTAGTGCTTGACTGAAAGTTAGAAGAAGAGGAAGAACAAGAGGAGGTAGAAGAAGAGGGAGAAGGAGAAGGAGGTAGAAGAAGATGAGGGAGGAGCAGGAGAAGAAGAGGGACGACAAATTACATTGGGGGGGGGGGGGGGGTGCAATGAATCAAGTAACAATCTGAATATCCACATAAGGATCAAAGATTGGAGGTTATTTGTTTTAATTTTATTTGAATCTAGTTGGAATTGGACCCAAGGCCAATTCTAACTGAATTCTGCCCCGCCGAACAACATATTTGATCTATTAAATCTTAATGTCAATTCCAGAATACCAATTCCTGACACCCGAACACGCCCTTAGGGAAAGTCAACTCTTTGGTATAATATTTAGGCTACCCATTCTTTTTATTTGGTTTACACATTTAGAGAAAAAATAAATAAATAAAAGGAAAGAAAAAGTGAGTGATATAATGGTTTAAATTCAAAGTAATCATCATTTTATACAAACTTTTGATATGAGTGTTGAACTTTGAATTGCTTGCGTAATTATTTACAATGAGTCTCATTCTAATATATACGAGTGAGGGGGTAACGAGGAGAAATACATAAAAAAGCAATTTACAAGTAATAACAAATTGTTAACTAATACATTCTAATAGATAGTTTATAATTAATTTTGCTTTAAAAAGTGAATGCCAAGATGCTTTAATGTCAAAGTAATAATTTTGTATTTATTTTTAATTTTTTTGGTTCAAAATTACTTCTTTAGATCTGATTTGGGTAGGCTACGGGATGGACAAAACCTAGACTTTAGGGAAGGGGTGTGGACGTGACCCTCTAACCCAACTCTGAATGCAATGCAAACTATCGGTGACGGCGACAAAATAATTTGAGCAATAACAATTTTAACCCACGCAGTTAATTAAAGGAAATAAACAAACATTCAAGTCAACAATTATTTAATGACTTTCTTCCGCTCGGAGGGCCAAGGCTAAGCGCGCGGCGAATAAATTTCACCTGCAAATTATAAGTATATCACTGCAAAGCTCTACAAGTTCGTATCTAGGCCAAGCACAATAACCAATCCAATAATAATGTCAAATCACATAAACCAATACAACAAGACACTCACCAAAGTCGCGAGCTGACCGAGACACTGGAGATTTTGGATCCGGATGCGGGGAGTGGCGATCAAACGTGGAGCCAGACGTGGAAATGATGGCGGTGGCTGTTCTCAGCGGTGGATGGCGAGATCGGGGTGGAAATAGATAGATCCGATCACGAGGGAGTAGATCCAGGCAAGGAGTGGGTGGATCCGATGTTTGAGAGCGGATCCGGGCTAAGGAAAGAAGTGTGAGTGGAGAGGAAGGCGGATTGGGGGCTGAAACTTCCAAATCTGGACTGATTTGGAAATTAGGGTTGTTTGGAGTGGATCCACGGGAAAGATGGAAGTTGGCGGCCTTTCTGGCGGTTTGTGAGGAGCCGTCTTTAGGGGAAGAGGAAGGTGGTGTCGGTTGTGGCTGGGTGGTGTAGAGAGGGACGGCGTTGGCGGTGGGGAGAGGGAGAACCGACGGGTGGCCGGTTGGAGGGAACGGGGCGGGCGGCCTGCAGCAGGCAGCCGACTGTGCATGGATGATTGACGGCGGTGGGGAGGCTTGAGGAGGGTGCGACTAGGGTTCTTTGAAGGGGATAATGAAGGCTATGGATGGGTAGTACCTTGGGGAGGAGTTTGAGCGTCTCGGAGTTGTTACCTAGGGTTCCACGGCGTCGGCACCGTGAGGTGATCGCGGAGTTCCGGGAATAATCTCTCCAAAACCTGAAATCAATCTCAAAACCAGCACTACTCTCCTATTTATAAGAAAAACAAAACAGGGCATCCCGCAATCAACGACTATGATTGACCGGAGGTGGGGTCCTCAAAATAGATGAAAACAAATGCAAAAATACTAAAATAATATGTTGTTTTGACTCGCGACGACAATCTGGAAACATCCGTGGAGTCGGATCGACGATTTGATCAAGCCTTCCTGCGCGAATATATGAACGTGGGTCCCGCCTTGCGGTGCACGTCAATCTGATGACTCCCCATCAAGATCGGCCTAAAATTACTAAATAATTTTAATCATTTTCATAGTTGTATGCGAATCATAAGATTTCATAAATCTGGATTATTCATTGCAAGCAGTTATATCATTCATAGCAAGCAGTTCCCAATTTTAAGTTAATATTACAAAACTCTTCTTGTTTTGAAGCTCTCTGTTTATTAAAATGTTTTTGATGCAGCATTTCATGGGGCAGAAGTAGTTTTTCATATGGCTGCCCCAGACTCTTCCATCAACAACTTCCAGCTTCATTTTTCAGTTAATGTCGAAGGTAATCCGCCTCTGTGTTGTCTAAATCATTTTCCGGTTCATTTTTTGGTTAATGAAAGGTCATTTTTTTAATTTTTATGACTGTTCGATTTGGAAGGGCATATGCACAAATTTCATAATCACTGTGGCACTTTCATGCTCTATGATCATGATTCTTCTGAACAAATATCTGATTTGTGCATCTGCAGGGACGAAAAATGTTATTGATGCTTGCATTGAATGCAAAGTCAAACGACTAATCTATACCAGTTCTCCGAGTGTCGTCTTTGATGGTGTTCATGGAATTTACAATGGGGAAGAGTCAATGCCATATCCACTTAAGGTTTCCATAACTTTGCCTAATATGCTAACATTAATGTGCTGTTTGGGAGAGTGGTAATCGCTGTGAACACGATCATGAATAATGCAGGTAGCATTTGGGTGGGTGCAGTCACGAATTATATATTTTCAAACCGCCTTTTTAAGCTAAAACGCCACCACAATCACATGGTTGTGTTAGCTGTCATGAACTCTTAAATTTCAGAAAGTGAAATTCTGACCAATAAACTATTACAAAAGTTCCAAACATAAGTAAACAGCTACCATTGTGTTTATTACCAATATTTTACATTGCCACCCCTCAAATGCTGCAGCTGTTCCAAACAAAGCCTAAGTAGGCTAGATAGATATTGTGTTTTATCTCAAAGTCATTGTCTTTTTCCAGTTTAATGATTCTTATTCAGAGACTAAAGCAGAAGCAGAAAAACTAGTATTGAAGGCAAATGGTAAAAATGGTCTTTTGACTTCTTGTATACGGCCTAGTAGCATTTTCGGGCCTGGTGATCGGCTTTTGGTTCCTTCACTTGTGGCTGCTGCAAGAGCTGGAAAATCCAAGGTAATCTAGGCATTTTTCCCATTTAATTTATCTCAGTAACCTTAATATGTTTCATGCAATCTTCAAGTTTTTCTTAGGCTACACTTAGCTATTTATATTATATAGCTCAGTTCTTGTATGTTGATGCTTGTTCATGGTACTTTAATGTAATTATGATTTAATATGGGATCAAGTTACATACTCATATGTTACGGACTTGCGCTAGGGCGACACCTACCATCGTCGTCGTAGGACGACACATGCGGATTAGAGGAGGGCACATTCTATACCAGTCATTATTTCTTTCTATATTCCGTTTTATTCCTGTTATAGAAAATATGTAAATGCCCAAATTAAGTCCCAAATGAAGGTCCTCTTGTATTTTTTTAGTCCCACATTTTAGGATGAGAATCCTCTCCTCTTTCTCTTCTTATATAAGTGTACAAATACATGTATTTATAGTAGAAGACAATTGAGAAATTAATAAAATTATTTTTATTTTCTCTCTTTGTGCGTTTCTACAATTTTGATAGTACGTTGTTATTTTTATTTTCACGTACACACATTTTAATATTTTGGACGTAGTATGGATTGTCTTTTTGTTATCCTTTCAACTTAGGTAGGAATGAGAGACAAAATGAAGAAATCAAGCATTAATCCATATTTCTCTCTCTAATTATCTCTTTCTCTTCCTCTTGATCTCTCGCCCGTTCCCTTTCCCATTCCTTAGCCGAAACACGCAAGCCGCACGCCGCCTACCTTTCCTTCGCCGGCTTCCCCCTTCATGCATCAACCATAGTTTCCCGCGCATCTAAAAAGAGGAACTCCAACCTCCTTCACGACTTCCACCTCTCCACGAACAAGGTCTCAATTCGGGTCTCCTATCATCTTTGTATCAGAGCCAAACACCGCTTCTGTGTCTTCTTTTCCATCTCCGTTTTCCTTGCCAACCTAATCGGACAATCCAACGCTCGCGTGTACCATCCCAGCGCCGATCGCCGTTGTTGTGTCCGTGCGCTCTCTACACTAATCATCTGACATTTTCGCAACCGACTTTTTGCCGGTCCCCTAGGCTTCGCCCGGGCCCCTCTCAGGCACCATTTCGCCATCCTCCCCATCGGGTTCCTCTGTGCCGCCATCTACTTCCATGGAGGACCACCACGTATCCGTTGCCTAGGGGATGGAGATGTTCGACAAACTGATGACGAAGCATTTGATTGCCCTGGAGGTCCTCATGGCCCACATCGATCGCGATTGTTTCTTTACGCAGCTACCACAAATTTACTCGTACTTCTCTCATGCGGAGGTACCGAACCCCCACCAGCCATCCCGTCCTCCGTACTGCTTTGAAGGTAGCGACGTTCCCCGCTTTGTCAAGATTGATGTTCCCCGCAACCTTCGCTTTGGACTCCTTCTGTGTGGAAATCCCATTGGCTACCCCGTGTTCCTCGAACAGATGGGCTTCCTCGATGATTATTTGGAGCGGTTTCAGGTTCTCCTCGCTTGTGCTCCTTTCATACTCCCGACACATCAATTGCCCATATTTACGACTGCCTCCATGAGCTTCTGCTTGACGCGGAGTTTCAGATACCTGCGGACCTTACAAATGCTATGATTATCTGTATTGTACACATCTGTGAGAAACATCTAATGATGGATCGGCCTTACGGCGAACAACGTGTCGGGGAGGGCCACTCGTAGCTTTGGCCCACCGTTACAGTCCGTGGTCACCCCACCTCTTAAGCTATGAAGCACCGACACTTCAAAATGCCCAATGTGTCGGTGTCGTACTCTTCGACACTTGTCCGACTCTCTGACACTTCCCGACACTCGTATCGGAAGCCCGGCACGCTGGCTCATGCGAGACTCGCGTGTCCCGCTCAATCAGACATGCATGTCCCTAAGTTAGCTACTCATGGTGAGTCGGGAAACAATTTGTCTTGGAAGTGCAATTTTTGCGGAAAACGTTTTATAAGTTTATATACAAAAGTGAGAGTACATTTGTTAATGATTGGTAGAAAAGAAATTGAAAAGTGTGTAAGTCTCAAGGAGTGATCTATTTAAGGTGGAAAAACTAGAAGAAGAGGTGAATGCTAGAATAACGAGTCTTGCTCCTAAAAAAGTATCATTGCCCCTTATAACATTTCAAGTAGTGAAGGTGGATCTACTAGTGAGTGAATATTTTTTCTAGAAAAAAGAATATTGAAAGTGGGGAAAAAAGTTTGCATGAAAATCCATTATTTTTACTGATGATATAAATGAAAATGTATTAATGTTCTATCATTTTTTGACATTTTCTTAAGATTTGCATTAAAATATTTGATAAGTACTATTTAAACATGACTTAGTTTATTTGAATATTTATTAATTGTTCATTTTTTATTATTTGTTAAATGTTTTAGAATTTTCATAATTATAAAAAATAAATTTTTAATATGTGTGTCCCAGCGTGTCGGGATATTAATATTTTTTAAGAATTGACCAGTCACGTGTCGTGTCGTGTCGCATGTCGCGTCACGTGTCGGTGTCGGTGTAACATAACTCTTAAGTGGACGGAGAGTACCCCCAACCGCCCATTCATTGTCTCTCGTCCCAAGAAATGGCGTACTGCCGTGCTAAGGGCATTTGTTACAACTGCGATGAGACCTACTCGCGCGATCACTGATACAAGCACCTGTTCTTTTGGGAGGTGGACGATCCATCCGAGGAGGACAAGGATGACCTTCAGGACCTCGAGATTTCCATCTATGCCATTGAAGGGCCCCACTCTTAGGAGACTCTTCAGATCTAGATTCTTGTTGTTGATCATCTCTTGGTCGCCCTCCTGGACACAGGGAGTACACACAACTTCATTAGTGAGGAGACCACCACCCTACTCAACCTAACAGTGACGAGCCGCTCCCGCCTGAGTGTCGTTGTGGCCAACCAGAGTACTATGGAATGTCCCAGTATCTTCCGGGTCCTGCCGATCATGGTGGGATGGTTCCACTCAAGGTGGACCTCTGAGCACTTTTAAATGACCCCCGACATGCCCGACATGTCTCCCGTCATGGCCGACATGTCTCCCGGCATGGCCGACATGTCTCCCGGCATGGCCGACATGTCTCCCGGCATGCCCGACATGTCTCCCGGCATGCCCGACATGTCTCCCGGCATGCCCGACATGTCTCCCGGCATGCCCGACATGTCTCCCGGCATGCCCGACATGTCTCCCGGCATGCCCGACATGTCTCCCGGCATGCCCGACATGTCTCCCGGCATGCCCGACATGTCTCCCGGCATGCCCGACATGTCTCCCGGCATGCCCGACATGTCTCCCGGCATGCCCGACATGTCTCCCGGCATGCCCGACATGTCTCCCGGCATGCCCGACATGTCTCCCGGCATGCCCGACATGTCTCCCAGCATGCCATTTTTTAGAGCAAAACGATAAGTTTTTTCTAAAAAAATAGATTGTTCTTTTGTAAAATATAAACCGATATATCCATTTTTTAATATTTTGGCCGACACGATATTTGAATATATCTTCCGATTTTTTTTCATATTATGTTAGTAGTATATGTTTCTCCTATATTTATTATATTGTATATGCTTAAATTAATATAACTTAATATTTCGTTCTCCTTAATATGAGTTATTCTTATAATCATTTTTTTAAATTATTACTCATTACATCATTCTTATTTCGTGTTACAAATAATATTACAACTTTCAACGTATTTATTATTATTTTTATATTCTTAACAAAAATTTGTTAAGCATGAAAACACTTATAAGTTATAATCAATCTAACAAATTTAGCTTTTAAACTTTTTATTTGCTATAAAAAATAGTGTTATCTAAACAAAATTATTTTATATTATTAAATATATTTTATAATAAATTTTCTTGTACTTGCTACTAGTAATTATAGTGTATTACTAGTATTTTATTTTGGATACTTATTAAGATTATTTTGGGATATACATGACTCATTGTGCATAAGCTTGTTATTCTAATTTTTTAGAGCATATAAGTATATACTTAGTATATATAAAAATATTTTTTATTTAGGAGATGAAATCTGATATTTTAAATTATTCCCGACATGTCTCCGATTTTCGATATTCGATATTAAAAAACTCAATCCGAGTTGTCGCCGACATCTCATATTTTCAACCTTGCCTCTTAGTGATCACTCTCCAGAGTTTCAAGGTGGTCTTGGGTGTCCGTTGAATGCGTACCCTCGACCCCCTAACATTGGATTTTAATCTCCTTACCGTGACATGACTTCAGAGAGGCGATTTGGCAGTCAGGCAGGGTTGTTTGCCGGGGAAGTCACATCGAGCATTCTGCTTATCTTCCCCTCGAGACTCGCACGACAACCTCGATTACTTACTACAGGAGTTTGGGGACCTCTAGCTTCCTCCTCAAGGACTTCTTCCACCGCATCACCACGATCACCACATTTGCCTCCTGTCAAACACTGCCCCATTGTGGTGCGGCCCTATAGATACCCCTTCCGACAAAAGGATGAAATCAAACACCAATATAGTGCCATGCTACAGTCGGACATCATCCACCACATCATCTCCATTTTCCTCCCCTGCCATCTTGGTCCAGAAGAAGGACGCCACTTGGCGGTTTTGCGTTGATTATCGAGAGTTGAACGCCAAGATTATGAAGGACAAAATATCGATTCCCATGGTGGAGCTGTTGGATGAGCTCCATGGAACCAGATTCTTCCCCAAGCTCGACCTTTGTTCGGGTTACCATCAGGTGTGCATGACCCCAACTGACGCGGAGAAGACGGACTTGCGCACTCATCACATGCATTTTGAGTTTCTGGTGATGCCCTGTCTACTTTGCTGGCCATGATGAATGAGGTATTCCACGAGCTTCTCCGTCCTTATGCTCTTGTTTTATCTAACGATATTTTGTTGTATAACAAGTCTTGAGAAGAACACTTGCTGCATATGTAAGCCGTCTTTGCACTCCTCCGCGGACAACAATTATTTTTGAAGCGGGCTAAGTGCTCCTTCGGGAACAACAAAGTGTCCTACTTAGGTCATGTGATCCACGACACTAGCATTTTTGCAGACCACAAAAAGATTCGCGGGGTGATAGCTTGGACGGTTCCATAGTCCCCTTGGGAGTTATAGGGATTTCTTAGATTGATGGGGTACCACTGCCATTTAATTCAAGACTATAACACAATTGCGGAGCCCCTGATGGCTCTACTAAAGAACGGGTTCCTTTGGAGTGATCACCCCACCAACGCCTTTCGGGCCCTCCAACAGGCTTTGATCACCACCCCAGTCCTCCGCTTGCTCGATTTTACGCAAGAGTTCCTCGTCAAGTGTGATGCATCGGGCCAGGGTCGTGGTGCTGTGCTACCTGATCACTTTTTTTGTCGCTAAACGACGACTCACCATTAGAGGCTACCAATTTATGAGCTCGAGTTGATCAGCCTCGCCAAGGCAGTGCAACACTGGCTTCCATACTTACGAAGGAGACCTTTTCTGATCCATACCGACCATTTCTGTCTCAAGTACGTATTGTAGCATCACCTCAAAAATGCTCCCCAATAGCACTGGATAAACAAACTTTTGGGCTTCGACTTCCGAGTAGAGTATATTGCCAGTGCGTTGGCCGTGTCGCCGACTCTCTCTCTCGCCGTGACCAAGAGGACGGACTACTGTGCCCCATTTCCTTGCCCACACCCGCGATCTTCACTCGACAGCGCTGGGATTGCTGAAAGCGCTTTCCAACCCTCTGGACAGTGCAAGTGGGCCTAGTGCGCTGTAAGGGGCGCGTGTATTTGATCCATTCTTCTCCCCTCATTTTCGAGATTATGGTGACCACCCACACCTTGGGCCATGAAGTAGTCTATATTGAAAATTGTGAAGTGAAAGTGGGGGTTGATCAGGCAGACCGCGCAGCCTGGGCGGACAGTCCTGCAGACTGATGGTGCGGCCTGGGCGGTCTGTATATTGCGGCCTGGTGGTGCGGTTAGGAAGTAACCGTGGAGTTCGTGGTTAAGCGAACTGGCTTGGATCTGGCGGTCTGAGCGGACTGAGCGGATTGATAGTTCATGTACGCAGAGCTCACGCTAGAGGTTCTCTGGTTGCTGGACTTGGTCACGATTTGTGACAAGTCCAGGTTGATCGCAGAGTCCGCAATGTCCGCTGGTTGATCGGGCGGTCTGTGCCTGTTGGTCGTGGACTTGTTGTTGCGGGCTGGGGTGGTGTCCGCGGGGTGTGCAGACTGTAGCTGTGTCCGCTGCAGCGTGCGGGCTGGTGTGGTGTCCGCCGGGTTGCGGACTGGCTTCTATCTTGCCTTCCTTGTTGCCAGACGGATAGGCTGGTGTCCGACCTTATCCATGCAGACTGGGCGGACTGCTTTGTGCTAGCTGCGAGCTGGGGTGATGTTTCTATCGAATAGGGCGGTGACCACACTCCTCTCCGTGCCTATAAATAGGAACCCCCCGTCACATCATAATTAACTGAATGAACAGTAAGTTGAGCTTGGGTTAAAAGCTGCGGCCTCAGATTTTCTGTCCGTGCGGTTTGAGAAGGTTAACTGGTTTGCTGTTTGCAGATTGTGCGACTAGCACTGAGAAGCCAGGATTCTGGTTCTGACTGCGATCAGGGATCAATGGAGCTTGCGGTTATCAATCAGCGGTTTTGCAACTGGTCGCATTTGCGGCTAGCCAATCTTCTCTCCAGCTTTCCAGTTCAATAACTTGTCCGCCGATCTCGGCAGTCTGTTATTCAGTTCGGCAGCGGCTCGTGTTCACGGACTCTGGCAACTAGGCAACCTCTGCGATTAGGCGGCTTGCAGAGAGCGGACAAGGTGTTCAACAGAATAACGGGTTGTCCGCGGTCTTCGCGGACTCCGTAGCTCAGTTCGGTGCTGCAGCGGCTTGGCGATCTCAGCGGTCTCGGCGGACTCGGCGGTCTCAGCTTCTGTCCGCCCGACTTCTTGTTTGTTGTTTTATGCTTCACTGTTTTACTTGGCGAAATCATGTCTCGCCATGTATGTCTTGCCCTGTAATGAAGATTGTTGTTAATACAAGACTTTGTTGTTGTTTTCTATTGCATCTGGTTTATTGAGCTCAGTTTACAGTTGGAGTGTTTCTGTGCCTGGTTCCCGCTTTCCGCTTGATCAAGGTGTCATCTTGATAGCTTTGAAAGTTTTACTTGGTATCAGTGCTATCTCTTGACCATCTTGAGAAATTTAACATGGTATCAGAGGGAACAGAGGCTTGAGCTGTTGATCAACCGATAGTTTGCTTCAGTGCTTCTGTGAGTCTAAGTGAACCAGTGTTAAGTGCAATGGAAGGTGATTTGGCAAGAGATCTTGGAATGGAGCTTCTTACATGGACTAACTTTGATAAGTGGAAGTCATGTATGAAAAGCTATCTTTTTTGCGAGGACCTTTGGGAGGTGGTTTGCGGAGCAGAAAGGCAAGAGGTTACTGCTGTTACTGGCAATGCTGAAGCGGTGAGAGCTTGGAAGAAGAAAAACGCGGAAGCGGAGGTTATTCTCAGGCAGGTGATCTCATCGGAGCTCTTGGACCACATCAGCGGATGTCAGTCAGCTGCGGAGGTTTGGACTTCCCTTGATGGGTTGTTCAACAAGGATGTGAAGTTGGATGCTGAGGTTGGTCCCTCTACTTTTGATCAGCAAGAGAGGAGTGTTTCTCCTACGTGTGATGGGAAGAGGAAGGAAGAACCAAGGTGCTATATATGTAAGCAGCTTGGTCACCTCAGGATGGAGTGTAAGGTTGTCTTGCACTCGGTGAACGTTGCTCATGTTGAGAGTAAGGAGAAGAACTTGGTTGAGTTGTCAACAAATTTTGATGCTGATCGGATGAAGACCAACGATAGTGCCGCTATCTGGCATGAAAGACTGGGACATGTGGGGATGGACAAGCTGAAAGCAATGACGGTAAGGAGTCTTGTAAGAGGTTTGCCTAGATTGTCATCCTACGATGACAGTCAAGATTGCGCGGGATGTCAACATGGTGAATCTTATCGCTTTACGTTTGATAAAGCGCAGTCCAAATACAAAGCACCATTGGAGGTTGTCCATGGTAATCTGGTGGGACCGACTGTCACTGTCAGTCTTGGAGACAGCAGGTACATGCTGATATTGGTTGATGACTATACGAGGTATACTTGAGTATACTTCATGAAGGAGAAGTCGAACATGTTCCACTTGTTTGTGGAGTTCAAGAAGCTTGTGGAGGGCCAGCTTGGCATGCGGATCAAGAAGTTGAGAACGGACAACAAAGGTGAGTTCGGCTCAACCGTGTTCTCAAACTTTTGCAGGAAACATGAAATCCGAAGGGAGCTCTCTCGTGGACATACTCTACAACAAGGTGGTGTTGCAGATCAGATGATCCGTCTTTTGACGGAGACCTGCAAGTGTTGACTTCAGCGCAAAGACATTTCTAAGACCTTTTGGGCGGAAGGGATGGCCTGCGCGGCTCATGTCACCAATCAGATGTCTCTGAGTCCGATCAACATGAAGTCTCCCGTTGAGATGATGTTCAAGGAGAAGCCTAGCGTGGAACACCTTCGGGTATTTGACTCAACTTGCTACGTACACGTCCCGGATGCTCTCAGGACTAAGCTGGATGTGAAGGCAAGAAAGCTTGTCTTTGTGGGCTATGACGAGCGGAAGAAGAGATGAAAGTGCATGGATCCAGTGACGAGGAAGTTCGTCGTCTCCAGGGACGTGGTCTTCGATGAGCTAACGTCATATGAAGGTAGCTTATCTGTAGAGCTACTAAAAAGCAAGTTGGATGAAGGGCAGAAGGAGGCTGCTGAAGATCTTCAAGTGAAGCTGCCTGTGTCAGCAAGAGCTCTAGGTGTTTCAAGCTCTGGGGTAGAGGTTTCTGGTTCAGGAAGCAGGGGGAGCGATACTCCAAGTTTGCCCGGGAATGGAGCTGATTCTGAAGAAGCAGCGGAGGTGGTGAGCAAGGAGCAGACTCTTCAGAGATCCAAGAAGACCATTAAGCCACCAGCTCGTTATAACAAAGAAAACGCGGTGAGTTTTGTCTTCTGTTTCTTCGCAGGCCACCTAGATGAGCGGGAACTTTCTAGCTTTAATGCAACCACTGGAGTCAAGGAGTGAGAAGATGTCATGGATGAGAAGATGACTGCCCTCAAGAAGAATGAGACCTGGAACCTTGTGCCCAAGGCTGATGCCGTTACTCCTGTGACTTGCAAGTGAGTATATAAGCTGAAGAAGAAGGCGGATGAAAACATCGAGCGATACAAGACTCGTCTTATAGCTCAAGGTTTTTCACAACAGTATGACGAAGACTATACAGAGACGTTTAGTCCCATGACAAAGATGACTTTAGTTCAGGTGGTGATGACCTTGTCGGCCTGCCAGGGTTGGAAGCTGTAACAGCTAGACGTATAAAATGTCTTTCTTTACGGGGAAATCGACAAAGACATCTTCATGAATCAACCACTGAGATACATATCTGAAGAACATCTGAACTGCGTCTGCAAGCTGCAGAAAGCCCTCTATGGTTTGAAGCAGGATTCTCGAGCCTAGTATGGGAAGATTGCAGAATACCTCCAATTCTGCGGTTATCTTGCTTTTAATTCAGACTCGAGTTTGTTCATTAAGAAGAAGGGGGAGCTTCTGGTCTTGGTGCTGTTGTACGTGGATGTCATGATCATCACTGGCAACTCCAAGGAGGAGGTAGCTAGGCTCAGGGCAGAGCTAGCCATAAGATTCGAAATGAAAGACTTGGGTGAGCTCCACCACTTCCTTGGACTCGAGGTGGAGAGGAAAGAGAGCGACATACTCGTGTCCCAAAAGGGCTATGCGGAACGGATCGTTCAACAATTCAGCATGCGGGAGGGGAAGAGTAGCTCTACTCCTTTTGATTATGACATCAAACTTCGGCGGGATGAGCGGAGGATTCTTCTAGATCCTTTGGTTTTTTGGGCTATGGTTGAGAGTCTTATCTACTTGACGATTACAAGGCCAGACATTGCTTATGCGGTTGGCCGAGTAAGTCGGTATATGGCGGAATCCAGGAAGTCTCATCTGATGGCGGCAAGGAAAATTCTGAAATATGTGAAGTTCACTTCTGATATGGGTCTCCTTTATGGGAGAGACACATATTTTACACTTCAAGGATACTCGGATGCTGATTATGAGGGAGATTCAGACGACCGGAAGTCAACATCCGATTATGTCTTCACATGTGGGTCAGCCAATATCTCTTGGTGTAGCAAGAAACAAGACTCGGTGTCCGTCTCTACTACGGAAGCAGAGTACAAGCCTTCGGTCTTGGCAGCTCGGGAAGCCATCTGGCTTAGGAGACTAGTAGGCTAAGTTATCAAAGGCGCAAGGCGCACCAAGGCGCAAAGGGCCCCTGGAGCCTAGGCGCAAGGCGCAAGGCGCAGGCGCGCGCCTGAGGAACGTGAGGCGCAAAAATTTGGGAAAAAAGAAATGGAGCGAATTAAGAGCCCAATTTGCTGGAATTGAGCGAATTGGGCGACCAAATCGCTCAATTACAGCGAATTGGGCGACCAAATCGCTGGAATTGGGTTAGTTCTCTTCTATCAATCTCCTTGCCAGTTCTTGTAGCTACAATCATATGTATGTACAATCATATGTAGCTACAACAGTGAACTGGGCTGCCCAGTTCACCTTTTACAGTGAACTGGGCTCCAGTTCACTGTAAAACAGTGAACTGGGCTCCAGTTCACTGTAAAACAGTGAACTGGGCTGCCCAGTTCACCTTTTACAGTGAACTGGAGCTGCCCAGTTCACTGTAAAACAGTGAACTGGGCTCCAGTTCACTGTAAAACAGTGAACTGGGCTGCCCAGTTCACCTTTTACAGTGAGCTGGAAGTTCACTGTTTTACAGTGAACTGGGCTCCAGTTCACTGTAAAACAGTGAACTGGGCTCCAGTTCACTGTAAAAACCCCTTCCGATTCACACAGAACCAGCCACGAGCTCAATCAAGAGCTCTCTAGCCGATTTCGAAGAGGAAGGAGGGGGATTTCTGCTGTTGTTGTCGGAATCGACAAGCTCTTTGAGAGCCTTCCCTAAATCTCAAACGAAAGTCAAAATGCAAGAAGAAGAAGGAATAAAGTGAGAAGAGGTTACCAAAAATGGCGGTGGCCGGCGAGCCCAAGAAGAGCGGCGAACGGAAGAGGAGCGGCGACGGGAATGCTTGCGGCGAATGGAGCGGAACCCTAAACCCTAAACCAGCGACTGATGCGTGCATCAGAAAAATGAGGGCATCGGAAATATACAAGGTTTTAAACTAAACCGGGCCCAGCCCGATTCTAGGCTAGGCGCGCCTATTTAGCGCCTGAAAAACTCCCAAGGCGCGTGCCGAGGCGCGCCTGGGGCGCGCCTGGGCCAATTCGCTCGCCTCGCCCAGTCTCGGGCGCTACTCCGTGCGCCCGGTGCGCCCGGCGCCTCAGGCGCGCCTAGGCGCGCGCCTTGATAACTAAGCTAGTAGATGACGTCTATGAAGAAGTGCGCGGTCCAACTCTGCTTTGCAGTGACAATGAGAGTGCCCTGAAACTGGTTAATAGTCTAGTTTGTCACGCGCGGACCAAACATATAGAGATTGAACACCATTTCATTCGAGAGAAGGTGTTGGAGAGATCTCTTATGGTTGAGCATGTGCGGTGTGAGGACAACATCACAGACATCTTCAAGAAGCCGCTGCCGAAGGGGCCATTTACTCGGTTACGGGGTCTCCTGGGCTTGGTCACCACTTCTCACTTCAAGGGAAAGCGTTGAAAGTGGTGGTTTATCAGGCAGACCGCGCGGTCTGGGCGGACAGTCCTGCAGACTGATGGTGCGGCCTGGGCGGTCTGTATATTGCGGCCTGGTGGTGCGGTTAGGAAGTAACCGCGAAGTTCGTGGTTAGGCAAACTGGCTTGGATCTGGCGGTCTGAGCGGACTGAGCGGATTGATAGTTCATGTCCGCAGAGCTCGCGCCAGAGGTTCTCTGGTTGCTGGACTTGGTCACGATCTGTGACAAGTCCAGGTTGATCGCAGAGTCCGCAATGTCCGCTGGTTGACCGGGCGGTCTGTGCCTGCTGGTCGTGGACTTGTTGTTGCGGGTTGGGGCGGTGTCCGCGGGGTGTGCAGACTGTAGCTGTGTCCGCTGCAGCGTGCGAGCTGCTGCAGCGTCCGCCGGGGTGCGGACTGGCTTCTATCTTGCCTTCCTTGTTGCCAGGCGGATAGGCTGGTGTTCGGCCTTGTCCATGCAGACTGGACGGACTGCTTTGTGCTAGCTGCGAGCTGGGGTGGTGTTTCTATCCACTAGGGCAGTGACCACACTCCTCTCCGTGCCTATAAATAGGACCCCCCGTCACATCATAATTAACTGAATGAACAGTAAGTTGAGCTTGGGTTAAAAGTTGCTGTCTCAAATTTTCTGTCCGCGCGGTTTGAGAAGGTTAACTGGTTTGCTTCTTGCAGATTGTGCGGTTAACACTGAGAAGCCAGGATTCTGGTTCTGACTGCGGTCAGGGATCAGTGGAGCTTGCGGTAATCAATCAACGGTTTTGCAGCAGGTCGTATTTGCGGCTAGCCAGTCTTCTCTCCAGCTTTCCAGTTCAATAACTTATCCGCCGGTCTCGGCGGTTTGTTCTTCAGTTCGGCAGCAGCTCTTGTTCGCGGACTCTGTCAGCTAGGCAACCTCTGCGGTTTGGCGGCTTACAGAGAGTGGACAAGATGTTCAACAGAATAACGGGTTGTCCGCGGTCTTCGCGGACTCCGTAGCTCAGTTCGGTGCAACAATGTCTTGGTGACCTCAGCGGTGTCGGTGGACTTGGCGGTCTCAGCTTCTGTCCGCCCGACTTCTTGTTTGTTGTTTTCTGCTTCACTGTTTTACTTGGCGAAATGATGTCTCGCCATGTATGTCTTGCCCTGTAATGAAGATTGTTGTTAATACAAGACTTTGTTATTGCTTTCTATTGCATCTGGTTTATTGATCTCAGTTTACGGTTGGAGTGTTCCTGCGCCTGGTTCCTACTTTCCGCTTGATCAAGGTGTTATCTTGATAGCTCTGAGAGTTTTACTTGGTATCAAAGCTATCTCTTGAGCATTTTGAGAAATTTTAACAATCTACAAGTCCCTTCATCAGATTCACGCCAATTTCTTTTGAAAGGGCCCGCGACACTGTTTATAGGATTTTATTGCCGCTTGCATAGTGTGCCAACAAGCAATACCTTGAGTTTTATCATTTACAGATGATATTGTTTTTGTCAATGAGACGCACGATGGTGTAAACGTGAAACTTGAATCTTGACGAAACAGTTTATAAAATAAGGGTTTTAGGTTGAGCATGACAAAGACGGAGTATATGAAGCTTACATTTAGTATTGCAAGAAGGATGGATGACTCCGTAAATTGGGTGACCAAAATATTTTTCACAGTAAGTGATTTAAATATTTGGGATCTGTAGTTCAAAAAGATGGAGGTGTAGATAAAGACGTAATACATAGAATCCAAGTACGCTGGTTGAAGTTGAAAGGCGCATTTGAGATCTTATGTGATTGTAAAGTATCATTAAAACTTAAAGGCAAGTTTTACCGTACTACAATTAGACCAACAATGCTCTATGGTTGTGAGTGTTGGATAATGAATTGTGTACATGAGCAAAAAGTGGGAGTTGTGAAGATGAGAATGCTTAGATGGATATGTGGACAAAACAAACTGGATAGAATTAGGAATGAATGTATCAGATAAGATGGGAATGACACCAATTATAGAGAATCCACATGAATGCTGTCGACCACGACCTTCGGGACTGGGACCATATTCTCACTTGCCCAGGAACTCCTTCAGGCCCAAGCGCGAATGGAAACTGCTTACAATCAGGGACATCACGAGCTAGCCTTTGCCCCGGGGGAGTGGGCGTGGCTTAGACGCCACCCTTATTGTCAGACCTCGACATCCCGGACCCCATATCACAAGTTGGGTCCCATGTTCTACAGACCCTTCGAGATCCTCCAGCGCATTGGGGAAGTTGCTTACCTCCTTCAGCTCCCACCGGAAGCCTGCATTCATGTCGTCTTTCACATCTCCTAGTTGAAAAAAATATCACGGTCCACCACCCATGCGTCGCATGGTGAACCTTCCCTCTCAGCTCGAGGACAAGCTTGATCTCAACGGAGAGAAAGATGTTACGGACCCGCGCCGGGGCGTCACCTATCATCGCCGCCGCAGAACGACGCGCGCGGACTAGAGGAGGGCATTTTCTATATCAACCATCGATTATTTCTATAGTTCATTTTATTTCGATAGTCCTTTGCTGTTGCTTTTATTTTCATGCACACACATTTTAATATTTTGGACGTAATAAACTTGTATTTTTTTTACTTTTCCTGCTTAGGAATGAATGGGGTGCAAAATGAAGAGAGCAAGCATTAATCCATCTCTTTCTCTCTCTCTCTCTCTAATTCTATCCCTTTCTCTCCCTTTCGCTCTCTCACTCGTTCCTTTTCCCACGCCCTAGCCGAAACATGCAAGCCGCTTGCAACCTGCCGCCTGCCTTCCGTTCGCCGGCTTCCCCCCTTGTTCCTCAACCACATGTTCCCGTGGATCTAAAAGGGGGAACTCCAACCTCCTTCACGACTTCTACTTCTACTTCTCTTGACCACGAACGAGGTTTCAATCCGGGGCTCCTATCATCTTCAAGTTTCTCTTAGCTTACACTTAGCTGTTTATATTATATAGCTCAGTTCTTGTATGTGGATGCTTGTTCACTGTAATATAATGTAATTATGATCTAATATGGGATCAAGTTGACTTACACATACTATTTGAGTTTTTTTGCTTATGTGGCATGTCCCCTATCTCATGAGTGCCATATATGTGATTAAAAAATCACGCTCCCATGCTATGATGCAAATCTCTCTCTCTCTCTCTCTCTCTCTCTCTATATATATATATATATATATATATCTAATCTATCTTTCTATATCTATATCCAAACACACACACACGCACACACGCACACACGCATGTAGACACACACACACACACTCGTGCATAGATACATACATATGCATTAACAACAATGCACGGGTTCCTTCGTGTGCAGTTTGCGATGACGACAATGCTCAGTTGAAGGCAAAAAGTTTATTATTAATTCAAAGGGCCCTTTATTCATACATATATTTGAGTAGGGAGGGGGGGGGGGGTAGAAAAGACTAAAATAACCCTGAGGGGGTAAAACACACAAAATAGCGATTTGATGAAATATATTGATTACAACTCTCCTCCTCAAGTCAGAAAGTATATATCAGTCATTTCGAGTTTATGGATATCGTTAGTAAAAACGTCGTAACCCAAACTTTTGGTGAAGACATCAACCAGTCTATGTTGTTAAAGGCGCGTCTATGGCTCCATGTTCAACAGGCTCAGAGGCTTGCGTCTTCGTACATATGAGTGCGATTTCTATTGTAAACCTTTTTTCCAAAAAAATAATGTAAGAACTTATTAGTTTTTGCATGATTTAGTGTTTATGAAACATAATCGAGTGTTAATACTTAAATATGATGCAAACGATCGTATTAATTCTATTTTTAAGAAATATAAATGCTAGTAATGAAGGATTAATGAATAAAATTGATGAAAAATCTGATCAAGAAGATGAACTGATGTTTGATGCGTTTTTTTTAAAATGAATGTGGTTGCGCATTGCCTTCGTCTGGCGCACGCCTAGTCTCCAAGACCCCTTTGCTCCTTAGTGCGCCTTGCGCCTTCAATAACGTGTCGATCAATTGATCTTTAAAGTGAACGAAAAGAGTGATCAAGTTTCTCTTATCCAGATGGTATTTGATAAAATGATGATCGACCTCAACATGCTTAGTTCTGTCATGTTGGACAGGATTGTGTGTAATACTGATAGCTGCTTTGTTGTCACAGTATATAGAGAAATGAACATTCTCCTGGAGTCCCAGATCTTGTAACATAGTACGTATGCATAAATCTTCACAGAGATCTTGAAACATTGACTGATACTCAACTTCAGCACTACATATGACCACCACATTTTGTTTCTTGCCACGCCATGTTGCCAAATTTCTAGCAACAAAGGTAAAATACCTTGTTGTGGATTTCCTGTCATCACTGCTTCCGGCCCAATCAACATCAGTAAAGACCTCAATCTTTAAGTGGTTATTCTTGGAAAACACAAGCCCACGTCCAGGAGTCTTTTTTAAGTACCGTAGTACATGATAAGCAGTATCCTGATGTCTGATCCTGGGAGCATGCATATATCTACTCAAGATTCTTATGACATATGTAATGTCAGGACAAGTGTGAGATTGATATAAAAGCCTCCCAACCAATCTCTGATAATTAGAGGCATCAGTGCGATCGCCGTTATTGTTTCCATCAATCCCATGATTCTGCTTGATAGGAGTGTTAATTGGGATACAACCGAGCATATTAGTCTCTTTTAATAGATCCAAAACATACTTACGTTGAGAGATAAAGATACCTTGGTTTGATCAGGTCACTTCAATTCCCACGAAGTAACGTAATTTCCCTAAGTCCTTTACTTCAAACTCAGTAGACATGAGTGCCTTTAGATTTGTGATTTCTTCTGAGTCATTCCCGGTGATCACAATGTTATCAACGCAGACGATAAGTAGCATAATTTTCCCCTTATTTTTCCTGATAAACAAGGTGTGATCTAACTGTCACTGTTTATAGCCAAATTTGATCATGACCTTAAGAAACCTGCCAAACCAAGCCCTGTGAGACCGTTTCAGAAAATACAATGACTTCCTTAAGTGACAGACAAGCGCTTCTTGTCCCTTCTTCACAAATCCAGAAGGGAATGTCATGTACACTTGTTCATCAAGTTCACCGTATAGGAAGACATTTTAACGTCTAGTTGGTGAAGATCCCAGCCCAAGCAAGCAACACAAGATACAAGAACACGAACGAAGTCCATCTTTGCTACAGGAGCAAAGATCTCCTGGTAGTTGACTCCCTGAGTTCGGGTGTATCCTCGAGCCCGAGTCGAGCCTTGTAACGCTCAACTTTACCATCATGGTTTTGCTTAACAGAAAAGACCCACCTTGAACAAATGACTTTCTTGTTAGGTGGAAGGGTAGAGACTTCCCACATGTGATTCTTGTCCAAGACAAACATTTCCTCCATCACTTGTGCCCACACCGGAATCTCACAACCTCCTGCCACGTCTTTGGAATAGTAATCAATGACAAGGAGGATATAAAACCCTGATGAGCCTGGGTAAGGTGATCATAGGCAACATGATTAGAGATAGGGTGTTGCGTACACACAACTTTACCTTTTACCAAAGCAAGGGGGACATGTAGAGCATCACCAGAATCTGAGTGCAAAGCAGACATCGACAGTGGGGGAGCGATGGAGGACTGTTGATGCAGGATGACGCGTAGAGTTTACGTGTTTGTCGGCTTTTTCTATGAAACCATAATGCGTGCGATGATTGAATTAAATTTTGTTTAAATAAAGAAAAATCGAGCGGGTTGTTTGCATAGACTTAAAAAAAGAAGCAACTATTATTTTTTTTGTAAATCATAAACTTAACTATTTTGTTTTAAAAATGAAATTTCTTGAAAAATAGTTCAATTTAAAATCCAGGGAAAAATGTTTTGCAACTTTCATTCCGTTACCCTTGTTGTAGCAAATGAAAATTGTGAACTCTAAAATTATGTTTATGGTTGATATTTTTGATGTAGCGTTTGTTGACAAAATCCAAACGAAAATCCAGGAATGAATCTATTATTCTAAAGAGAAAATTTAGACACACACAAAAGAGGGGAAGAAATAAATTACCCACGGAAAGAGTCGTCTTTCCGCAATCGAAGTCGACGGTGAACCCACGAGGCGCTCTTCGTCACCTTCGAGTCGGCCGCTATCGCTCACGGCACCACGGAGAAGATCTCTCTCTCTCTCTCTCATTCACAAGTGGCACCATGAAATCTCCAAGCAGGAAATGAATTTCACTCCAACTTCAATCTCAACAGAAGCAAAAAAAACAACATCACAAATTCTTCACTCAACAGTCACGGAAGCCACAAACCGAACAACAAATTCTCAGTTCACTGTCAACAGAAGCAGTAGCAACATCATATCTCAAATCAATCGAAACAACAAGAAAAAAAATAAATCTCATTCAACTGAACTCAAAAAAGCAAACAGTAGCATCAAATTTTCATCATCCCCTGAAACAGAGTACACACATCCATTTATAAGGTTTCCACGAAAAACAAAGAAAAAGAAAGTTAACCTAGCTCAAAATCGTTGGACTTGAAGCCTGGAAGAATCGTGGCAGAAGTTGTGCAGTTGTTGAAAACCGTCGGGGACGAGATCCTGCAGGCGGTAGTCGTGCGTGCTCGATCGAAAGAAACAGAAGCCTTGCTGGTGGTGGAAGCTTTGGCCTTTGGCAGTTGCGTGTGGTGAATGCGCGACGTGCGGGAACTTTGTTATCGTGCAGCGACAATGTTGGGAAAGGGGCGTGTGGCTGGGAGCCCTAGCACGTGCAGTCATCGAACCGGGAAACCATCTGCAACTTTGGCCGATTGGGAAAGGACCGGTCCGGTTCTTCTTTAATGGCTTATTTTAGGAGGATAAAATTAAAACAAAATTGAAAGACTTCAAAGAGGCTACGCACGCAGGCGTGCAAATAACAATGGCTACAACATAAACAACAAATAAAACAAAATACAAAATAACATAAAATAAAAATGCAATAACTTAAGGCCGTAGGGTTCCAGTCGGGTGCGGCGCCGGGTACTTCTTCGTCGACCTGATTTGCGCTGGCCTCCACCAACTGTTTACCTGTTTAACGATGATGGTATACATGAGGAAAAGGAGAGATGAGAGAACAAAAGGACAACTTTGTAGGAAACGTAGGGGGCGTAGGTGACATAGGAGTAGCTATGGTAAGAGTAGGAGTAGTTATGGTAGGAGTAGGAGTAGCTATGGAATTATGGTGGAATACATGGCAGGAGTAGGAGGAATCAAAGGGTGATGAACAATAGAATCAGAATCTGTCATCATTCTCCCCCCGACGAGTGGAGTGAGTCGAATCCAGGTAATAGGATTCCTCCTCGCGGAAAGTAACATCATGGTTCATAAAACACATGTGGAAGGAGGGTGATAACACTGATACCCTTTGGTAGTGGTAGAATAGCCAATAAAGACACATCAGTGAGCCCATGGGCCAAATTTGTCATGATGAGGCTGATGTATGTGATTATGTGAACAAAACATTCACAACCAAAAACACGGGGTGAAAGATGAGAAGTATGAACAAAAGAAGTTGTGAGGAGACAGGCTAGAGGAGTAGTATAATCAAGAACCCGCGAGGGCAGACGATTGATAAGATGAGTAACAGTTAGGATAACATCACCCTAATATGATTTCAGAAGGTGTATGGTGGTGAGAAGGCACCAGACAACATCAAGAAGATGCCGATTTTTCCGTTCAGCAACACCATTTTTGGGTGGTGTAAACGCAAGTGGTTTGATGTACAATACCATGACTTGTGAGATACGAGCCACACGCACCACGATCATCATAACCCCCCATTATCACTACGAAGAACACAAATATTACCATTGAACCGCGTTTGCACCATTTTATTAAAAGCTTGAAAACACGAAAACACTTCATTTTTCTTCTTTACGAGGTAAACCCAAGTAGTGTGGATATGCGGGAAAAACATTCGATAAAGTAACGAATCAACAAAAACCAGATAAGGATAAAACAAGGGAAGACCCCCAAACATCAGAATGTATGACAACAGAAGGAGTGCTACTAGAAAAAGATAAATGCAACGATGAATGTCAAACATGTTTAGGCATTTCACAAACATCGCAAGCTAAAGTTTTAATAAACGACGACAAAATATGACATAATTTATGAAGGTAGACTGGAGAGAGATGTCCAAGACGCAAATGCTAGCGTTGTCAACATCAATAACAACGTAAGAAGAAAAGTGATGGAGACGTTGCTGATGCGGCTGCCATTTGATCCCCATCTGAGAGAGTTCGTGGATTGGGTCGTTGCCGCAAGCTCGAAGATGAGATTTCTACCACGACGCCCGCCGTCATCGCCACTACATGTTTTGCACGACGCCCACCGCCGCCATTAAATAAAATATATAATTATAAAATTAAATAATTATAATTATATTTTTATCAAATTTTTATTTTTAGTAGTTTCTATTTAATGTAATTTTAATTTAAGCATTTTCATTTTCCAAGCATTTCATTAATTGTTATTTTATTTTATTTTCAATGGTGGAGATGAAGTGCTGTAGGCTGTATATAGCCATGTTATGAAGAAAATAGTAGAGAATGAATTGAAAAGAAAACCTAAATTTCAAGTTGAAATTTCTCCTCCATCTCAAATTTCGGCTCTCCTCCACTTTCCCTTATCTTGGCCGCCGGCCACCTCTCCCTCCCCTCTCTATATTCCGGCCATCTCTCTCCTCCCTCCTCAAGTTCTCCTCTTTAACAGCCTTCCTTCTTCACTACCCCAAACTCGAGCCTCCTTCATCAACCTCTCGCCACCCTTCATCACCCTCCAAGTCGCCGACCACCACAACCCTTTTAGGGTTCGGCCACTCCAAGCCGCCGCCACCTATCTGTCCCTTTCTCTCTCTCGGCCACCCCCTCTCTCCCTCCAAAGACCAAGCAGCCCTCTTCTTTCCTCTACAAAATCGACCCCTTGTTCCCCACCTTCCACTTTGTTTATCCCCACCACCTTTTCTCTCTCTTCTTTCCAATATACATTCCATCAGGTTTCCCTCTCTTAGGGTTTGCAAAAGGAAGAACGACTCGTGTCTTCATCGTCGGTGCGGATCCGTGGAGTTTTACGTGGAATAGAAAAATCTCCACCACCGTGTGCGAATCCTCCACTCATCTTGTGACGGACTTCTTGGGATTGGGTAACAATTTCTCTAACCATCTCTTGTGTGAATTCGTTCTAATATAATTTGTGAGATTTGTGAAAATTAGAAGATAGTAATAATAGTCCTGATTTATATTGAATGTTGTGCGTAATTAAATCTAAATTTTTAGCATTATTATTCCGAATATTTTCGTATAAATTGGAGCGGGTAAATTTCGTGAACGCTTGTAGAAATCGGTTTTCCTTAGCCATGATTTCTTTGGTGTTCTAGTGATTTGGCAACCTCGTATTAATTTATTTGGGGATTAATTTGGACTTAATTTTAATCATCACTATTTTAATCCGGACTTTCTCAATTTGGAATTGTGAAATGTTTGCGCATAATTTATTTTGAATAGCTAATTGTCCGGATCGTGTGGGTCCTATTCGCTTGAACGAACATTGGCCTATAACCCTTGTTCAATCTATAAAAGGGGGTAGCATCCCTTTGCGTTGTACATGGTTATATTGATATATTGTAGGAATCATCGTTAGTATTAATTTAGAGAACTTTGCTCGCTGTGTAGTTATTTTATTTACCGATTCTAAGAATGCGTAGTGTTTAATCCGTCGAAACCTTGAACCTGCATCAATTTGGTATCAAAGGGAGGTTCACGTCAATTTCCCAATTGCACCCTCCCCTTTTATTAGTACGTCGACACACACTTATCTTGCATGTTTATTTGTCAAAATTACAATTTTTTTCTGGTCTGCTAATAGCGGTCTAAATTTTTTATTTTTCTGCCAAGAAATCAATTTTTTTTTAATAATCTCCTATTTATTTCCAGCAAGAAAATACAAAAAAAAATTTTATTTTTATTAAGTCATTATTTTATTAAGTTATTTTTAAAATTTTAATTTTTGGTCTGCAAATAGCGGCCTATATTTTATTTTTCTGCAAAAAAAATTCAAAAAAAATTTGTTTAATAATCTTCATATTTTTTTCAGCAAGAAAATCAAAAATTTATAATTATTACCCTAGTTGCTAAGTGAGAACAATTCCGACTATCTTAGATTATATGAGTCAGAATCCTTAATTCTTGCATGTGCATAAGAATCGAATCGAGTTTTCTCTCCGGTTTTCACTGATATGGCCTATGATGTTTACGCTTCACGTTTACACTATTGGTATGATAAAGCAATGGCTAAACATACCCCAACCTTGCCATCATACCCTACGAATTCCAACCGTCCCCACACTATTCCTCGTACTAAGTGTAAGACCCCCCTTTTTTTTCTTTATCGACACCGGGGTCTTAGGCCCAGAACCGCCGTTTTGCGGTGACTCCTTCACGACCTGAAGGGTCATCACCACAAAGCGCCGATTCTGCCGGCCAATTCGATCACAGAAAAGTAGCATAATGAAGTAAATTGAAACTAACAGTCCACAGAAAATCACAGATCATGGTAAATAAATCTCCACGAAGGGAGTGTCCACAGAATAATACATCCGAGTACTAAACTACGAGCTTATGCTCGGTACATCATATCCTCACTACAAAATCATCATGCGGAGCGAAAAGCAGAAAACTACTCGGTCGAACTCACGGTACCCCAGTCATATGAACTCCGAGCTAGACTGCCCCACCTCCAAGCGCACCGGTCTCTGGGGCTGCTCCTACATGCTGGACTCCACGATCCCCTAAATGATGCCGTTCGAAACCGTTAGTCTAAAAGACTAAGTCCTATCATCCCCCACCCCCTTCCCCCATGACTCCTAGGCACCGAGCGGAGAGGAGAAAGGGGAGGACTTGAAGGTGGAGAATAATCAAAACAGATGGCAGCGGACCTATACTAGCAATTCTATATATATTGACAATAAGATTAAATAGGAAAAATAACCTTCACTTATGTGAGATCACATAAGCCAAGGGGTCTTTTGCAAGGCTCCCATCGTATAAAAAGTCTCATACCAATTTATACGTTGTGATGTCAGTTATCAAACAGCAGTATATGTATTTATATATCAAAAATTGACCTTAATTTATAAACCTGCCCACACAAGCTTATAGACTAAGGGGTCGTTTTGCAGGGCGTAAAGTATAAGCGTCTCATTCCACTTATACTTTAGGTGTCAGGGTTAAATGAATCGATTATGCTATGACATGCAAGTGGGTATGATGGATCATGCAAGTGCAACACACACACCCGACTCTGTGCACACAGACTTTTAGTTCCCCCTTTCTGGAGCCGTAACCTCCCAGGATACCTCCGTAGTGGCAGACGGAAGCGGTGGGTTGAGCCTCGCCCACCTCTAAACCAGTAAAGCACTACCGGTCAGACCTATCGTACGCCTCAACGCTTGGTGCACGAATCAGACTCCTGCGTACTCTTGCCGGCTGGCGCACCAGACTTCTGTTGGCGAATTGCTAACCACACTTGCCGAGTCAACGTATTGGCGTCGGTGCATCGACCCTCCAATACCGAAGACTCACCACCTTAATTTTTCCTTTCTTTATGCACATGCAAATTTAGCGTAATAAAAAACCGAGCCGAAGCTCCCCGGACCCAAAGTCCGTCTTTTAACCATCCGAGCCGAAGCTCCCAGCTATCTACCGGTGCTATCAGTGGTTGTGAACGGTGCAACCCTAATTACTAAGTTACTCTTTTCAGCTTGTTAAAACAGTTTACGTTAACCCAGGACTGCCCCCGGTATTCCCTGTGAAGGGCTCTCAAGGGGCACTAGGAACTATGTTGGGATTACGCCAGCGTTCCCTTCTCCAAGGTACTTATATTTTTGTATTGGTTGATCCCCTTACCTTACTTTCTCATGTTACGATAGGCTAATCCTAAGGTGATTTGACTTCACTTCACCTCGAGGACGATCTTTCGTCGGACCCGAGCGCCTCTAAACCCTAGCCAAAACAACACCCTACTCACTTTATCTTCCAGTGATGCATCTAATTCTATTTATCCTTTCCAGCAACCAACAAAAGCCAACACAAGTGCTCTAGTTCATATCCCAAATGATTCCTGCATTTTACTAAATGCAGACCACTTAAGCTATATGACCCGTAAAATGGGAAGTATACCAAATGATCATCCGTACTCATATAATAATTATTGGAGGACTATATTGACATTTGTAGCCTGAATCCATAATTTCCTAATTTTCATAATTTAACTGATAATTTATTTATTTAATTTAATAACCAAAAGTTCCAAGTTTGAACATGAAGTACAAGTTTTAGACAAGATAAAATTCCATTAAATTTATGTTAAATGCCAAATGAATAATCATCTAAAAATCCAGAATCTCCCAGTCTTTCAGCAAGGTTTAAGCCCTTAAATTTTATTTCAAATTTATTCCATAAATAACCATTTAAAGGGATGTACTATAAAAATACTTCCAAAAATTCAGAGAAAATTTCAGAATGATTATAAGGGCACATAAAACCTCTAAGTAAAGTTTCATAATTTTTTTGAAAGAATTTTTCCCTGAATTAACTAAATATTCAATTTTCAAAATTAGGGTCTTGTAAAGAAAGTTCTGTAAACAGACATCTAAAAATTATAAATAAATTTCTACAAGTACATTTTGTCCTGAAAACATCAGAACCTAAGGCTCATGATTTTTCAACAGATATATCATCAATAATTAATTTTATTCTACCAAAACCCCTTTCTGAAATTAATGAAGGAAGTACCAAATGAAATCAATTAAGAATTGTGATAAAATTCAGAGATGTTCACCTAGCCCTAGATTATCTTCTGACCAAGTTTCATCATAGTTTAATGCAAATAATATCCATAAGAAAATCAAACATCATTTTGGGCCTTTTGGTAATTAACAAATGAAGTAGCAGGAATAAAATGCATAAAATTTAGGAGGGGTGAGGCCCAGTCTCTTATGTTTGCATAACCTTTTGGGGAAGGTTTAGTGGCTGAACCTTCAACTTTGTGCTCCTACCCTAAAACTAGGGTTAGGGTTTTGAGGTGTCTACCTTGCTCCAAATCCTCTAAGGTTCCTACCAGAGAACTTAGGTTACATTACCCTCAATTCTACTAGGTTTCCAAGGCCATACAAGGGCATTTGCCCCTATGTCCTTCACAACCCTCAAAAGTCCTTCCTCAGGGTTTGAGGTTGAACCCTAGGGTAAATCAAGCCTAAATCGTCCCATTTTCCTCAAGAGGGTGACATTGTCCATGCCAAGTCAGTGTGCAAAACCTCAGCCTCTGTTGAGGGGAGGGGACCACCCTAAGTCCATAATGCACTTGTAATCAAAAGTACCCTCTTAAGGCCAAACTAGGGTTTGGTGATTCCCTAACCAAAACATATCCAAATGAGATAAAATTTTGTATAAAACTAGGTCTTGATGCCAGGGACCACTCTCCAAAATTTGGGAGGGTTTGGAGGTCATTTGACCACTTAATTAATTTACCCTAGCATTATTAAATAAAAGCAAAAACTATAGGAAAAGTATCTCCAAAAATTCTGAGTTTTTAGCAGGCCTTAGGTATAGCTAGGACTGATACCCTGTCCAAATTTCAGCCTATTTGGACAAGGGATGAAGGGTGGGCATTCATTTGAATCTCAGGACAGCCCTAGGTACATGTCCCACCAAATTGGGTGCCCTGGTCCAACCAGAGGGCCAAATTGGTCCAAATCAATTTTGGATTAAAGTAGACCCATAGGGCTACAACTTTCATATTGAACGTTTTCCCACCTGGTGCGCCTAAGTATTTTTAATATTTATTTTAAAACAGCCTAGTTTACAGGACAAAAATTCAGAAATCTAAACTTAATAAAATAAATGATCTGCACGGATCTTAAAGCAAATCGTGGGGCTCCTGGTCATCTTCTTCCTCCAGCCAAGGGCCATGATTGGCCGAACCTGAAGCTTATTCCAAGAGCATTTTCCGGCCACACGGCCACCTCCCTGGCCGGCCACCACCGCCAGCACCTTCGTTGAGGTGGGGGCTATCGCCGGGCGGCGGCACGGCCGCCGGAGGGGTGGTTTCCGGCGAACCCGACCACCATTTTTTTTGGAAAAATCATGGAAATGAAAACTTGGATCGGCTCAATTGAGTCAGATTCTTGTCCTAAACGACTCCTAAGATCTACCCACGGAAGAAGGAGTAGAGGAGGACCTTTAACCGAGCTTGTCGTCGAGTGTGGTGGTGGTGCGCCATGGCCGGTGGTGGAGCTTTCCGATGCTTGCAACTTCACTACCAAACCACCCGGTTTCTTCAGGTAAAGGATGGAAACGTCTCCTCTAACATTGGTGAAGCTATTAAAAGAGGCAAAATGGGGATAGGGAGAGTCATAGCTTGAATCCTCATTTCCACCATTAATGGGGAATTTTAGGAAACTGAAATCCCAATGAATTCAGCCCCTTGGTGACCTGAAGAATGCTGGAAACTCCTCCCCTACTCCTGAGGAGTTGAATCCAGCCATCAATGAGGGGGATTTGTGGGGGTTTCACCTTCCATGTCATTATTGACCACTCTTTCTCTCTCCTCCTTATTGAAGAAATTGAATTCAGCCACCTTGGGTGGCTGGCCATGACAATTAAACTCCTCAAAACTGATGAGGGAGAATGTATTCAGCCTTTGGAATCAATTGGAGAGGCCCTTGGTCTCCCTTGGCCATGAATGGACTCTTTTCTCACTTTCTCTCTCCTCCATTAAAGGGAAAATGGAGCTTTCTCTCTCCTACTCACCATGGCCGAATTTTGATCTCTCCTCCAGCCTATTGGCATCCCAATAACTCATAATAATAATAAAAATGAGGTTAGCCCAAGTGGGGGAAATGAGTTTGAGCTTCGGTTAGCCCATTTAGGCTAATTTGACCTAACCCTAAAATAGAGTTGACCTTTGTCAACATGACCATTTGAGTTGACCCCAATGAGACCTTGGTGACCCATTGGACTCCCTTAAGTTCTAGGAAGACTTGAGTAAGGTTGGTTGGACATCTTGGGGGTCACATGTCCCTTGGTAAGGGCACTTTGACCATTTTAGGGCTAGAGTTGACTTGGGTCAACATGACCATTTGGGTTGACCCCAATGAGTCCTTGGTGACCCATTGGCCTCCCCTAAGGTCTAGGAAGGGTTATGTAGGGTTACCTTACACTTTGGAGGTCACCTACCCTTAGTAAGGGCACTTTGACCAGATTAGGGGCTTGAGTTGACTTGGGTCAACCTGGACTCTAGGGCTGACCCCAATGTGTCCTTAGTGACCCATTAACTTCACTTTAGAGTTAGGGGGGCATAGGTGGGGTCCTCTAGGCTAGGAGTAGGTCAATTGACCCTAAGTAGGCCAGTTTGACCCATTTTGGGTTGGGTTGACCTTGGTCAACTGAGCCTCTTTGATTGACCCCAATGGGTCCTTATGGCTCTAATGAGTCTCCCAAGGTGTTAGGGGGTGTTGTGGTAGAGTCTTGAGGTCATGGTGTAGCACCATGGTCATCCTAAACCATTATTCAGAGTTTTACTATTTGCAGACCATGATGATTTTCCACACTTTGTCTCCTATCTCTTGGCCCATTCCTGGCTTCCTAGGGTTTGTCATGACCTAGTCATGGACAAAACCACTTCTAGGGGTATTGTTGGAAATGAGATGTTACACTAAGAGTGAGATACCCATGTTTGATGGATATGAGAATTCTCAAATTTTAGGGACTGGCTTAAGTGGGTAGAACTTTATTTTGATTGTAACGAATGGGACGATCACCAAAAGGTTAACATCGCCCGAGAGCGGTTAATAGGTCAAGCCCAGATGTTTTGGTTGAACGAAGAGCATCGTGTTGGTAGTTATAAACATACTTGGCGGGCAATGCGTAGCCTACTCTCAGATCAATTTGATCCCGCCTATCTCCGCACTACTAACACCAAGCCTGTGAGTGAGTATCGTTATGGCGCTAGTCCCATACCTGGATACGACCCCCATTGTGAAAGAGCGTATGATCACACCCACTGAGATTGTATCTGAGATATCTGAGAACCTGAGAGTGAGGATGTCCCTATTATTATTGTGGATGAGTTACCATCTGAGGGAAGGATATTTTTGGACGATTCTTTGGTTGTACACCCAGATGAGAGTTCCTTGATGTCGTCACCGTTTGGTGAAATTTATACTGAATCAGATTTTATCCTGGGATTGATTTTACCGACCCTTCCTCCTGTTTATTTGCTTATCTTAAATGACTTTTTAGGACGTGTAACCGGTAGACCTAGTCTGAGTTTTTGTGTGACGCCCACTTTATTAGTTCCTACATTGGCGTTGTCTCAGCGTATAAATATTACTAGGTTGAGCGCCCTCGTTTTGGGTCTGTTCACCGCATCCCGTAGATCTGACTACGTGTCACATTTGACTGCTCATTTTTCTGCGTGTTCGTCTACGGTTCTGTCCTCGACTACGACTGATTCTGATTCTTTGGCTATTGTGCCTCTGGATGTGGTGCCCCTTAGAAATACTTACATACCACACCCGATTGCACGTATTTACCCACCGCCTTTTGATGACCCTCATGCCCACACGTTAGTGACTATAGTTGGGACCCTTGAGTTGTATCGCTCGCACATCCTGTCACATCCGGGAGCGTCCAACTCTATTATTCATGATGAGCGGTTCACCTTGACATATCTTCATGCCAAGCGTAAGAATATTAAATATAAAATTAAAACTGCGAATTCGGAGCACATTAAATTCTCTGATTATAAGGCTCCCGTGCCACCTGACATAACCCCCTTATCCTCCGCGTTTGGGTCTAGTCATGTAGCACATGGATTCTCTCCTTCATGTATCTTGGACTTGTAGTTTCACTTAAGTTATGTCGCACGCCCTTTCCACTCCTTTCCGAGACTGTCCACCACTAAGTTAAGTGATTGGGTTTAGTCTGGTCAGTCCCGAGCGGATGCCTTCTGGCTCCGTTAATAAATTAATGCGTAGGAACGCCGACCAATCCATGATTTGAAGAACGTCGGATTTCATGCTTCTATTTCAGATTTTTCTATAGCACAGAGTGTTTCACTTTATTTCAAGTTTCTCGGACTTTTTACTGTACGTCTCTGTTTCACCTGAGTGACTTTCTCCGTCGTTTCTTCTACCACTAAATATTCTCTTGGGTTGTGGTGTTAGTACTGTCGTGTCTATTTTCCACTGGATTCCTTGGTTCTTAAACATGATGTAAAGATTCAAGTTAATTTTCTTTTGCCTGACAGCATTTCGAGTTTTGCTATTCTAACGGACAGGTTCTTAGTGCTATGGGATGTTCATGCTACTACGACACGGATTGCGGGGTCAGATTTGCCCCCATGTTGCTGCTGCTTTTCGACTGTTCCCCCCTCACGTGCACTCATCGGTGATGAGTAATTTTGAGTGGGGGAGGATTGATGGGAGACGTTGCTGATGTGGCCGCCATTGATCCCTATCTGAGAGAGTTCGTGGATTGGGACGACGTTGCCGCAAGCAGCTCGAGGATGAGATTTCTACCACGACGCCCGCCGCCATCGCCGCTACATGTGTTTGCACGCCGTCCACCGCCGCCATTAAATAAAATATATAATTATAATTAAATAATTATAATTATATATTTTATCAATTTTTATTTTTAGTAATTTTCTATTTAATGTAATTTTAATTTAAACATTTTCATTTTCAAGAATTTCATTAATTGTATTTTATTTTATTTTCAATGGTGAAGATGAAGTGGTGTAGACTATATATAGCCATGTTATGAAGAGAATAGTAGAAAATGAATGAAAAAAACCCTAAATTTCAAGCTGAAATTTTCTCCTCCATCTCAAATTTCGGCCCTCCTCCTCTTCCCTTTTCTTGGCCGTCGGCCACCTCTCCCTCCCCTTCTCTATATTTCGGTCATCTCTCCTCCTCCCTCCTCAAGTTCTCTTACACCTTCCTTCTTCACTACCCCAAACTCGAGCCTCCTTCATCAACCTCGCGGCCACCCTTCATCACCCTCCAAGCCGCCGACCACCACAACCCCTTTTAGGGTTCGGCCACTCCAAGCCTCCACCCCCTCTCCCTCCTTTCTCTCTCTCGGCCACCCCCCTCTCTCCCTCCAAGACCAAGCAGCCCTCCTCTTTTCTCTACAAAACCGACCCCCTTGTTCCCCCACCTTCCACTTTGTTTATCCCCACCACCTTTTCTCTCTCTTTCCAAATATACATTCCATCAGGTTTCCCTCTCCTAGGGTTTGCAAAGTAAGAACGACTAGTGTCTTCATCGTCCGGTGCGGATCCGTGGAGTTTTGCGTCGGAATAGAAAAATCTCCACCACCGTGTGCGAATCCTCCACTCATCTTGTGGACGGACTTCTTGGGATTGGGTAACGATTTCTCTAACCATCTCTTGTATGAATTCTTCTAATATTATTTGTGAGATTTGGTGGAATTAGAAGGATAGTAATTAGTCCTGATTTATATTGAATGTTGTGCGTATTAAATCTGAATTTTTTAGCATTATTATTCCGAATATTTTGTATAAATTGGAGCGGGTAAATTTCGTGAACGCTTGTAGAAATCGGTTTCCTTAGCCTCGATTTCTTTGGTGTTCAAGTGATTTGGCAACCCTCATATTAATTAATTTTGTGATTAATTTGGACTTAATTTTAATCACTATTTAATCCGGACTTTCTCATTTGGAATTGTGAAATGTTTGCGCATAATTTATTTTGAATAGCTAATTATCCGGATCGTGTGGGTCCTATTCGCTGAGCGAACATTGACCTATACCCTTGTTCAATTTAAAAAGGGGCAGCGTCCCTTTGCGTTGTACATGATTATATTGATATATTGTAGGACCATCGTTAGTATTAATTTAGAGACTTTGTTCGCTGCGTAGTTATTTTATTTACCGACCTAAGAATGCTTAGTGTTTAATCCGTCGAAACCTTGGGCCTGCATCAAAAAGATATGAGATGATGTCTTAAAGTCCAGGTAGTACATGCCACCACGGTTCCTACCACTGACAATCATCCATTTCGTACCGAGTTCCTAAAAACACAAGAATCAGGGAAGAAGGTTACAAAGCAGTTAAGAGAGCGAGTGATATTACTATTGAAAATAACTACAAAGAAAAGATGGAAACGTGTAAGACAAAAGAGAGGGAAATTAAGGGAGAACAGAAATGTTGCTATTGTAGGCCGGCCCGGACTCTGTGCTTAATCCACCCCGCTCTCGTTCCCAGGTTTGGTCCTGCCACACAACAGCGGCCTACGACCCATACACCCCAACCACTCTTAGCGCGTGTTCTCAGCACTGGCGGGTTTTTGAGCGTGGGGCTTGTATCGGGACCCCCTTCCCCCGTCCTAGTCCACGACACGGCTTGGTCCAGGTGGAGCAAGGTGAGGATGGAGCTCGAAGCAGACATCCCGAGTGTGCCTCCTGCGGCCACAGTAATCACAGGTAGGAATAGTGTTGGTATGGTTGGCACTACCCCGACCAACACTAGTAAAGGCAGAGCGATCAGGAGGTGTAGTCGTGCTGAGGGACCTACGACGGTCTTCATCGCTGAGAACCGTACTAAATGCCTCCCGAAGAGATGGAAGAGGGGAGCGGTGAAGAATATTAGTCCGAACCGTACCAGTTCCCTGTTCAAACCCATCAGAAAAATATGTAGACAAAACCATTCGTCCTTTTTCTGCAACAGGACTGCATCAGCAGTACAGGCGGGGGTAAACTGTTCAAAGTACTCCAATTCTTGAGAGAGACGCTCGAACTTAGAGAAGAGGGTGGATACTGCCATAGATCCCTGGGGCAATCCAGAATACGACACGTAAGCTCATAAATCTGGGTGGAATTTCCGTTCTGAGAGTAAGTTTCGCGTGCCCGAGTCCATATCTCATGGGCAGAGTCCATCAACATATAACTCCGGTATACCTTAGGGGACATGGAATGGAGGAGCCACGAGACAATAAGGAATTTTCATAATCCCAACACTTCCAAGTAGGATCATCCTAAGGAGGTGCCACGATCGTCCCATCTATATATCCAATGTCTGTTGACTGCGAATTACATGTTGAACGAACAAGGCCATTCAAGGTAATTCGTCCCATCCATAGACGCAGTGGTGATCTTCAAAGAGCCACCATGACCATGAATCCACTGAGGGTCACTCATCTGGGGCGTCACAACACTTGACGAGGAGGTAGAAGAATCAACCATGGCAGGAGAATCATCCATGATGGACTATCGACAAGAAACGTCAGAGAACATAGTGGCAATAGCCATGACCGGAAGCTACCTGTAGCAAGACGGAATCGACCCAGTAGAAGCAGCCAGCCTCTGGAACTGGAAGGAAATGGGGGCAACCGTCAGCGCTGGATCCCCGGAGAAGCAGATGCAGTCGTTGGATCTGGAGAAAAAACAGATGTCGGAGAAGCAGATGCAGATCCTAGAGAAGCAGTTGCAGTCGTTGGATCTGGAGAGGCAGTCGCTACTGGAGGCAGACGCTGGAGACAGTCGGCCTTGGGAGCAGACAACGAACCAGCAAGAGGCACCGCTGATGAGGACGATGAAGCAGGCGAAGACGAGCTCGATCACGATGAGGAACACTCCACGCAAACAGTAGAATGGATCGTCGACAACAAGTCAACACACGTCATAAGGAGGGGTGGCAATCTTCTTTAGCGCGCACAACCGCCGACGGGAGCGCCGCGCATCAGCATCGAGGGAACCTCAAACCAGCTGATGAAGGCAAGATGCGGCGGCGATTGCGAGATGAGGTCGGCGAGAGAGATGAACGCGAGATGCGGCGGCGGCGAGAGATTAGGTTGGTTCACTCTGATACCAAGTTGAAAGCAAAAAGTGTATTATTAATGGAAAGGGCTCTTTAATCATAATATTATTCGAGTAAGGGGTAGAAAAGACTAAAATAACCCCGAGAGGGTAAAACATACAAAACGACTTGATGAAATTATATGATTGCAACTTACCCGACGTTAACTTGAGTGACGGTCGAGTACTATTGCCGCGGCGCATTGCGTCCCAAGGGATCCTTCACACAGATGCTATTATCTATATACAACATATACATTTTTTTATCTTATGCTAGCCATATGTATTCAAAAATCATGCATTCTGATTAAAATAGAGGGGCGTAAATTCATTTATGGTTCTATTTTAGGACCATGATGATCCTTTGTTTTTAGTTTAATATTATAGGATGTGTGCTTTACACTGTTTTCACTTTCTTATCATTCATTATCGGTGATGGAAATAACATGTATGATTTCACATATGTTGAAAACGTAGCATTTGCCATATATGTGCTGAACGAGCCTTAGCAACAGGTGGCGCAACTGCAGCCATGGCAGCAGGACAGGTAATTCTCTTTGTTTTTGTATCTTCTTCTTGATGAGTTCTTATTTTGACTTCCTATAGGCATACTTCATTACAAATATGGAGCCAATAAAATTTTGGGAGTTCATGTCATTGATTCTTGAAGGTCTTGGGGGAAAGGTGAAGAATTTTCCAGCCTATTTACTTGTTTATGGATTTATTTAATTTAATGGGTCACTATAGTACTTTAATCCCGCGCCAGTGTTATTCGTCAAGGGCTGGTTTGTTCTTTGTATCCATTTCCATTTTGGAGTTTGACTGATGACCTGATCCCTATTATGCTCCCTTTAGATTCTTTATATGTTTGTGTGCTGTCTTGTTGTGCTCTTCATATGGAGTTGATATATGGTAGGTTATGGGGGTGCACAAAACCAAGGCTACTAGGGACGGAATGCAGATGTGACACAAGCCCTGGTTAAATGCAATGCAACCGTCATTGACGACGGAGAATAATCAGACCAATGAAAATATTAACACCACACGAAATAATTAAAGAACAAATAACAACATTCAATTTAGCAATTACGTAATGACTTTCCTCTGCTCAGAGGGCCAAAGCTAAGCGTGAGGCGTATTGGTCCCACCTACAAATTATATTCGAATCACAACAAATTTCTACTACCACGAATCTAAGCAAACCACGATAATCAAACAATAATAATGTCAAATCAAATGTTCCAATACAACGAGAGGCTCACCAAAGTAGCGGGCTGACCGAGGCGCTGAATATTTCGGAACCGGATGCGTAGATCGGCGATCGAAAGTGGAGCCGGCGGCGTGTAAATAATGACGATGGCTGTCCTCGTCGGTGGATAGCGAGATTTGGCCGAAAATTGATAGATCCGACCACGTAGGTGGAGATCCGGGCGGGGGATGAATGGATCCGATGTTTGGGAGCAGATCCGAGCTAAGAGAGGAAATATGAGTGGTGGGGTTGATGAACGGTGGGTGGAAATAATGGATCGGGGCTGGACAGTCCGGATCGGGACTGCTTTGGCAAGGGTGGTGGAGGGGAAGTGGATCCACAGAGGGAGTGAAGGAGGAGGCCTGCCGGAGGAAGGAGGGGCTGCCGGGTGGTTGGCTGTGTAGGAGGTAGATAGGCGGCCAGCTGGAGGAGAGAACCTGAGGGCCTGCGGTGGGTTTCCTGGAGGCTTTCTGGCCAATAGTTTCACCGAAATAAAACTTTAGCCCATGAACAGGGAATTTCATTTTTAAACAATAACTAGGAAAAAGAAACAGGAAAACTGCGACTGTTTTTGGGGGCTCCAGGGCTTGCGGAAAGGGATTTGGGAAGAGGAAGAAGAGGCTATGGATGGGTAGTATCTTGGAAAGGAGTTTGGGCGCCTAGGAGTTGTCACCTAGGCTTCCACGACGTCGGCACCGTGGGGTGATTGCTGGAATCCGGAAAGAAGCTCTCCAAAAGTCTGCAATGCCTAGATCATCCCCCTATCACATCTATTTATAATAAAACAAGTATTATGACATCCTCTATCAACGACTATGATTGGACAAAGTGAGACTACCCAAATACATCAAAATAAATGCAAACATAGTAAAATAATATATCAAATTAATTCGCAAAACTCGTCCTCATCAGCCCCGAACGGGCCCAAAACTCATGCTCGTCTCTGCTCCGCATCAGGAGTCCATGGCAAAAAACATGAAATGTGACCGATTTGTGATTCTTTTATCTTGACGTGTCTCTGTAATTATAAAACATCACATGCCTCATTCTTTTTACGTCCATATGAGGAACTCTGAAAAACATTGACTCGGTGATGGGAATCACTCATCATCTGCGGTCCATCTCCCATTGGGGCCCGCACATGTTTATTCTTGTAAGAGGCATTGATCAGATTGGTTTTTTTGATGATCCGAGTCTACGGTTGCATCTGAAGTACTGTTTGAATATTTTTATGTGCTTTGCCTTTTATTTTGATGTGACGTAAGGAGATCAACACTCATTGTGCATGACCAATCATAGTTGTCCATGATGGCTGCCCTAAGTATTTTAATTAGAAATATGAGGGTTGGAGGCTGATATGAGGCATTGCAAAATTTTGAGGCTTTCTACAGGAATTCCAGCGATCACCCGTGGTGCCGACTCCATGAAACTCTAAGGTGAGAACTCCTTAGGTTATAATTTTGAATCCACGTTCCTCTAACAAGCAACAACTTCTTCTCCATGCTATAGCCCGTCTGACGCAGGACGAATCTATAGACGGCGGATAAACGGTGACCTAACCATACATGACATGTAAATCCGGCGGTATGAATTCAAATTTGAATAATAAATAATTAAATCACAAGCATTGATTTTAGCAATAACAAAATAATTCTTTAGGGCAAGACAAGCTTAGGTTTTCTCCGCGTGGAGGGCCAAAGCAAGAGCGGATGCGTTTTGGCGACGATCTAACGTGGAATTGGAGGTGGAAAAACAATGTAGGTGTCTGTCCACGACGGTGGTAGGCAAAATCAGACCAGAAATAGTAGATCCGACTACGTCAGGGTAGATCCGGCGAGGGAAGATAGATCCGATGATTTGAGAGCGGATCCGGGTTAGGGAATGAAGGACGAGTAAGGGGAATTGGCGACTTGGGGCTTGACAGTCCAAATCTGGAGATAATTGGAAGGGGGCGACTGTGGGGAAGTGGTTCCACGTGAGGAGGGAGAGGGCTACTGTGGAAGATGGCCGCCTTCTGGGAGGGAACATGAGGTGCGATGGTGGCCTCAGGAGAGGGATGAGTGGGCAGCGGTGGTGGCCGGGGTGGGGAAAGGGTCAGCGTGGGCTTGTTGTCAAAGGGGTGGCAGCGGTTGGGGAAAAGAAAAAGGCCGGCTGCTGCAGGTAGGAGACAGCTGGCTGTTTGGGGTCTTCCGGGCGGCAGTAGGAGGATTGGAAGAGGGGAAAATGAGTCTAGTGTTTAGGGATACCTTGGGATGGAAGATACACCCCTCAGAGTCGTCACCTTGGGTTTCACCGAGTCAGCACCATGGGGTGATCGCGGAATCTGTGAACTCTCTTCTCCAAATTATGTAATGCTTCAAATCAGCCCACTAACATCTTATTTATAATAATAAGAGATTTAAGGCATCCCACCATCGACGACTATGATTGGCCGAAGGTGGGTCACTCAAATACGTCAAATAAAATGCAAACATAATGAAGTAATATATGAAATCGATTCGTAACGTGAATCCGGACGCATCCACAAAATCGGATCATCGATTTGGTCACGCCATATATGGTAAGTCGTCAATAAATCCCGAACGGCCCCAAAACTCGTCTTCGACTGCGGGTCCACGTCTCTATTCCGTATTATTCTCCCCGACTTGAAAAAATCATCTCTCAATGAATATGGATCAGAATTCTCTCGATGTATGCCAGGTAAGACTCGATGAAGCCTACTAGAGATCGTCTGAGTGTCGTCGTTGGGAAAGTATCATCGCCAATCAACTTGTCCAGATTGAAAGCTGTCATCTCCGATGAATGGAGACAGTTGTACTGAAGTCAAAGTCCAGGGGCGATTCGATCAAGCTCCACTGCTAGTATCCAGGCGTCATCAACGTCTGTAGTAGGAACATACTTGTGGAATCTGGTCTTTATAATGCTTTCAACGCTCAATTCATGAGTGGTGGATCCCGGTGCGATCGACGGTGCTTTAGGTTAAACCAAAGAAGACGAGTCCCCAGGTGGGTGGGTGTCAGAAATGGGCGAACTGAGGTAGCCATCAGACATGAGTAGACTATGAGGGTGGCAAGGCAACAAGAGTGGAGGTGTGGGCGATTGGGAGTCCCCACTGCTTGGGTCCACATACCTGCGTGGCTCGTAGTATGACATCAGATCTTCAACATTAAACACCGGGTGGATATCCTTACTTGCAGCGATACCAAGATCATAGATATTTGCTTCGATCCGTCTCATGATTATTTAAAGATTCGTTTGCCTAACACTCCAACTCTTAGCAAGCCTCCCACGGAGTGTCACAACGTAGATTCTCACCATCACCTGCTCGCCTTCATGAAATACCTGTTCTTGCCAGCGTGGTTATCAATATTGCGATCCGGATCATACGATCCTACGATCCTGATTTTGTATGTCGATCCTAATTTTGTAAAGCGATCCTCGATCCGACCTTACCATCTGATTCGATCTTACCTCAAAACGATCTCATCTAGGATCTCGATCCTGACAACCTTGTAAGTGAACATCCACATGCGATTTACAAGATTTATTACCATTATGGATTCCCCGTCGGACCGACTCATACCACACATGCAAACGATGGACAAACAACTCAACAAACAAATACAAATGATGTAAAAACGAATTAACAGACATATGCAAATAATGAAACAGCTCAACAGACTCGTGATAAAGATGCAAATGAAACACAACAGACACGACATGCTCTCTATGGTGCAGTCTGACAATGACGTGAAAATTTATCAAATGGGGAGGCCTATCAGGAGGCTCTCTCGGTGGGGTATAAAAAACTCGTCCAGTGTGCGGCGAATGCCCAGGTGGCCAAGTGAGACATCAACACTCAAATACGAGCTCGTAAATAGTCAAATATCTCTCAAGGAATGTGACGCATCATGAGGCTTAGCCGGAGGTACGTATAAAAATTCATCGCGAATGCGACAACCACCTGAGTGAAAATCATGTACATCGACTAAAAGATGTGACTCTAGAGTGCGGCGAGTGTCCCTGAAAATAAAGAACTCGTCTGGTGGGTCAGCAAGTGTTGCGCCCCAAAACTCATCGAGAGTGCGCTGTGTCACGAGATAGGATACCAAAATATCAGGAGTTTGCTCAAGTGTACTCAAGGAAGGACCTACACACACACTATTCCATTCAAGATCAATTCTCTGGGGTAAGACTAGAGATAATGACGAAAGAGACGCCAATAACTCAAAACTCATAAATGAGTGGCTCACCTGAATCTCATCCTCACCAGGAAGTAGCGGCTCATCAGAAGGCTCAACATGGGGCTCGTCAATAGGGTCATGATCCTCCATATGAGTACCATTGTAAGGGGTTGTTCCCCCATGAATGGGTGAAATAACAACTACGAGATCAACAGCAGACTCTGGGCTCTCAGTCGTGATGTGGCTCGGGCAATGACACAGGGATGGGGACTTAGACTTACTCTCAAGAATGAGTCTGTAGGTGCGGTGTCAAGAAGTGAGTCTGTGGTAGGTGTTGAAACCGAAAATCGGTCTCCTGTGGAGTTCACCCTTGGGGAAGGGGTGATCACGCACCTACTTCGCTCCTACAAACAAAACAACAAAAGAAACAAGGGAGGACTGACCCAAGGGCTCGGCGGGGAGGACCCACCACACACCCGGAAGATCTGAGAGCGCTTCCCCTCCTTAGCCAAAGGCCGAGCTAAGGTACTCTCAGAAAGCACTTGAAAACTGGAGCAAGAGAGCACAGGAAGCCTGCCTTCTGGGGTACCCCTTGGGTCCTATTTATAGTTTTCAGGATATGATCTGCCAATAACCAAACTAAACTGACCTGAAATTACCAAAATGCCCTTGGTTGGGTCTGCCAACAGCCAAACTCCGCTGTTTTAAAGGGCTATGGGCAGACCAGCGGGGGCTAAACAGTAAAAAGTACCTCATAGATTAGGGCGAGTTGGGGAGCCTGGCCACCTCGGCTGATCCTGCTCGCCTGCTGTTGCCGAGCTCCTTTGCGCGAGTGCAAGTTGGGACGGCGAGCTCGCCTATCGGTCGGCCTCCGTTAGTCGACCTCAGCTCGACGAATCTTGGCTTAGCTCGGCGAATGCCGAGCTCGCGGTCGACGAACGCCGAGCTCGTGCTCGGGTTTCTTTGCCGAGCTCGCCTGGGGCCTTGGTAATCTGAGCCGGCCGGCCTGGTTCCTGGTTCACCCCGCTCGCCGGATACGGGGTTGTACACAATCCCCGCTCTTTTTGAGCTTGGAAAAGCTCAGAAAGAAACATCCAACCCCAAGTGTTCGGCGAGCGCGGGGTGGATCAGAGGGAATCTTCGGGTGGGGTCCACCTGCGGCTATATATATACACCTGCATACCTGCCTGACTTTTTCCATTCCCTTTGTTATAGCCCTGCCGATATGCCGATTCCCAAAGAGATCCAAGAGCACCTTAACCGAGCTCGCCAAGCCTCAGCTGCTCGCATAGCTGCCCTGACTGCGGTTCCGCCCACTGTCCCGCAGGGCGGCTCTGCCGAGCCCAGCTCCAAGAGGGTGAAGCCGTTTCCTCAAGCGGACGAGCCCATTTATGACGACCTGAAGACCACCTTGGACCACGGGACCGGCTCCTCCACTCTGCCTGCCCCTGAAAAGGGCAAGAATATTGTCGAAATATGCGATGGCCCGGACAGCCCGCTTGATGGCGTGGGGGGCGTCGCGCCGCGAGACACCACCCCGCGAGCCAAGACCACTCTTGGGGACTCGCGATTCATGACTCCGGAGAACCGTCCCCGGGACCCGTCGCCTCCCTTTGGGACCTTGGGGATGAGCTCACAGAGGTCGAACTCGTCGGTGCGCGCCCCCTCTCCTCATCGAGCAGTTGTGACCGTGGGGGCGGGTGTGGAGACCATCCTCGTCCCGGGATTCGAGCTTCTCTCTCCGGGAGCGCGCGGCTCAGGTCGCGGGAAGGACCTGAGGTTTGTCCCTCCCCGCATCTCCTTTGAGTTGCCGAGCTCATCCGGTAAATTTCGCCTGGATCCTTGTTACGCGACTTTCCAGCATGCCTCCCCTTGCTGATGCTTGTCTTTGCAGTTCCCCACAGCCAATCTACTGCCGAGGAATCTTCGCGGGCAGCCTATTACTCTCCCCTCCCCGAGCTCGCTGGACTCTTACCTAGGCCCTGAAGTGGAGAACGATGAGCTGACGAGGAGGGGAATCAAGCTCTTCAAGAAGCTCGTACGCGGGGTCCGCGAGGTGCAGGAGGTCAACGAGGCGCTTCAACGCGACTACGCGCTTCTTGCTGACGAGGTGCGAAGCGGCCAGGCCGGCGAGATGACTTCTCCTTCCCGGCTCCTAGATGAGATAGATGACGGCCTCTCGGTGGCGCAGAGGAATTCGGGGAGGATCTGCGAGCTCCTCCGCGCGCGGCAGCCTGGGGGACGGGGGATGCGAGGCCGGGGTAGATAAAAGGCGGCTCCCTTGCCGAGCCGACCGGTACTCGCCTCCTGGTTTTCCCCTGCCCGCGCGCCCCGCTTCTTTATTCCTGCACTAGATTGTTGTAATGAATTACTTCAAACATTCTTAGGTGTGGCTTGTGTTTGAATAATAGTAATTATATTGCTTCTCATTTGACTTAGCCTTGGTTGGAACGCGCCGGAAGTCGGTGAGCTGGGGGTTGGCGAGCTGGGATGGCGAGCTGGGCCGATTGGACAGCTTGTCCACCTGATTATTTTTTCTATAAGTAGCCCCCACACCAACCCCCGTACTACTGCCTTAACTGCTTGCTATTCCCTCTTCCTGCTTTTCCTCTTTTCTGCTCTCGCTCCACCCCTCCTCCTGCGAGCATGGGCAAGACCAACCCTGACGCCGACGGCCGCTCCAAGTGCGCCCAGCACTTCACTGACTATTTTTTCTTTGAGGGGCACACGAGCGAGGCCGAGCTCGCTGAGTTTGTTCGCGACCATGTGCCTCCGGGCTTCGAGGCGCGCCGACCGAGGCAGGGGGAGGCCATCAATACCTTTTATGATGACGAGCTCGCCCTCCCCATCTCGCACTTCGAGGTGGGGCTGCGCCTCCCCCTCTGGCCGGAGATCCGGCAGATTCTGAAATACTATGGCGCGGTGCCCGCGCAGCTGAACTCCAACGCCATTGCCATGATGGTGGCGTTCGCGAGCTACCTCCGGCGAGAAAGGATAGAGTTCAACCTGACTGTGTTCAGGAAGCTTTTCTCCTACAAGGCGACGCCGGATGGTGTCGCCTACTTTATGGGCTCGCTGATCAAAATTCGCGAGATCGCGAACAAGCATCACAATTGGATGACCAAGATTGCCTTCATCCCCTACTCGCCTCAGCAGAAGGGCGAGGAGGTCTACCGCCTGCCGGCCGTGTCCGGCAATGATGTCGACCTCCACAAATATTTCCTCCACAAGGACTTCGAAGTCGCCTTCCTGCGAAAGGGCCTTGACGCGCTTCTCCCCGTCCTACTCGGCGAAGGTATTGTCCTCTCCATATTGCCGAGTTCGCCAGATTGCCGAGCTCGCCATATTGCCGTTGAAAATCTTCTAACTTTTCCAAGTTTTTTCTTGCAGGGGAGCGGCTAATTCCCGTGAACCCGCCATTTGCGGACTCGGGACTGTACCCGGACCCTCTCGCTCGCGAGAAGGCTGCGGCGGCGGCCTGCCGAGACAAGGCAGCCTTCTCCAAACCCTCTTCCAGCAAGAGGCGGCCTGAGGATGCGGGGTCTAGCCCGCCCCATCGCCAACAACTACCCAAAAAGATGAAGTGAGCCTTGCTGGCTCCGCGGGGGAAACAACATCAACAACATCAATCCAGTCCCAGATACATGAGCTCGCCTGAAGTCGCCCCCGACGCGTCGCCGGAGAGCCCGCTGAAGGAAGTTACCAGCAAGGGGCGGAAGGGCGGCGAGGCCTCCGCTCCCCCTGCAGCGATCTCGCCACCTCCTTCGGCGAAGAGGACGGCTCGCGAGCGCGGCGCGCCGAAAGAGCATCCCCTCTTCAACTTTGGTGGGCGGTGGAAAGACTCAGCGGGCGAGCCCATGGTGCAGTGGGACGAGCTGGCCCACCGGGTTTCCATCTCCACTCTTCACCCCTCTTGGCATGACCGCGAGCCCGCCACTGGTCACGCTTACGCCCTCGGCTTCGGCCTCTATGGCTGGGAAGACGCCGAGGCCTACAAGGGCATGATCCTGCGGCAGCTCGGCCATGAGGGCCTGCAGGCCCACCTGCGAGCCATGGAGCTCCATCATATGCTGGTCCGCCGCAGCTTCGGCCTCAGCAACCAACTCCAAAAAGCCGAGCAAGCCCGCGACGTCGCCAAAGACAAGGTCGCTGATCAGGCGAGGCAGCTCGGCATCGCCGAGAGTCTTCTCGCCCAGGCCGCCGGCGGGTTGGTGAGTATCAGGCTTTTCCCTCTTTTACTTGAAATATTTTGCGCTGTTAACGAATTTTTCTTTTTCATCAGGATGTCAAGGCTGCCGGGGAGCTGCGGGCTCGCAATGCCGAGCAGGAGGAGATCGGCCAGCTGCGCGCCCGGCTTGCCGAGCTGGAGGGGGCGAATGCGAGGCTGAAGGAGGAGAATCAGAACCTCAGCCGCGAGGCCTGCCGCCAGGCGGAGTTCTTCTTCCCGGCCAGCGACGTCGACCCTCCCCTCCCCTATAAGAGGCCGAAGATCTTTGGCGAAGCCGACCTCGCCGAGAGGCTGCGGATCCACTCCATCCAGGCCGCCAAATGCACCCTCCAGATGATGAAGGACACTGGGGTGCTGGTGGAGGGGTGCGAGGAGATCTCCGCCAAGGACCTGATGCCGAGCTTGTTCCTGGCGACGCCGCCCAGCGAGAAGGAGGACAGCCTGGACGCGCTCTTTGGGAAAAGCTTCCAGGACCCATCCGGCGGAGGGGATGGGGATCGTCAATCCGGCGAAGGGGGCGAGGGCTAATCCTGCAAATTTCGTTCTCCCCCCCCCCTTTTTGTAACCTCGCCGAGGCGAGCTCGACCTGTAAATACCATTACCTAATGAAAAACATTTTTGATACCTTCTGTGTTCGCTGTAACTATATTACTATATACATATTTTCTATCCTTTGCTGGATTTCTCTGTCGTGCCCTGTTTGTCTGCGAGCACTTTCCCCAGTGACCTTGCGTAGATGGCGTTGCGAGTAGGACAGTCATTAGGACTCGCCCCGGAGAGTTCGTCTTGAGAGCTCGCCCATTCTTAGGACTCGCCCTTGCTCGCACGCGAGCAGCCCATAACCTTATCAATATGAGACCAAATTCTCTAAAATTTTCCAAGTAAAACATAGCGGAGGGGGGGGGGGGGCGAGGTGTCCTGGCGGGATTCGCTTCCCTTCGGCGAAGTTCAAGGGCCTGGCCCACCACCCTTCTGCCGATGCCGAGCTGAACTGGCGAGCCCGAGCTCACCTATGCCGAGCTTTGCTCCCTTATTCTTGGAAGGACCAAGCTTGTTAGGCACTACCTGGGGAGTGTAGGACTTCCCAGAGTGACCTCCAGCCCTATCAGCTGGATGAGAGCCTGACAGCGGGATCTGCTCGAGGTCTAAGGATGACACCGAGTGACTTCCAACCCTGCCAGCTAGGTGAGAGCCTGACAGCGGGATCTGCTCGGGGTCCAAGGCTGACACCATCGAGTGACTTCCAGCCCTGCCAGCTAGGTGAGAGCCTGACAGCGGGATCTGCTCGAGGTCTAAGGATGACACCGAGTGACTTCCAGCCTTGCCAGCTAGGTGAGAGCCTGATAGCGGGATCTGCTCGGGGTCCAAGGCTGACGTCATCGAGTGACTTCCAGCCCTGCCAGCTAGGTGAGAACCTGACATCGGGATCTGCTCGAGGTCTAAGGATGACACCGAGTGACTTCCAGCCCTGCCAGCTAGGTGAGAGCCTGACAGCGGGATCTGCTCGGGGTCCAAGGCTGACACCATCGAGTGACTTCCAGCCCTGCCAGCTAGGTGAGAGCCTGACAACGGGATCTGCTCGAGGTCTAAGGATGACACCGAGTGACTTCCAGCCCTGCCAGCTAGGTGAGAGCCTGACAGCGGGATCTGCTCGGGGTCCAAGGCTGACGCCATCGAGTAACTTCCAGCCCTGCTAGCTAGGTGAGAGTCTGACAGCGAGATTTGCTCGAGGTCTAAGGATGACACCGAGTGACTTCTAGCCCTGCCAGCTAGGTGAGAGCCTGACAACGGGATCTGCTTGGGGTCCAAGACTGACACCATCGAGTGACTTCCAGCCCTACCAGCTTGGTGAGAGCATGACAGCGGAATCTGCTCGCGGTCCAAGGATGACACCGAGTGACTTCCAGCCCTGCCAGCTAGGTGAGAGCCTGACAGCGGGATCTGCTTGGGGTCCAAGGCTGACGCCATCGAGTGACTTCCAGCCCTGCCAACTAGGTGAGAGCCTGACAGCGGGATCTGCTCGAGGTCTAAGGATGACACCGAGTGACTTCCAGCCCTGTCAGCTAGGTGAGAGCCTGACAGCGGGATCTGCTCGGGGTCCAAGGATGACACCATCGAGTGACTTCCAACCCTGCCAGTTAGGTGTGAGCCTGACAGCGGGATCTGCTTGGGGTCCAAGGCTGACACCATCAAGTGACTTTCAGCCCTGCCAGCTAGGTGAGAGCCTGACAGCGGGATCTGCTCGAGGTCTAAGGATGACACCGAGTTACTTCCAGCCCTGCCAGCTAGGTGAGAGCCTGACAGCGGGATCTGCTCGAGGTCTAAGGATGACACCGAGTGACTTCCAGCCCTGTCAGCTAGGTGAGAGCCTGATAGCGGGATCTGCTCGGGGTCCAAGGATGACACCATCGAGTGACTTCCAGCCCTGCCAGCTAGGTGTGAGCCTGACAGCGGGATCTGCTCGGGGTCCAAGGCTGACACCATCGAGTGACTTCCAGCCCTGCCAGCTAGGTGAGAGCCTGACAGCGGGATCTGCTCGAGGTCTAAGGATGACATCTAGTTACTTCCAGCCCTGCCAGCTAGGTGAGAGCCTGACAGCGGGATCTGCTCGGAGGTCCAAGGCTGACACCATCGAGTGACTTCCAGCCTGCCAGCTAGGTGAGAGCCTGATAGCGGGACAAGGAGCGAGTGACTTCTTGCCCTGCCAGCTAGGTGTCTGACAGCGGGATCTGCTCGGGGTCCAAGGCTGACACCATCTGACTTCCAGCCCTGCCAGCTAGGTGAGAGCCTGACAACGGGATCTGCTCGAGGGGGTGCCAGCTAGTTGAGAGCCTGACAGCGGGATCTGCTCGGGGTCCAAGGCTGACACCATCGAGTGACTTTCAGCCTGCCAGCTAGGTGAGAGCCTGACAGCGGGATCTGCTCGGGGTCTAAATACATTTCACTTCTTCATGCAAACTTATTATGACAGCATAGATGTGTTAAAGAACTTCTATTAAAAGTCAATGCATCACTTACATGTTTCAAGAGAAAAAACGTTTCAAGTCGTCACCACTCCAGCTGAGACTCAGGGTCTCGCCCTCCACATTTTGGAGTCGATACCCCCCTGATTTAATGCTTCTTTTACAATAAATGGACCTTCCCAGCTGGGGTTGAGCTTCCCCACAGTCGCCGACCTCCCTGCTACATCCACCTTCTTCAGCACCAAGTCCCCCTCCATAAATTGCTTGACTCTGATGTGCTTGTCAAAGTACTTGGCCATCCTCCTCTTCACCTCTTCTTGTCGGACGGCGGAAAGGTCCCGCAGTTCTTCCACCATGTCAAGGGAGAGCCGCAGCCTTCCTCGTTCTCATCCTGCCATTCTTCCCTGCCTTCCCCTGCTGCGACAACTCGAGGCGTTTGAACTTCGAACTCCACGGGGAGCACTGCCTCGCACCCATGGGAGAGCTTGAAGGGGGTCTCTCCTGTAGCTGTGTTGGGGGTGGTCCTCCGGGCCCAGAGAACCGCGGGAAGCTGCTCCACCCAGCTCCCCTTCAGATTTTCCACTTTCTTATTTAGGAGGTTGACAATGATCTTGTTCGCGGCCTCCACTTGCCCGTTGCTCGAATTCGGTCATGTCAACTGTTGAGTATCAACGATTAGTCTTAGATCGCTTTGAGGCCTTAGACACCCAGTTTTAGGAGCATCGTCATGACATTGCTAAGATGAACACAAGAATGAAGACCCTTGAGAATCCGAGGGACACTCCAACGCAGCAGGTCCACCCTCCAGATGACATGCCCCTTCGTCCCGACCTTCATTCTATAGGTGTTCCCTCTCCTCTTGATCAACACTACCAAGATCCTCCCTCTCCGGGCCCCGCTCCTCTTGTTAGGAGGAACCTCGTGCATGCCTATGAGAAACAACGTGACCCTACCTATGTTAGACACCCAGCTCCCCACGACGGACCCCGTTCTTCGCCGTTTGGAGTCACACACCTAGCCCAACCTACATCAGTTAGTATCATAGCCCATGGTTTGGGCCAATTTTATGCCTTGTAGTGGTAGGTTCTTTAGATTTCCAATGCCCGACTCTAATGTCACCGACGACCGTGCTACTAGCTCGAATTTGGGCATCTCAGCTGTTGAGTTTCAACAAATAGTCTTAGATCACTTTGAGGCCTTCAATACCCAATTTTAGGAGCATCGCCATGACATGCTATGATGAACACAAGAATGGAAACCCTTGAGAATTCGAGGGACACTCCAACGCAGTAGGACCACCCTCCCGATGACATGCCCCTTTGTCCTGACCTTCATTCTATAGGTGTTCTCTCTCCTTTTGATCAACACTACCAAGATCCTCCCTGTTGGGGCCCCGCTCCTCCTGTAAGGAGGAACCCCGAGCACCACCTTTGGGCAACAACATGGCCATACCTATGTTAGGCACCTGGCTCCCCACGACGGACCCCGTTCGCCGCCGCATGAACAAAGAGATTGCGGAACTACGCTCGTTTATCGTGACTATGATTGCGAGAACTTTTATAAGCCCGACCGTAGAGAGCGCGATTCCCGTTCCGCTTGACACCACTACGACAGTGAGGACTATTTTGAGGAACATCAGGAACCACAGAGGGGCGTCCCTCCTCCGGAGGACGATATCTCCCGAGACATTCACATAGATGCTCCTTGCTTCGACGGTCACCTGAACCCGAACGTCTTTATTGATTGGCTCTTAGATATAGACCTTACTTTGAGTGGTTCGATATGAGAAACGAGTGGTGCATTCAATTTAACTGCATGTGCAAGCTATGATATTCTAAAAGAGCTTAGCAAGGTCGCTTGATAGATAGGACTACTATCCCATCACCCAATGAGCAAATATGAAGTAGCGACTGGAGGATAAGGACCTTCAAGCCTTGTTTAGAGATCAACTCCCCGACTAGCTATATGACTTACACCTTACTATCACTGAGTTTATGTCTCGCTTTGGCGAGCTAATAGTTAGGGGCTACATAGTGGAGGAGCCTATCGCCACCGCATTACATTTTCGGGGCAGCCTGCATTTTGATATCTTTAGAGAGCTGATCCCACATCTCCTCAAGAGCTTGGAGTAGATTCTCCTGCGCGCCCTAGAGTACAAGTAGTACCTTCTCTCTTTAGCCCTAAGACAGTTCCTCTCCCAACCTAACGACTCGACCTTTAGGAGGCACGCCCCACCGCCAATCGCAATTACTACGCCTCCTCGTGCCCTGATGGACACGAAAAGCATGACAATCATCACGAGAGCTCTCAAGCAGGGGACTTTCAGTGCTATGAATGTTCTGGCGGAGCCATGTGCCCTACACAGAATCTGCTTATAGAGGAGGGCGAGCCTAGTTTAAAGACTGAAGAGACGGTGGGTGAGGAGATTATAACAACCTCGAGGAGGGGAGGAAGAGTAACACTGAAAGGTCACTAGAGATGGGTGTGGTTAGATGCTTTTTGCATAGTCCAAGTGCATGTGAGGACTAGTGCCACACCACTATCTTCTATACTTATTTTTCTAGTTCACGCGACCCCGGCAAATTAGCTATAAATAGCGAGAGTTGCGTGGACTTTGTGACCCATAAGGGTTTTGAGTGGATGCAGGTGAATGCTGAGCCTCACCCCCACCCTTATCGTGTTATCTAGCTCGAAAAGACTGCAATCTAAGTCACCTAACTGTGTCATGTTCCGACCGCTACTTTTGAGGATCGTGTGTGTTGCGATGTTATACTTATGGACGTCGCCCACGTGTTACATGAGTGACCTTGATTATATGATTGCGATGTCACATGTTTTTGTTGATTAAACACACATGTTTCTTATGATAAGGGTCGAAAGAGCATGCTGCCCCCACCCAACCCAAGGAAATTCCAAGGGTCAGGTTGAGTCTTCAATTAATACGAACTCCTCGAGACACCTGCATATCTTGAGATGTAGCGAGTTTTTGAGGGATAACACTGACTTGCGCATCGTCTATATAGTGACATCCACCATGGCATCTGAGTGCTCTACCGATGTTCTTAAGCCTCATTTGGACATTCGTTGTATTTTAAACGAGTTTGCTGACACCATACTAACGAGATTCATAATGAGTTGCCGCCCCTGCGGGACATTTAACACACCATCGATCTAGTCTAAGGAGCTCCACTACTGAATCTCGCCCACTATTATATGAATCCTGATGAGCATGCTGAGCTCAAGAGACAAATAATTTAGCTTCTCAGGAAGCACTTAATTCGCAAGAGTCTGAGCCCTTCCACAGTCCCCACCCTTTTTACTCCCGAGAAGGACGACATGTAACACGTGTATAGATATTCAAGCTATCAATAAGATCACTACGAATTATTGCTTCCCTATGCCCCGACTCGACGACCTATTGGATAGGATGGCTAGTGCCCAAACCTTTTCGAAGATCGACTCTCGTAGCGGCTACCACCAAATCCGGGTTCGAGAACGGGACAAATGGAAGACCGCTTTCAATACCAAGGGTGGTCTATATAAGTGATTGATCATGTATTTGAGTTATCTAATACCCCGGTCACTTTCATGAGGATTATGACATAAATTACGCGACCCTACATGGGCAAGGTTTTAGTCGTGTACTTTGTCAACATATTGATTTACAGTCACCCTCTGACCACCTCACGCACCTTGACTTCTCTTTAACAGTCCGCATGGAGAAATTATTCGTGAATTTGAAGAAGTGCTCATTTTTTTGAGTCGGTTCACTTTTTGAGATTTACCGTTTCCAACACTGGAGTGACTGCAGACCCTGAGAAGGTTAGGTATATTCGCGAGTGACTTGTACCCTCGACTATTCACGAGACCCGCAATTTTCATGGATTTGCCACCTTCTATAGGAGGTTCGTCAAGGGATTCAACACGATCATATGCCCTTCACAAGCTGCCTCTACATGGATGAGTTTAATTCGCCACAAGGACCACTAAGGCATTCAAGGAGATCAAGGAGAAGTTGATAACCACCCCTGTATTGAAACTCCCTGATTTCAGTAGGACATTTGAGGTTGTATGCGACGCTTCTGGCGTTGGCATTGGTGATGTGTTGAGCCAGAAGGGACATTACGATCGTGAATTTTACGCGATTGTACAATCTCTATGTTATTGGAGGCATTATCTCCTACCCCAAAAGTTTGTGTTTTACTCTGATCATCAGATGCTTCAGTATTTAGATTCGCATATGAAGTTGGGACATTGTCGCGCTAAGTTGCTTTGAGTACCTGCATGACTTTCACTATGTTCTCAAACACCGCACTGGGGTAGAAAACAAGCTAGTGAATGCTCTGAGCCGCCAATTCACCTTATTACAAACACTTAATGCATGAGCATACAAATTTAAGAGGTTGATCATTGATTACCCGACTTTCCCCAACTTCAATGAGATATGTGCCCTATTGTCGAGAGACCTCACGAAGCCTATTGAGAGGTTCCTGATCGTTGAGGGTTTTTTGTATTGGGGATCTCTCCTGTGCATCACTAGGACTTCCTATCACGATTACTTGATCTGGGAGATGCATGTTGGTGGCATTGCCGATCATTTCAGTAGAGATAAGACTATAACCCTAGTTGAGGTCCATTTCTGTCCGCCGAGCTTGAAGAAGGATGCAGTTTGTATTATCTGACATTGTTGTACGCCAAACAACTAAGGTGACAAAGAAGATTGCCAGAGCGTACAGCCCTTACCCGTCCCACACCTGCCTTGGGTTTACATTTGCATGGATTTTGTACTCGGGCTACCTCGCACATTGAGGGAGCACGATTCTATTTATGTTGTTCGATTTTCGAAGATGACTCACTTCATCACATGTAATAAGATCGTTGACGCGTCCCATGTAGCAACATTATTCATGAGCGTCATCTTTAGGTTGCACTGTTTGCCCAAGACCATTGTGTCCGACTGGGATGTGAGATGTACGAGCTATTTTTGGAAGACACTATGACATAAAATAGGCACAACCTTGAAGTTCTTGTCCGCATACCACTCTCAGATTGATGGGCAGATTGAGGAAGTTAATAGGAGTCTGGGTAATTTGTTGCGTTGTCTAGTCGGAGTGCATGCATCTAGTTGGGATTCGTCTCTCTCTATAGCAGAGTTTGCATATAACAGTTTAGTCAATAGGCCCATGTGGATGAGTCCATGTCATATAGTTCTAAGTTATACTCTTCGTAAGCCTATTGACCTCATTCCTATTTCCCTAGAGTCCCATCCCAGTGAGTCAGCTGAGTATTTTGTACATCATTTGCATGAGTCGATCCGACAAAAAATTGCATCGAATAATGAGAATTATAAAACTTATGCAGATCATCGCAGGCGGGAGCAAGTTTTTCTTGAGGGCGAACATGTAATGGTAAGAATCAGTGCAGAAAAATTTCTATGTAGGACCTCCAAGAAATTGAATGCTATGCGAATGATCCCTTATACTGTTGTAAGAAGGATGTGTAGGAATGCTTATGAGTTTGACATTTCAAAAAATATGGGTATTCATCCCGTATTTAATATTGAGAACTTGACACCTTGCTACAAGCCTTGCGAGCGCACTGCTACCTACCTAAATCCACCCACTGAGTTACCTACTGAGCCTCCCCCACCACATACCTCTGAGCTTACCCTGCCTAAGAGTCTAACCCATGGAGATTCACCGACATGACATAAGACACTTCCGGGTTCACCTGCATGTGAGTTGAGTGCTGAGAGCGTTACAAAGATAACGTCACATGAGTACACTGTCGATCTTGATGGCCCTGTGTTGGTACTTGGTGCATTGGAGAGGACGTCCCATCATCGATGAAGATGATACATAGATAACACCCACAAAGCTTGATTGACTCGCCCTTGAGCTTCGACAACAGTATGACCGTCTCCACTCATCAAAAATGAAGACATTCAGTCCGGGTGAGTTGATGAGGATCACTCATTATGTGCGGGCCATTGTCCATTGGAGCCCGCATGCATCTCTTCTCGCAGGAGGCATTTATCAGATCGTGATTTTAACGATCTGAGTCCATGGTTGCGTTTGAAGCGCCGTCTGGACATTTTTATGTGATTTACTTTTTATTTTGATGTACTATGTAAGGAGATCAGACACTCATCGTGCACGACCAATCATAGCCGTCCACGGTGGATGCTCCGAGTGTTTTTATTATAAATATGAGGGTTGGGGTTGGTACGAGGCATTGCATAATTTTGAGGATTTTCCTCTAGAATTCCATCGATCTCCCGTGGTGCCGACTCCACAGAATTCTAAGGTGGCGACTCGTGAGGTTTTTAGCTTGTATTCATGTCCCTCTAACAACAACTGCTCTTTCCCCACGCTATAGCCCGTCCCTCCCGCGATCCGCTAGTCCCAGTCGCCCGTCTCGCATCTCCTCTCTGCAATCCGCCACTCTCACGAACCCTTAGCACTTTCCGCCCCACCGATACTTCCTCGCCCTTTTCTTCACAAAAATCCGCCGTAGCCTTCAAGATCCACCTTGGATCTTCTTCCCCAACTGCCGATCTGCTCACCTCTACCGCCAACAGTAATTCCCCGTTGTCTCTCCACTGCCAAACTGCCTTGAGCCACTCCAACTCCCTCCCCTACCGCCGCCGACCAACAACCTCAGCCACTTACAACAGTCCAACCGTCTTCCCCACTGCTGATCCTCCATCCCCACACCCTCTCCAAACCTCTCCGACCCACTCCCCATCACCAAGTCCCTTTCCCCCGCCTCCAACCTACACCCCTCCACCAAACCATACCCCAACAGTCCATACAACCCTACACCCACCTCAAACAGTTAGGAACAACCACGATTATTCCTCCTGGGTCACTACCTCCGCTCCTACGATCATAGAACCCCATTATCCTCAACATCGACTACCTTTCCAATGCGTGCACTTGTAGTTTTGGTGCTTTTTAGTGCTCATTATTGTACGGAGTGACATCTTTACTTGATTTGGATTGCTAGCTTGTTAGTGTGTTTGTTCCATGGTTGCTTACAACCTTCTCGATGCTTGAACTCTGTGCATCCCAAGTTCATTATTTTTGCCAACGGAGCCACTACTCTAGTTGCTGGATCAGCCGACGTCACCCTTACCTCATCCCTTACTCTTCGCTCTGTTCTTCATGTTCCCGGCTCTTCTTTCAATCTCCCATCAATTAGCCATCTTACACAAGATCTTGATTTTTATGTGACTTTCTTTTCTACCTCTTGTGTTGTCCAGGATCGCAGAACGCAGACTGCCATTGGTAAAGAAAAAATTTTTAATGGGCTTTACATCTTGGACCCCCACCCCACGATTCTCTCTACTATTAATTCCGTCGATTGACATCGGCGTCTTGGACATGTTTTCACGCCTTTTTGTATCGCTATGTGTTGTGTTGTACCACTCTTGTTATGAGCGCCTATGCGATATTTTGTATCGCGCATGCTATTCGTGCATTTTTTTGTTCGGCTTGGCGTGACCAACCAACGAGACCTTAAATGAAAAGGTCCGTTAATTTAGTGGATGAGTTAATTAGTACAAACTCAATTAATTAACTAGTTTGAAATTTAAAATTAAATAATTATAAATGGGGAATACCCATGGTCATTTATAGCTATCAATTCCTTTTAAGTTTAGCTGGCCTGATTTCAAAGCCCAACCAGCCCTCTCCAAAGGCCCACTCCAAATTTTAAAGCCTTTAGTAATTTCTAAAATGAAACCCTATAGCCGATCCTATAAAAACAATACATCCCCTACCGTTTACAGTAGTTGGGGAAAAATGGAACGAAGACATTGTCTGTCTTGTTCGATTCCATCCAGCGCCGCCAACATATCCTGTGTGATCGACGCCTCCAGCTACTCCCTCGCCAGTCAGCGCCGCCACTCCCGAAGCCCCTCGCTCCTTCTAACATTCATTCCTCTCGACAATGCCCCCAAATAAGACCCGACCTGCTGTCGACGAGAACACTAGCGCTTCCCTAAGCTCTGACGCCCCAACCTGCACCGCCCTCCAGCTGATCCAGCGAGCCTCTGACAATCTTCCTTATTCCAGTCGACCGATTCCCCTGTTCCAGAAGTCGCATCTTCCGCCTCTGCTGCCAGAGCCTCCTCCTGTCCACGACGACCGCCTCCCCTGCCAGCCTTCAACATTTATTGCATCCTCTTGGCAGTCCCATTCCTGAGGATTTCGTGCACAGTTGTTGCTGACACTTCCCTATGGTATACCTCTCTCGCCTTTCCGGCTCTCAAACCTAAGTCATTTTTAAGCTCAAAATATAAATGAATAATTAATTAATAGAGCTTGCTTGAGTTAATCTTGTCCTCGGATTACCGTTACTTTTTATCCATGGATACCAATCGTTTGAATACTTTGCCTATGGAATTGTGAATCAGGACGTTGTTATGTTCGTACGGTAGCTTTACGTTCGTTTGCAATGCCCAGGTCGTTCTATATGTTAAAATCGTTTGTGGAGTTACTTCGCGCCATAATTATTCAAAGAGATCGCAAATCTTATCATTTAAATATACAACCCTAGATTTAGTATACATCAATTTGGTCTGGCTGCTGGGATATCTCACTCCTATTGTGGGATAGCCGAGCGGCGTTCGTTTTCGAAATGTTATGTTTAAGAGTTTTCAAATTTATCCATGAAGTTGATGGTTGAACACATAGTAGGAAGTTTAGGTAATGTGGGTAAGCGTATGGAAGAACTCTTGACCGCTGTCGCCTCACTCTCTGTCTCCGTGAGAGATACGGACCAAGACATGTTAGAGTTACGCACCTTGGTCAATAACTTAAAAGCACAATTTCATCTAGGGGGTCCTCATGCACAACCCCCTATACCTCCACCACCTGAACCCCAACCAACACATCATGATAATTGGAATCCAGCTAGGTGTGATACATGTATTAAATTAGATGTTGAGGATTTTGAATGCACACTAGAGCCTTAAGTGTGTTTTGACTGGTGAGACTGATTGGAGCGATTCCTTAGCTGGAAGCGCACACCTGCCCACCAGCAGGTGGAGTATGCTACTTTGAAGCTGAAGGGCCCCAAACTTATATGGTGGGGGAAGGTCGAGCGGATGCAATATACTATGGGACAACCCCCTATCACTACTTGAGTTGAGTTCAAAGCTCAACTCAAGAAGAGGTATGTCCCCGCAGATTTTATGCAGATTTTGTATCGTAGGTATCACAACCTGGGACAAGAAAAACAAACCATCAATGAGCACACAAACGAGTTTCTTGTACTCCAGTCATGATTATCTGAATGAGGAAGACCACATGGTCGTGACTCGTTCTTAATGTGCTGTGATATGCGATACATGACCAGTTAGAACTTCATGATGTTCAGGACCTGGGAGAGGTCTCCAGCTTAGCACGTTGAGTGGAGGCCCTCCAGAAGAGGACATCTTGTCAGAGGCCTGCTGATGGGCCTAGGTATACTGATAAACCTACTTCGAGTACCAACACCACTGCACTCGCATCTAGTATTTTTGACTCCCCTCTTCATGTCATTACTGGGGCCCTTACTCCTCACCCTGGCCCCACCAGGGGTAGGGAGCCCATGAGATCTAGGCCCAACACTGGAATATTCCGATGCTTCAAGTGCATGGAGCACGAGCACAAATCTTTTGAGTGCCCGCGACACCACTTCGTCGCAATTATTGATTCCACCAACGAGCATGAACCTGAGTACATAGTTTTCCTTAGTGACTCCCAGCCTGAGCCCCGAGGCTGATAGCGTTATCGAGGTTGAGGGCAAGCAAACAAAGCACCTAGTTTGTGTCATTCATTCTAGTGTGGTTTCCCCTAGCGAGACCACTGAGCACGATTCGTGGAGAATGAATTTTTTCGCACTACTGCGCGCATTCAGGGACATTTTTGTTCCATTATTATTGATAGCGGTAGTACGGAGAACTTTGTTTCTCAGCGTATGGTGGAGACATTAGGACTCGTGACGCACCCCTTGGAGCAGCCGTACTACTTATCTAGGGTTAGTAGTCCTTTGACTAATTCCCGTTACTCATCATTGTCAGGTGGAGTTTTCCATCGGGGACTTGTACCGTTATTCTGTGTTATGCGATGTCGCTCCCATCTATGTATGCCACATTCTACGAGGACGACCATGGCAGTATGACCGACACGTCCTGCATGATGGTGTGAAGAACTCCCACTCCTTTGATCGCCTTGGACGCAAGATTATTCTTCTTCCCCAAAAGAATATTCTTGTTCCTAGGACACCTAGGAGGACCTCACCACCATCTCTTTCACCTTCCTTAGTTACCGCTGCACCACTCCTATTTAGTGCTACACTTCGGCTTGGGCCTTTGCTCTAGGAAGTTGCGTTTGACTTTGGAGAGTCATCCATCTTGGGTGCTTTGGAAGCACCACCTCTTATTGATTTCATAATCGATGAGTACGCATTTAGTTCGCAATACTTCCCTTTGGTCGCAGACGAGCATGTCGAGCCACCTCACCACTATCATTTGATGTCCAAAATTTTTAGGCCGAGTCGTATTAGGAGAGTCGAGGCGATCCATGGATTTTTTACGCCTCATAGGGACACCCGTTTCCATTGTGTTTTATGGGAGATCTTAAACGATAGACTTGGGATCTTTTTAAATTTTTGTGACACGAGTGAGACTTCAAGGAGTGAAATTATGATGATAGTCGATCCTGATCTAGCCGACATTCGTAGGTGTCTATCGAGCGAGCGTATACTGTGTAATGAATTCATAATTCCACAGGTTGATCCCACTTGTTTCCTGCCCTTCTTCCTACCCGGTGTTTGCTCCCCGCGTCGTCACTGTCATCTTTCTGAAGCTGTAATAATTACCGTCATTTGAAAGTTTGGCATGAAAATTTGACTAATGGATTATGAGTTTTTTTGGAGCCTTATTTATTCATGGTTGATTTCATCAACAAAGATTATAATTTTCCAAAGGAGGTTAGTTTCCTGTCTCTTTCAGGGATGCAGGGTTACCTCCAGGTTTTGAGTTGCAACGACGACATTCGCAAGATATTTATGCAACATTTCTCTGATCGACGTCTTGGACATTATAGTGATGATTACATTGCATTTTTGACGGGGCCGAGTTCTTTCTACCCCGGGGGAATTGATGCAACCCGAGCCGCATCCTTTTTATTATTATTGTACTTGTCTTTATTTGTGTAGCACATGCTTTCGCGCCTTTTTGTATCGTTGTGTTGTGTTGTACCACACTTGTTATGAGCACCTCTATGATATTTTGTTTCGCGCATGTTAGTCATGCATTTTTTGTTCGGCTTTTTGGCGTAACCGACCAACTAGACCCTGAATGAAAAAGGTCCATTAATTTAGGGGATGGATTAATTAGGGCAAGCTCAATTAATTAACTAGTTTGAAATTTAAAATTAGATAATTGTAAATGGGGAATACCCATGGTCATTTATAGTTATCAATTCCTTTTAAGTTCAGCAGGCAACCCTCTCCAAAGGCCCACTTCAAATTTTAAAGCCTTTAGTAATTCCTAAAATGAAACCCTAAACTCAATCCTATAAAAACAATACATCCCCTACCGTTTACAGCAGTTGGCAAAAAGAAACGAACGAAGACATTGTCTGTCTCGTTCGATTTCATCCAGCGCCGCCAACATATCCCTTGTGATTGACACCTCGAGCCCCTCCTTCGCCAATCAACGCCGCCACTCCCGAAGACCCCCGCACCTTCTAGCGTTCATTCCCCTCGATGACGCCTCCGGAGAAGACTCAGCCTGTTGTCGAACGCCAGAGCTTCCCTAAGCTCCGACGCCCCCACCTGCACCGCTCTCCAGCAGATCTAGCAAGCCTCCAACAGTCTTCCTTCTTCTAGTCGATCGAGTCCCTTGTTCCAGAAATCACAACTTCCACCTCTGCTGCCAAAGCCTCCTCCTATCCACGACGACCCCCTCCCCTGCCAGCCTCCAACATTTCTTGCATCCTCCTGGCAGTTCTGATTCCTGGCATTCCCATTCCTTAGGATTTTGTGCACAGTTGTTGTTGACACTTCCCTATGGTATACCTCTCGCCTTTCTGGCTCTCAAATCTAAATCATTTTTAAGCTCAAAATATAAATGAATAGTTAATTAATAGAGCTTGCCTGAGTTAATCTTGTCCCCTGATTACCGTTAATTTTTATCCATGGATACCAATCATTTGAATACTCTGCCCGTAGAATTGTGAATCAGGACATTTTTATGTTCGTGCAGTATCTTTATATTCATTTGCAATGCCTAGGTCGTTCTATTCGTTAAAATCGTCTGTGGAGTTACTTCGCGCCATAATTATTTAAAGAGATCACAAATATTATCATTTAAATCTACAACCCTAGATTTAGTCTACATCATACACCTAACTACCCTATATCATGTTAGGATTGAAGCGGAGAAGAGTAGAGAATAAAAGAGGAAGATTGAAATTGGGATTAGAGTTTGAGAGAAAGAGAGGGAAATACCTGAATAGTTCTGTTCATGCCCAACCCTAGAGGTATTTATACCTCCGGGCTATGAAGCACGAATACTTTCCTGAAGGCAGCGTACCCGTAGCAGATACGTATCCGTTATCGGTACGTACCCGATACTCGATGGATACACCTACGTGGACACACTTGGACTTCGCACATCATTCTGCGTACTGTGATAGGAGCCTGTTTTTCTAGAGTAAAGAAATGTTGGTTTTATGTTAAGAAGCGTTGGTACATCCAATTAAGTTGTGTATCTGTACCGAGTATGTTTCTGGTATCGGTACGTTTGTGTTACAAGTGCGTGTATTGAACGTGTTGATTGAACGCAAGTTATTAACAAAACGGCTAAATTGTCTTTAGACTAACCAGAGATTGAAGATGTTAATCTCCAACAATGAAGTTGATCTCCAACAATGAAGAAGAAGAAAAAGACTGATAAGTAACTTAAGTTTAATTTTATCTCTTTTGGTTAAACATATAATATGTTAAATTATATTTACGAATGTTTAATGTTTGAAAACTTCATGTTATGTTTCATTGATTTGTGAACTTGTACTTCAAGTTATGATTTATGTTTAATGTTTCGATGTTTTGAGAACTATTTATTGCACTTGTGATATATAAATATATATTATATTTATTATAATGTATAATGATGTACTCGTATCCGTATTTTTAAAATTTTGTCGTACCGCCGTACCGGGTACGTATCGTATCCGATAACCGTGCCCGTACAGGTGCTTCCTAGCCTCCGGGCCAAGAGGGGCGTCACTGGTTAATTTGGGGGAGGGGGCTCCAACCCTGCTTTTTGCTGTCTCCTTTCGCCGCCGTACGTATTGTTGACCCGTGAACCGGTTGTTATGCGGGGTCATAACATTCCCTCTTCCATCAGTAGCCAGCTTGTCCTCAAAATGAAAATCTGGATAAAGCTCTCGGAACCCGAGCAGATCGACCCATGTGTTGTGCGCCGCCGATAAGTTCTTCCATTTGACGAGGATTTCCTGGCGGTACTCGGTACCGCGCTTCTTCCATTTGGTGAGCAGTACCTCCTCGGGAAGCGGTCATAGTTCCCCACTATGGGTGGCTTCTGGCAGGGTAGGGCACACCTGTACCGTGTCCCCTATCTTCTTTTTCAGCAAGGAGACATTGAAGGTGGGGTTGAATACGCTATTCCTCTGGCATGGCCAATGTATATGCAATCGGTCGTAGTCTCTGGATGATTTTGAAAAAACCATAATAGCGCGGCACTAAGTTTTGGTTCGTCCTCCGAGACACGGAGATTTTCCTGTAGGGTTGAAGCTTGAGGAAGATCTCATATCCGACTGCGAATTCTTGTTCCGTCCGATGTTATTTGCTTGAATCATCATTCTATTTTGAGCGGCCAGGAGGTTTTCACACAGAAGGGCAAGGGTATGATCCCGATCGCGCAACTCACGATCAACAACTGGTAGTGTCGTGCTTCCTGGTTCATATGTCCCCAAGGTCGAGACGGGCCGTCCGTACACAACTTCAAACGAAGTGAGTTTACCTGCGTCATGGTAGGAGGTGTTGTAGCAGTATTCGGCCCAATGAAGCCAACAGGTCCAAGTGCGGGGCGGGTCCATCATAAAACATCGTAAGTACGTTTGACCGCCCCGATTAAGTAGTTCTGTCTGCCCGTCCGTTTGAGGGTGTTGGGTAGTGCTCATACACAGACGAGTGCCTTGTTGCTGGAATAGCTCCCTCTAGAAGTTGCTCACAAGCACCAGATCCCGATCAAAGATGATGGCCTGGGGATTGTCGTGAAGTCGAACTATCTCCAATACAAACAAATCAACTACTGACTCCTCCGTATAGGGATGGTGTAAGACTAGGAAGTGGCCGTATTTGGACAACTTATCCACCACAACCAAGGTAACTGTCTCGTCCTGAATGTGCTCCTTCAGTCTGAAAACAAAACAAATCAGGAGTGTCCTCTCCTCCCACTGCACCCTGTTCGTCAGTCTTTTGAACTCTGTGCGGTACTCCATTACTGAACCATTTTGTCTCAATTTCTGGAGAAGCCTCAAAATCTTCATACTCGAGGGGCCCGAATTTGACTGTAAAATCATCAACGAAACCGGCCCAAGGGGCATAGTCACGCCCTCGGAGGAACAACTGGAATGCATCATCTTCAAGGTGAAAGGACGACAATTGCACCCACTGCTCTTCTGGAATCTTCTAGTAGTTGTAGAACAATTCCGCCTTTTGCACCCATTCCAATGCATCGCCTCCTTTGAAGGTTGGGCAATTCATGCGAGTCATTTTTGGTGGCATGTAGGCTCTCGGGTTCTGCTGGCCGTGTGTTCCATACTCCTGACAGAGGCCAAGAGGCTGTCGACGCTTTGCGGACCAATTGGGGTATCCTACTTCCTCTCCGTGTTGATAGCCGGGCCTTGTAACCGCTGGTGGAGGTTTGTACCCCCAACCACGTCCTGTCCTGCTGCTGCCGACATTTCCCGATCCTGTAGGGTTAGGAAGAAACCCATCCTGAGGAGGGTAGACCATCTCATTAGGTCGCTGGTCCATTGGGTCCTCTCGTCCCCTGCCAAGGCCCCCTAGTGATTGAATCGGTCCCGGGTGAGTGCTCGCTTCCTCGGTTCACTGTTGCTTTGCCCTTGATACTTTGAGATAACAAACTCTTGATCTCCGATATGCGTGCATCCAGACACTTCCAAATGTTTCTCTGGCGCCCTCAATTTTTCTTCAATGGCCGTCATTGTATCTGACAGCCCAGTGCAGTTCTCCTCTAAAGTTACTAGCCTCGTGGATTCTTCTTGTGAGCGAGTCACCATGGTGGCGCTCAATGGTGTAGAAAAAGATAGTAGTCGACTTCAAGGCAGCCTTGGACGTTGCAGGGGTCGATGTCATTGTCAGAGAGATTGACGTTGGTGCCGGGGAGATCGACATCGGTGCCACGGACACTGGAGAAGTCGGACAGGCGGAGTCGGACGTTGCAGAAGTCAGACAAGGCAGTCGGCTAGGAGAAGTCGAACACTGGAGATTTGCATGAAGAAGTCGGTCCGTCGAGTGCTGGACAAGTCAGATAGTCGGGTGCGGAGACGAAGCAGCGATCGAGGCCGTATCATCGTGGCAGGCGATCAAAACGGTTGATCGAGTGATGTGCAGGGGCTGATGATGGAAATGATATCGGGATGTAGTGGCACGGTAGGAGGAAGGGTCGTCTAATACCAAATGCTAGGATCGAAGCAGAGAAGAGTAAAGAATAGAAGATGAAGATAATTTTTGGGATTAGGGTTTGAGAGGAAGAGAGGGAAATACCTAATAGTTTTGTTCATGCCCAGCCGAGTGAGCCCTAGAGATATTTATTCCTCCGGGTCAAGAAGGGCTGGCTGCCCCCTCCCCCTCAAGTGGACTGAACTCACGGGTTCAGACCTGCTTTGTGCTGTCTCCTTCCACTGCTGTGCGTATTATTGACCTGTGAACCGGTTGTTATGCGGGATCATAACATATCACTAGGTTTGAAATTTCACCTTGTAGACAAATTATATCTTCCTTTTCACTCACCCCAATAAACATACATATAGAGATAACCATGAATGCATGTTTCACACTTTGTCTATGCTTGCATTCACATTTGCAGGCCCTTTACCACACATTCACATTTGCAGGCCCTTTACCACACATTCACATTTGCAGGCCCTTTACCACACATTCACATTTGCAGGCCCTTTACCTCTCTCTGTTATTTCTTTCCATATAGTCATTCGGGCGCATGCAATTGAAGGAGGTGAGCGGGGTGATAAGTGAGGAAAGAAGTTACACCCCATTCTTCCCAGATTTACATCAGGAGACCAATTACTTTTGATTGTATGGATTCAAGGTGTGATTGTCTGGATTTAAGGTGTTGCGAGCTCCTCTAATTGCTCGCCCCGTTAGATCACGCTACTTAGTGTTCTTGCCGCTCCCTGCAGTCTGCTGCCAAGTCTCTTGGTCGCAGGCCGCCGTCTGCTCTCTTATATCCGCTGTTTCTATCCGCAGGTGTTTGCCGTAGCTTCAGCCCGTGTTCACCCGCTGCTTGCCGCTGGCTGTCCTCTTCTGCCGCTGCTCTTCTTGCCTCATATTTGCTAGCGCGCGTTGTTCTTTTAGCCTCGTGAGTTGCTTCTGTCTAATTGCCAGTGCTCCCTCTGCTGGCCTGCTGCTCTATAGATTGCTGTCCGCCCGGTATCTCTTCTTGCTGTTGCTTAGTCTGCTTCCCTTGCCGCCGAAGTTGTTCGCCAAGCCGCCGTTTCTAGCTCGCCAGGACTGCTTGATCGATTGCCACCATTTGCATTGCCGCAACTAGCTGTTTAGCCGCGGCCGATACTGCCTCCTTTTTTCTTTCCCGCTGAAGTTGTGCTTCTTGCCGCAATAGCGTTCTGCTCTGTTCGCAGACCTATTCCACCCCCTTTCAGCAAGATCATCCGACTTGCCACAACCTCCAGTCCGTAAGTTCTTTACTTCCTGCCGCTGCTGGATATGTTGCACCAACACTGACACACAGCACACGATGCGACACGACATGACACATGATTCGTCAATTCTCAAAAAATACTATATTCCGACACGTTGAGACACATACATTAAAATTTTTATTTTTTTATAATTATGAAAATTCTAAAACATTTAATAAAAAAAATGAACAATTAACAAAGATTCAAATATATTAAGCATGTTTAAATATTACTCATCGAATATTCAAATGCAAACTTTACAAAAGGTCAAAAAATGATAGAACATTAACACATTATCGTTATATATCATCAGTATAAATAATGAATTCTCAAGCAAACCTTTTCCCCCACTTTCAATCTTTTTTTTTCTAGAGAAAATATCTACCTCACTAGTAGATCCACCTTCACTACTTGAAATGCTATAAGGGGGCAAATGCACTTTTTAGGAGCACGACTTGTTATTCTAACATTCACCTCTTCTTCTAGTTTTTCCACCTTAAATAGATCACTCATTGAGACTTTTACACACTTTCCAATTCTTTTTCAACTAATCATTAACAAATGCGTTCTCACTATTGTATATGAACTTATAAAACATTTTTCATAAAAATTGCACTTCCAAGACAAATTACCTCCCGCCTCCCATGAGTAGCTAGCTTAGGGACAAGGGGGTCTGATTGAGCGGGACACGCGAGCCCCGCGTGAGCCAGCGTGAGCCAGCGTGACACGAGTGTCAGAGAGTGTCAAAGAGTCGGATGAGTGTCGGAGAGTCCGACACCGACATGCTGGGCATTTTGAAGTGTCAGTGCTTCATAGGCTGCAGGTAGGGTTGACGTCGAGTCGTGTTCGAACGATTTTGGTTCGGCTTGAAATCAAAATTTTCGACTCGAACTCGGCTCAAAATAGACTCAAAATTGATTTCGAGTCGAGTCGGCCCGATTCGAAATGACTCGATTCCGAGTCGGCTTGAAATCAATTCGAGTCGGCTCAAAATTGAGCAATGTTCCTATTTTTTCCTAATTGGCTCAAAATTAAATTGGACAACTTATAAATTTAGCAAATGAAGCACTTAAAGCCATTATTCTTTTTATTTATGTTCAATTTTTATTATTTTTAATATTAAAATATAAATATATTAATAAATTCATAATAATTTTAAATAATTCGTGTTGATTCGAATCATATTTCGAGCGATTCAGGTCTGACTCGAAATCGACTCAAAATTAGATTCGAGTCAAATTGAATCGGCTCAAATTGAGTCGAATCAATTTTAACCGATTCCGATTCGGTCAATTTTCGAGCGATTTTCGAGTTTCGAATAATATGCTCAGTCCTACCTGCAGGTCGAGTTTTTCCTTTTTTAAATTGTTTGGATCTTCTCCAATGGTCGGTCATGCCACTCAGTTTATTCCGGTAAAACAATGTTCTCATGGCGGTCACATCTCTTCTTAGGGTGTTGGTCGCCACAATCATGCTCTTCAGTGTACTTACTGTGGTCGAGATGGTCACCTCAAGAACACTTGTTATAGTCTGCACGGTCTACCTTCTGCACCGTCTGCCTCTACTACTGTCCCTGCCTCAACCAGTGTTCCTACTGACATTGATGCCCTCCACACCCAACTCCAGCAACTTCAAGAGCTGCTTTGTCGTTCCTACGGTTCTGTTGTGTCTATTTTTGATGGGGGTATTTCATGTCTTGCCCACAGTTCCTCTTGGGTTATGGACTTCGGGGCAACACATCATATTACCCCAACAAAACCTTCTCGATGCTTGAACTTTGTGCATCCCAAGTTCATTACTGTTGCCAACGGGGCCACTACTCCAATCGCTGGATCGACCTATGATTGCTTATTTCTCGCATCAAGTCCAAAAACTTAATGCGGTTAAAACTATAAAAATAGGTGAGGATTCACGCGGCGCCCCGAGCGGTTTATTTAAGTAGAAAAGCGGATTGTGATTTTTATTTAAGAAACCGGGGCGTGCGTATTTATTTATTTGGATATAAAATGGGTTAGATCGAGTTTTAACGAAAGCAGGCAAGTGCACCTATCGTGAGTAGTACAAGATATTCCGGGTGGAATATCGAGGTCGTATTGTTCTCGGGGTCGGTTCGATTATTTCTACTCTTCCCTGGAGGAGACTATTATTTTACCGATAATTATCTTGTCGGGATATTTTATATATAATAAAAAAGGCAGAAAACATAAAATGAAAGCATAAAAAGAAAGCAAGAAGGTGGAGCCGATGAAGAACTTAGCTCAATGATACCAAAAAGAATTTGAACTAAAATATACTTTTAATAAAAAGAGCTCCTAAGTTTCTAATTAATTAAGACGGAGACTTGGCCGTGAAGGTTCTACTAGAATGAGCTCACTTATCTCTAGTACTATCGCTCACCTGAACGGTAAGACTATTCGACCGAACGTTAGTCCGACGAAGGATTTCTCTTAACGCCCGCATTACGCTAAGAACCCCGCTATTGGGTGGGGAACCCAATCCGGTAGAGTTTGCGTGCCTCCTCTCTCGAGGGTTAGTGCAGAACTCTCTTTACCAAGGGGTGATCTATCCATACGCACGACCTCTCGGCTAGCGTATGGAAAACGGAAATAGGTCTCACACATCGATCTGTGGTCCTACGCGTCGTTAACCCCCGACAAATCTTAAGAAATTAATTAATTAGAAAAATTAGACCTTTAATTATTTTAAGCTATTTTATTTGTCTCAATGCTCTTCGATATTGAGGGCTAAGAACGGTTAGCCACTCATCGGAATGGGGACGGCTTGCGAGGAAACCAATAAAGAAAGCAGAAAAGGAAAGCAGTAAAGAAAGCTGTAAAATGAAAGCAGTAAAGGAAAACAGAAAATTGCAAGTCCTACCAAAACGAGTAGAACTGAAGAAAACTGTAAATTATGAGTCCCGGCGCAGATGCGTGGGCGGGAGAAAGAAAACGGGTCCTACTCAAACGAGTAGGACTAAATAAATGCAACACGCACACACTCGACAGAAAGTAAAACTCACGCACACACTCTCTCGACATAAAGTAAACACACGCACACAAGTCCTACTCAAATGAGTAGGAAAAAATAAATGCGGGTCCTACTCAAACGAGTAGGACTAAATAAATGCACCTACTCTACTGAAAGTAAAACACACTCACTCGACATAAAAGAAATAAAACACTGCGTCATTCAACTCTTAACGAGTAGGCGGAAATAAATGCACACACTTACAGAAATGAAAAAAACTAAGTTACCTAAACATTAAAACAAATGCATTTCTACCGCTATAATGCGATAGAAATGCATAAAAAGTGAATAAAAATTAAACGGGATGAAAGTTTTGCACAAAAAAATGAAAACGCAAGTGCTCAAAAAATTGAAATGAATACATTTCTACCGTTAGAATGCGGTAGAAATGCGTAAAATGAAGTCAAAAAAAATAAAAGGAGCAAAAAATTTTAGAAAAAAAAGGAAAAATACAAGTGCTTGAAAAAGCAAAATAACAACTTTTCCATTCTTATAATTCTATAAAAACGCTTAAAAAGTGGAAGAAAAGATAAAAGGACGAAAAAGTTTTACAAAACTAAAAAGTCTAGTAAAATGAAAAGAAAACAAACCCACTTTAAAACCATTTTTATAACTTTATAAGGATAAGAACAAAAACAAAATAACTATTATGAAAATGAAAACAACTACTTAACAATAAAAAAAATAACATTTTACTCCTATACACACACACACAGGTATAAAAAAAGAACGAAAAAATAAGTTAAAATAAGAAAGAAAGATAAGATTGCATAAGAGTAGATTGTTTAGATTCATTGCAAAGCCAGAATAAGAGATGAAAAACAGATTTTATTAAGTTAAAAAGAACGAGTTAAAAAGGAACAAAAATAAAAACTAAGGAGAGGGGGAGAAAATATTCCTTACATAGCATTTGGAACTCATCCGAACAGCATAACACTTATACAAAATGGTTCAAAAGGGGAACAAGATTATATCCAGCAAGCTGGTTTAAATAGACAAAAATTTCAGGTGACACGCCCCCTGACACGGGCGTGTAGGGGGGGCGTGTCAGCACTGTACAAAATACGGCCGTCGATTTGACGGGAAAATGGACTTCGGGCTGGACATGTGTTGGTCTCGCGTTGGTCACGCCCCAGGTCACGGGCGTGACTCTGGGCGTGTCGGGGAGGTAGATATGGGCGCGGGTCTTTGAGCTGTCACCGGGTCTTGTCGAGTTGAAAAATCGTCGAGCGCGAATGTCGAGGAGTTCGACGATCGTCGAGCGGGAAGATCGTCAAGCAGGAAAAATCGTCGAGCAGGACAAATCGTCGATCAGAAATATCGTCGCGTGGGAAGATGGGTTCGACGATCGTCGAGCGGGAAGATCTTCGAGGGCGAGTCTTTGTCAGCCAGGTGGAGGAGTCACGCCCCTGGTCACGACGTGAGTCTGGGCGTGTCGGGGGTTCGACGATCGTCGAGCTGAAAACGTCGAGCAGAATTTTCGTCGAGCTTGTTGAAGTGGTCACGGGCTTGGGTCACGCCCCGTGTCGGATTGACCCGGTCGTGTGGCCGGGCGTGTCGACAATCGTCGAGCGGAAATCGGCGAGCGCGAAAATCGTTGAGAGGAAAACGTCGAGTGCTGGACACGGGTCATGTCACGGGCGTGTGACCGGGCGTGTCAAGCAAATTCTTCAAAAATTTACGGATTCCACGGGTTTTGCGATGTCACGCCCTAGTCATGGGCGTGACCATCAAGTCACGGGCATGACCATCAAGTCACGGGCGTGACTTGTCAATTTTTGGCAGATTTTTTATTTTTTTTCCTGAAAAATAAATTTAATTATGTTAGCAAAATATTTACAAAAATAGGAGTAATTTATTAAGGAAAAATAAGTAAAAATGACAAAAAGTAACTAAAACGACTTATTTATTGTACACAAAAATGCGTATATTTACAATTCATCAAATACCCCCATACTTAAGTTTTTGCTATTTCAGAGCAAAAGTTGGAGATGAACTTATAAGGAATTAAAGAAATCCTAAGTTTAGCTACCGCTTGACTTAATTAAAAGTAAGATCAAAATAAATATCCGGGGTATAAGAATTAAATCAGAAATTATGAAAATTTTATAAGTAGAGGAAGAGTTTCAAAAAGACTTTTAGATAAAAAATAAAAAAGAAAGCAAAAATTTATTTTTATTAGTTTAACAAAGATGGATTGGAATTATACAAAAAACTTTAGCTTAAAAGAAGTTAAAAAGAAATAGTGCAATTTAAAAATTATGCTCTCAAAAAAATTTAAATTAATTCTAGAATCATTAAAATAGGATAAGTGGTTTGGTGGTTTATGAAGAGGGCTTGGAATTAGAGGCGAGATAATTTTTTCTCGAACCTTTACATATATTTTTTCTCTTTTTGGATGAATGTTAAGGAAAATGAAATTTTATTTTCCTAACATACAATAAATTTTTTTTCTTTCTTCATAAATAAATAATAAAATTAACCCAGTGTATATGTGTAGGAGTAATGAATTTTATTCTCTTACTCCGTAACATATAATCTTTTTAAATATTGGGTGTCTATGTTTGCGGAATGAAATCTTATTCTCATTGACATAAGATCTTTTAAGGGGTGAAATAGTAGTAATCATGTCAAGTGAGACATGAAAAAAAAAATGAAGGTGAGTTTATTTTTTTCAAAAAGAAAACTAGATTTTAATAAAAAAGTTTTGAGAGCAATTTTTTTAAAATGAACGTTCCTATGTTTCTAAAAGAATGAAGTAAAAATAATTGAAATCCATGGTTGTTATTTTCTAACATAAAAGACGAGCTTCTATTTATAAAAAGTAGAAGTGCTGGTGAAAAACAAGTTCTTTATTATAAGAAAAAGACATAAAAAATTCTTTAAATCTTAACTCCAAACACTTAAATCTATCAAGTTTTAATTAATAAACGAATAGTAAATAAAGAATAAGTAAAATTCGCATATAAATTAACTCGAAAATAGATTTTTGGAAAGCAAAAATGGTTAATAAATGGTATATTCGATTTATTTTGTTACATAATTTAACAAAATATTTTTTGGAATTTTTAGAGTTTTTATCATTTTTTTAATTTTGATTATCGTCTTTTTTTTTTGAATTTTTGTTTATCATCTTTTTAGAATTTTTGATTTTTATCTTTTTAGGGTTTTTGGATTTTCAATTTTTTTTGATTTTTTAGTTTTTTTAGATAAGTTATTTACAAGAAAGAGTAGAGAAAGAAATGTTATTTACAAAAAAGATAGTGGTGAAAGAGAGAAATTTTTTTTGTTTTCAAATAATGTACAAAGTAAAAAAAACTCGAAGGCGGGCGAACAGACTCTTATTTAGGTGGTTGGTTCGATGAGTCGAACGCCGCGGGTATGTTAAAAAGCGAGTTTTTACAAAAAAGAAGAGGGGGGGGGGGCAGGGGAGAGAGATTTACAAAAAAGTTTACAAAGTAAAAAAAAAAAAAATTTATGATTTTTTTTTGAGTTTTTGATTGTTTTGTTTTTTTTTGTTTTGTAATGTTTTTATATTTTTGATGATTGTTTTTTTATTTTTGTTATGTCAAAATATAAAAGTGCATAAATGAAAAAAAATAAGAAAACACCCCCATACTTAAACTCAACATTATCCTCAATGTTGCAGTCTAAGTATGCGGAACGAATAATATACAAAATAAAATATGGACAAAAAAGAAAAGGGGGAGGGTAGAAGCTTCCCTGAAGACGAGTACGGGGAGGCCCGGGTTGATACCCTGCATTATTAGAAGTAAAAGAAAAAATGTAACAGCAAAAACTAAAAAAAAAAAATCGGCAAAATGGGTGTGGGCGGTTGCGGTGTCAAGTGTGTGGGTGACTCGTAAGCTGACGTCTTAGCCTATGAGCTCTACAGAAATGCGGTCTCAAGCGCGCACAATAGTGGAAGCGCGCCGAATTAAAACAAAACAAGTAAAATATGTTAATATACATAGTTTAAAAATCAAATTATTATATTTTTTTTGTTTGTGTTTTTAAGTAGGTTTTGTATTTTTGTAGTTGGTTTTTATTTTTTGGTAGTTTTTTTGTTCTGTTTTTTGGTTTTGTGGTTTTTTTTAGTGTTTTTGTGCTCTTTTTTTTTGTAGTTTTTAGTTTTTCTTCTTTGTTTTTGGTTTTTTTGTTAGTTTTTAGATTTTTATAAGTTTTATTGTTTTTTTATTTGATTTTATATCAGAAAATCAAACATAGATTTTTTTGATTTTTTTTTTTGGTTTTTTTTGTTAGTTTTAGATTTTTAAAAGTTTTATTGTTTTTTTTATTTGATTTTATATCAGAAAATCAAACTTAGATTTTTTAGATTTTTTTTTTTGGTTTTTTAGTTTTTTGATTTTTTGTTTTTGTTTTTTTTTTTAGTTTTTACTTATAGTTTTTTTTTGTTGTTGTTTTTTTTTAGTTTTTTTTATTCGTAAATGACGTCATTTTATTTTTGAGTTGTTATAGATAATAATAATATAGAATTTTTTAGTTTTTGTTTGTTTTTTTTTAAAATAGTTTATTATTATTATTATTATTATTATGTTCGCCAAATTATAAATATAGATATATAGGTAAAATTAATAGATTTTCAGGGTTCAAAATAACGACACGAATTTCCCCGGCAACGGCGCCAAAAACTTGATTGCTTATTTCTCGCATCAAGTCCGAAAACTTAATGCGGTTAAAACTCCAAAAATAGGTGAGGATTCACGCGGCGCCCCGGGCGGTTTATTTAAGTAGAAAACGGATTGTGATTTTTATTTAAAAAACCGGGGCGCGCATATTTATTTATTTGGATATAAAACGGGTTAGATCGAGTTTTAACGAAAGGAGGCAAGTGCACCTATCGTGAGTAGTACAGGATATTCCGGGTGGAATATCGAGGTCGTATTGTTCTCGTGGTCGGTTCGATTATTTCTACTCTTCCCTGAAGGAGATTATTATTTTACCGATAATTATCTTGTCGGGATATTTTATATATAATAAAAAAGGCAGAAAACATAAAATAAAAGCATAAAAAGAAAGCAAGAAGGTGGAGCCGATGAAGAGTTTAGCTCGATGGCACCAAAAAGAATTTGAACTAAAATATACTTTTAATAAAAAGAGTTCCTAAGTTTCTAATTAATTAAGGCGGAGACTTGGTCGTGGAGGTTCCACTAGAATGAGCTCACTTATCCTTAGGACTATCGCTCACCTGAACGTTAAGACTATTCGACCGAACGTTAGTCCGACGAAGGATTCCTCTTAACACCCGCATTACGTTAAGAACCCCGCTATTGGGTGGGGAACCCAATCCGGTAGAGTTTGAGTTAGTGCGCCTCCTCTCTCGAGGGTTAGTGCGGAACTCTCTTTACCAAGGGGTGATCTGTCCATACGCACGGCCTCTCGGCTAGCGTATGGAAAACAGAAATAGTGTCCACACATCGATATGTGGTCCTACGTTTCGTTAACCCCGGACAAATCTTAAGCAATTAATTAATTAGAAAAATTAGACCTTTAATTATTTTATGCTATTTTATTTGTCTCAATGCTCTTCGATACTGAGGGCTAAGAACGGTTAGCCACTCATCGGAATGGGGACGATTTGCGAGGAAAGCAATAAAGAAAGTAGAAAAGGAAAGCAGTAAAGAAAGCTGTAAAATGAAAGCAGTAAATGAAAGCAGAAAATTGCAAGTACTACCCAAACGAGTAGGACTGAAGAAAGCTGTAAATTGCGAGTCCCGACGCAAATGCGTGGGCGGGAGAAAGAAAGCGGGTTATACTCAAACGAGTAGGACTAAATAAATGCAACACACGCACACACTCGACAGAAAGTAAAACTCACGCACACACTCTCTCGACATAAAGTAAACACACGCACACAAGTCCTACTCAAATGAGTAGGAGAAAATAAATGTGGGTCCTACTCAAACGAGTAAGACTAAATAAATGCACCCACTCTACTGAAAGTAAAACACACTCACTCGACAAAAAAGAAATAAAACACTGCGTTATTCAACTCTTAACGAGTACGCAGAAATAAATGCACACACTTACAGAAATGAAAAAAACGAAGTTACCTAAACATTAAAACAAATGCATTTCTACCGATAGAATGCGGTAGAAATGCATAAAAAGCGAAAATACAAATTAAACGGGATGAAAGTTTTACACAAAAAATGAAAACGCAAGTGCTCGAAAAATTGAAATGAATACATTTCTACTGCTAGAATGCGCTAGAAATGCGTAAAATGAAGTCAAAAAAATAAAAAAGGAGCAAAAAGTTTTGGAAAATAAAGGAACAATACAAGTGCTTGAAAAAGCAAAATAACAAATTTTCCATTCTTATAATTTTATAAAAACGCTTAAAAAGTGGAAGAAAAAGTAAAATGACGAAAAAGTTTTACAAATCTAAAAAGTCTAGTAAAATGAAAAGAAAACAAACCCACTTTAAAACCATTTTTATAACTTTATAAGGATAAGAACAAAAACAAAATAACTACTATGAAGATGAAAACAACTAAACAATAAAAAAATAACATTTTACTCCTATACACACACACCCGGGTATAAAAAAAGAACGAAAAAATTAAGTTAAAACAAGAAAGAAAGATAAGATTGCATAAGAGTAGGTTGTTTAGATTCATTACAAAGCCAGAATAAGAGATGCAAAACAGATTTTATTAAGTTAAAAAGAACGAGTTACAAAAGAACAAAAATTAAAACTAAGGAGAGGGGGAGAAAATATCTCTTACATAGCATTTGGAACTCATCCGAGCAGCATAACACTTATACAAAATAGTTCAAAAGGGGAACAAGATTACATCCAACAAGCTGGTTTAAATAGGCAAAAATTTCAGGTGACACGCCCCCTGACACAGGCGTGTAGGGGGGGCGTGTCAGCACTGTACAAAATGCGGCCGTCGATTTGACGGGAAAGTGGACATCGGGCTGGACACGTGTCGGTCTCGCATTGGTCACGCCCAGGCCTGCCCAAAAGGCCTGATCGGGCCGGCCCGGACCGGGCCTGTTCGGGCCCGGGGTTTTGCAAACCGGGCCGAGCCCGGACCCTTTCTTTATCGGGCTCGGGCCGGGCCCGGGCTTTGACCCCGGGAAGGGGCCCGAGCCGGCCCCCCAGGCCAGGCCGGGCCGGGCCGGGCCGGGTCGGGCCCTCTTAAGAAAAAAAAAGCAACTTAAAAAAATTAAAAAATTGAAATAAAAATTAGAATAAAAAATTTTATTAATATTGAAATTTTAAAAAACAAAATTACACTTTTAAAAAATAAAAGTAGAAAAAAAATGAAACTTATTATTTTAAATGATAATAAAAAAAATTACATTTTTACAAATTCAGGTTGTCCATCTCCTTTTCAATTTCCTCGGAGCTCTTCTCCAACGCTGAAATACATTGCTTCCTATTCGTAGCATCCAAATAATCCTTGTAGCAGATGCATAGTTCGAGTGATTCTTCATTTAGTCGACTCCTCCGCGTGTTCAAAATCTTGCCACTAAGAGAAAATGCGGACTCCGAAACTACTGTACTAGCTTGAATTGTTAGTAAATCACGAGCCATATAAGCCAAAATAGGATAGGTATTAGCTTTACCTTTCTACCACTTTAAGATATCGAAGTTTTCGATCTCTTCTGTAGTCATAAAATCACGAAATTGCGTTTTCGTATACAGTTCTAATTCGTTTAAACTACTCGATATGCGTGCTTTTTTTTTCCTGGAAGCTAATTCTAAAATTTTATTTGTAAAAGAATCTTTTGTCCTAGGTTGTGTTATTTCTTCTCGGGGTCGTGAGCCATATAAGTTGTCGTAATAATTAAAACATTCGGTAAAAATATAATTAAATTTAGTAGTACTAACGTCGTCAACGTTATCGAAACATATATTTATGTCTAAGTTAACGTTAATTTCATCTATTAAATTTTCTACGCCGTCTACAGCGACTAACGGGTTTAAAGCGGCGGCGCATGAAAATGCAGGAGACATTTCTCTATAATATTTTAAAAAATTTTCTTCTATTACTTCAATTAAAGGAAGCCATCCGGAGTGTTGCTTAAAATAGTTAAGTTTTTGTGTGATATTTACAAAATTTTCAACTACTAACGAGCTACTGGGATAATACACACCAGATAAAAAAACAGTCCCCCTATAAAAACATTTTAATAAATCCATATAATGAAATAGTGCGTCCCAATCGTTATCAGTTAAATTATGATTATTTGTCATAGTGTAATATTTCATAAGAAGTGTTTTTTGTTGAAACGCTCTTTTTAACATTTTATATGTGGAGTTCCATCTTACAGACATATCAAATTGAGGTTTCAAATATTTTTGACGTTGTGCGATCACAAATTTTCGAAAATCTTGACTTCGCTGTTTGGTACAATAAATAAATCTAAGCATAGTACGAATTTTCTCAACATATGGTTCCATAGCTTCTAAATTATCCTGTACCACTAAGTTTAAAACGTGGCACACACATCGAGTGTGAAAAAACGCACCGTTGAGCATTGGTTTTAATTCACGTTTTAACCACTCTACTGCGGGGTTGTTATTACTAGCGTTATCAAAATAAATACTCATTATTTTATCTTTTATTTTAAATTCACGCAAACATTTAATAATTACCGAATATATAGCCTTACCCGTGTGCGGAAATTCAAAACCTTCAAAACATATTACGCCCTTATTTAAATCTCATGAAATGGGATCGATCCAATGAGTCGTTATACAAATATAAGGTAATCTTACCCTTACGCTACTACTCCAAACGTCGCTCGTTAAACTCACACGTCCCTCGAAAGTTTCAAAAATTTTTATTAAATCTTGTTTTGCGTCAAAATATAATTTAAGTGCGTCGCGTCTAATAGTGGATCTACTTACTTGTTGATATTTGGGCTGAAGCCCTTCGTGTATATACTCCATCGTCTCATCGTTGTCGTAGTGACTGAATGACAACCCACGTCTGATGACGTTTTTCACCTGTAGGTCTCGCTGTCTTGCTTGATCGTACGTCCAAATTTGTCCTGATGCTGATATTTGTCCATGACTGGACTCGGGAGCTTGCTTTGCAAAACAGGACTTAACGTGTCTCACTAGTGTTGAGTTGCCGGTAAGAGTTAGCAACTTTGAGCACAACTTGCACCGCACCTTGAATTCGTCGCCGACTTTAACCTTGTCGAAATGCTCCCAGACGGGAGCCCTCCGATTATGCTCCACCACTTTGGCCGTGCTTTGAGTCGACGACGCCGACGTTGAGGAGGACGATGCCATGCAGCGAGAGAGAATAAGAGAGTAAGAGAGGGAGAGATTAAATGCGAGAGAGAGTGGAAGAGAGAGAGAGAGAAAGTGAGTGGAAGTGAGAGTGAGAGAGTGAGAGAGAGAGTGAGTGGAAGAGAGAGAGAGAGAGGGGATCGGGTAGAGGGGGGGGGGGGGTTTATAAAAAAAAAATGTAATAATTTTTCTTTTTTTTAATATGGCCTAGGACCTAGGCTTTTGCCTAGGCCCTAGGCCAAAGTACTGCAGCCAGTAGGGCTGCAGCAGCCCTGCTGGCTGCAGTTCCAACGGCTCTAAGAGCCGTTGGATTTCCAACGGCTCTTAGAGCCGTTGGCAGCAGGTCCGGGCCAGCCTGCGGGCCCGGTCCGGGCGTCGTCCGGGCCCGGGTCCGGTCCCAGGCCGGCCCGATTTTTGAGCTTTGCCCGGCCCGGGCCGGGCCGGGCATCGGGCCGGGCTAGCCCCCAAAACCAGGGCCCTGTAAGGGCCCTGAGCCCGGTCTCGGCCCGGACCGGGCTTTTTCCGGGCCGGGCCGAAATAGGCTTTCGCCGGGCCGGGCTCGGGCCGGCCCACTGGGCCCGAGCCTTTTGGACAGGCCATGTCACGCCCCAGGTCACGGGCGTGACTCTGGGCGTGTCGGGGAGGTAGATCTGGGCGCGGGTCTTTGAGCTGTCACCGGGTCTTGTCGAGTTGAAAAATCATCGAGCGCGAATGTCGAGGAGTTCGACGATCGTCGAGCGGGAAGATCGTCAAGCAGGAAAAATCGTCGACCAGGACAAATCGTCGATCAGAAATATCGTCGAGTGGGAAGATGGGTTCGACGATCTTCGAGCGGGAAGATCGTCGAGCGGGAAGATCGTCGAGCGCGAGTCTTTGTCAGCCAGGTGGAGGAGTCACGCCCCAGGTCACGGCGTGACTCTGGGCGTTTCGGGGGTTCGACGATCGTCGAGCTGAAACGTCGAGCAGAATTTTCGTCGAGCTTGCTGAAGTGGTCACGGGCTTGGGTCACGCCCCTTGTCGGATTGACCCGGGCGTGTGGTCGGGCGTGTCGACGATCGTCGAGCGGAAATCGGCGAGCGCGAAAATCGCCGAGAGGAAAATGTCGAGCGCTGGACACGGGTCATGCCACGGGCGTGTGACCGGGCGTGTCAAGCAAATTCTTCAAAAATTTGCTGATTCCACGGGTTTTGCGATGTCACGCCCCAGTCACGGGCGTGACCAGCAAGTCACGGGCGTGACTTGTCAATTTTTGGCAGATTTTTTTTTTTCCTGAAAATAAAATTAATTATGTTAGCAAAATATTTACAAAAATAGGAGTAATTTATTAAAGAAAAATAAGTAAAAATGACAAAAAGTAACTAAAATGACTTATTTATTGTACACAAAAATGCGTATATTTACAATTCATCAACCTACGTCACCCTTACCTCATCCCTTATTCTTCGCTCGGTTCTTCAATTTCCGGGCTCTCCTTTCAATCTCCTATCAATTAGCCGTCTTATACAAGATCTTGATTTTTATGTGATTTTTATGTTATTTTTATGTTAATGTGTTTTACATCTTGGACCCCCACCCCACGATTCTCTCCACTCTTAGTTCTGTTGATTCACATCAGCGTCTTGGACATGCCCCTCTTCGTATCCTCCATAAATCTCTTCAAGATTTTTCCCTCACTGAATTCACATGCGAGTCATGTATGTATGACAAACATCATCGTTCTACTTTCACCTCATTGTACTCAGAGCAATGCTCCCCTTGTTTTGGTTCATTCTGATTTTTGAGGATCCTATAAAACCGCCAGTGTTTTTGGTTATTGTTACTTCATTACCTTCATTGATGATTACTCTCGTATGACATGGTCGTATTTTTTTCATGATCAATCTCAAAAATCAGAATGAACCATGTATGTATGACAAACATCATCGTTCTACTTTCACCTCATTGTACTCAGAGCAATGCTCCCCTTGTTTTGGTTCATTCTGATTTTTGAGGATCCTATAAAACCGCCAGTGTTTTTGGTTATTGTTACTTCATTACCTTCATTGATGATTACTCTCGTATGACATGGTCGTATTTTTTTCATGATCAATCTCAACTGTTCCGTGTCTTTCCTGCCTTTATCCTTGATACTCACAACCAATTCTGTGCTACAATTAAATCATTCCGCACCGATAATGCTCGTGAATACACAGGTCACCTGTTTACAAACTTGTGTACTGAGTTCGACATCATCCATCAAGCCTCTTGTGTCGATACTTCTCAATAAAATTATGTCGCCGAACGCAAGAATCGTCACCTTCTTGAGGTCGCACGCACCCTTATGTTTCAAATGCATGTTCCCACCTTATGCTGGAATTTCGTAATTTCTACAGCCTGCCACCTCATTAACCGCCCTCCCTACTCTATTCTCAATTTTCAAGCTCCTTTTAACCTTCTTTTTCCCTCCACACGCCCTTTTGCAGTCACTCCTCGTGTTTTCGGCTGCGTTTGCTATGTTCACAACCTTGACCCATCTACTGACAAGCTTGCCCTACGCGCCACAAAATATATGTTCGTTGGGTGCTCTTCCACTCAAAAAGGTTATGAGTGTCATATCATTCTCAACCCCTTGACCCTCCACCACCACTACCGTCTCCTCCTCTACGGCCAGCTGTTCCTGTTACTTCGCGACTACTACCTCTCCTACCCACGCCACTCCCAACCCAACCGCCCAAACCTCCTCTGATTCGTGTGTACACTCGTCGTCCTTCTCCTTCTGATGCTTCGAGCCCGTTACCTTCTACTAATGACACTCTGTGCTCCAATGATTCGGACACGCCTTCTACAGCTCACCCAATGTCGAATTTTGTCTCCTTACATCTTCTTTATTCGAAACTCAGGCGATTTGCTCTTTTTTTATCTTCTATGTCTACCCCTAACTCTGTGCAGGAGGCTCTCCAACATCCGGGGCGGCGGGAGGCCATGAAGGAGGAAATGTTTGCTCTTTGGGCAAACCACATTTGGGATCTTGTCCCTCTTCCCTTTGGCCAGAGATGTGTGGGTTATAAGTGGATATTTTCCATCAAATATGGTCCAGATGAGACAATTCAATGTCTGAAGGCTTGCATTGTGCTTTACTCAACAACAAGGTCTGGATTATGATTGGACCTTCTCTCCGGCCGCAAAACTGAATACTATTTGTGTTTTGATCTCCCTCGCTGTTCATCGTCACTGGCCATTGCATCAACTGGATATAAAAAATGTCTTCCTCACTTGTGATTTACAAGAAACTGTATACATGAATCAACCTCTTGGGTTTGAGAACACGGAGGAGTCTCTTGTCTGTCATCTCAAAAAATCCATTTATGGTCTTAAACAGGCTCCCCGCGCTTGGTTTGACAAGTTCAGTAAAGTTATCCGTAATATTAGATTCACCCGGATTTCAACTGACTTCTCTCCCTTTACTCGTCATCTGTACTCCTGGTTTATGTTGATGATATCTTAATTACTGGAGATGATTCAAAAGACATCCATTTGATCAATGAACACTTGGTTTTCTTGTTTCAGACCCAAGATTTGGGAAATCTCCGATACTTTCTTGGCATCGAGGTAGCCCGTTGACCCATGGTCTTGCCCTTTCTCAAAGAAAGTACTTCCTTGATCTTCTTTATGACGCGGGCTACTATGGTTGCAAAACAGCTGACATACCCATGAATGCCAACTACAAGCTGATGTAGGGTAGGCTGTGTAGTGGTTTCCTAAGATGCAAGCTAGTGATGTGTTGGGACGGACTCACGCAAACCTAATGACTATATGTCAATGCAAAGTCTTGATCAGGCGGGTTAATCAATTTAAATACAGCGAAGCATCATAATAAAACGTTGCATTCAATCACATAAGGATAAATAATTTCTTTAGGGCGTTTAGACAATAGCTTTCCTCCGCACGGAGGGCTAGAATAAGCGCGCGGCGAATTAGGCAACCTGCAAGGCAAGAGATTCACGGGCAAACAGCTACCAACTTTAATTCTCTTTAAGCAAAAGTTCCACAAGGAGCACAATGTTCGCAACCCAACACTTACTTGCATATCACAGATAATAAGATAAGACAAAATCTGAAATGAAACTTCGGGCTGCAATAATTCTACGCAGATCTGAAATTATGGGGGCAATGCGGGGCTTCCGGGTGGTGAGAGGACTAGATCGGGTAAGGGAAGTGGTTCCACGGAAGGGGAAGGGATGGTGGCTGTAGGTAAAGGTGAGGGAGGGCTGGATCTGAGGGGATCGGGCCGGATCTGGCCAAATACACCAGATCTGAACAAACCCGCCCAGATCTGAACAAATCGGGTATTTACGGTGGAGCAGGAGGAAGAGGGCTATGCTGGAGTTTGGCGGTGGTTGTAGGGTGGAGTTGGGGCGGCAGCGTGCAGTCGTATGGGGGAAAACTGGGCGGTGGATGGCCGGTAGAAAGGCAGGAGGATGCGGATGGGGGGGGGATGCTGTAGGGGAGCGGCGCCTGGACGGAAAAAGGGGGGGCGGCGGTGGGCTGCTATAGGAGAGGGGCTGGCTGATGGCGGTGGGGAAGGGAAAGCAAGGAGGGGAGAGAATACTTACCCAAGGAGTCGTCACCAAGGGGCTCCACGGCGTCGGCACCGCGGAAGGATCACCGGAAATGAGGAAGAACCCTTCTCCTAATTTCAGCAATGCAGGAAACTGCAGCCCTAGGTTCATATTTATAGAGAAATAAAATAGGGCACCCAAGATGGACGACTATGATTGGCCGTCGATCTCGGTGCCAAAACAACACTAAATATTATTTAAAATACAACATGCTATATATGAAAATTTATCAGAACGATGAGTCGGACGCAACCACGGTGGCGGATCGGCGAGCCAGTCACGCCCGCCGGCGAGAATACACGAACGTTGGGTCCGCCTTGCGCCGTGTCGCGCCGGATGGACCCCCATCACAAGCTCTGTGCATGCTCCTTCGACTCTGATACACTCCTTTCAAACTCAGAATATTATCGTCGTCTTGTGGAAATTTGATCTATCTGACAGCTACAAGACCCAATATATCATTTGTTGTTTGGGTTGTTAGTAGGTTTATGCATGCTCCACAAAATTCTCATCTCCAGGCAATTGAGCGCATTCTACGATACCTAAAGTCTGCTCCCGGACAATGGCTCGTATATAACCACTCCCTGTCTCTATCTCTCATTACTTACTCTGATGCTGATTATGTTGGATCCATTGATGATCGTCGTTCCACAAGTTGTTTTTGCACATACTTTGATGGACATCTTGTTACCTGACGAAGAAAGAAGCAATATGTCATTGCGCGTTCATATGCGAAGTAGAATATCGATCAATGGTCTCTGTTGTCTCAGAACTTACATGGCTAGAAAGTCTTCTCAGAGACCTGAGTGTCAAACTCTATTCTCCTGCCACCTTGTTCTGCGATAGTCAAGTTGCCATCATTGCCAAGAATCCTGTGTTCTATGAATGTAACAAGCATATAGAGGTTGATTGTCACTTTATCCGGGAAAAGGTTCCACTCAGGAAATTGGACTTAAGACATGTTCCTGTTGCAGAACAAGTTGTTGATATTCTTACAAAAGCTCTACCACGACCTTTATATTTTCAGTTCTTTTCCAAGCTCGACTCCTACAACTTGTATGCTCCAGCTTGCAGGGGAGTGTTGAAGAAATTATAAATAAAGCCCATCTTAGAGGCCCATCTTGAAGGCCCATGTAATGCTCTTTTTAGGATTAGTCACACATCTTGGGATAGTTTTTAAACTCTCCCTTCACCTAATATATATATATATATATGTACAAATACATATGTTGTACAGTGATTTTTTATTGAAAAATAAATAAAATTTCATTTTATTTTTCTCCTTTTATGTCCTTCTACAAATACTCTTAAGAATTATGTGTTTTATATTCCAGCATGTAGTAAGAGTTACTTTGTATCTCAGAGTTTTTGATAACAAGAAGTATCTGCTTTGCGGGGCATGATTGCCTCATTTTTTTCCTTGTCTCACTTTCCATTCTAGATCTTCCTCACATCAAATTTCCAACAAACGCAGAACTTATATATACCAACATTGCCACTTCTTCCTGCATGGAAGTATAATTCAATCATTTGATGACAATTTCAGGTGAAAAAAAGGAGTGAACATGGATTTTAGTTTCATGGATTTTGTTTTATATGCAGGCCAAGTATAAAAATACCTGCTTCCGTCATGATGCCAATAGCCCATTTAGTAGAGCTGACTTACACATTGTTTTCACAATATGGAATGAGTGTACCACAGCTGACACCATCTAGAGTTAGACTACTTTCATGTGAGAGGACTTTCAGCTGCAGTAAAGCTAAAGATCATCTTGATTATGAACCTATTATTTCACTCAAGGTTTGTTTGCAAATGGCATCTTGTTCAGTTAATTATTCTTTATTTCTGAAGTACTAGGTATTCATGGATAATTTTTCTGATTGACTTTTTTGTAAAAATATTTTCTTGTGCTATTCATGATACAGAATGGTCTAAAGAAGACGATAGATTCCTACTCACATTTAAGAGCGGAGCACCGTAAGCGAACTTCTAAGGTTTATACTTATCTAGGAAATGGGAATGGTATGAATGGCATAAGCTCAAATCTCAAATTTCTTAAAATTATTCTTACATTTTTTTTCTGATGGAATTTGGCTGCCATATTTCAGTTTCCAACACACTACTTTGGAAAGATAAGAAGCAGACTCTCACCAGCATTCTTTTATTGGCTGCTATTTACTATTACTTCTTTGCATCTGGCTATACTTTGATTACTGCTGTGGCAAAGCTTCTTTCTCTGTCTGCATTATTTCTGTTCGTCCATGGTATGCTGCCAACAAAAATGTATGGATCAACCCTTCTGTTAAACCCACCTATAGTTCAATAATTTGGAGTTATTAACTATTTTTTTTCCAAAACATTTCCAAAATTTCTTTGCTAAAGTACTGTTTCAACCAAAAGGGCACATTCTTCTTCAACTTATTTTTCATCTCCAAGCTGATGATTCCTCTTACTCTCTCTCATGCAAGTGTAAAGATGGCTATGGTGTTTAGAAGATAGCAGAGCCAAGATGTTAAACAAGGAATTAGTGCCACAAATGATGTGCTAGCATTGTTGTTTCAGTGTTTATTGCTAGTTGTTAGAAAGGATAGCTAAATCAGTGAATGATTTTGAATGGATTTAGCTGTTAATCTAGAATTATATGCTGCAATATTTAATGTGAGTGTGATTGAAAAGCCATTTAGCTAACACTACATGATAAGGATTGGGATTAACAAGTTACAGGATTTACATTGAAAGTAGAATCTCAGATGCATATGTGGAATCATATATTTTTTTATGGTGCCTTGACAAGGAGAAGTGAGGCCGGTCTTGGATAGGGGCTTGAGAAGAGGTAGAGAGTTACTCTACCATGAGAGAGAAAGGTTGTAGAGGAGAAAAGAGAGAAGAACCAGGGAGGAGGGAGTCTCAACTTCAATTTCATTCATCATTGATGTTGGCATGTTCATTATATAAGATTTTGACCACTTTTTATAATGTAAAAATGGAAACAACCTCAGGGCGGTTAAAAATTATGTAAACATGAAACTTGCTCAAAATTGATGCAACCTGGAAATAAACTAGAAAGGAATTTTGAGTAGGTTATAATCAACCCAAAATGAGTATATATATAAGTATACTGTAGATAATGCAGTATACACTTATAAAATCAATATGAGTTGACCTGAAATCAATTTGAGTTTATTCAAAATCGAGTAATACTGAGTTGTGAGGACTCGAATTAATGGTCATATTGTTCTTTGTATTATCTCTTATGAGTTGTGGGAACACAATATCTGTCCATTCTACTCATTGATGATTATATTCTTCTTTGTATTAACTTCTCCAGTTTGTGAGTACTCTTTTTCAAAAAGTTGAAGAGGTGCATGTCTTGTTAAGTTGGTGTTAATGTTGGAGAAGATGGTAGAATAAGCTCATCTAGTGGTTTGCAACTTAACATTGGGATTTGTGGCTGGATTTGGAGTTCTGGAACTGGACGGGAGGGAAAATGGTGTTGCTCTCTTTAATAGGCAGGGGAATTGGGATGGATTCTGTCCTGAGTTGGGGTTTTGAAGGTTTCAGGTACTGAACTGCAATATTACGTGACTAGAGCCTTGGGTGAGGGAATATAGACGCGGCTGTCTTTGTGGAGGAAGATGAGTGGTTCGTTTGACCTAGGGAAGGCCTTTGGCTTTGGATAATTTTGGAGGGAACAATTATTAGGTAGTTTTGATTTGGTTTAGTGGAATTTAGGATGGTTGTCGGGTGGTTAGTAGGTAGTTATGGTGGTTTTAGGAGAGGGCGGCTGTGATGAGTTACTTGGTAGTTATTGAGTGGTGGGAGGGAGTTATGGACGGTTCTGGATGAGAAGGTAGTTATTGATAGTGGGAAGGTAGTTAACCTTGGCTTTGGTACCAAGGATCCATGGAATCGGCACCGTGGAGATACCACAAGAGCCCAAATTTATTTCTTCCAAATTCTCCGATCCCTGAAAATCAGCCCTTGTACCTCGATTTATGGACTCAGAACCCACTATGGACGGCCGTGATCATCAAAAATATAAAACCACTAAATATACATGAAATAAAGTTATAACAAATAGCAAAAAATAGGCCGTCGTTGTTCTAAACGCGACTACCGGCTCGGATCGTCCATTCGACGATCCTATCTCCACCTCCCACGTATATAGACTTGGGCTGTCCCGATAAGGGTGGTCGGCCCGCCATTGAAATGTAATCCTTATCAAGAGGATTTTGATATGCGTCTCAAGAGAATATGCCATTCTATTTAGTAGTTGTAGCACCTGATCCATCACACATTAATAGATGTTAGAAATCAAAGAATTAGCTTCTCCTGAGGTTTCTTTTTTTCCTTCACTCTCCCTGCCTCTCTCTCTCCTCCACCTTCTCTTGTCTTGCTCACCTTCTTCTTTCCATCTTCTTCTATTGTACCTCCTCCCTTATCTCTTGCTTTGCCCTCTTCTCCTCCCTTCTCTCTTCTTTTTTATGTCGTCTCCTCTTCTACCCTTTCCCGAGTTCTTAGACTGATCCCTCATCGAGTGCTACCGAAGAACAACTTTCCAGCTAAATATTTTACTTCGAATGGATGTTCGACCTTTTCACATGATGCTACTTTAAGCTCTATTCGAGATGAGTGGGCACAACTGAGTGCCTCATAACGCCCACCACAGGTCTCCCTTTGTCGTGGTCACGTCATCAACAAACTCACCTCCATATCACCCCACAACTTCCCACCTTTTGAACTATCTCGTCTCCTATCACCTTTACCACCACACCATTTCCATAGAAACTCTAAGTATAGCACTATCTATGGGAACAATGGCGCATGATCCTTTTTCTCATGAATGGCAGGATAAAACAAATCAACCTTCCTTTTTCTTAAGCTCTCTTTTTCCTTTTTTCACCCCTCTCTCTATTTATGTTTTTCTCCCCTTTAGCTTGGCTACCCGATCTTCTCTTATATTTTACTTCATTTTTCATCTCTCCATAGTCCAGCCCATATCGCCCTATTCTTCCTCTGTGAAGGTCCTGATTTCTTCTTCAGCATTAGATACCCATGAACACTTTTCCACGCCTCATAATTTGCTAACCAAGCCATTCTTTTGACAAGCTTACCTCTATATCATGCCATAGTCTCCTTCCTGCCATCTCATCAGCATACTACCTAATCTTCAATCAATCATCATTATAATTTCAAGCTCCACCAATAAGATCAAGGATGCCATAATTATCTTCATTTCTCCATTGTGATTTTAGGTCATCGGCATATAAGTAAAGATGGGTAAAAGTGAAACATCAATGTGGGACTAAACCCCAATACACCTAAAGTATCTAATAAGCCGACATTGACTCGATAATTCCAACACTATGCAATTGGTACGCAAATAACAGAGGGAACTATCAATTGTGCATGTCTATCTCAAAAAATGGATACTTGAGGCTAATTGGACTAGGGGTGCCACTAGGTAGGTTGAGATTTTAAGGATTAGAGGAGCCAATGAAATAAGTAAAATTTGTGGGATTGAATTAAGGCTTGTTGGAGGTTAGCTTCTGTGGGGGGCTAGCGGGATTAATGGTGTACATGGGTAGGCTGTATTAATTGTGCAGTTCACTACAAGCTTGCATAATAATGCATGAATCTATCATCCTTATTCAAATTTTGGTGAACATGTGATGTAGGGGTAAGCTAGTGGTGCACAAAACCTACAACGCTAGGTGATCGTGCCAGGGTGACACGCTAATCCAACTCTACATGTAATGCAATGACCGGTATTTGACAAATAATTTAAGCAATGTAAATTTTAGCATCACGCAAATAATTGAAATAAAGAAACAAATAATTAATTTTTTTAGCAATTTGACAACGGCTTCCTCCGCTCGGAGGGCCTAAGGAAGGGCGCGGCGAATATTTCCTCCTGCAATTGTTAGCATAAAAGAACCGATTTCTAGCCAACAATAATTCCAGCACAATATGATAAAATACCAAATGAAAATGTCAAGTCACAGAATTCAATACCATAAATGCTCACAACGTAGAAGGCTGAACCGAGCCACTGAAGGATTTGAGGGCCGGATGTAAAGACGGGCGATCAGAGGTGGAACCGGTGGCGAGCCGATGGTGACAGTGGCTGCCCTCGGCGGGAAGTGGTGGTAACGGATGGTAAAACGGAGGATCCGGCCACGAATGAGTAGATCCGGACCGGGGGTGAGTAGATCCGCTATTTAGGAGCGGATCCGGGCAAAAATGGAAGGTGTGTGCGGTGGAAATAACAGATCGGAGGGTGGTAGCACTAGATCAAAATAGATCTATGGTTTTCGGGGCCGTGGGAAGTGGATCCACGAAGGGGAGGAGAGAGGAGTGGCCGGCTAGGGTTGGCCGGCCCTTCGGGGGGTTGGTTTTGAGGAAAAGGGCGGTGAGGGGGTTGGGGGGTTAGCAGCAGGCCGGCGGCCCTGTACAGGAAGGGGAGGGGGCGGCGGTACATGAAGAGGGAGGAGATTGGGCGGCAGAATCAAGGGGACGGCTTGGAGGTGGTGGTCGGCTGCTGGAGTACAGCAGGCCAACGACTTGGAGAGGGTTTTGGAGGGCGTCCGGTGGCTGAAAATAGGGTTTGAGAGGTGGAAAACGAAGGTGGGGGTAGGGGTTACCTTGGGGAGGAGTTTGACGGCCTAGGAGTCGTCACATAGGGTTCCACAATGTCGGCACCGAGGAGGGATCGCTGGAATCCGGGAAAGCTTCTTCTCCAAATCCAACGACTCAAATCAGCCCTCATACCTCCTATTTATAAGAAAAGACACATTAGAGTTTCCCCATCAACGGCTATGATTGGCCGATGAGTTCGCCCTTAAAATACATCAAAAATAAACTGAAAAATATAAAGTAATATAATATTTTGACTCGCGGCGACTCTCCGGACTCAATCGCGGAGTCCGATCGTCGATCCGGGCATGCCATATATGGAATGTTGTCAAATCAGCCCCAAACGGGCCCAAAGCACGTCCTCGTCTCTGCTCCGCATCAATTTCCCCGACTCGAAATAATTCATCTCTCGATGAATTGAGATCGGAATTCTCTCGCTGATCGCCAGGTACAACTCGAAGCGGTCCACCAGAAGTCATCCAAGTGTCGTCGGCGGAAGGGTGTCCTCGCCAATCGATTCCCCCTGACTGAAAAGCTGTCATCTCCGGTAAATGGAGAAGGCCGTGCTGATGTCGAAGTGCAGGGGTGAATCGATCAAGCTCTGCTGTAAGTATCCAAGCGTCATCCGCGCCGGGGCGGCCCTGCCAGTGTATCGAGTAGCGACAACGCGGCCCATCTGAAGTCGGAACAAACTGGTGGAATCTGAACTATGCGATGCTCTCATCGCTCATCTCTCTAAGGGTAGATCCCGGTGCAATCGGTGGTGGTGGCTGCGGTGAAACCAAAAAAGTCGAGTTCCCAGGTGGGTGGATGTCAACAGTGGGTAGACTGGGGTGGCCATCAGACGGGGGTGACGTATGAGGGTGGTAAGGTAACGACAGGGGGGGTGGGGGTGGCTGGGCATCTCCACTGCTCGGGTTCACATACTCATGAGGTTCATAGTACGGAGTCAGATCTTCAACATTAAACACAGGGACCCATTCGCCTCGCGCTTGTGAGGGTGCCCGCATATAAGGGTGCCCACATATTATACTCCATTATTAGTCATACAGACTCATTCGCCTCGCGCTTAACTTCTTGGCAGACCCTGAAGGGAGCCTCTCAGGGCGGACTCACACCATTACCTTCTCGCATACATTAAATATTTGTTCTCGCCTTCGCTTATCTGCATGAGCTTTATAATTTTCATTGCTCGTTATTATTCGTCGACGAACCGACTCATGCAACTCATGCAAATGTCGTGTAAAATACTCAGCAGACTCATGCAGGTAACGCAAATGATGCAAAGACAACACGACAGACACTGTACACCTCTTACAGGAAAATCTAATAATGCCTGAGATGTCTCTAAAATAGGGTGGCCTATCAGGAGGTTCTTTCGGTGGAGTGTAGACGAACTCATCCCCTGTGTGACGAGTGCTCAAATGACCGTGAGAGACAACTATACTCAAATACGGGCTCGTAAAGTGCCAAATGTCTCTCGGGAGACGTAGCACATCAGGGGGGTCCCCAGGAGGTGTGTAAGAAAAGTCATCACGAAGGAGACGATCACCTGAGTGAAAATCGTGTACACCGACTAGAAGTCGTGACTCTAAAATATGGTGAGCGTCCCCGACAAGAAAGAACTCATCGGGTGGCGTGTCCCAAAACTCATCCAGAGTGTGAGGCGTCATAAGGTAGGTCCTCCCAATATGAGTATACTCAAGTGAACTCGAGGTCGGCCCTACATATGTCATGCTCCACTCAAGGTCCCTTTTCTGGGGCAAGGTCAGAAATGATAATGAAAGAGGCATCATACCTGAGTGGCTCACCCGAGTCTCATCCTCACCAAGATGGGGTGGATCATCAGGAGGCTCAACAGGGGGCTCGTTATAGGGCTCGTCACTAAGTTCAAGGTCCTACCGATGAGGACCATCGAAAGGGGTAGTGTCCCCGTGCATTGGTGACATAGCCACTACGAGATCAACACCAGACTCTGAGCTCTCGGTCGTAACGTGGCTCAATGTAATGCCAAGGGAAAAGCGACATAAACCTACGCTCAAGAATGGGTCTGCGGGTGCGGTGTTAAGACATGAGTGTAGGGTATGAGTGTTAATCAACTCCGGACATGCCAAAAGTGGAGGTGTGGGTGAGGGGCACAACACTACAGACTCAATAGGCCGCTCAGGCTCACCCTCCGTCGGAGTCACAAGAGACGGATCAAAAACAAGAGATAGGTCACTCACGGGGCTAAGCATCTCGCTGGGATGAGAGCAATCTGTATCAGGTATCACTTCCGTCGTGGGTGGCAGGACAGTGGTAGACATCATGGTGACCTCAGTATGAGAAGGACTCGTACTGCGGAGGTCAAGGTGAGGGTCCCACCAACCAGCTCTGGCGGATCTCAAAGACTGTTCGTAATGAAGGGCAAACTTATACGTCTGCTCGAGGGAATTCGAGCTATGATAAACTACCTTAGTACGAACGTCAGATCGTAGTACAGAACGAAACCTGGTAGTGGCCATTGTTGGGTTCTCTCAGAGATCGCTCCGCAAAACTAACTCATCAAAGCGATCCTTGCACTCAACGACAGACATAGATTCTTGCTGGACAGAAAATAATTGGTCGAGCAAGCGACTCTGATATGACGAAGGCAGATATCTCTGACACAATATACACTTCATGTCCGCCCAACTAGTGATGCGACAAAAACGGTCTCGCTCGCGGGTCCTCTCAACGCTAGCCTAATAAGCCCTCGTCTGACCTAAAAGTCTAAGTTTCGCAAACTTGACGCGACGCTCACCGAATAACTCAAAATAATCTAAATAATACTCCATATCCACGAACAAATAGCTGAAAGACTCGGGACTCAATGAGCCGTCAAAGGAAGGGGAAGTAGTACAAAACTGACTCTCAAGATCTCTCTCAAAGTGACGATCCTCATAATAGTCATCCCTAAGGTAATCGGGTCGAGTTGAAGGATCCACACGATTCGCTCGCGTGCAAGGATATGTACGACGACAATCATCATACTGATCGTCTCTGACATAATGAGGTTGTGTCGGTGGGTCGACACGATCTCGGGAAGTGGTGTGCCGCAAACGATAACAATCATCATGATAACGTGAGGATTTCTCTGAAGTCGCTCTATGAGATTGGGTATAAGCGGACTCAGAATCTCTCAAGAGAGGAGAGGAACAACAACGATAATTAGTCATGGATGAACCTAAAGACTCTATATGACCTACCACTACAAAGCATGCAAATGACCTAACCTTGCCCTCTGATACCAAAATGATGTAGGGGTAGGCTAGTGGTGCACAAAACCTACTACGCTAGGTGATCATGCTAGGGTGACACGCTAATCTAACTTTACATGTAATGCAATGACCGGTATTTGACAAATAATTTAAGCAATGTAAATTTTAGCACCATGCAAATAATTGAAATAAAGAAGCATAATTAATTTTTTTAGCAATTTGGCAACGACTTCCTCCGCTCGGAGGGCGTAAGCAAGTGTGCGGCGAATATTTCCTCCTGCAATTGTTAGCATAAAAGAACCAATTTCTAGCCAACAATAATCCTAGTACAATATGATAAAATACCAAATGAAAATGTCAAGTCACAGAATTCAATACCATAAATGCTCACAATGTAGAGGGCTGAACCGAGACACTGAAGGATTTGAGGGTCGGATGTAAAGACGGGCGATCAGAGGTGGAACCGGTGGCGAGGCGACGATGACGGTGGTTGCCCTCGGCGGGAAGTGGTGGTAACAGATGGTAAAACGGCGGATCCGGCCACTAATGAGTAGATACGGACCGGGGGTGAGTAGATCCGCTATTTAGGAGTGGATCCGGGCAAAAATGGAAGGTTTGTGTGGTGGAAATAACGGATCGGAGGGTGGTAGCACGAGATCAAAATAGATATAGGGTTTTCGTGACGGTGGGAAGTGGATCCACGAAGGGGAGGAGAGAGGAGTGTCCGGCTAGGGTTGGCTGGCCCTTAGGGGGGTCGGTTTTGGGGAGGAAAAGGGCGGTGAGGGGGTTGGAGGGTTGGCAGCAGGCCGGCGGCCCTGTACAGGAAGGGAGGGGGCGGCGGTACAGGAAGAGGGAGAAGATTGGGTGGCGGAATCAAGGGGAGGGCTTGGAGGTGGTGGTCGGCTGCTGGAGTACAGCAGGCCAGCGGCTTGGAGAGGTTTTGGAGGGCGTCTGGTGGCTGAAAATATGGTTTGAGCGGTGGAAAACGAAGGTGGGGGTAGGTGTTACCTTGGGGAGGAGTTTGACGGCCTAGGAGTCGTCACCTAGGGTTCCACGGCGTCGGCACCGAGGAGGGATCGCTGTAATCCGGGAAAGCTTCTTCTCCAAATCCAACAACGACTCAAATCAGTCCTCATACCTCCTATTTATAAGAAAAGACACATTAGGGTTTCCCCATCAACGACTATGATTGGCCGGTGGGTTCGCCCTTAAAATACATCAAAAATAAACTGAAAAATATAAAGTAATATAGTATTTTGACTCGCGGCGACGCTCCGGACGCAATCACAGAGTCCGATCGTCGATCCAGGCACGACATATATGTAAATTTGTCAAATCAGTACCGAACGGGCGCAAAGCACGTCCTCGTCTCTGCTCCGCATCAACATGTATAGGAGAGTACTGCACATGAAAAGATCTCGGAGATTAGCTTACATAATACAGGTCATTTGAATTCTCAAGTAATGATGATGGGACACATTTTTTTACATAATCCCTTTACTTTGTAATGTTGTTGTCTAACAAATAAATCATAGGCATCTTAAGAGGTGTGAAAAATATGAACTAAGGTATCAATTATGGCATTTTGCTCATCCATAGATATTGATTTCTGAGTTATCAAATGCACAAGGCGCACCGAGGCGCAAAGGGGCCCTGGAGCCTAGACGCAAGGCATAGACGTGCGCCTGAGGCACGTGAAGCGCAAAAATGGGTGAAAAAGAAAATTGAGCAAATTGGGCGCCCAATTCGCTGAAATTGAACGAATTGGGCGCCCGATTCGCTGAAATTGAGCCAATGAAGCGCCCAATTCGCTTAAATTGAGCGAATGCCAAATGGATGACGGTTGTAACAAACTAACCACCGAGTTCACAAGCGCCACCGTCGTACCAAACAGACACTAAAGCAATTGAAAAATGTTTTGGAAATCTCTTATGAGCGAGTGTTCATCAAATGTCTTAAAATTTTAGAATGAGTAGTAAAAAACTCCAATGAGTGAGTGTTCATGAAATGTCTTAAAATTTTAGAATGATGACATGCAATGTATAAGCAACTATCTAACAAATAATTACTGTAAGTGATGAAATTAATAAAATCAAAAACATTCGCTATTGAAATTAGAATGCTATACAATCGAATACAGTCAAGTTAAATCAACTTGAAAACGCTTCAATTAAATTCAAAGAGAATAAACAAAGCAACTGAAGTAAGTCACGGGCAAACACATACGAATTATAATCCAAAGTAATATGTTCTTTCATCAATTGAACAACAATGAGAACTATTAACTTCAGCTACAAACTTACATAACAAATAGAAAGCCAAGGAGATGAAATGCTGAGAGCCTGGAAGTTACTTAGACTTGCCGTAGACTGGCAGGTTGGAGAAAAGAATGGGTCCATTGGTTACAAGATGGGGTGCTGATGTGTAGGTCGACAAATTCAGGCTCTGGTGTGTCCACAGGGAGTGGAAAACTGCACGAAGTTGGAGTCCACCTTCCCTTTATTATCCAAGCAGCCGGTCAACTGCAAGGCTAAAAAAAACTATCATTTCCCACCTCCAGATCAGTGTCAGTCCTATAACCGCAACCCAGAATTTGTCCAGGAAGGGGAAACGTTATCTCTTTGTTGTGTGCACCACGTGGATTGGGCGGTGGTGTCTGAGCGTGTGTCACGACTCTTTAAAAAGGGTGGTTTAGTCACACACCTCCCGACGCGCTCCTTGGTCCTGGGTATATAAGCGGGGTGGCCACTCCTCCCCTAACCGCGTGGTTTTGGGGAGTGACGCTACAATGCTTTGCATGGTATCAGAGCAGGGGGGCACGTGGCAAGGGAGGGTGTTGAGTGCGCCACGTGGAATGGGCGGTGGTGTCTGAGCGTGTGTCGCGACTCTTTAAAAAGGGTGGTTTAGTCCCACACCTCCCAACGTGCTCCTTGGTCTTGGGTGTATAAGCGGGGTGGCCACTCCTCCCTTAACCGCGTGGTTTTGGGGAGTGAGGCCACAATGCTTTACACTCTTGAGAGTTAAAACAATCATAGTATCATACAAATGCAACAAATAACATATAAAAACAATGATTTAAAAAAATATTAAGAGATTGCAATGTTTCGCACCAAAAACAAACTTAAACTACCAATTCAGCAATCATAAACTCTAAACTAATGTGCAATAAAATAACATAACATTACGCCATCACATAGTTTTTCAATTTTTCCTCGGTCTCGTGATCTCGTCATCATTAAGTATTAATTACCCATCGTCTGAATCAATTAAGGTTTCATCTTTTTCACTAAAATCTTATTCTTCTTCATTGAACTCGACTTCTTTATCCTCGGCACCTTCTGTACGGATTGTTGGAGTAGGTGCCCTCATCTTAAATGTGCTCCCCTTGTCAGCTATCTTCTTCCCTTTGGATAAGCGCGTGGAGTAGATGTCCTCTTCTACTCCACTGGCCCTAGCTACCGCACCCCATGCCAATAAATCGTCATCAAAAACTAAATCATCATCTTGCTCAACCTCCTCATCTTCCTCCATTCTTCCCATCAACCATTCGTTGTTGTCATCAATATCTTTTAGCAAGATCAGATCAATACGATCACGTGAATCATATCACCGACGCAAGGCGCGATTACAAATACTAAATCATTTAGGCGCTGCTGTTCTAGTCGATTTCTTTTTTTGCTATGGACCTGCAATATAACAATTAATGAAATAAATAATTAATCATATAATGGTATAAATTAATATTTACATACTTGTTTAAAAATTTCATACATGTTCAAAAAAACTCCAATTACGCTCACATCGAGATGAACTGCAAGTGAGACTTAGAACCTTTATAATAAATTTAGTCAGATTAGAAGTATCAACTACATATGATTCCCACCATTCAGCTACCCAAAAAAATAAATATCAAGAAATTAATAAATCATTTTTAGTAAATAAATTATTTGTTTGGAACTTTGAATAATATTTAATTTACTAGTCTGAGGACTTTGTTTTCCTATGTCGAACTGTAAATTGCATTACAAATAAACCTTCAACGTTTCTATATAAACTTAGTTGATTCGAGATTTTATCTTGAATGTTAGGACTTAGAACGAGCCTTTGTATTGTTTGGTATAAATCTCTCATGACTTCTCTATCTAATGTCATTTCAGAGTTTGAATAGAAGAATTCCGGATTTAAATAATGAGCCGCCATATGCAATGATCGATGAAGCTGATTTTCCCATCTCTTGTCCACAATCTTCAAGACCTTGTATTTTTCCTCTTTCACATTGAAAGAGTTTATGATTGTCTTTTTCGCTATATCCATAGACTCATAGATATAACCCATAGCCGGTTTTTCTCCCCATCTACCAATCTTAGTACCCCAACTAAAGGTCCAAAAATCTTCAAAATATACACAATAGTACTCCAAAAAGAGACCATGTGTATAATGCTCTGTACCTGCTTACCTCCCGTTTTGTTTGCCACTTGCTTGATATCCACTCAGGTGAAGTGAACATCTTTCTTAGATTGGTCCTCTGCTTATGAATGCACTGAAGAGCAAGGAAAAAAGTCGCAAACCAAGTAACAACAGCCCTAACAAGCTCGACTTGCCCTGTGAAGCTCCTTAACATGTTGACAAGTTCAGGCCGAACGTAAATATAAATATTTACGGTCATTGCTCTTTTAATTATTCTACTAATGCTAGACATCTTTCTAATATCCTCCAGCATTAAGTCGATATAATGGGCGACATACGGTGTCTAATATAAATGTATTCGTTTTGCTTCCAATAATTTTCTTATTTCATAACAAACATGTTACAAGTTAATATATGACATTAAAATTAAATAATGATGATTAATGATATATTTACTTGTTAGTACATTATTGCTTGCACTATCAGTAACAACTTGATCGACATTGGCCTCTCTAACACGTTCTACTAATCTATCAAACAATTCAAACATCTTCTCTCCAGTCTTCGCGTAATCAGATGCATCAACAGATTATAAGAAAAATGTACCTTTGGGTGAATTCACCAAAAAATTAAGAGTTCTCTATTTCTTATCTGTCCATTCGTCTGCCATGATAGAACATCCAAACAACCTCCACACATCCTCATAATTCTTCATCATATTCTTGACTTCAGTTACTTCATTATTCAACAAAGGCACGCGAACTTCATGGTAACTGAGTGGTTTCAGTCCAACCCCAAACTGTCAAATGGATTCTATCATCACTGCAAAACTAGAATATGTAACAACATTAAAAGGAATAATTGCATCATACATCCATTGAGCTATATGCTTGCAATCACTCACTCTAAGTTTCTTCTTACACGCTTCGTTAATTGAAGTTTGATTCATTAGCTTTTGTTGGCCTTTTTTGTATTTTCTTCTCGATGTTAAGTGCAAAAAAACATCCATCGGTTTTTTTGTCCGAGACTTTTTAGGCACACCGCTTGGTCCGCATTCATGAATCATCGCTCCAATGTCATCCATATCCTCATCGCTTCCAAAAGTATCTACGACTACAAAGTCTGGGAATGCTTGTTTTTCCGTATTGCTTGCAGGCATTTTCTTTTCCATATAATCTTGAATTTTTGTCCGTACATGTTGTGGGCATTTAGGACAAGCTTTGGTATTTCTGAATCCCCCAACTAGGTGTTGCTTTGCATGAAAAATTACATCATTTGTGACTTTCTCATAGAAATTTCAAGTTTAATCATTTTTATTAGCTGCAGATGTCTGATGCACATACTTCCAACCTAGATCAATCCTAGATTGGACACTGGACGAATCAGATCCACTCGCATCCATTACCAACTATTAAATCATTTTACAACAAAAAGAATGCGTATGTATAATAATTAGCAAGAGATGAAGAGAATTAGTGGAAAGTGGAAACCACTGAACTGACTTTTCCAGTTCACTGTTTTACAATGAATTGGGCTTCCAGTTCACTGTAAAACAGTGAACCGGGGCTTCCAGTTCACTGTAGACAGTGAACTGGAAGCTTTACTGAGCTCCAGTTCACTGTAAAACAGTGAACTGGTCTCCAAATTTCACTAACATTGATATTCAAATTTCAATCCAGTTCGCTTCTAACACACTAAAATTTCACTAAAATTGTAATTGATAATCTAAACCTGTAAAACAATGAAATACAGATGCACCATTTCAATGTAGTTCGCTTCTAACACACTAATTATGAAATACCTTTAGGTCTCTAACGCACAGTATTGCTATCTCTAATTATGAAATACCTCTAACAAACTCAAATTGGGAAAGAGCTTAAATGCTTAAAGAACAAATGGGCATCTGAGCATTTCAATATTTCTAAATGCAATGAATTGGAATTGCCCTCAAAACATGTAGCTGGCCGGATATACTTTCTGCCGATGGCAGTTTTGACACAAGCAATCGTCATATCAGTTTTGAGCTTAACTATACTCTGCACATGTCCAATTGTTAAGCATAAAACAAACTGATTATCCAAGCGACAAAAATTGCCACTAAATGATTCTATTTAGTGACCAAAGTATGTTTGGTCACAAATAAAAATACATTAAGATTATTTAGTGACAAATATTAGTCACCAATAGACTATGAAGCCCCGACACTCTTGGGGGGTCAACGTGTCCGTGTCGGACTCTCCGACACGCGTGTCGGCAGGCCGACACGTTTGGGTCACGTGGGACTTACGTGTCCCGCTTAATTGGGCACGCGATTCCCGCGTGAGCTGGCTCTTTATTAATTTTAAACCGACTCGCATCGTTCCCCATTTTCTCCTGTAAGCCGACTTCCGTCTTCCTCCCGCGAGATCTCGGGCATCGACGTTCCTCTTCTCGATTGACCTCTGCGTGCTCCCCATCCTCTTCGTGCTCTCACTTCTTTGAGGTTATGCATCCTCTTCGTGCTCTCGCTTCCTGCCGTTCCTGGTTTCTCATCTTCTCTCGCTTCCTGGTTTATCACTTCCTGATTGCACAGTAGCTTGCAGAGGTCTTCCTGGTTTCTCATCTTCGTGTTAGCTTCCCTCCCAGAAGGTTCTCCGGGAAACACGCAGAGGTCTTGTATTGTTTCTTATATTCTTTTGTGCACTCAATGAAGAGAAATAGAATGACACCAAAGCGTGCAGAAGATCTGGTTTTCATACACAGCAATCTACGTCTACTTTCAAGAAAAAATCCACAATATACACAAGGAGAAACAAAGATGTGGGATATTGGCGGAGATGCTTTTGATACATTCGAAGATGTTGGTATACTGGAAATTGCAAATCTCTCACTGGATGAGCAGGACATGGAATCAGTTATCTTTTTTCTTGATATATAATATGTGAGTATGAGTATTACATTTTTATATGCTAACTTTGTTCATTTCTTGTCTATTTATTAGTATTTTATAATTTCTATAATTATAAAATATGAATTTAACAAACGTGTCCGAACGTGTCGAATATTAGTAGTTTAGGAGAATGAACGAGTCGCATGTCGTGTCGCGTATCGGTGTTGGTGCAATATAGCTAATAGACACATTTGAAACTGTTACGAACAAGAGGGGCTGAACCATTTGGTTCAACCCTCCCTAACTAAAACAAGACGACAGGAGGATGCGACATCAATAGGGGCACGTTTGATGCGACATCAAGACGGCCGACCCCTCCCATAGGGGCTGAACCCGTCCGGTTCAGCCCCCAGCCGTCGTCTTGTTTTAGCTAGGGTGGGCTGAACCAAATGGTTCAGTCCCTCTTGATGTCGCATCCTCCCGCCTTCTTTGATGTTGTTGTCCCACAAGCAGATCATTATGAGGATTCATAACATTCCCTTTCCCTTCAAGAACCAGCTTGTCCCCAAGGTGGAGATTTGGGTAACGGTAGGGTTGAGTGTTGGTATGCTCAATCCCTTCCTTCAGGCTCATCACAGCTATGTCGTTCTCTTGTTCCCGCAGTCCCTCCAAGCAGCGAAGAGAGACCCCTTTTACCGGTAAGAGTCTGATCCCGTGCAGGAAGTGCTCTCTCCCATCCTGAGCAAACTCCATGGTCAAATTGCCCCAATCCAAGGTTATCTTACCCAACAGTCGCTACCACTGGACCCTCAGAACCATATCTGACCCCTGGATGGGCAACAAGTTGACATCCATCCTGCAGGTGTATCCCTGCACCCTGACCCCCACTCCCTTCAACACGCCTTCACACCGCAGCTTATATCCATCTGCCTCCATAACCTGAGACGCGGCTTCCTTGTTGATCTCTTGCCCCAGCTTCTGTGTCACCGCGGGGTTGATGAAGTTATGTGTACTCATACTGTCAACCAAAATGGTCACCTTCTGTTGACCGATCCACCCCGCAATACTTATCGTGGGCGGCGTGGACTCTCCCTCCATGTCCAGGCTAGATACCCCGAACTCGATTGTATCTGGAATGTACCCATGTTCCCCTCCTTCTGTATATGACATCTCGCCTTCTTCCTGCAACATGTACACCTGGATCATCTGACTTTTGTGGCCTGGGGTGAATTTCTCATCACAGTTGAAGCACAATCCCTTTTCCTTTCTTTCCTGTAGTTCTAACCATGCAAATTTCTTCACCGTCGCCCTTTCCGTAGCTCCTTTATCTTTTTTTGTGCCCGACAGATATGTAGTGTTCTTCGTATTTCCTTCTCGGGATTCCTGTCGGTTGAGTCGCTGCTTTTGAATCTATGTCAAACTGATAACATGGGTTAAACTGCGCGGTATGTACGCATGTACCTCATCCTTGATGTGCTCCTTCAACCCTGAAATGAAGCGACTCATTAATGTCTTCTCGCCCCATTGCACTCTGTTGGCTAACCATTCAAACTTTGCTCGGTATTCTATCACTGTCCCTTTTTTGTCTCAATTTCTGAAGAAGGGCCTTGAAATCTTTGTGCTCTAGTGGGCCAAAACGGGTTGTGAATCCGTCAACAAATTCGTACCATGGTGCATGGTCCCGTCCTCGAAGGAACCATTGGGTCCATTGGTATGCGTCCGCCTCAAGGTGAAACGATATTAACCTTACCCACTGTTCTTCTGGAATTCCTTGATAATTGTAGAACAACTCTGCCTTTTGGACCCATTCCAAAGCATCTCCTCCTTTGAATTTGTGGTAGTTCATACGCGTCACTTTTGGCGGTATGTATGCCCTCGGTTGCGGTTGCCCGGGTCCTCCGTACTCTTGCCCGAGTCCTTGCGGTCGTTGTCGATCAGCGGCCACGTGTGGGTACCCCCAATCCCCTCCATAGAGGTTTCCAACCACTACTGGCGGCCTAAAATCCCATCCGCCTCCTCCTCTGCCGCCATCGGCGTGTCCCGACATTCTTGGGATAGGAAGGAGGCTGATGCATACCAAAATCGAGGAATTGATTTTAAATATTTAAAATTGGGATCTTTTAAACGTTTGCGGCACAAGCGGGACTTCCATGAGCAAACCATGCGGTAACCAACCTTTAGTTGCAAACACGGGTAAGATTCTAAAATTCGAATGTTGAATTAATACAACTTAATACTTCGCAGGCGAGCACTTCAAGGAAATGAAAAGAATTGCGAGACAAGGAAGATTTAAAATTAACGACAAACAGGTAAGAAAATAATTAAGGCAAGCTCTGAAATTTTAAGGATCTTAGAATATCTTGCATACCATTATAACTAGCGTTGGAGGATCACGAAGGAGAAAGAGGTTATACCATCAGTTTTGGGTTAGGAATAAGGCTAGCTGAGCGGAACTGCGAGCCCGCATGTGGTTTGACCTCAACGGAGCAGAGGAAGTCTGGCGACGGAAAGCTAGCTGGAATGAGGGAGCCAGGAAAAGGAGTTGCGAAGTTGCACCGTCGCGTGAGGGAGGGGCTGGACCTTTGGGAAACAGAGAAAGAGATTCTCTATTTCCCAATTTTTGTCCAAGCTTCCCCTTTTGGAATGAAAGCTAACAACTTTTATAAAGCAGGCATAATTAATTGCCTTTAAAATGAGGTAGACGGGTTCTTGGAAAAGGAAATATGATCCTTTAATTGGTAGTAAAGGTGGGGCCCGGTTACTTTAAAATAAAACTGAGAATAGGGCGTTTAATATGGTTTTAAATGGGGAATTTCAATGTTTGCAAGAGGAACCGGTTAGAGAAGAGATGAGGATTTAAATTACTTTAATTGATTTTATATTAAGTAATAATAAAAGAGACGGAGTTACAAAAGGGTAAGTGAAATGATTGTGGCTCTTGGAGTTTCAACTCATGAATGAGGCTTAATTTAGAACTTTAGGAATTCTCATATTTTTAATATTCTGAAATTAAATTAAATATTTTAATTTATAAAATACTTAATTTCAGAATATTTAAAATATTACTTAATTTTGACATAATTTTATAAGCTTGCCTTAATTATCATCTATCCTAATTTGACGAACCTTTTCATTTAAGGTCTTATTGGTCGGTCACGCCAATAAGCCAAACAAGAGCGCGTGAGCGCAATGCATGACATAAACGTGCTAACAACAAGCGCGAATTTAAAAGGAACATACACAAAAATTTAAATAAAGTAACATGCGCAACCATAATAAAAATTCAAGAAATAAACAAAAATACAATGCGACCCAGGTTCCATCAATTCTCCCGGGTTTGAAAGAGCTCGACCCCGACGAGACTGTGATTTGGCCTGCAAGTAGAAAACCCAAATGCCGATATGAGGAAAGATGTGCTACCTCCCTGCTGTTGTTGAATACCCAAGCTGTGTAGGAAAAGTCGTGTTCCTGAAAGAGGTAGACAACTAATCTCCATTGAAAAAGGATAACTCTCGGTGACAGAATCTAATTTTCCAATGATGCTCTCAAACAGTTAGAAATAATTTTATGCACAATATTTAAATGACCCGTAAATTTCAGAGCATCAAATAGCAGGGAATCACAAAGTGGAGGAGACGGTGGATTGAAAAAACAAGGTAAAAAGCAAGGTAAGAAGTATGGTATGGAGAAAACATGATCGGCCCCTGGACGCAATAAATCATATCGCATCATACGCTCATCTGCTAGACACTTACAAGTACCCACAAATCCAAGATCAATTACCGTTATGTTTTCACTCGCTGAAGTACCACTAGTGTCACAAAATTTTAAAAGGTTCCCAAATTTATCATTTAAAATCATCCATAGAAATCCCTTAAAGCGCGTGCCCCTATTAGGAGTAAAAATTCTTTGAAACGTTTCAATTTCCCTACTAAGACTAACCCGAAAAAATTCATAATTCATTCGAAGGAGCCCAAAATTTGAACTCATGGAATAGCGGTGCGAACTAAACACGCGATCGCCGAATATAAAATCAATGTGTGGTGGTGCAGGTAGAACATCTAAAATGGATGACTTACCGGAGCCAAGTGCGTCTTCCTGGAGTAGGGGTCCAAGTAGAAGTGCGGCACTAAATAACAGTGGTTTAGTGGTAACTAAGGAAGGTGAGGGCGTTGGTGATGAAGTCCTCCTAGGAGCCCCAGGAACAAGACTCTTCTTTTGGGGAAGAAGAACAATCTTGCGCCCACGGTGATCGAATGAATGAGAGTTCCTTACACCATCATACATGACGCGCCTATCGTACTGTCATGCTCTTCCTAACAAGATATAACAGACATCGATGGGGGCGACATCACAAAAAACAGAATCCTGATACACATCCCCGATAGAGAACTCTATGAGACAACGGTGAGTAACAGGCATAGTCATGTGACTATTAACCCCAAATAAGTGATAGTGCCACTCCAAATGGTGCGTCTCGAGTCCTAACTTCTCAACCATACGTTTGGAAACGAAATTTTCCATGCTACCGCTGTCAATGATGATGGAACAAAAATATCCCTGAATCCGCGCAGTAGTGCGAAATATCTCGTGTCTCTGACAATCACGCTCAATGGGATCACTATGGGAAATCAAGCTATATTGAAGGACACAAACTGGGTGTTCAGCTTGTTCTCCCTCGACCTCAATAACGTTATCAGACACGGGCTCTGGCTCAGGTTTGGAGTCATTAAGGAAAACTCCGTATTCTGGCTCACGCCCATCAGACGAGTCAGTAATTGCGACGAAGTGACGTCGCGGGCACTCAGAAGATTTGTGCCCTGACTCCATACACTTGAAGCATCAGAATACTCCAGTGTTGGGCTTGGGTCCCATGAGCTCCTTACCTCGAGTGAAGACAGTGGGAGGAGCTGGGGTCCCAGTAGTGACATGAGGAGGGGAATCAGAATTCTTAGGGGTGGGTGCAGTGGTGGTGGTGCTCGAGGAGGGCCTATCAGTAAACCTATGCCCAGATGTCCTCTTCTGAAGTGAGGCTTCCACTCTTCGTGCTCGACTAGACACTTCACCCAAATCTCTAAAGTCGTGCAATTCTAACTCATCCCTTATCGCATAGCGGAGCCCGTTCAGGTAACGAGATGCCGTCATATCGTCTTCCTCGTGTAAGTCTAATCGAGACTGCAACACTAAAAACTCGTGAGTGTACTCATCCACGGAAAGTATGTCCTGTCGAAGGTTGTGAAACCTTCGATAAAGATTTGCAAATAGTCCGGGGGGACATATCGCTTCCGCAATTGCAACTTAAACTCTACCCACGTGGTTGTAACACCCCTTCCCAGTATTACAGAAATCAGTCGTCCGGTCGGGTCAGCGATATAAAGAAAACTAGGAAGCAGTATTAAAACTAGTAGCAGCAGGTAATAAAAGTTCAAACTAAACAGATTTACTACTTACAGCGGAAGTAAAAATTAAACAAAGGTTAACCACATACCTGATGTCTGGATTCACAGAGCCACTAAACAAGAATGAGATTGCAATAACTGAAAATCTGAAGAACTATCAAAATAAGTCTGATACAAGATACATAAAATATTAATGAGTTACACTGTCCACAACTACAAGTACATGCTGAAACGGAGTAAACTGAAATAGTAAAAGTACTACACTCGAACACCACCATGACGCTCATCCTAGACGTAGTTTCCCACATGGGTCACCTGAAAAACATTGCCCACGAAGGGTCAGAGTAAAGAAAAACAATTCCCCTTAGTGACACTAAAATAGATTTACATATGAATGCATGCATGTCTTTAAAACTGGTCTCGTGCACTGAAAACATTTCATGATATATGATATGCATGCTTTTCCTATACTTACTGATGAACACTATAATTCTATACTCATGACTTTCCGTTCATTTACCCAAGTCCTGACGTTCACTAACTAGTGTACTGTCTCACGTCAAGTCTATACTTGAGTTCTAGGTGGCTTCTAGCCTACACGTTTAATGGGAAGGCTCTAGGCAGAGTAGCTCCTAACGCGCAAAATCCGAAACTGACGACCCGAGACCATCTGACGAACTCAATTGTTCTAGTGCCACGCGGACACGGTCTCGAATCTACTAACTGTCTCAAAGGGGAGTCAACTCCCAAGACTGTAACTCATAGGATACCATATGCCCTATGAGGATGGTAGTGCGCCTCTACCAAGCACGAAAAGACTGGTGTGCTACTGACCTTTTTGGTCTGACGCTACTCTGCATGGGATATCTTTTCTGGTGTACTACTGAGCGACCCTTGACTTTCTCGTGGTCGACTTGAAGGGACCTGCGCACCCTTGGTCGGACAGTCTCCAAACTTACGTGTACATGTGAAGTTTCGTACTTAACTAACCGTTCACGATTTTACTAACGTGGTTATGGAACAAGACGTTATCATACGTGTTTCCGCAATTATTTTCCTACTGTCACACTTCTCTATGCATGCTTATGATGTTGTACGAAACCTACTTATGCGTATAAAATACAATTACTTGATATGTCTAACTAAAAGGAATTAGGATTTCCTTACCGTGGTGCTGCGACGTTCGTATACTCGGCGCGACGACATTTTCTCTTTCAAAGTAATCCTATTGTTGGGGACCTTCAAAACGCTGCCCCGACCCCGCCAAAATCCTGCAATTTACCGTATCCCTAAATTTCAGAATTTTCCCCTCTACGATAATCCCATGGAAAAATATATATATAGCTAGGGTTACAACATTCATGAGTTAAACTTCAATTATTACCTTTAAGTAGCGATTGAGGCTCCCAACGCGCTCCACACAAAATCCGTGGTGAACTACGAACACCAAAACCTAGGATAGAGCAATCACAACGAAAACCTAGGTTAAATTAGTTTCCAAATCAAAGGAAATCCAAGCAGAAAACGAGAAAAAGGAAGAGATCGAACTCACCGAAACCAAAACGTTCACTTCCACCGGTTAGGGTTGAATCCGACACTTCCACGGCTAAGGAAGGAAAAGGAATGCCCACCGGTGCTCGTAGAGGAGGGAGGAGTGGTCGGAGATGGTTTTCGGAGAGGGATCGGACGCCGATTTGGGCTTGCGGGAGGCGCGACTTCGATCGCAGCGGGAGACGGACGGGCTCGTGCGTCTGTTTGCGGGAGACGGGCTGCGGTTTGCGGCTTATTCCCGAGAGAAAAGGGGGGGGGGATTTAATAGCTTGCGGGTTTATTGATTAACCGCATGAGAGAGAGGGGGAGGAAAAGGCTATTGGCACCCCATTTGAGTCAATTCATCTCAACTCCTATGTGTCAAGGCAAATTTGTCGCGCCAAATTTCGGATGTTACAAATCTCCCCTCCTAACAAAAATTTTCGTCCTCGAAAATTGCAACCATACCTGAATCGAAGAGAAAAATAGTCTGCATTGCTCTTAAGTTCATTCTCACGCTCCCAAGTATACTCTGGCCTGCCACAGTTCATCCAAAGGACTTTGACCATGCAAATCTCTCTATTTCTGAGCTGTTGTATCCTTGAATCCACTATTCTGACTGGTCTAACCCCAATACTAAGATCTGTCTCAATTGGTGTTTCCTCGGTACTTATGATCTGACTGGAATCTCTGACTGCTCTCCTCAGATAAGAGACGTGGAATACATCATGTACACCACTCATTTCCTCAGGTAAGGCCAATCTGTAAGCAACCTCACCAATTCTTTCCAGCATCTCAAAAGGACCAACGAATCTGGGGCTCAGCTTTTTCATCCGCTTTATTCTAGAAACTCCTCTGACTGGTCTGACCTTCAGATAAACATAATCTCCAACACTGAACTCTACTGACCTGTGCTTCTGATCATGATACTTGGCCTGACGATCCTGAGCTGTCTTCATACGCTCCTGAATAAGCTTGATCCTATTAGTGGTCTTATCAATCCATGACTCCCTGATTGTGGCTCTCTCTTCACTTTCAGCCCAACATAACGGTGTCCGACAACGTCTGCCATAGAGGGCCTCAAACGGTGCCATCTCAATACTTGTCTGAAAACTGTTGTTGTAGGAGAACTCCACTAGTGTAACATATTTCTCCCACTTTCCTCCAAAATCCAAAATGCACATCCGTAGCAAATCCTCCAAAGTCTTATTAGTGCGCTCAGTCTGTCCATCTGTCTGGGGATGGAATGCGGTGCTGAAATGTAACTTGGTACCCAACCACTCCTGTACGTGACGCCACTCCCTGGAGGTGAATCTGCCGTCTCGGTCTGAAACTATAGTCCTGGGAACACCGTGAAGTCGAACTATCTCATCCAAATATAACTGTGTCAGCTTCGGACCTTGATCCGTCTTCCTAAGAGGAATGAAATGGGCGACCTTAGAAAGTCGATCAACTATAACCCACAAGGAATCATTCCACTCTGCGATCTCGGCAAACCATGAATGAAATCCATGGATATATCTTCGAATGTCCACTCAGGAATGGGAAGTGGCTGCAACTTGCCTCCAGGCCTCTGGCACTCGGCCTTAACCAACTTGCACGTCTCGCACTTCCCTACGTAATCTGCAACATCTCTCTTCAAGTCTGGCCACCAGACTAGCTTCTTGAGATCTGCATACATCTTCGTGCTACCCGGATGTATAGAATATCTGGAATTGTGTGTCTCAAATAAAATATCCTCGCGAAGGTGACTAACATCGGGGATACACACCCTGCCATCAAACAACAATAAATCATCCTGAATAGTGAATCCCTCTTTCTGTCCTGACTGCACTGAGCTCCAAATCTCTGCCATCTTTGGATCCAACGGTAGAGTTGTCCTGATTCTGTCCTTGATATCGCAAGTAATCTCCATCCAATTCAACCTTGCAGAACCAAAACTACTGCGTGACACAACGGTGATATTCAGTCTCTCCAGCTCTCGCACTAACTCCTACTGAGTGAGGAGAAAGAAACATGAACCTCTACGGCTAAGGGCATCAGCTACAACGTTCGCCTTTCCTGGATGGTACTGAATGTCTACGTCGTAGTCTGATAGAAACTCTAACCATCTGCGCTGCCTCAAATTGAGCTCTCGCTGATCAAAGATATACTTGAGCCTCTTATGATCAGTGAAGATCTCACAACGAACACCATAGAGATAGTGCCTTCAAATCTTCAGAGCATGTATGACTGCTGCAAACTCCAAGTCATGCACTAGGTAGTTCCTCTCATGAACCTTTAATTGTCTCGAGGCATAGGCTACGACCTTTCCATGCTGCATGAGAACACATCCCAAACCCTGACCTGATGCATCGCTGTAGATCTGAAACCCGTCAGGCCCTGATGGTAAACTCAAAATCGGTGCGGTCATCAACCTGCCCTTCAAGTCCTCAAAAGCCAACTCACACTCAACTGTGCAATCCAAGCCCTTACCCTTCCTGGTGAGGGAAGTCAGTGGTAAGGCTATCTTCGAAAAATCTCTGATGAATCTCCTGTAGTAACCAGCAAGACCCAAAAAGCTACGAACCTCTGAAACTGTCGTCGGTCTTGGCCAACTCTTAATGGCCTCTATCTTCTTCGGATCAACACTAACTCCTTTCTGACTGTTGATGTGGCCTAAGAATGCAATCTCTGAAAGCCAAAACTCGCACTTTGAAAACTTGGCAAACAACTGATTCTTTCTGAGTGTGCTCAAAACAATCCTGAGATGTGCTGCATGATCTTCTGTACTCTTAGAGAACACCAAGATGTCATCTATAAAGACAATGACAAAACGATCCAAGTACTCCCGAAATACCCTGTTCATCAGGTCCATAAATACTGAAGGGGCATTGGTCAGCCCAAACGGCATGACCACGAACTCGAAGTGTCCATATCTGGTGCTGAAAGCCGTCTTCTGAATATCCAAGTCACGAATCTTTAACTGGTGATAGCCTGACCTCAGATCTAACTTGGAGAAAGTGTTCGATCCCACCAACTGGTCGAACAAATCATCAATCCTGAGAATCGGGTACTTGTTCTTTACTGTTATCTTGTTCAACTCACGGTAGTCTATGCACAGTCTCAGACTGCCATCATTCTTCTTCACAAAAAGCACTGGAGCACTCCATGGTGAAGTGCTGGGGCGTATAAACCCCAAATCAAGTAACTCCTGCAACTGACTCTTCAACTCTGCTAGTTCCCTTGGAGCCATCCGATAGGGAGATTTGGCTACCGGTGTAGCCCCAGGCTGCAAGTCTATCGGGAACTCAATCTCTCTATCTGGAGGGGCACCAGGGAGCTCTTCCGGAAAAACATCGGGGAACTCCTGCACCATTGGTACCTCTGACAAGTCAGCCTTATTCTCTGCATTCATCGGTACTACGAAGGTTTCACAACCCTTACTGATGCACCTTCTCGCTTGGACTGCAGATATAATCATTTTCACTACTTCCTTCAAGCCCTGAAAAGAAAAAGAAGTCTGATTGGGGCCATCAAACTGTATCTGCTTCGCCCTACAGTCAATCCTGGCGTTGACTGCCGAAAGCCAGTCCATTCCAAAAATCAGATCGAATCCTGCAATAGGTAGTTGCAAAGCTTCCACAATAATCTCGGTGTCACCAAACTGCACCGGTACCCTGCACCTATCTCTGGTCTGCAAAAGGGATCCATTCGGCATCATAACCTCCAGCGCTACCGTCTCTGAGAATACTTCTAAATTCAACTTACGCACTAGAGATTCTGCGATAAACGAGTGCGAGGCACCTGTATCAAACAGAATCTTAGAGGGTAAATTACGAATCATAAGGATGCCTACATGAATGATTTTCAAAGAAAAGAGTATCACTACGGAGGGTTAAATAAACTTATCAGGCAAAGTAAACACTTACCTGTCACCAGATCTTCCTGCTCCTTAGCCTCCTGCTGACCAAGCCCATAAGCTCTGGGCTGCACCAATTCTCGACCCTGCTGTGGTCTTCCATCAGTAATCATCAACGCTTTGCCATTATCTGCTCTGCTAGGGCCACCAATCTCATACTTCGACTGCAGGAACAAAAATACATTTGTCATCTACCGAAAATTTATAAATGTACAAAATACATCAAGGTTGATTACCTGATTCGAACCACCTTCCTGACAGAAACGAGCAATGTGTCCAAGTTGACGACACTTGTAACACACGCCCGTGCTTGCCAAACACTCTCCTGGATGGCGACGCTGACACTTGGGACAAATGGGGTAGTCCCTGCTCCTGTCACCAGATTGACCATATTTCCTCGCATCAGGCTTCTGCTTCTTGTTCCAATTCTTCCCCTGATCATTCCTGCTCTGCTGCGACTGATGCGAATCCTGAGCTCGCTTTGCACGGAAATTACTTCGCTTTTGAACCTTCTGCTGGTCAGCCTCCAGTCTGCGAGCCGTATCCACTAAGCTCCTGTAATCAGCATTGACCATAGTCATCAGCGGCTGTCTCAAAGAGTCACGTAAGCCATCCACAAAGCGGCTGCACTTCTCAGTCTGGTCTCCCTGCATTACGCCCGCATATCGAGCCAGATGGGTAAGCTCTCGCTCGTACTCAGCAACAGTCCTGTCCCCCTGGAAGAGCCTAAGGTATCTCTCCTGTAGACCTCGTCGTGCTGAAGGAGGCAGGAACCAACTCGCAAGGGCTCTAGAAAATTTGCCCCACGTAAACATGTCTGGCGTACGACCTGTCCAAAAACATAATCATACTATTTAAAGAGAGAACATATCACTTCCAAAATAATTAAAGGAAATTTTCAAAACCATTTACCTGCGGGATCATCCGCCCGGTACTTGTCCCACCAGACCTTTGCCTCACCTCGGAGGAGGAAAACTGCCAGAGGGACCTTCTTATTCTCTGGGCATTCCAAAACATCCAGCAGGTCTCTGGTGTTTGCTACCCAATCATCTGTATCCATCGGGGTCTCATCCCCACTGTAGTTTGAAGGCTGAAGTTCTCTAAAATTCCTCAAATAACGCTCCAGGGTCATCTCCACGGGTGCTGAGGCAGGAGCTGGTGCAGGGGCTGGTACGTGCACTGGAACTGGAAACCCTGCAGCCAGTCCTCTCTGAAACTCCATCAAGGCAACAGTAACCGCCTTGGCAATCTGAGACGCTATATCAGTGCCCTCTGAAGCTGCTGGAACTGGAGGTACCTGTGGCACTGCAGCATCTCCCATAGTGGCGTTAAGAACAGGGTCCTGACGTGAAGATTCACCTGGTTCACTTACTCGAGTTGCCTGATAGAACATATAAAAGAAATCTGGTTATTTATCAAGCGTCTGCTAAAACTGGCTTGACAACTATATTCGTACTCCTGCGAAAACTAAGCCTTAAACGCAACTTAAAATACTCTACTAACAAGAGCTTACTGTTATACAATCATATGGCTCTGTGAAAACCTTCTAGGGTCCAGGGATCCTAAACCTGCTCTGATACCAATTTGTAACACCCCTTCCCAGTATTACAGAAATCAGCCGTCCGGCCGAGTCAGCGATATAAAGAAAACTAGGAAGCAGTATTAAAACTAGTAGCAGCAGGTAATAAAAGTCCAAACTAAACAGATTTACTACTTACAGCGGAAGTAAAAATTAAACAAAGGTTAACCACATACCTGATGTCTGGATTCACAGAGCCACTAAATAAGAATGAGATTGCAATAAAGCAGGCATAATTAATTGCCTTTAAAAGGAGGTAGACGGGTTCTTGGAAAAGGAAATATGATCCTTTAGTTGGTAGTAAAGGTGGAGCCCGGTTACTTTAAAATAAAACTGAGAATAGGGCGTTTAATAGGGTTTTAAGTGGGGAATTTCAAAGTTTGCAAGAGGAACCGGTTAGAGAAGAGATGGGGATTTAAATTACTTTAATTGATTTTATATTAAGTAATAATAAAAGAGACTGAGTTACAAAAGGGTAAGTGAAATGATTGTGGCTCTTGGAGTTTCAACTCATGAATGAGGCTTAATTTAGAACTGTAGGAATTCTCATATTTTTAATATTCTGAAATTAAATTAAATATTTTAATTTATAAGATACTTAATTTCAGAATATTTAAAATATTACTTAATTTTGACATAATTTTATAAGCTTGCCTTAATTATCATCTATCCAAATTTGACGGTCCTTTTCATTTAAGGTCTTATTGGTCGGTCACGCCAATAAGCCAAACAAGAGCACGTGAGCGCAATACATGACATAAACGCGCTAACAACAAACGCAAATTTTAAAGGAACATACACAAAAATTTAAATAAAGTAACATGCGCGACCATAATAAAAATTAAAGAAATAAACAAAAATACAATGCGACCCAGGTTGCATCAGAGGCCATCCCGATATGGGTACCCCATCCCTCTGGGTCGTCAGTCCTCCTGCCGCCCTTCTCGGTAAGGAGGAAAATCCAAGGCAGACCCGTCGATTTGGCCTTTCTGGGTTGCCTCGGGCCCTGTTGGTAGTCGTCGTGAGCCTCCCGCCATTTCGCTGTCCATCCCAAGCCCCTTATTGATGATGGAGTCCCAATCGTTACCATCTCTACTCGCCCAGTCTTCGTGTCCTGCTGCTGGAGATGGAAGTGGGATCGTAACTGTACTGGTCTCTTCCGCAACAGCCTTTCCCTTGATGTGTTGAGTCAACAAATTTTTGATTTCTTCCATGCGCGCATCCAACTTTTCTTCCAGTCGTTTTTCCGATGCCCTCAACTTTTCTTCGTTGGCCGCCACCGTGTTTGACAGCCCGGTGTAATTTTCTTCTAGAGTTGACAGCCGATTGGATTCTTCCTGGGAGCGAGTCACCATGTTGGGCGTTGCAGAAATCGGATGAGGTAGTAGGTCAGGGGAAGTCGGTAGTAAGCCTGTTGCGGAGAAGAGGAAAGTAGAGGACAAGCCGCGAAAGAGAGGCCGCAGCAGTCGGGCGGGGAAAGGACGGCCTGTCAGGATGCGACCTGGGCCGAAATGAAGCAGACAGAGGCTGCGTTCGTTCGTCGATGTTGCAGGCAAACAATTCCGTTGATGATGCAAGCGGGTCAGAGATGATGTTCGTCAATGATGTGGGCGATCGAACCAGTCGATCAATGAAACCGGCAGGGAGAAGCGGCGTTCGTCCGGGTGCAGAAGAGATTCTGATAGTTCGATCGAAGCTTTTGATGTTGGGGAAAGGTCGAGATCGTGCGGCTCGGGGTGGGATCAGAGTCGGAAATTGACGAGCAGGACGAAAGTCGTGGAGTTATTCGATTCCGATTCGGCGGGGCTACGACTAGATGAGACCGTCCTATAGTCTTGAATGCGGCTGAAAAAATTGAGAGGAAAGAAACCTCTGATACCAAATGTTATGAACAAGATTGAGAAGATTGAAATTTTGGAGAGAAAGGAGAGATCTAGGGTTTAGAGAGAGATGAGGAAATATCTGGAAATACTTGCTTGTCCTGCCAGGAAACCCTATGGATATTTATGCCCCTCGGGCCATGGAGGGGCCGGCTTAGGGGCTGAACCCATCTGGTTCAGCCCCCAACCGCTGTCTTGTTTTAGTTAGGGAGGGCTGAACCAACTGGTTCAGCCCCTCTTGATGTCGCATCCTCCCGCCGTCTTTGATGTTGTTGTCCCACAAGCAGATCATTACGAGGATTCATAACAAAAACTTATAGTACTAATCAAGAAATATTAGCCACTAAATAACATTTCTTCAACAATTTACAAGTCCTTAAAAAAATAGAAGCAAACTTTACACTTAGTTTAGTAATTTTATTCCCTAATGTTTTATTTAGGGACCAAGCTGCTCTTTAGGGTTCAAAATTTATCATTATTGTTTTTTTTAGTGATCAGATATTTTGTTACTTAAAATATAGACATTTAGTGATCATTTCATAATTTAATAAAAATAAGATTTCATGAGGGATAATGGTGAATGTGAAGCAAGCTTAGAATAGTTATGGGAAAGACTAAAGATCGCAGTCGAATGAGAGGCGTCAACGACACATGCATTATTAATTGGATTTGAAATTAAGCCTTGAAGCTGAAAAAAGTACAAGCTGGTTTTAGGTCAGATCCGGTAATCACCTGTAAAAATTCGCAAACCTTAAAATGTGAAACTATGATAAAATGCTTCCTGCATGGAAATCTCTGGCTTCACACTTTTTTTAGTCAAGTTCACACCTAAAATTTAATTTATCGATGCTCCCACGCAAAAAAACTGCAAAAAATCTTGTGTGTTGTACACTCACAATGCCAAGTATTATGAGCTTCAACAATATATTAGTTGACGACTACTAATTTCAAGTGAAAAAAACACTGATAATAACCTATTAGAAGAAAAGAAGAATAGAAGAAGCGGCGAACATTAATAGATGTAAATAACCCAGCAGAAGAAAAGAAGAAGAAATGAGGGGAAGAAGAGAAGAAGAGAAGAAGAGAAGAAGAAGAAACTAACCTATAAACGGCGGCCGGTGAGCAGATGAGCGGCGAGTGGCGAGTAGATAAGGAGCGACGTGCAAATGAGGGCGTCATCTACCAGCAGCGGGCAAGATTTCCTTGCGTGAGATAAAGAATGACGGCATGCCCGACCCCTACTTGTTATAAGAAACAAAACCCTAAACTTTTAAAAAAACGAATTGGCGTCTAGGCTAAAAAAGACCTGATATCTGCCAGGCACGCCTAATGTGCGCCTGAATGGCCCGCAAGGCGCGCCCGAGGCACTTCGCCCGCCTCGACCGTGCTCGGGTGTGCCCGGTGCGCCCGGCTCCTCATGCGCGCCTAGGCGCGCGCCTTGACAATTTAGAATTTGATTTTGATTCTTAATGTGTTATTATGCCATTATTAAGTCGGTGAGGTTATATCGATTTGGTTATGGTTGATTTAAGATGGTTTGTTCGGATTTTGGGTGCTAAAAGTGCTTGCTTATGTTGTGGGCCGGGCCCGTGACTTTGAGACTCTGGGACTCTAGTCATAATCCCGCTCCCGGGTTTGGTCCCTCCCATGACAGGGATGCGGCTCATACACCCCAACCCCTCTCCTCATGCATGTTCTCAGCTGGGTAGGTTGTTGAGGCGGGGGCTCGATCTCTCAACCTCCTTGATGAGAGGCACTTCACGCTTTCCCTCATCACTAATTGAGCCATGACTCATTTGGTGATGAGGGCAAGCGTCAAGTTCCTCTCATCAAGGAGGTCGGGGGATCGAGCCCCCGCCTCAACAACCTACCCCGCCGAGAACACGCATAGGGAGAGAGGTTGGGGTGTATGCGCCGCGACCCTGTTGTGGGAGGGACCAAATCCGGGAGCGGCAGCGAGATTAAGCCCAGAGTCCCGGGCCCGGCCCACAACAACTTACCCTTTGAGAATAACTAATTGATTTGTATTCTTTGCATGTACCATATTGAGAGGAATAAGATCAAAATTGGCTTAAGTTCCCATATTAAATCTAATATGGACCAACCTTTTTAATTAAAAAAAATAAAAATAGTAAGGGTAATAAGAAAGGTATTGGGCATTGATAACACTCATGGTAGTTTAGCCTTCACTCGATCATGTTGAATTTTTTTTGTTATTATTATTATCAAGGATTCAAACGTCAAATTATGAAAAACAGTTTTATTAAGTAGTTTTATGAATATTCTAACTTGGAGTCTTTTGGCTATTTTATATTATTATCAAGGTTCAAGCTAGCGTTATTATCAAGGTTCAAACCCTCTCAAATTTATCTTTGTATGACCTCTAACACATTCAACTTGGTAAGAATTTGGGCATTAAATTTGATAGCATGTAATGTAATCTCATTAATGTGACCATTAGAATGTAAAGGATTTTCCTGCATGCTACAAAGGATCGAGCTGATGAAGATGCTGACATGACGAGACTATAGAATTCACCCATGCTATTTGTTATGTGTATACTCAGATGTCAGAGGAGCGACCGGAGGTGGAGATGACGAAGACGGAGATACTACAGAGCCTTGATCACGGTTGCTTAAGCGGGGTCTGCTTGAGAGAGAGAGAGAGAGTTTCTAAGATCTTTTTTAGGATTCAAAAAAATAAATTTCTTCCTTCATACCAATACAGGGCCCTCTATGTCCTTTTAAACAGGACTTACAACAGACACAAAAAGGAAAGAGTTATAATGGAAAAAAAATACGCTAAAGGAAATACGACAGATTTCGACATAAATGACGAAATGTGAATGCAACATGAAAGCAATAAATAATATAATAAAGCCCATAATATCGACCCGTTACATCTCTCCCGCCTTGCAAAATAAGCTTGTCCTCAAACTCGATTGAGATTAATGGTGTCCCGCATTATCTGACACCTTCATCATCAGAGTCCTCGACGTGCAGATAGAAAATCTGTTTGCACCTGTGGTTGCGAGCGTAGTGCTCGTCGCAGTTTAAACTTGGAACATAAGCCCTGCGCACATCATTCCATCATCTCGACCCGAGATAGTTTACGAACTGGTGGGTCTGGATGACCCTCAGAATGACCTTGCTTAATGCCCGTGTCGGTGGGCACATAGACCTCCTGTGCTAGTTGGAAGAGACGCTCACATAGCCTGGCCAGACTTATAGCAGCCACTAAGTCTGAAGGAGCCTCGAATTCGACATCAAGACGCAGGTGTTCGCGAAATTCGGCAATGTACATGGCGACCTGCATCGCTGGGGAAAGTGTGGCGTGTGCCAGGAGAAAGTTGAAACTGGTCCAGATAATTTTCCACGGAGCCCGTCTGGCGGAGTGTCGTGAGGGCATCGAGGGGTCTGCTGCGGATTGGAGGGCCGAAATGCAGGCTGCAAAATCGCTTGAAGTCGTCCTGCGTCAGATTTGTCTGATCAGTGAGCAGACGAGTAGCCCAGAGTAAGGCCGAGTTGAGAAGGTGGAAAAAGACAAGAGGAAGTCGTTCAGTTGCCGAAGTTTCTTGATGACCATAGAATTGTTTGCACCTGGTAAGCCGGCCCAAGAGATCTATTTTCTCATCTTAGGTGGGGAATTCCAACTGGGTATAGCGTGGCAAAATAAAATCTTCACGGTGTAAGAGGGTCTGCGGTGGCGGTTTATGACGGATGAGCGGCAGTAGCGGAACTTGACTGTTGTTGACGTGATCCGTAGGTGGCATACTAAAAACGGAAGGGAGGCAGTCAACTCATTAAGCCTGACAGTGATAGTGGCCATGTTGTCCCGATGCCAGGTTTCGATGTCCCGAAAGCATGCTTCCATGACGGTCATGACATTCTGCAGTATGTCCGGGAGAGCAGTCGTAAAATCTTGTGAGTTCCCCGTTGGTTGACTTGCTTGCCGAGAGAAGGAGTGGGTGGCTGGAGTCCTGGGGTCGTCGGGAGCGGCTGAATTTGTGATGCCATGAGTACTGCATCGTCTCTCAATGTTGGCGACGCAAATTTGATTACTTAATTAATTCAATTAAGAATTAATAAGAAATTAAATTATGAATGCAAAATAGGAATTAATTAATTCCTGTATATCCCCACGCATGAGTACTAGCCAAAACAGGAAGGAGCGTCAGTTACGTGTGTGTTGGCCATCGCTAGAAGGAACGCAATCAACAGCCGATGCTGGATATGTCACGACCGTTCCTGAGTGGAAATACTGATGGCTAAAACAAGGAGTTATGCGTGTGCCGACCGTCGCTGGAAGGAGCGCAATCAGTGACTGATGCTAGTCGTCGTTGAGCGCAAATGCCGATGGAGACGAAAGGAGCGTCAGACACGCCAGAACATTGCCAAACTGAGATCGGGATGATATCTATCTGGTCTGTCTACTGGCTTCACGCGACAGGAGAAAGTCACGAACCGCGGTGGGTGCGAGGATGCGTGATGGTGCTTGACGATGCACGACGATGGGGCTGCTGTGGTGCTGTTATGGATCGCAATGTGGGCTGTCGACAAAATAAGAGTGTGGGCAAGGCCTCAATGATGCGGATTGCGGTGGGCAGGCTGACGAAGTCGTGGAGGCAAGCGAAAATGACGACCCTAGGAGGGATTGGCAAGTTGGAGGATTTTTTGACTGAGGGGAAATGACGTCGACGGAAGAGGACCGGGAGCTCTGATACCAAGATGTTATGGGTCTACTCAAATGTTGCAGGAGGAGTGGCAAAAGGTGGAGATGACGGAGGCGAAGATACTACAGAGCCTTGACCGCGACTGCCTAAGCGGGGAGTGCTCGAGAGAGAGAGAGAGAGAGAGAGAGAGAGAGCTTCCAACATCTCTTTTAGGGTTTGGGAAAATAGATTTCTTCTTTCATACCAATACAATGCCCACTGAGTTCTTTAAATAGGACTTACAATAGACACAAAAAGGAAAGAGCTACAAAGGAAATAAAATACGCTAAAGGAAATACGACAGACTTAGACATACACGACAAAATAGGAATACAACATGCAAGCAATAAATGATATAATAAAGCCCATTGTATCGACTCACAACACTATTCTATTCTAGAAGGCCTAAAAATTGAATGAATCAAAATTGAATTCTCAAGAGTTTAAATTAACTTTCTATATAAATAAGAAGACATTTTGACCTTTTCAATCCCAAGTTCTAATCTTCTCTCTATGGATTCATGGAGCTAATTGATAGTCTCACAAAAATTTACATTCTTTATAATTGCAATTTTCATTTTCAGTATTTTTAGAAAAAACTTTAGCTTGATTACCATGCATAAATAATACTGTGATGTAGATTGGGCTACAAAATTGAGAAGATGCCACCTTCTTATTTTTATCTCTCAGAAGAGAAGGCACATCAGTTAGAGTCATCATTATGTTCATCATGGAATTCTTTAGTTGGCATACTGAGATCTCTCTGCAGGGGAAGTGACTGGTCTTTGTTTTTTAAGGTACTTCAAATTTATTACTGCAACACTAAATTAATATCTACAATACTGGTTTGACCTCTTCTAATATCACCATTTCTCACTATTGTTGTCAACAGGTAGTCATTATGTTATTGCTTGTTAGTGCTCTCGGAGCCATGCCCATACAAAACACATACAAAATAGGTTTGATTCATAGCTCATCTGTTGGAAACTTTTTCCTATCTTCATCTTTATAGCTTTTTGCTGCTACAAGCCGTCTAGTACGTGCTCCCTGTGCATAGTATGCAGTGACAACATGTGAGGGAACATCAAGCGATGGTCAAGATACCGACACACATTGTTCAACGGGGACGGCGAGCAACAAAAGTTTTGTCTATGCCGGGCCTCGGGGAACCCCTTGTCAGACTGCTTGTATGTATGTATATATATATATAAGTTGTAATATGTTATGTTCAAGTCAGGATAGTATTGTATTTTTACTTTGTTTTTTAGATTTCTCTTACTCAAGTATATAAGAGTAAGAGACCAGCATTATCAAATGATCGAATACATTTTTTGCATTTCCTTTCCACTTGGTGTCAGAGGAGAAGTAAAAACCCGTGCCCTACTCCCGTCGAGGCGAAACCCGTGCCCCCTCCCGTCGCTATTGCCGCTGCTCTCCCGTCCCGTCGCTCGGATCGCTCATGCCGGGCGGCACTCCCGCCGGCTGCTGAGAGGAACGCTGTCGCCGTTCCTCCATGAAGCAGCCTGCCTCTTCTTCTTCTCCTTCTTCTTCTTCACGATAACGCGGGTTGCGCTACCTTCTTAGCGCAGTGTTGCTGCCGATCCAACCTGCTGCCGATCTAGACTGCCGATCCCGTGAAGCCTGTTGTCGATCCTTTTGCTGCCGATCCAGTCTGCTGCCGATCCAAACCGCTGATTCCATGGAGTCTGATGCTGCCGATCCTGTGTTGCTGCCCCGGGCTGCTGTCCTACTTCTGGAATTAGGTTCTGTTGATCTGTTGTGTTTCTTTGGTCGGTATGCGTGAACCCGATTCATCAGTCTCTTCTCCGGGCGTGATCCAGTCTCCGATGGTTGAGCCTCAGCGGCCCCATGGCCACTCTAGCTCCTTGAAGATTACCACGGTTTCTCTGGATGACACGAATTACCTGGAATGGTCTCGTGCTGCTCAACATGTCATCCGTAGTCAACAGATGTTCGGCTATATCGATGGGTCGATTACGGAGCCTCCTGTGTCTGAGACTCTGATCCCTCCTAGAAGCGCTGAGATTCTGACAACTCTCTGGTTGTGTCTTGGCTCCTGCATTCGATGTCGCCCAAGGTCTATCGGAGCTATATGTTGATGGACTCTGCGTTCGAGATCTGGACTCGTGCCCGTGAAACTTACTCTCAGATTGGTATCTCCACCCAGGTTTATGAGCTCACTCGCCACATTTTGGAGCTGCGTCAAGTGTCGATGACTGTCTCATCATTCTTCTCGGAGTTTGAGCGCTTGTATCAAGAACTGGACTACTTTGCACATTTTACTCTAGCGTGTACAACGTATGCCGTCCTGTTGAAGCAACGGGAGGACGATTTCCGTCTTCATGTCTTCTTAATGGGGTTGAATATGGAATTTGATGTGGTCCGGACACATGTTCTACACCGTTCTCCTCTTCCCTCCCTCCGTGAGGTGTTCAATATGATTCTGGGTGATGAAGACCGCCGCAACTCTCTCAGCGTTATGACTCCTCATGATCGTTCCGCCTTGGCGAGTGTTGGTCGTGGCCTCATCCTTACTCATGCATCTTCAGTGCCTATCTGCGATTACTGTGGTCGACGGGGACACTCTCGGGAGGCATGCTTCGAACTTCATCCGCATTTGGCTCCTCCTGGTCGCGGTCGCGGTCGTGGTCGGGACCGTAGACCTGGCCGTGGGGGCCATAGACACAGTGGCTACCGTTCTCTTGACGCTGCTTACACTACTGATGTCTATGACGAGTCTCAGTCTTCGGCTTCCTCCTCTCTTACTGCTCATGAGTTGGATGCCTTTCGCCGCTTTCTTCTCTCTCAGTCTGATCCGGTCACTGGAAGCTCTACTTCTCTTGCCACTATTGCTATGCCTAGTGCTCATGCGGCCACCACCTCACCTTCCGAATGGGTGCTCGACTCTGCTGCCACCCACCACATGACTGGTTCCGCCTCAGGTTTTCTCTCTTATACTCCTTTGTCTGGTAAGGAGAAAGTTATTTCTGCTAACGGATCGTTGTGCTCTATTACGGGCAAGGACAACATTTCTTGTTCTCCGTCCATATCTCTTACCTCTGTTCTTCACGTTCCCTTTTTTCCTCGCAATTTACTTTCCATCAGCAATCTTACGAAATCTCTTAACTGCTCCGTAACATTCTTTCCTGATTCTTGTGTTTTTCAGGAACTAGATACGAAGCGGAACATTGACAGTGGTAGGTGCAGTGGTCACTTGTAATACCTGGACACTCCTCGTTCTCAGGCTCTTTCCAGTTCTACTATTACTGCAGAGGATGTTCACCGTTGGCATCTGCGTTTGGGACACCCGTCCTCCGTCTACCTACAAAAATTATTTCCTGTTTTTTACCATTTCTTCAGAATTTTTCTTGTGATATTTGTGATCGGTCTAAACATGTGCGACAAAACTCTTCACATCTTTCTTTTCCTAGTATCACGTTAGCAAAGATTGGTCGAAAAATTTATATATCTATCACATACACGTCCCGACATCACATATGTAGTTGGTATTCTTAGCAGATATATGCATTCTCCTAGAATCAGGCATCAAGAAGCGGTGTATCGTCTACTACGGTATTTAAAGAAAGCTCCTGTTCGTGGCCTCCTATTCTCTAGGAACAACAATTTGGAGATTGAGGTCTTTACTGACGCTGGTTGGGCCGGTTGCCAAGATGACAAGAAGTCCACAACAGGATACTGCTCCTTTGTTGGTGGTAACCTTGTGACGTGGCGGGGCAAGAAGCAGAATGTGGTGGCAGGTCAAGTGCAGAGGCAGAATATCGTGTCATGACCCATGCTTTATGTGGGGGATTATGGCTACGTACCGTGTTACAGGATTTAGGCTTCCCTGTGACAACTCCTTTCTCCTTATTTTGTGACAATAATACTGCAATTTGTATTGCTCATAACCCGGTCCAGCACGACAGGACAAAGCATGTCAAAGTGTATCAACACTTTATTAAGGATCACTTGGATAAGAAAACAGTTTACTCCGTTTGTTCACTCCGAGGATCAGCTGGCCGATGTCTTCACCAAAAGCTTGGGGTGTGATGTGTTTACCGATGATATCCAGAAAATTGGGATGACTGATATCTTCCGTCCGACTTGAGGGGGAGAGTTGTAATATGTTATGTTCAAGTCAGGGTAGTGTTGTATTTTTACTTTGTTTTTTAGGTTTCCCTTACTCAAGTATATAAGAGTAAGGGACCTGCATTATCAAATGATCGAATACATTTTTTACATTTCCTTTCCACTATATATATATATGGTTATTTATTGGTTCTTCCCCTCGAAGTTTGCGATATTACGGCTTGCACTCCTCTAACTTTTGAAATTATAAAAACCTCTCTTAAATGTTTGCATTTCATAACATCCATGCACAAAAGTACCCGCTTGGAGTAAATCTTCAGGTTTTTTTTGTGCTTGGATGCTATGAAATGTAAAGGGGGGGGGGGGGTAAATGTAATTTTGAAAGTTAGAGGGCAGCAAACTGTAATTAAGAAAACTTCCAGGGGAGGTCCCGGTAAATAACCCTATATATATCTCACGTATCTCGGGGGGGGGGGGGGGGGGGGTAATTGTAATTTTGAAAGTTAGAGGGCAGCAAACTGTAATTAAGAAAACTTCCAGGGGAGGTCCCGGTAAATAACCCTATATATATATCTCATGTATCTCTTCTAAAATTCTTGAGAGCGCAGAATACTTGACAGTGTATTTATTTAATAAGCTTACTCTAATTTTACTCGGTCCCGGTAAATAACCTTATATATATATGTCATGTATCTCTTCTAAAATTCTTGAGAGGGCAGAATACTTGACATTGTATTTATTTAATAAGCTTACTCTAATTTTACTCAGAAGAAACCTAAATATTTTTAATTAAATTAGGACTTTATATTTGTAAAGAATTTCAAATTTTGCTATTTATGAGATATTTAAAAAATAATTTTAAACATTTTTCTAAAATATTTCTCTTACAATTTGTAATATACACCCTATATATATCTCATGTATCTCTTCTAAAATACTTGAGATATTTAAATTTTTTACAATTTGTAAAATATACCATTTGATGGGCAGCCTTAGCACACCGGTTAAGGTGTCGTCGTGTGACCTTGAGGCCACGGGTTCGAGTCCTGGATGCAACCTCTTGCAAAAAAGCAGGGTAAGGTTTGCCTACATTTCATCCTTGTTGTGGGACCCTTCCTTGGACTCTCACTGCAGGGGGATGCAGGGGGATGCTTTGTGCACCGGGCTGCCTTTTCTTTTGTGGGGGTGGGGGGGGGGGGGGGGGGGGGGGTAAATGTAATTTTGAAAGTTAGAGGGCAGCAAACTGTAATTAAGAAAACTTCCAGGGGAGGTCCCGGTAAATAACCCTATATATATCTCACGTATCTCGGGGGGGGGGGGGGGGGTGTAATTGTAATTTTAAAAGTTAGAGGACAGCAAACTGTAATTTAGAAAACTTCCAGGGGAGGTCCCGGTAAATAACCCTATATATATATCTCACGTATCTCTTCTAAAATTCTTGAGAGCGCAGAATAGTTGACAGTGTATTTATTTAATAAGCTTACTCTAATTTTACTCGGTCCCGGTAAATAACCTTATATATATATGTCATGTATCTCTTCTAAAATTCTTGAGAGGGCAGAATACTTGACATCGTATTTATTTAATAAGCTTACTCTAATTTTACTCAGAAGAAACCTAAATATTTTTAAGTAAATTAGGACTTTATTTTTGTAAAGAATTTCAAATTTTGCTATTTATGAGATATTTAAAAAATAATTTTAAACATTTTTCTAAAATATTTCTCTTACAATTTGTAATATATACCCTATATATATCTCATGTATCTCTTCTAAAATACTTGAAATATTTAAATTTTTTACAATTTGTAAAATATACCATTTGAAGGGCAGCCTTAGCACACCGGTTAAGGTGTCGTCGTGTGACCTTGAGGCCACGGGTTCGAGTCCTGGATGCAACCTCTTGCAAAAAAGCAGGGTAAGATTTGCCTACATTTCATCCTTGTTGTGGGACCCTTCCTTGGACTCTCACTGCACGGGGATGCTTTGTGCACCGGGCTGCCTTTTTTTTTGTAAAATATACCATTTGAGGTTACTGTTCATGTGATTGACATGAACAATGTCGCTCACATCTCCCATTTATATTAATATATTGATGTTGATATTGAGAAGGGGAGCTTACACTGGTTGAGGTGTTGCCTTGTGACTTTGAGGTCACGGGTTTGAGTTCTGGAAACAACCTCTTGCAAAAATGCAGGGCAAGGTTTGCCTACATTTCACCCTTGTGGTGCAACCCTTCTCCATACCCTCACTGCGCGGGGATGCTTTGTGCACCGAGCTGACCTTTTTAGATATTGATTTTGAAATATTTTTTGTAAAAGGACTGTTTCGTTTACCAGGTATTCCGGCATTATTCATAGCCGTCTATGTGTATGAGAAATGGGAGGAGGAAATTGACGGTGCTTTTGATGAAGTGAGATTAAAGGTTTTGAGGCTGAAATTTAATGCCACCAAAAAACTTTTGAGGCATTAGCAGGCTCATCATTGTTAGAGAAGATGGATTTTGGAAGCTCAAAATCTTGGTAAGCCTCAATATAATTGTTGTTCTTGTATCGAGTATTCTAATGTATAGACCTGATGTATTTGACCACACCAGCGATCCATTAATTGTTTGCTGTTATATTACCATTATTAATTAAGTACATCTTGTTTCTTTCATTGAATGCAATTCATCATTAACTTTTCATATGTAATGTTTTCATTTTCACACATAAAAAAGGGCATCCCGGTGCACAAAGCATTCCCGTGCAGCGAGGGTTTGGGGAAGGGTCCCATTGCAAGGGTGAAATGTAGGCAAACCTTACCCTGCATTTTTGCAAGAGGCTGCTTCCAGGACTCGAACCCATGACCTCAAGGTCACACGACAACACCTCAACCGGTATGTCAATGCTCCCCTTCATTTTCACACACATGATGAGTGAAAAATAAAATTGTTGGGGCTGGTTCAAGTTGAACCGACTAGTTCGAGTGAAGGTTTTTCTTCCTCCTTTTCATATGTAGTCTTGCAAGAAGCACTGGAGTACCTACTGCTTAGGTGAGGATGCCATAATTGTAGCAGGGGAACTGAAGACCAATTCAACAAATCCGTTTGCTAGAAGTCGAGTGCTGAGCTTGCGTTTGAAGTCGCGGTGTTCTTTATCTAGTTAACGGTGTGGTGACATTCATTAGATAAAAAATATTGTTGTGTCGTCAATAGTGATTCCTTGCGTTGGTGATCGTTGCGATGAATCTGTATTGGCGATGATAGTAGCGGTGGTATATGCTGACAGGTGCAGGGAGTTTTTAGTAGGGACCCTATATTTTTTTTTTTATCAGATCACGAGGGCTCTCTTTGCAATTATGCAACTTTCTTTTATCATGTAAGATCCACTTGTGATCCCTAGCAAAGATGAAAAAAATTTAAGCAACAGCTAGAGGTACTTACGTAATTCAAAGGAGATACCAAATACACTAAATTTCAACATGGTACCAGCGGTTGACTTCTTGATCTAGACTCACTCTCTCCCCTCTTGTTCTGGTGCACTACATCCGTTCCTTTCTTTGGTCGCTACTTGATTGCTTCCTTAATCGCAATCTGTTTTGTAGTTACAAGTCAATATATTTCTCATTTTTATAGAATTGGTAACATGTGACACCTATATCGTTAATTCTCACATGTTTCATTTTTTATGCTATTATATTTTCTCACTTATCTTTTAACCTGAGTTAGGGACATGGATGTTATATTTCTGGGAATCTCTCCCTCCCACTATTTTTATGTAAGCAAGTGAGTATTATAGGGATGAAATGAAAATATTTTTGGGTCTCTCTTAGTTTCCTCTCTTCCTTTTCCTCCGTAAGTTGGGGCTAAGATTGAGCAGAACTTCCCTCTTCCTCTTCCTCCTTAAGTTAGATCTAGAGTTGAGCAAGATTCCCCTCTCCCTCTTCCTCCCTTTGGTCGAGCTTAGTTTCCTGTATACACACAGTTGGGAAGAGTAGGTCAAAGAAAGGTCACGAGGATCTTCTTCGAAACTTCTCCCTTTTTGGGCTGTGCACATGGTTTCAATTGGTAGCCCATATCAACTTGGTATTATAACTATCTTCTTTCCCCAGCAGCTGCCCCTTAAGACCAAGTTGTTACTTCTAATCAATGAAGATTTTATCACCCATGAGCATTTTATGCTTTCAAACTGACACCGCCGTGTTTGACTCCCTCACGTCTGCGTCTGTCTCCTTTACGTCTGCGCCTGGCTCCCTCACGTCTGCATCCTCCCTCTCATCCATGACTCCGATCACATACCGTCCAGTGTCTCCTATCTCTGAAGAGATTGATCATGCACTTGTCCACCCGCCTTGGCCAACTACCACGTCGGATAGTGCCCCAACCCGACCTTTCACTTCCACAGTCCGACTTCCGAAGTAATCCAACGTGCCCTCCACAATCGATTGCACCCTCCCTCCCATCCGACCGACTCATACCCATCTTCGTCGGGTTTATCAACCCTCGTACAACACTTCCTCGCTTCTACCCCTGCCACCCGCTTGCCAACTCTCTGAACTAGGCTTTCTTTCCCTTGGCCCCATCTTCTGCCACCTCTGGACAATACCCATGCGAGACTAGAGAGCATGGATGACGGTAAACTTACACTCGCACAATTCATGGAGTTTATCCAAAATATGACGACAAATAAAGTAACCTAGACTGCTCAGCAACAAACCGCCAATGTCGCACCTTTGTGGCCCTGACCGCCCACATCAATGGCATGGGTTTGACACCCTATCTAGTACACCAATTCGTGATAATCACCAATCAGGGCATATGGGTCAAAGAATGGCATGTGTCCACGCACATACGGGTCGTCACAGTTAAAACATAGACCCTTGGTGCGACGATAAACTATCTCTAGGTCGAAAGGTTATGGACGAATCTTGGGATATCACCTTCTTTGCCCTTGGTGGGGCCATTGTTGTGTTGGTGTGTGGGGCCCTCATATCCTCTAAAAGGCCCATCGCCCCCACAATGACTGTTATAGGGTCTAATCCATCAACAAGCTCTTCTCGTAGACCCTGCGAGACTCCTAGCTGAAGTGAGATTCGTAGGTATTTCAAATTCCACTTCTAGATACAGGCGATCCGGAAAGGCCAATATAAAGATGAGCACCTGGCGCTTGGGTGGAAATGGAAGTGGTTGTAGTGAGAACCTGAAACTTCACCAAATAGTCATCAATGGAGCCTGTATTTTTGAGGGAGAAGAGATTACCCATAGGATTTCCTCGAAGAGGCGGCCCAAAACATAGATTGCACTTGCTCTTGAATTATTCCCATATCAAGTGTGGTTTTTCTTGTTGTAGTTGCGAGAACCATAGCTAAGCAGATCCCATCAGTTAAAATGAGGCAATGTAATCCATTCTTTCTACTGAGTGCGTTGGTTTGTGAAGAACTATTCATGACACGTAAGCCACAACAGTGGGTCCTCGTGGAAGGGAAATCCGCCTTTGCAGAAGAACGCGGTCTCTTCCGAGCGTTGGCTGCAGGAATCAGAACAGCGAGGCTTCGACAATCCTTGATGTGAGGCGTTGGAGGTGCCTAGCGGTGGCTATGGCGTCCTGTCGAACTGACCTGTGAGGGCCTTGATTGCGGCGGTGTTTGTCATTATGGTTCATGAAACATCTCCATGGCTTGGGTCAAAGAGAGACCCTCGTCCTTCATACGATCGTCGACGAGTTATGGAGAATGTTCGCACTACTTGGACGGAGGTACGCATAAGAACGAGACAGTCCGAACAAGTTGACAATGACCGGTCAACCTTCACATTTGAGGTTGCGCTATATGGAGGCAGCATAAACGTTGTGGTCGATAGGGATACACACGGGAAATATTCTTGGAAGGTTAACACAAGGGGACCAACCTGTCCTTGGTTGATGTTGCCCTGGCAGTGTTGTCAGCCCTGAAATGGACGATGCACAATTTTGTGTATCGAAGTGCAGGCAGAAGATCCCGTGTGGGTTCATTGCTGGCGGAGGTGGTTTGGAGTGCCTTGGCGGAGGTGTTTGGCTCAGATATCATGTTGTTGTGTGCTCCTGATTGAGATTTCATGTGATGGTGGATGAGGATGAAACTCGGAGAGGGTTAGGGTTCGCCTTTTTTGACCCAGGTGGACCTATGCTAGCGACAGATGAGTAGACGAGGAGACTGGAGAGATTACGGGGCTTTTGATGGTCGTGGGTTTGGGAGGTGCGACCGTAAAAGGAGAGGTTGTTGTTCGAGAGCTCTAATCGGGTTCTAAGTGAAGGAGATAAAAAAATAGGAAAAGATGAGAAGAGAGGAATATAGAGAAATAGAGAGAGATATTTAAACGATACTTGCTTGCCCTTTTCCCCTCATTCCATGAGTAGGATGAGCTTTCTCATTATCCAAAATACCCCTCACAAGACTTAAACAATTATTAGTAAAGATGTGATGGTCTAATACTTAACAATGTAGAATACATAACAATACAAAATAAAGATACTCGCCCCACATTTTAAAGTCTCCGCGCCCTCGCGCGTTACTGGTACATAGTGCCTCAACTTTGACTCTTAACAGATGCAAAAATGGCTAAAGCCATGCACCCTTTCCCACTCAAGCTTATGTTGACACGGGCTCCGGATTGAGACCTTGTCCACGCCCAAGATAGGGAGAAGTCCCAGAGAAGATTCTCGCAACCTTTCTTTTGCCTAGCCTTCGGAATGGCGGAGATACGACGAAAGACGAGCTCAACCAAGGGAGGAAGAGAAATAAAGGAGTCTTGTGTTATCCTAGCCCTAACTTTTTAAGGAGGACTAAAAGGTAATTTCATTTCATCCCTACAATATCCCTTTGCTCACATCTATATAGCGAGAAGGGAAGGTTCTCAAAATATTGCATTCATGCCCCGCACCCGGGTTAGAAGATATATGGGAAAATATAATAGCACAAAAGTTATAGAAAATACCGTGAGAGTTAAGGATATAACTGTCTGTGGCCACGCGCTGTCGCCTCCTTCGTGGGTCCATAACATAATATCCCTATCTTGCTTTTGCCTTTTGCTTTGGGTTGTCTTTTTCACAGGCAGGACTTCTTTGTTGTGAAATGAAAAGCCTTGATCTTCAATGAGATCTAGCATATATATATCTCAAAAGGGAAAATACAATATAACCTATACAAACTATTTACAGACCATATAACATAAAACAACGATAATCCCAATACTCCCCCTCAAGCTGATGCAAAGATGTCAATCATGACCAACTTGGAAATAGTCAAATCTGAACAAGTAGGACCAATAACTTTAGTGATGGCGTCAGCAAGCTGTTCGGCCAAGGAGATGAAAGCTAGAAGAATAGTCCCAGTACGGACGTGCTCACGCAGAAAATGAACATACATATCGATGTGTTTGGTGCACTCATGTAGTACCGAGTCCTGAGTAAGTAGGAGAGCTGACTTATTACCACAGTAGAGAGTCGAGCTAGTAGCAAGAGATAGTCCAAGTTCAGTCAGCAGTGATCGAATCCAAACCAACTCAGTGACGTCAAGTGCCATAGCGCGGTACTCTGACTCAGCAGAAGAGCGGGATACGATAGGTTGTTTCTTGCTCCGCCACGAAACAAGGTGATCACCATGGAATACGTAAAGACCTGTCGTAGACCGTCGATCAGTCAAAGAGCCAGCAAAATCTGCATCAGTGAAACATGAGAGACTGGAGGCACTATCAGCCCGATGGAACAGCCCAAGACCCGGGGCGCGCTTAAGATAGCGAATAACACGTCGAGCAGCATTTAGGTGAGATGTCCCGGGAGAATGCATAAAATGACTCAAAACGCCCACTGAGAAGTTGATGTCGGGCCTAGTATTGGTCAAGTATATCAAGCAGCCAACCAGACACTGGTACTGAGAGGGGTCTAGTAGAGGATCACCAGATTCAGCATGAAGGCGATGGTTGGTATCCATAGGAGCACTCGCAGGGCGACGCCCAAGTAGGCCCGTGTCCCGAATAAGGTCTAAGGTGTACTTACACTGCGATATCGAGATGCCCTGCCGTGAGCGAGCTACTTCAATTCCGAGAAAATAACAGAGACGTCCAAGGTTTTTCACCTCGAAAGCTGAGCGAAGTGTAGCTTTCACCTCAGAGATGCCGGAAGAGTCATCCCCTGAGAGAATAATATCGTCCATGTAGACCAAGACAATTACCCGACGACCCCTAGGAGTCGCACAGATGAAGCAAGTGTGGTCTGCACGACACCGAGTGAAACCTGACTGAAGAATAACCGAGCTGAACCATTCAAACCAGGCCCGCGAGGATTGCTTTAAGCCATACAGAGACTTGAGCAGGCCGCAAACTCTCCCCGAATACTCCCCCTGAAGAGCAAACCGGGGGGGGAGCCATATAGACCTCCTGTAAATCACCATGCAGGAAGACATTTTTGACGTCGAGATGGTAGAGCAGCCACACGCAAGAAGCCGCAAGCGAGAGCAAAGGACGAACACTGGTCAACTTAGCCACAGGAGAAAAGGTGGCACCAAACTCGTCCGGAGTCTGAGTAAAGCCCTTGGCCACTAAACGAGCCTTATACCGATCAATGGTACCATCAGCAAAGTACTTCACTGTATAGAGCCATTTGCACCCAACTGTACGTTTCCCGGGAGAAAGAAGGACCAAAGACCATGTCTCAGTACGACAGAGAGCAGACATCTCCTCCTCCATAGCCCGAACCCACCGCGGGTCACAGAGAGCCTCAGCGGTCGAAGCAGGCGTGCGAATAGAATCAGCGGTAGCCGCAAAAGCCAGGTAAGAGGGCGAGAAACGCTGATAGGAAACAACACTAGCCAGTGGATGCTCAGTAACATAGGAACGAACACAAGTATGTTTACCCTTGCGGAGGGCAATAGGTAAGTCTATAGATGTAGAGGAGAGAGGCTCAAGAGAGTTACCTGCGTCTGGAATACGCTGCTGATCCGGGACTGGAGGAGAAGTGAGTGTAGCGTGTGGAGGGGGCGGCTGACGACGAGAGTATGTCAGCAGGACAGGCGAAGCAGCAGGGGGGCAGCAGCTGGTGGTGAGGAAAAGACCGGGAGAGGTTGCACAATAGTAGGAAGCGCATGTGGGGTCAAATGTGCAAGATAAAAAGGGACCTCCTCATGGAATGTCACATCTATAGAATAAATAATGCGACGCAACTGGAGATCATAACAGCAATAACCCTTAGTGGTAATCGAGTAGTCGATGATGAGGCAGTGAATGGCCTTGTCGTCGAGTTTGGTCCGTGAAGGACGTCGATCCTGGACAAAACACACACAACCAAAGATTCGGAGAGGGATGTGGAAGGCAGAGACTGGAGGATGGATGAGACTGAAGAGGGTAACTCCACCAAGAGGATGAGGAGTCTTATTAATAAGGAAAGTTATTGTAAGAAGAGCAACACTCCAATAGGACTTAGAGACATTCATTCCCTGAAGAAGACAATGGACAAAGTTTAAGAGGTGGTGGTTTTTGCGTTCGGCCACCTCATTCTACTCGGGGGTACCCGGACAAGAAAATTGGTGGAGAGTGCCCTCATTGCGGAGAAAGAGATCAAAGGGATGAGAAGTGTGCTCACCGCCATTGTCAGAGCGAAGGATATGAACAGTAGTACTAGGCTGGGTCCGTATCATGCAAGAAAAATAAGAGTAGACAGATAGGTTCTCAGATTTTTGTTTTAGAAGATAAACCCATAAGAAATGAGAATAGTCATCAATAAAAGTTACAAAGTACGAGAAACCATCAAATGACACTACAGGGGCAGGGTCCCACACATCAGAATGCACCAACTCAAAACAAGAAGTAGAACGGCTAACAGAAGAAACATACGTGCTGCGTGTGTTTGGACAGCTCACATACATCACAGCAAAGAGGAAAAACAAAAGACACATCAGGACAAACAGACAACATCCGCTGAGGGCTAGCATAGCCGAGACGTGCGTGCCAAAACATGCTTGACGACATAACAAGGTAGGCAGCAAAAGAGGTAGGCGGGTTAGTGTCAGTGTTGGTGGTAGCAGCAGAGGGAGAAGGTAGCTCCAGATAGTGCATCCCACTCCTCTCATATCTCGTACCAATAGTTCTCCTGAATCTCAGGTCCTGAAAAACACAACGATCAGAGAAGAAAGTTATAGAGCAGTTCAAACAACGAGTAATAACTAACAGATAATAGGTTGAGGGCCAATTGAGGTACAAGAAGAACAATGTCAAGGGAGAAAGAAGACGAGAGAGGGACGGTGCCCCAGCTGAGGACAGGTGTAACCGAGCCATCAGCGAGGCGCACGTCCCGGGAAGTGCAGGGGACAACTTGAAGCAGGCGGGAAAACGTACCAGTCATATGGTCAGTTGCACTAGAATCAATCACACAGGGTGACGAACCCTGGTAAACAGTGGCCGCGGTGCAAGCAAACAGGGTACCTGAGAAGAAGGGACAGTGGAAGCAGATGCAGTAGTGGAAGGCTGAGACTGTTGGAACTGCTGAAACTGAGCCATCATGTGACAGCAGTCAGAGGAGTTAGCGCCCAAAGTGCGCTCAACGGGCTCGGAAGATTCAACTGATGCACCGGTGTGTCTGGGATCAGTAACAAAAGTTGTACGCACAGAGCCCCATAGGTGTGGGTATAGTTGATAGCAGTGACTGCGATCATGATACAGACGACCACAGTGAGAGCAAGGGCCAGGAGGACCCGTAGAGCCACGTACACCAGAATGTCCACGACCACTAGACTGGGTAGAGGAACCCCGACCACCTCGTCCACGAGTGCTGGAGGTGGGAGGTCGGTAAGAAGTAGCAAGGACGATCTGCTCAGTAGGCAGAGAGGAGGTAGCACGGGTGGTAGAAAGACCAGAGTGCCGCTGCATACGTCTCTCATGCTCCGCAACAATGGAGTTGGACTCAGGAAGATCTGGCAAAAGTGACATCCCCACAATCTGAGCACGGGTAGACTCGTATTCGAGGCAAAGCCCCATCAAGAACTGGTATGTCTCTCGGTGCCGTCGCTATTTCCGAATAAGAGCAATATCAGTAGGAGACTCCAGGGCACTAAGAGGCTCAAGATCGTTAAGCTCAAGAAAATGATCCTGAAGGTTAGTGAAGTACTCTTGAATGGAACGGTCTCCCTGAATAGCGGGAGCACTATCTTAAAAAATGCCGAAAATCTGGGCATCAACACGCGTGTGCCCAAAGTTGTGTTGGAGAGTGGGTCAAAACTCGGAGATGTCCTCAAAGCACATGAACTGGCTAATGATGCGAGGCTCCATCGAGCACTGAATCCATCCAAGAACCATGTACTTTTCTGTCGACCACTTGACTAACTCATTTTTGTCATCCGTGTCGGTCGATTGAGGCATAGAGGGGCCGCCGGTCAGCCATGAAAGCTTATTCCGGCCGGGAAGGGCCACTTTCATCGATGTGGCCCATGAAAAATATTTTTTCTCATCGAGGAGAATGCTAGTAATCCGTCCCGTAGAGGATCCATAGATGTCTTCAGAATTCATGGAGCATATATCAACGAGATCCCTCCCGCAACGGAGATCAAGGATCGAGAGAACAAAGAGAACGAGGGTATCACTCACAAACCCTTCTCACCAGCATAAAGAACTCACTGCAGCCTGCAAGAGTCAGACATGCTCCATGGAAAGGACTAGAGGGAGAGGAAGCTCCGGCGGCTGCAAGAATAGGCGACGACAGCGGGAGAGGAAGCTCCGGCGGTTGTAAGAATAGGCGGCGACATCGGGAGAGTGGGCGACGACGGTGTGACTTCCTAGAACAGGCGGCCGCAGCGGGATCGTGCGAGAGCAGGATCGGGCAGTAGCAGGAGCGTCAGCGGGATCGAGCGACATCGGCGGCAGCGGGACTTCCTGGAACAATCGGAATCGAGCAGCAGCGAGAGCGGGATCGGGCGCCAGCGGGACAAAGCACCGGAGATCGGTGAAACCGGAACCACGAAAACCCTTGACGTGTTTCTCTGGTACCATGTTGTGAAATGAAAAGACTTGATCTCCAATGAGGAGATCTAGCATATATATATATATATATATATATATATATATATATATATATATATATATATATATATATATACGAGTGACAGGCACGGGCCTCCGGCCCTCGTGCCCCGCGCGACAGTACCCAGTCGCGGCGGCGGGCTTCGCCCGCCCCCGACGGGTTTCGCCCGCCCCCGGCGGGTTTCGCCCCTATGTAATATAGTATAATATATATTTAATATATAAATATATATTATATATATTATAATATATCGATACATTATAATATTTATATAATACGCCCCCCCCCCCTTTTTTTTGCCCAGCCCCGCGTCCCCCCCACTTTACATTGCCGCCGCCGGCGCCCACTGGCAGGTTCGCCAGTCTCCGGCGAACCCTCCGGGGGTTGTCCGGCGACCGGCGGGCAGGGTCACTGCCGACGGTGGCCCTGCCCGTGAGACCCAAATGTGGGTTTCACGAGCAGGGTCACCGCCGACGGTGGCCCTGCCCGTGAGACCCAAATGTGGGTTTCACGAGCAGGGCCACCGTCGGCGGTGGCCCTGCCCGCCGGACAACCCCTGGAGGGTTCGTAAGAGTCTGGCGAACCCGCCGGTCAGGCCGTCGGCAGCAGTGTACAGAGGGGGGACACGGGGTTGGGCAAAAAATGGGGGGGGGGAGTTTGGTGGACTCGTGATTGAGGAGAGTGAAGATGCCTGATTGTTTTGTGAAAAGTTTATTTGCAGTCCAGATCTGATCGATCCCACAGCCTAAATTTTTTGAATGAATTTTTAATTCGTGGTTATTTGCAGAGCTCCATATTTCTTTTTGAAATAGTATATATGTTATTATATAAAGCAATATAGGTATTTGGAGGCACACCATAGATTAAACAAGAGCCATTGAATCATGAGAGAGAGCATGAGATGGGGGGAGAGAGTTGGGAGAGAGAGAGGAGGGAGAGAGAGAAAGAGAGAGAGAGGGGAGGAGAGAGAGAGGGAGAGAAAGGGAGAGACTTGGCGGAAGGGAGAGGAGAAAGGGGGCGGAGTGAGAGGGAGAGAGAAAGGGAGAGAGATGAGGAAGGGAGAAAAAAAAGAGGGAGAGAGATTGCGTGAAATTAATGTTTTTATTACAAAACATAATTTTTTTTATATAAAATAAAAATTCTATATTGATTTATATTTTTTACGGTCATTTTGAGTACTCATGTGTATATATTGCGGGCACTGCCCGTCTTGATGTGAGTGTATCCCGCTTTGATGCGAGCGCATCCCGCTTTGATGCGGGCGCAACCCGCAACGACGCATCGAGCACGGGCGAAGCCCGCCTGGATGCGGCCGAAGGCCGCCCGAGAGCATCGAGCGCACGGGTGTAGCCCGTGTGAAGATGCTCATATATATATATATATATATATATATATATATAAAATAGGGAAAATACAATATAACCTATACAAGCTATTGACAGACCATATAACATAAAGTAACAATAATTCTAATATTTTTCACCCAACTACCAATCTTGTTTTCCTTACTCACAATTTGTCTTCCAGCGATTGTACGAACCTTTGTTTACTTTCAACGACCACCTTCGTCCTCTTGTAATTGCAGGCCGATATCCCTGCTTATATCATGAGATAAAATACTTTCAATGACTAGTGAAATCATCAATGAATGATATAAACACGTCATTGAACCCATCTAGTTCTCGTGCATTTTTCATGGCAGCCCCCATAACAGTAGTACAGACTTCATATCTCCTCAATCTGAATATTCCCCAGGTCAGACACTAGTCTCCTGAGAAGTACCGAATGGAAAGTTTGGATGATAACACTCCTGATTATGAAGACTGGAAAATAGTTGAACTTCATCAATCCATTTAGAAACAATAGTACTTTTTCTTCCATCCTGATCAGGAAGACACAGTGAAATTATTTGGATATTATAATTTTTTAGTAAGTATGAGAGAAGGGAAGCCTTGACACACCGGTTGAGGTGTTGCCGTGTGATCATGAGATCATGGGTTCAAGTCATAGAAGCAGTTTCTTGCAAAAGAATGCAGGATAAGGTTTGCCTACATTTCACCCTTGTGATGAAGACCCTTCCCCAAACCCTCGCTGTGTGGGAATGCTTTATGTACCGTGCTGCCCTTTTATGAAAGAACTTTGAACACCCATCTCCTTTACAAAGTCAATCACCTTGAAGAAGCAACTCTTATTGCCTCCCTTGAGCACTCCACAAGCCTCTATCTCATTCACTTGTGTTATACCAAGTGATGCCCCCATTATTCTAAGGCTAAATGTGCCTTATCTCCTGCAGAGAAATCAGACTAGATTTTCTAGTTATTCTTGAAATATATCTCCCGGTTATGATTTGAGTGTTGATGTTACGGGCCATTCCGTAGTGTCGTTTTATATCTCGATGGTGGTGGTGGAGGCGGCGGCAAAGATACAAGGGAGTCGGGCTCAACTTACATGAGGAGAATGTGGGAAGAATGAAAAATGGGGAGCGGTGCTCTAATCCTAGAAGGAGGGGAAGAAGGAACTAGAGAGACGAGGAGACTTGAACCTTCGTAATTTCTAAAATCTCTCGTTCTTGACCCAATAATTCTTATATAGAATTACAAATGTACTGTAGGTTGCATCAAGAGGCCATCTGTACAACCCCGTATTCGCAGGATTTTGATTTTAAGCTTTTTGAGTGGTTTGAGCTCTTAGTGGCCAATTTAGGCCTAGCCCGCGGAATATACTATTAGGGGGAGGAAAAATTGCCTTCCCCCCTTTGCCTTTTTCTGGGAGGGGCGGGTATGGCAAGTTGACCGAACCCGCCCCCGGCTGGCTAGGCGCAAGGCGAGGCGGGGCGAGCCTGGCGGGGCGAGGCGGGGCGAGACCGGCGGGAGGCCGGGTTCTCGCCCTGCCCCCGCGGCCTGGCGGGGCGGGGCGAGACCGGCGGGAGGCCGGGTTCTCTCCCTGCCCCTGCGGCCTGGCAAGGCGGGGCGACACCGGCGGGAGGACGGGTTTTCGCCCTGCCCCCGCGGCCTGGCGGGGCGAGACCGGCGGGAGGCCGGGTTCTCGCCCTGCCCCCGCGGCCTGGCGGAGGCGCGGCGGGGCGAGACCGGCGGGAGGCCGGGTTCTCGCCCTGCCCCCGCGGCCTGGCGGGGCGAGGCGGGGCGAGACCGGCGGGAGGACGGGTTCTCGCCCTGCCCCCGCGGTCTGGCGGGGCGAGACCGGCCGGGAGCCGGGGTCTCGCCCCTGCCCCCGGCTCCCTAGCCTGTCTCGGGTGTCCGGGAAGGTGGGGGGTATGGCTTCTCCCGCCCTTGGACCTCTTTGGGCCTTGTCGTTACCGTTTTACCCTCAGGGTGGAATTACCTCTTTACCCCCCGGTGTGGCTGTTTTCTATTGTCCCGAGGCCTATTTGGCGTAGGGGCATTGTTGACATTTCGATCCATGGGGTTGGAAAAACTATAAATAGACCCTTATGGGTGCCTTGGAGAGCATCACTTCTTCACTCTCTCTTCATCCTTCAAGGCACCCTAGCCCAAGCATTGGCTAGGGAGGGGGAGACCTCAAAGGTCTTCCGGATGTGAGGTGGGACCTCCGCGCTAGAGCCGAGGGTCTGTTTCTAGCTTCTTGATCCTTTGGTCCGTGACGTTCTCCTAAGTGTAGTAGGTGCGAGGTCACCCCTTTCTAGGGACCCGAACTCCACAGAGGTCATTTTTGGCTTCAACACTTTTGGTGCGGTGAGCGTGGAGAGTAACCAGCACAGAAGATGTCGGGAGAGTGCCATGATTGGAGGTCAGGGAGGTAGTGATGATCTCGGCGAGCTCCCCAACCCAGGACCCTTTGTGGGGAGGCAAGAGTTCATGGTCTCCATCCAAGGCATCATGGAGATGCTGCGCAGCATTGCTCCTCAGGGTGGCAGCTCCACCCCGACCCCCCAGGAGCTAGCTCCCCCCCCCCCTCTCGACGAATCGACTCCCAGGGGTCTAGGCGAGACGACCCCAGGGGGGGGGGGGGGGGGGGGGGAGAAGGAAGTGCATCAGGAAGAAGGCCAGGGAAGGAGAGGATGGGAGATGGGGTCGAGCGAGACCTCACCGGCCGGGAGTTGTTCTCCATCCCGGCGAGTGCCAACCTCCCAGGTGTGCAGGTTGCGCGAGTAGAGATGGCGAGACCGCCCCTTAGGGGGTCACCCTTCAGCGAGCTGATCATCTCAGCTCCCATTCCCGAGGGGTTCAGAGAGCCAGACATGGCTTACTATACCGGGAAGGATGACCCCGTCCAGCATCTGCAGTGGTTCGAGGATGTCGTCTCCATCAGGCCGATGACGGATGCCTTCAAGTGTCGCCTCTTTGCGAACACGTTGAAGGAGAAGGCAAGGGATTGGTTTCATCAACTCCCTCCGAGGTCGATCTATGGGTTCGAGGACTTGAGCCGGAGCTTTCATCTTCGCTTCTCCACCTCCAAGAAGAGGAAGAGGAGTCCTGAGTCCATCTTCCTGATAAGGCAGAGGGCCGAGGAGTCGCTGGCCCGTTACGTTGACAGGTTCCAAGAGGAGATCCTGGAGGTACAGGAGATGTCAGGGTATGCCCTCCAGATGGCATTCACAGTAGGGTTGCGCGAGGGGTTCTTCAAGATGAGCCTGACTCGAAAGGCACCCCTTTTCTTTGAGGAGCTGATGGAAAGGGCGGCCGAGGAGATAGCCATGGAGGCGGTCATCCCGACATTTGTCAAGAAGTTGGCAAAGCTAACAGAGATGGAGTCAAAGGAGCAAGGTGGCTCAAGACCTCAGGAAGGAAGAAGGAGAGAGGAGCGGAGAGCTCAGGAGGGCCCAGAACCAGGTTGGAGGCATCAGGGAGGACCCGTTCAGGGTCCAGGAAAAGGTTACGTCCAAGATGGGGGGAACTTCCATGGGGGCCAAGGGAGGTTCAATTTCCACAGGCAAGCCCCAAGACAGCTCTTACCCCCGCCACAACAAGCCTTGGTGATAAGAGGAGGAAGAGATAACAGGAGAGAACGCTCAGCCCGCCGAAGGAGGGGAGGAGCACTACCGTACTGTGACTTCCACCAGGTGGAGGGGCACGCCACAGCTACCTGCCCCGAGTTCCTGGAAGCGAGGGGGCGAGAGGCCCTGCCCAGCCGCAACCGCCAGTGCGGGTTGAGGAGATTCTACCTAGAGAAGGGGGGGATGACGTGTGTGAGGACCGGGTCGATATCGGGCCCCGAGGTGGTATAGTTGTGATCCATGGTGGAGTAGGGATCAAAGCCACTCGGAAGGCGAGCCTTCATATGATGTACCGACGGAGCGTCTCCTCGACGTCCCAGACCCCACCCCAGGAGGAGAAGATCACCTTCTCGGTGAAGGACCTGCCGGATCATGAGGATCCGTTCTGCGATGCGCTGGTCATCCAGACGGCCATCGAGGGCTACACCGTATCCAGGATCTTGGTTGACAACGGAAGCTCCGTCAACGTCGTTTTCAAGAAAGCGTTTGACGAGATGAAGGTAGAGTCAAGGAGGGTGTTGGGCTCGGACGGACCCCTGTTCGGATTTTCAGGGGAGAGGAAGGAGGTAGAGGGTGAAGTAGGACTCCAAGTAAAGTTGAGAGGGGCTTCAAGGAACTGCCGGTTCATCATTGTTGACGCTCCAAGCAGCTACAACGCCATCTTCGGAAGGACCCTCATCAGCGCCTTCCGTTGCGTGTCATCTTTCTTCCAGCAATGCCTCAAGTTCAGCTCAGGAGGGATCCATGTCAGGGTTAAGGGAGACTCCAGGATGGCAAGGCAGTGCTACGTCACGGCCGTCAACACCATCACTTGGTTGGCCAGGGCGGAGGAGATGGAAAGGATCATGGAAAGCCTGAGCAGGATGGAAGTGTCCGGCGAGAGGGAAGCGGATGACGACCACCGGGCCCAGACCCCTTGAGGAAGCCTCGCCCCGGCATAGTCCTGTACGTTTCTTATGTTGTAATGAGTCCAACCCTCGACCAACTGAGTCGGGGGGGTCATGTAACCCATCGTTTTTCCCCGTTTGAGGATGTTGGATTTGGTAGAGTTCAAGTGAAACATCTGGTTCCCCACCCCCGAGAGGATCTCCTCAGCCAGGCTCCCACTAGCTGGTTGGGTCGAATGTGCCTCGGGGAGAGCAAGCCCACCCCCGAGAGGATCTCCTCAGTCAGGCTCCCACTAGCTGGTTGGGTCGAATCTGCCTCGGGGAGAGCAAGCCCCACCCCCGAGAGGATCTAATCAACCAGGCTCCCACTAGCTGGTTGGGTCGAATGTGCCTCGGGGAGATCAAGTCCCACCCCCGAGAGGATCTCCTCAGCCAGGCTCCCACTAGCTGGTTGGGTCGAATGTGCCTCGGGGAGAGCAAGCCCCACCCCCGAGAGGATCTCCTCAGCCAGGCTCCCACTAGCTGGTTGGGTCGAATGTGCCTCGGGGAGATCAAGCCCCACCCCCGAGAGGATCTCCTCAGTCAGGCTCTCACTAGCTGGTTGGGTCGAATGTGCCTCGGGGAGATCAAGTCCCACCCCCGAGAGGATCTCCTCAGCCAGGCTCCCACTAGCTGGTTGGGTCGAATGTGCCTCGGGGAGATCAAGTTCCCACCCCCGAGAGGATCTCCTCAGCCAGGCTCCCACTAGCTGGTTGAGTCGAATGTGCCTCGGGGGGAGTAAGTTCTTATTTGCTCCGAGACGGTCCCGCTATCAGGCTCTCACTAGCTGGCAGGGCCGGTGGTACCTCTCGTGGATGCTCATGTTCCTTTTCTCTCTGAGACGGTCCCGCTGCCAGGCTCTCACTAGCTGGGCAGGGCCGGTGGTACCTCTCGTGGATGCCTAGTTGTCTCACCTCGAGATGGATTCCGCTGCCAGGCTCTCACTAGCTGGCAGGGCAGGTGTACCTCTCGTGGATGCTCAGTGCTTTTTACCCAGAGGGGGTCTCGCCACCCAGGCTCTCATAGCTGGCATGGCAGGTTGACCGCGCAAGAAAATCACACTCAACGAATACGTTGGGTTGGACGTTTCTTTTCGAGCTTGTGCCAACCTCGAAAAGAGCCGGGATTGTGTACAACCCCGTATTCGCAGGTTTTTGATTTTAAGCTTTTTGAGTGGTTTGAGCTTTTGGTGGCCAATTTAGGCCTAGCCTGCGGAATAAACTATTAGGGGGAGGAAAAATTGCCTTCCACCTTGGCCTTTTTCTGGGAGGGGAGGGTATGGCAAGTTGACCGAACCCGCCCCCGGCTGGCTAGGCGCAAGGCGAGGCGGGGCGAGATCGGCGGGAGGTCGGGTTCTCGCCCTGCCCCCGCGGCCTGGCGGGGCGAGACCGGCGGGAGGCCGGGTTCTCGCCCTGCCCCCGCGGCCTGGCACGGCGAGGCGGGGCGAGACCGGCGGGAGACCGGGTTCTCGCCCTACCCCCGCGGCCTGGCGGGGCGAGGCGGGGCGAGACCGGCGGGAGGCCGGGTTCTCGCCCTGCCCCCGCGGCCTGACGGAGGCGAGGCGGGGCGAGACCGGCGGGAGGCCGGGTTCTCGCCCTGCCCCCGCGGCCTGGCGGGGCGAGTTGGGGCGAGACCGGCGGGAGGCCGGGTTCTCGCCCTGCCCCCGCGTTCTGGCGGGGCGAGACCGGCCGGGTGCCGGGGTCTCGCCCCTGCCCCCGGCTCCCCAGCCTGTCTCGGGTGTCCGGGAAGGTGGGGGGTATGGCTTCTCCCGCCCTTGGACCTCTTTGGGCCTTGTCGTTACCGTTTTACCCTCAGGGTGGAATTACCTCTTTACCCCCCGGTGTGGTTGTTTTTTATTGGCCCGAGGCCTATTTGGCGTAGGGGCATTGTTGACATTTTGGTTCATGGGGTTGGAAAAACTATAAATAGACCCTTAGGGGTGCCGAGGGTCTGTTTCTAGTTTCTTGATCCTTTGGTCCGTGACGTTCTCCTGAGTGTAGTAGGTACGAGGTCACCCCTTTCTAGGGACCCGAACTTCACAGAGGTCATTTTTGGCTTCAACACCATCCTTCATCGTGCTCACTGTTGTCACAAAAGATGATAAGGGAGTTGCTGGAAAACTGTTGCTTGCTTAGAGGATAAATCAATGAATCTAGATGGTGGTGGCGGGGTGCTTGAGGACTAAGGACTTTAGGGATTTGATGTGGTGGAGGCGCTTGCTGAGGGCAATTGTGCATAGTGTACGACGAGGGAGATGAAGGACTTTGCGGGATGTGAGCTGTGACCATCGAAAGTGGCAACACTGACTAGGGGCGGCTGCCTTAGTTATTAAAGGCGCAAGAGACAGCAAACAGCAAAGGGGTCTTGAAGCCTAAGCGCAAGGCTGAAGGCGCAGACGCGCGCCCGACGAAGGTAAGACACAACCACATTTATTTTAAAAAATAAGCATCAAACATCAATTCATCTTCCTGATTAGAATTTTTCATCTATTTTACTCATTAATCATTTATTACTGTCATTTACGTCTCTTAAAAAAATATAATTAATATTGTCACTTACGTCATATCTAAGTATTAACGCTTGATTATGTTTCATAAGCACTAAATCATGTAAAAATTATTGAGTTCTTATATTATTTCTTTCTTTCTTTTGAAAAAAAAAAGTTTGTAACAAAAATCGCACTCAGACGTGTCTTTTATGCTCCAAAGAAGCAAAAAAGGCACAAGCCTCTGATCCTGTTGAGTCTGGATCATTGGGCGCGCCTTTAACAACATAGACGGCTGCCATAAGGAATTTAGAGGGTCTGGAGGAAGAGGTGACTGGATCGGAAGCGGTGATTGGACAATATTGTTAGAATCTTGTGATCTAGAAGTAATCAAGAGATTAATATTACTGCCAACGTGATATGAACCTATAGGGTCACATATTAAAAACATTCGTAAAATGGATAATTGATTGTGTTGATTTATGTTATATAAGATATAAATGAAGTCATTCTGAATATGATTAATTGAAAATTAATCAATAAGGAATAATTAATTCGGTTTTGAACTAAAATCACGTTCCATCATTTTCTTTCTTTAATCTGTGAAAACGTGTAGTTTTGTAAACTACTGAGCATGCGTACTTGTGAAGTGTGCCTTTAAGGTTTTCAAGTGGTGACTTGGAAAACAAGCAGCTGCTATTCTGCATCTCCTCCGTTAGTGAGAAACTAGAAAAAAGAAGAGGAAGAAGAGAATCTCTGTAGAGAACCGAACTAGTATTTCGTTGCAGAGAAAGACAATCATCTTCCATCTCTGAAACCGTTAAACGGACTGCGAGGTGTTTCCAACATTCGTGTGGATACCTGTAGATACGCGGATTCTATTTTGCATTTTGGTTCTCAAACGTCAGTTATCGTTCCACAAATCTAATTTTGTTGCAAGTATAAACTCATTTCTTGATTTCCTGGTTTTTTGTATTTTCCTCTGCGCATTTGATGTCTTAGAAACCCACAAACACGACGCGCAGATTGTGGTGTTTTTCCATGCGATGGTTGAATTGACTGTTGCTTCGGTTGGATTCGACCCCTGAAGTGTTCAGACGGTGCGAGTTTATCAATGCTGTCAGCGAGTTGCGAAATTGCTACTTGGTTCAACAACAAAATCTCCAGTAACTTCATAGTCTTATAGAACATCAAATGGAGGGCAATTTTCTCGTAGGAGCCCATCTCTATAAGGATGTAATCGAATAATCACTAATTAATCAATACCATAATCTAGTAACGAGTAATCAACTAATTAATACTGGGAAAGGAGATTGATATCTACAGGCGCATGACTCAATGTGGACCAAATTGCTGTCCGATGGGAACAACAATTGAACTCGAAAAGCAATTGGCATGCGACTCAAAAACAGAACAAATCGCTCTATGGAAGGGCACTGGGCTCGATTTTACCGCAGAAAGACAGTTGTTGTGGCTGCCGTTTCGAGGAAGACTTGCCAATGGATAGATGTTATGCTTGGAGGGAAGGTCGATGATGCTGAACCCACTGATGGTCGGATGTTGCACGCAAAAAGAAGACAATGTGTGAGTGGATTCAGATGAAAGGGGTAGACGATGGGTGAAAACGATTGCACAGATTGTCGGAAGTTCATTGTCGATGGCGTGCTTTCGCGGGGGGGGGGGGGGGGGGGGGGGGGGGGGGGGGGGGGGGGGGGGGTTGGAAATGAGCCGAGGTCGGAGCAGAGATCCCTTAATGTCATGCTCTTTCGAGGCGTGCATTATGAGGCAGCGACATCGACGTTGAAGCTGGCCGACGAGGATGCGTACGTGAGTTGCGGTTGCTGGAGCAAAGGCTGTCAATTACTGGGTGCGCACTAGGTGAGGAGGTTCTTCAAGTGAAGTTCTCTGGACCCGAGCATAAGCGGATCAGCCCGAAATGAAACGTATTTCATGTTTGAGGGGTGGCAGTTGTTGGGCGTCGATGGAGGTGCTTAGCTTAGATACCAAGTTGTTAGAAGCCGTCCTGTAGCGTCACTTTCATCTCGGTGGTGGTGGCGACGGAGATACAAACAAGCCGAACTCAACTTATGAGGGAGAATGCAAGGAGAAGGAAGAAAGGGGAGCGGTGCTCAACCTTAATCCTAGCAGGTGGGAAGAAGGAACTAGAGAGTGGAAGAACTTGAGTCTTCATAATTTCTTGAATCTCTTATTCATCACCTTATATAGAATTACGAAATGACATGCTCGTAATAATATGTCCGAACATTTGGACTTATATAAAATATTTGACGACACTTAACGACTTCTAACTACTCGAACATGACAACTTAAATAAAACATACACAAAATATTTATGGCTAACTAGTGCGGACCCATAACAGTTGATTGGGAACCCTTCCATTTGAACTACACCATCTGAAAACAAAGATGACTGAATGATCACCAGAACTAGTTGAAATTGCAATAAATTCACCAGTTACTTCAAACCAGAATCATTGCCTTTCTAAATTTGAAGCCTAATTTGTTCTCAAGTCAGATAGCTCCTTTCTAATCCTCCGTATACCAAAGAATCCTGACTCTAGCTACCCCACAAAGCTCCAGGTTTTTCCCAACATACCAGTGTGAAGGAACCCTCCTTACAAACATATTTTTCTTTTTAACCTCAATCTCTACCAAAGCCACAAATACAACACCACTTGTATTTAGGCTCCGTTTGGCACGGAGGTGGCGGTCATGACCGTGGTGGTTATGAACCGTCGTTCGTGAACGTCTGAACTCACCTAAGGAACTTCATCAACTTTATGTTCAAAAATAGTTTTTTTTTGTCGCAGTTATAATCATTGTCGTGCCAAACATACATTCTATGACGATGGCGTTTTTTATCAAACTCACCAGAGCAAAAATGTCATGTCAAACGGAGCCTTAGAAACATGCTTCAACAAATCCCGCCATCGAAAACCATAATAAGCGATGTTGGTTAATTTATTTACGTCTCAATACTTCCTTTATCTATTCCTAGACTATGGTGTGATTATGTTCGTCTCCGGATATCTTAACTTTGTTTTGAGCAAAATTGTAGTTTTAGTTATAAACTTTATTATTATTCACTAAAAGTTAAATTAATTAATTAGTATGAGTTTAATTTTCAATAAATGCAGAGTCACGCTTCATTATATATATAAAGAGTAAAAAATTTAAGAGCAACAGTAACTTTTCTTATATTTGATGTGAACCCCTAAAGTTATAAGGGAAAGTTGGGCTGCAAATATCAATGAGGGGTTGCCAATATACCCTCCTCCCCCACTACCTTAGAGCAACTCCAATGGGGATCTCTATATTTAGAGATCCCCATTGTACCATGTTCTCTAAATATAGAGAACATGGCTAGAGCAACTCCAACCATGTTCTCTATATTTAGAGAATATGTTATTTTAATATCTATATATATACATATATATAATATTTATATTATATTTATATATTAATATGTATAAATAAATAAATATAAATTTTAAATATGTATTAATATCTAATTTAAATTTTAAACAATATAAAAAAAAACAGTTTTTTAATTTTTGCCGCAGCCTCTATTTTCTCTCTCCCCCTCTAAATTTAGAGGGGGAGAGAGAAGATCTCTAAATTTGGAGGGGGCAATGGCGAAGGGTTGGAGGGATTACAAGCGCTATTTTGGGAGAATAGCGATGGGTTGGAGTTGCTCTTAGGTAGTGCCATTAGTGTGGCGAGAGTGGAGTACCCCAAACCTACCACCAACGTTGGGACCGAAACCAGACAAGAGCGGCCAACACTCGGCAGACAACGGCGCAACCTCCGACCCCAGGTCACCACGACCGGGTGGCCGCCGCCGCATGCCGACCAACAGCAAGGCCGCCCGGCTTCGTGGACACTTGCCGGCCGTGCGGATCCGTGTCGGCCACGCGTTCGCCCAACCATGCGGACCCGACCCCCCCCCCCCCCCCCCCCGCCGGCTGTGCTGCCATCTTGCTGCACAGTCGCGCCGCCTGCAACATGCGCCCACCGACGCTCGTCCAGTTTTTATTGTGCTGCCAACTTCGCCCGACCACCCCAGCCGCCGTGTGTCCACCGTTGCGCCTCCCCATGGCCGCCTCCGTAGCACTGCCTTCACGCCCTTTCATTTGCAAAATCACCCATTATTGGGGGTGCACATAACGAAATACAGTTTGCTTAAGCTGATCTAGCCTTCAATCCAGATTGCTCCCAAGCACGCTCACCGCCACATTCCAAACGACCTCCACAGTCTGGACAAATTGTTGTAACGAGCGGTGACATGTAACACTCGAAAAAAAACTCTTGGAACTCTCAGAAAAATAGTGAAATTTGGTCGGCACAGACCCGACCCCGTGATTTTCCTCTTTCCGGAGTTCTTCCACGTAAAAAGCTTCTTTGTCAACAGTTGGTTTTTGTGACTGTATGTGCTCTTGGTTGTTTGCTAACCTCATTATAGTGCGATAAAGGCTTGTGTTGTTCTTCTTCTTGTTGTTTGCATGCTCGATTCACTCTTTAGCTTAGACGGTTCAAATCGATCGGCCGTAAGAGCGACAAGTGACCCACAATAATATTTATCAAATAAAATACTTTTTAAATTATATCCATCAAGCAATGATCAAATATTAAAAAAAATCGGAGGATACTGGGACACAGTCATCACCGATAAGCTTGAAAATTGTTGGTCTTTTTCTGCCAATTCGCCAATCCTCCTTCCTGCCCCGTCACTTGCTTCATTGTCAAGGGTTTCAAGGAGACTCGTGTTTAGCAAAAGTACTTGGGTCTGGCTCCAGGACACAATGCATGCGGTCTAACTCAACGTCACGGTCAGACCGGAATAACCTGAACCGTCTTAGCTCTCGGAACGGTCGAGCGCGCACACAGATAATGAAGTATATCAATCGTACACACGAAGTTTTAACGTGGAAAAACCCTTTAACCGGGTAAAAAATCACGTGATCGGATCTGTGCTGGTCAAAATCCACTATTTCCTGGCTGTTACAACTTGTTCGTTGAATCGAGGGCGACAGACCGCCTCTCGTTACAATTTTGAGATAAGAGAACACTTAGCACACGACGAACGACAGGTCGTCGCGCCTGGCGTTTATTACAAATTGCACTTTGCGACGATGGACTTCATGGAGTGTCCCTCTAGCTCTGAATGTGGGAGTGAAGCACTTGAATTTGCGGTTGCGAAGGCCTCTTGGAAACCGAGAGATTGAGCTTCGTCAGGTGGTTTGAACGTGACTCGAACGTGGCTCTGGTGCGGCTCGGAGGCTGCTTGTAGGAGAAATTTGACAGAGCTCCGACTTGAGTAAGAAGAAGACTCATTGGAAAAAAAGGTGAGAAATGAGTAGGTCTGAGACTCCTTTTATAGTCTCCAGGAGATGGTTATGGTGGTTACGCGGTTATCTGCACATCTTAACTACCGTTATAAATATTTTTGCTATAAATTTTTGGCGTATATTAGGATAATTAATTACGCTATATGTACATCAATTAAATTAATAATAAAATTATCCCTCTAACCCGACGGTTAGTGGGCGGTTACACGCGAATCGAACGACGAGGAATGACCCGAAATGATCGAACGGCGGGGACGAGCTCCCATGGGCGATCGACGATCTTGTCGCCGAACTTGTCGGCGAGGAGGGAGACCGCCGACGACGGACGAGGGGAGGTCGGGGCGGCCGCTCCCTCGGCCGCGCGCCGACGGCCGAGGCGGGGCGGCCGGCCCGGCCGTTCCCTCGGCCGCGCGCCGGTGGCCGAGGACGTGCGGTCGGCTCGGCCGTCTTCTCGGTCCCGTGCAAGCGACTGAGGGAGGGGGCGGTCGGCGGAGGTGATGACATCACCACTCGACGTCGGCGAGGCGATGCATACGGTGGTTCTGACGTCGTGCGTGGTGGGATCGGCGCACGGTGGGATCAGCGTGCGGTCAAACCCATGATCCCACTAATTTTGGGTTGAGATCATGGGGGGTGTGGTTATGTGTACCTCTATCCTTTTTAAGAGGGATCTCATCCTCATCATCCCCCGCCCCCTCGAGATTTCGTGTTGCTGGAGATCGGTACGTGTGATAGAGCAGGGATCTCTCTCTTCTTCATAGTGGCGACGATGACGAACGGTGAAAGGCCGGAGACGGTGGACGGCGTTGCCCTGCAAACTCAGGTAAAACGTTAGAATATGCCAAGTAGGAGAAGGAGAGGCGGCGGGGCACGCTCGTCAGGGCCAACACCGCCTTATTCATGCATTACCGCGGACGGGAGTTGTCACCTCGGGGAAAAAAGGTCGCACCGGCGAATGTCCCCGGGGAAGGCGGTCGGCGTGCCCGGGCGTATCAGGATGTGTGTGGGTGCGTGCACGTACGAGATCGTGTGCGTGCATCGGGTCGTGCACGCAACTGCGTGCGCGCGGGCACCATGCCGCGCGCGCACACCAGGCCACGCGTGCGAGCACGCGGACGTGCACATGCCTGGTCGCGCGCGCGCCTGCTCGTGTGCTCCGGTGTGCGCGTGCCAGGATGCGCACGTGTGCACACGCTTGAGGTCGCGCGTGTGCGCTCCAGGCTGCGCGCGAACCGGCTTGCGCGCGCGCGAGCACAGGATCGCCTGCGCGCGCATACTTGGGCGTGACACGCTAGGATGCACATGGTTTTGGCTTTGCTGTGTGACGTGCCTTCATGCGCGCGACGAGGGCAAAAAATTTTTTATTCATAGATCGTTTTATCTAAGACCGATCTTAATTTGTTGTGCCTGGGTTCGAAGCGCACTGCGAGATGGATGCATGTGTGTTCCTCCCTTACCGACAACCATGTTGCTCTTTGGAGGAGAAGGTTCGGTTTGCCTGCCGACCTTGTAGTGAAGATATCGCGTGTCGAAGAGAGGGCTCAAAATCCTTCTCGTGGTTGGTTGACGATCTGTTAGACTACTTTGAGATCGGGTTTCCGGTTCCCAACATGCGAGGAAGTGATTGAGATTTCCACTGGGAGTAGTCCTTCTCATGGAATTGGTTGTTTTCTTTCGTGAGCATGGCGGGAAACTCTCTTTGTACTGTTTCCAAAATTGGTGCGACATTCGATCTGATGGTGGTGAACGTGTTGAAATTCATAGCAAACAAGTGCTAACTTGATTTTTAGACTCGGACAGACTGCTGTCACAGAAATACTCTATTTGGCTATGTCAAGAATTCTTGGGGTTTACCGGAGCTATGGAATGCATTGCCTGATCGTTGTCGCCGCCAAAGGGGAAGGAGCGGGAGTTTTCCCCAGTGCTAGGATTTTCAGAGGCTCATGAGTTGGCGAACCGGTTGTTCAACATTTCCTCGTTTGTGGAGAAAAAACGCTTATTGCGGTGCAGTATTTCTTCAGATTCTGGGCGGATTACCGAGACATCTTTGGATTGCGGTCGGAAAAGGAAGGCCATTGAAGCCCATTGTGGTGACGATGGTACGGTATCTTGTTTGGTTTCTCAGGGTAAGACTATTCCTTCTGATGGTCGAGGCGGGCCTACGAGGTACGGGAGCTCGGATGTTCTGCCCCCGGGGCTCCCCCTATGGAGGCGGCTACTCCGAGGTTGTCTTCTTCTTTGAAAGCGATGAATGGAGTGGTAAGCACGCTTGCCTTTGTGAAATTTTTTCTTTTCATCATTACTTTTGTCATGTTAAACTTTTCCCTTTTTTGTACAGATTGAGGCTCAGACCCAGATTGTTGTTACTTAGAACGATCATTATGTGAGCTTGAAGGATGTGTATGTGACGCCACTAACGACACTAAAGGTATGCTACTATTATAACATTTGATTAATTGTATAATGGTCTGCTAATAGAGTGCTTGTGGGTTTAAAAAGGAGGTGAACCGGCTGAAATAGAGCTTGAACCGGCTATTTCCGGTTACCAAACATACGTGTCGTGTGTATCTTAAGCGGTGCCCGATAAATAGCTAAGCAAAGAATACCGTTGTTTATTCTCATCTCTTTCGATTCCCGCACAGCAGCACAGGAGGCAGACCAAAGCTGCACGCTGACGGAAGCACCCGAGCCTTCATTTCTCCTCCTTTTTTCGTGATTTTTCTTCTGTTTGAAAGGTAATCACTTACTCTCCACTCCTCTTGTTTCTTTCATGAAGTTTTTGCATGAATTGAAACCGGTAAAAATCTAGGGTTTGAGATTTTAAATGTTCCTTTCTTTTAAATTGCATTAACAGTTTCTGTAGAGGATCCTTAGGTCCTAAATCATGATTTGAAGTGTTTTTAGTGAAACTCTGGTGAAACCCTAAGTCATATACTAGGGATTCCAAAATTCTAGCATGTGTGTCCTTCTAAATTAGCAAATCTCCATCCTCATATTATTAAAGTGATAAAGAAATTGACGTAGAGGATGTCCTTTCACTTCAAATAATTATTTGGAGGATAAGGAGTGATGCCCCTTCATTACAAGCGAATAAACCTCATTTTAACAATTAGGGCAGCAATTAATTTAGGGGATTTTGAGCTAGGGCAGCAAAAATTGGCTCGGGCATGATGTTCCCCCGCCAATTGGACAAAAAAGCCCTTGTAACAAGATAGGACATCCACCCATTAAACCCTAAATGACTCCTTTGACCTAATTAGGTCAAGTGGAGCCCTTCAAAAATGTCTTGAAGTGTTTGACCTTAATTAAAACATCAACTTATGTGTCTTTAAAATATTTCCGATGTAGGACATGACTTCACGAGGTGGTGGAAGACAAGACGATGATAGTGGTCGAAGGGATAAAGGGAAGGGGTTGACAAAGTGAGTTCTCACCCTTTTGTAATTGCTTAATTTTATGTTTATTCTTCATGCTTATGTTTTATGTTTATGTCTTATGAAAAGAGCAATGGAAAGTAAACATACAATAAATTAAATGAAGTAAATAAAGTAAAAGAAGAAATAAAGGAATAAAGTAATGAAATGCGCTAAGTTAAGGGTCAACCCAACAATGGAGGTGGGGTAAATATCCTCCCAATGATGATGTAATGAAAGTTAACGTGCGAATATGAAAAGGCACGTTAAGAAATGTGTGCGAATATAAAAAGGCATGCAAGCGCGCTATATAAATGATACTAAATGTTAATATTCTCTTAACACTGCTCGATAACAATAGAAAAGGTATAAGAGATAAGACTAAGAAAGTCCAACCCCACATGAAAAGATATATAGGAAAAAGGATAAGTAAAAGATGAAGAAAAGAAGAACAAGGTCAACAAGAAGAAGATGATGAAAACGGATTAATATGATATAACGAGAGAGAACATAATCAAGACAATAAAGTATGAAATCCGTAAAATGTAAATAAGACATCATAGTAAAAAGGAACAATGAGAATTCATTTAGTCTTTGACTAATAGAAAATGTAACTAAACAGGTCCAGACGAAGGCTGCTCCCGCTAGCTCTACCAGGACCCCTACACGCAAGGAGAAGATGTACAAGATTTGGGTTGCGGTCATCACAGCCGTCTTTGAAGTCATGTGTAACGACCCGATTGTCCGCCACAATTAACAATATCATAAACATATGCATTTCGAAATCAGGTACATCGGAAGATGTACATATGCATTTCATAACGAGTAAGTATCATAAACATCAGTTACATAATATTCTATACACAAGTACAGAAAGGAAATAAAGCAGTAAATTCTACCTGAGCTCTAATGACGACCGGTCGATGTCTTTCCGGTTCCTAAAAATTTAGAGAATACAACCGTTAGTCTTGTATAAGACTAAGTGAAAATTTACCTTTTTAATCTGCTGTACAGTAATAGTTTTAGAATAAGAAGTAAGTACTGTTGTAATTCAATAAGCTAATATAGAACAGTTCATTTCATTCGTGAATTTGTCTTGCAGTCAAATCAATAGAAGTAACTACCAATAGTGTTTCAGTAAGGCTTAAAAATCATCAACAGTAAACAATAAACATCTGTTACAGTCAAGCTATACGACAATATTCTTTAAGCTTGTATTTCTTTTCATATAGGCACTATTAAGGGTAATTCAATGAATTCTATATCCGTCTCAGTATTCCGTATTTCAGTTTTTGGGCCCGACCCCTTTGGGGTCATCAGTCTCCAGACCAATACGTACAACACGCGTTTATGTCTTTCGGCTCGACTGGCCTGGTACTTCAGTACACAACATCAGTATTCTTCATTTTATATTACCCTTAATAGTTACATGTGTCGACACATTAGATTATGTATGATGAGTTCTTTATGTTAATTAGTCCCCTCAGAATATTTTCTTGCTTGATTGCCTCTAAATGAGGCCATTCATAGCATTCGCAACATATAGAGTGATGGTATAAAGCAGTTTCATTATAGCAGTTAAATATTTAGGTAAAGCATACATTAAAAAGAGAAATTCTCACTGTGACTCCTTCCTTTTCTTTGCCCCGTCTCGAATAGACGTCGCGTCGACTCGGAGATGCCATCCTTCACAATATCTGTACATATATAAGACAACAATATTTATTTCACGAGGTTGCATCCCACACAGCGACCCAACGCATTCAAGCCCACGCAAACAACATTTCATATAGCTGGCCACTCACACATGCAGCATAACCCAAAACGATTATAGGAAATAGCCCACACAAACACAGTCCATTCAGCCCACAAATACAGTCCAAACAGCCCACAAACACAGTCCAACCAGCCCACAAATACAGTCCAACCAGCCCACAAATACAGTCCAAAACCAGCCCACAAATACAGTCCAAAACCAGCCCACAAATACAGTCCAAAACCAGCCCACAAATACAGTCCAAAACCAGCCCACAAATACAGTCCAAAACCAGCCGGCTAACAAGTCCAGAACAGAAATAACTAGGGCACAACTCCAAAAACAGCAGCCCACAAGAGTACAACCGGCCACAACAACGAAAACACTTAAATCCAGCCCCACGTAAAAGAAAAGCATGAAAGGAAGCAAGTACCTAGTCCAAAGAAACTTGAAAGTTCTCCCACCAAAGCCAAGAAAGCTCCAACCGTCCCAGAGTAAGCTAAAGAAGAGGCGTTAAGCGCTCATACACGTAGAAGAGAAGAAAGAAGCAGAAGATTTCACCATACCAGGCGACGGGAAGGAGAAACCACCAAACCCTAGCTATCGGGTTTCGCCGGGCTGCAGAGACAATACGCGAATGCCGAATAAGAGCAGGGATCGAAAGCTATTCAGAAACAAACCACCGCTGAAGCCCTTAATAAAGAGTCCAAACCGGTTAACCCAGCCACACAGCCAACCCAGCCAAACAAGTAGCACCAACCAGCCAACCCAGCTCAGCCATTATAACATTACCACATAGAATTAAACCCGCAGCACTAGCAAATCAAGCCAACCAGTCAACCTTTAAATTTACAACATATATGTACAACTAAACAAGTCATGCGACAATATTATGTGCCGTCCACATCATAAAAGCAACAAAACAAAATGTTACAACGATAATAAGTAACTCTCAATACATAGCATAATATATTCAGAGTAAGAACTCGCACGACGCCGAATCATAGCTCATGGCGACGCCGATTCACAGCTCATGGCGACGCCGATTCAATACTGCTTACCTCTCTTTTCATCATCGGGGACGTTACCTGTAATAAATTCAATTTCGTTACACATTATCATATAAGTGATTATTTACTGCAAACATGACATAATAGTACATACCAAAAAGGTGCGCGTCACATCATGGATGCCCACAAGGCATCTTGCCGCGACCCCGACTGTCCACATGACGTGTTCCAATTCTATTTCAAGTAGTCCGCTCGTGGTTATGTAGTAGGTTACAGTATATTTTTTGTTCTGAGTTACATGTGTAATTTTGAGATGATCTTATAGTATACGTGTAACTGTAGCTCAGATTTTGTGATGACTCTTTTTTGTGTTTATATATCGAGTCATTTGCTAACGATGTACTATACTGTATCTGATGTAAAATAAATAAAAATGTGTTTTACTACTCTGCATTTTTATATACTATGTCATTATAGCTGTTTATGTATAATTGTTGAATGATCATTTACCTGCCGCTCTCTGATTTAATAAGAAGGAAATAAATGAAAATTGTGACGGTTGCCTAGTAAGTGGTGTCGTTACAATTAAATGGTATCAGAGCAGGTTTGAATTTTCAGCAAAATAGGAGTGTATAGGAATGCGAGAATGTAAGTAAAACAAACTTAAAACATCTAAATTGATGTCTTCTTGTTTTCAGGAACTCTTCCGCACCTATTTGAGTAGACGACAAAGAGAAGAACTTGAAAGAGAAAATAGTCGCATGGCTGAGGAAAGAAATAGGGAAAGATCAAACCCCCCATTATCGGAAATTATGCAAGCATTAACTGAGGCTATTCGAATGGTCCATAGTGTTGTTGCCGCATCACAACCGCCAATGTCAAGTGAGTCATATGTGAAGCAATTTCTCGAAATGAGACCGCCCTTATTTCGAGGTGGTTTAACCCCAATGGAAACTGAGGGCTGGATAAAGAGGATCGAATTGATTTTCAATGCTATGAAGTGCCCCGACGATCAAAAAATCGATTTAGTCATCTTCCTGCTGGAAGGAGAGGCTGATCGATGGTGGGACAACATGAGGCAAGGAAAATTTGCTGCGCGTAAAAACTCGGAGATTCTCTGGGCCGAATTCCTGAAAGAATTTGTTAACGGGTTTGTCCCTCCGTCTGAGAAGCAAATGTTGCATGAAAAATTCCTTAGATTGATGCAAGAAAATTGTATCGTCCTTCAATATGAAGCTGAGTTCGCACAACTAGCTTATTATGCAGGAGATATGGTTGCCAAGGAAAGCGATCGTTGTTTTCGATTTCAATTGGGTCTACGAGAAGATGTGTGTGTACATCTCATCTCGCAGAGGATTAAGAATTACAATGAATTGGTGGAGACTGCTACGTTGATTGAGATGGATGTCGAGTGTTCGCAAAGGCGAATGAAGTTTCAGATGAAGAGGCTTCCAGAGGGACGGAGTATGGATTTCTCGCAAAAGAGTGGAAGTTCAAACTGGAAATGGAAGAATGGAGGTACTCTAGCACAAACTCGAAGTGAAAGTGGAGCTAGTAGTAACACGACGAAGCCCTTATGTCCGAAATGCGGGAAGAATCACTTTGGCGATTGTTTGAAGGGTTCCAGCGTTTGTTTTAAATGTTATAAGTCTGTACATCGCCGCCAAAATTGCCTGTTATGGAAGACAGTATCTAAAAGAGGTGCTCCTAGTCAGGCACCAACATTTCATCACCTTGATACCAGCTCAGTTGGTAGAGTTGATGAAGGTAAAGAGATCAAAACATTGAGATCTATGGTAGAAACTAGAGAAGATAGACAGGTGCAGCCTAGAGTCTTCAATATGAACCAGCAAGGGACTAAAGCTGATGATACTGTTATCACAGGTATGATTTATGTACACAATCACCTTCTAAATGTATTATTCGATACAGGGACTAGCCAATCTCTCATATCTACAAGAGCAATTAAACAATTAAGGTTGGAATCTTATATATCACTTGAAGAGTTGAGAGTTAAAATGCTCAATAATACCGAGATGATTACAAAGATTCGATGTACAGTATGACTAACAATTGATTTCAACCCAGTAGAAGCAGATATTGCGGTTCTACCCCTATCTGAATTTGACATCATATTAGGGATGTATTCGTTATCAAGATGTGAAGCTATCATTAACTGTAAAAAGAAAAAAATTATACTTAAGCTGGACAATACACAATGCACTTTTAATGGACTAAATGAAGTTGCAAGAATTATGATATCTTCATTAAAGACACTGAAGAAACTAAGAAAATGTTGTGAAGCAACTTTGGTAATGATTAATGGAACCAATGTAGTGACATGTGAGCCGACTACAGTTCCCGTAGTATGTGAATTTCTCGAAGTATTTCTCGAAGAATTACTAAGACTACCCCCATCAAGGGATGTGGAATTCACTATCGATTTAGTGGAAGGAGCTAAACTAGTAGCAAAGGCACCATATCGTATGACTCCTAAAGAATTGACAGAACTGCTAAGTCAATTGTAGGAATTACTTGACAAAGATTTTATCCGACCAAACACCTCACCATGGGGAGCTCCAGTGTTTTTCGTTAAAAAGAAAGATGGTTCGTTTCGATTATGTGTCGACTATCGAGAACTGAATAAGTTGACAATTCGCAACCAGTACCCAATACCTCGCATTGATGATCTATTCGATCAATTGAGTAATGCAAAAGTCCTTTCCAAGATTGACTTAAGATCGAGATATCATCAGATGCGAATAAAGGAAGGCAATATTTACAAAACCGCCTTCGGCACAAGATACGGACACTTTGAGTTCATAGTCATGTCGTTTGGATTGACAAACGCGCCAGTGGTTTTCATGGACTTAATAAACCGAGTATTCAAGAAATATCTAGATAGGTTTGTTATCGTATTTATCGATGACATCCTGATATATTCGACAAGGGTGAACATGCAGAACACTTGAAGATTGTGTTACAAACGTTGAAAAGTCATGCCTCATATGCAAAATTTTCTAAATGTGATTTCTGGTTAAATGAAGTTTCTTTCTTGGATCATGTGATTACAGAACATGGATTATCTGTAGATCCAGCAAAAGTAGATGCAATTATAAATTAGCCAAGACCGACTACAGTCACAGAAATCCGGAGCTTTCTCGGATTAGCAAGCTATTACAGAAAATTTGTAAACGGTTTTTCAGCGATTGCACTACCACTTACGAAACTAACCCGAAAGAATGTTTTATTTCTCTGGACTGATAAGTGTCAGGAGGCCTTTGATGAATTAAAAGCAAGATTAACTACTGCACCAATACTGGTCATGCCATGTGGCATAGAAGGTTTTCAAATTTATAGCGATGCATCCCTGAAAGACCTTGGTTGTGTTTTGATGCAGAATGACAAAACATCCACAAATGGATGGTCAGTCTGAGCGAACTATCCAAATGTTGGAAGATCTATTAAGAATGGTCGTACTCGATCTTAAAGGCTCATGAGAAAAATACTTATCGCGGGTGGAAGTTTCGTACAATAATAGCTACCAGTCAAGTATTCAGATGACACCGTTCGAGGCATTGTATGGACGAAGGTGTCATACCCCATTAAGCTGGGCAGAAGATGGCGATCAAAAGTTATTCACAAAAAATCAAGTGGATAAGATGAACGATAAACTTACACTGGTACGAGAAAGATTAAAAATAGCTCAAGATGAAGACATGAGAAATCTTTTCGCTCAATTGTTTGATGTACCTTCAGATTGAGGATTTTCACGGACGAAAATTCAATAATGAGGGGAAAATTGTGACGCCACTAATGCCACTAAAGGTATGCTACTATTATAACATTTGATTAATTGTATAATGGTGTGCTAATAGAGTGCTTGTGGGTTTAAAAGGGAGGTGAACCGGCTAAAATAGAGCTTGAACCAGCTATTTCTGGTTACCAATCATACGTGCCGTGTGTATCTTCAGCGGTGCCCGATAAATAGCTAAGCAAAGAATACCGTTGTTTATTCTCATCTCTTCCGATTCCCGCACATCACAAGAGGCGGACTGAAGCCGCACGCCGACGGAAGCTCCCGAGCCTTCATTTCTCCTACGTTTTTCGTGATTTTTCTTCGGTTTGAAAGGTAATCACTTCCTCTCCACTCCTCTTGTTTCTTTCATGAAGTTTTTGCATGGATTGAAACCGGTAGAAATCTAGGGTTTGAGATTTTTAATGTTCCTTTCTTTTAAATTACATTAAAAGTTTCTATAGAGGATCTTTAAGTACTAAATCGTGATTTGAAGTGCTTTTAGTGAAACCCTAAGTCATATACTAGGGATTTCGAAATTCTAGCATGTGTGTCCTTCTAAATTAGCAAAATTCTCATCCCCATATTATTAAATGATAAAGAAATTAACGTAGAAGATATCCTTTCACTTCAAATAATTATTTGGAGTATAGAGAGTGTTGCCCCTTCACTACAAGTGAATAAACCTCATTTTAACAATTAGGGCAGCAATCAATTTAGGGGATTTTGAGCTAGGGCAGCAAAAATTGGCTCGGGCATGATGTTCCCTCGCCAATTGGACAAAAAAGCCCTTGTTTTCAAGATAGGACAACCAACCATTAAACCCTAAATGACTCCTTTGACCTAATTAGGTCAAGTGGAGCTCGTCAAAAATGTCTTGAAGTATTTGACCTTAATTAAAACATCAAGTTATGTGTCTTTAAAATATTTCCGATGTAGGACATGGCTTCACGAGGTGGTGGAAGACAAGGCGACGATAGTGGTCGAAGGGATAAAGGGAAAGTGGTTGGCAAAGTGAGTTCTCACCCTTTTGTAATTGTTTAATTTTATGTTTATTTTTCATGCTTATGTTTTATGTTTATGCCTTATGAAAAGAGCAATGGAAAGTAAACATACAATAAATTAAATGAAGTAAATAAAGTAAAATAAGAAATAAAGGAATAAAGTAATGAAATGGGCTTAGTTAAGGGTCAATGCAATAGTGGAGGTGGGGTAAATATCCTCCCAATGATGATATAATGAAAGTTAACGTGCGAATATGAAAAGGCACGTTAAGAAATGTGTGTGAATATAAAAAGGCACGCAAGCGCGCTATATAAATAATACTAAATGTTAATATTCCCTTAACACTGCTCGATAACAATAGGAAAGGTATAAGAGATAAGGCTAAGAAAGTCCAACCTCACATGAAAAGATATATAGGAAAAAAGATAAGTAAAAGATGAAGAAAAGAAGAACAATGTCAACAAGAAGAAGATGATGAAAACAGATTAATATGATATAACGAGAGAGAACGTAATCAAGAGAATAAAGTATGAAATCTGTAAAATGTAAATAAGACATCATAATAAAAAAGGAACAATGAGAATTCATTTAGTCTTTGACTAATAGAAAATGTAACTAAACAGGTCCAGACGGAGGCTGCTCCCGCTAGCTCTACCAGGCCCCCTATACGCAAGGAGAAGATGTACAAGATTTGGGTTGCAGTCATCACAGCCGTCTTTGAAGTCATGGATGCCCACAAGGCATCTTGCCGCGACCACGACTGTCCCCATGACGAGTTCCAATTCTATTTCAAGTAGTCCGCTCGTGGTTATGTAGTAGGTTACAGTATAGTTTTTGTTCTGAGTTACATGTGTGGTTTTGAGATGATCTTATAGTATACTTGTAACTGTAGCTCAAATTTTGTGATGACTCTTTTTTGTTTTTATATATCGAGTCATTTGTTAACGATGTATTATACTGTATCTGATGTAAAATAAATAAAAATGTGTTTTACTTCTCTGCATTTTTAAATACTATGTCATTATACCTGTTTATGTATAATTGTTGAATGACTATTTACCTGCCGCTCTCTGATTTAATAAGAAGGAAATAAATGAAAATTGCGACGGTTGCCTAGTAAGTGGGGCCGTTACAGTGTACTTGACCCTTCAAGAGAAATTTCGGACGGCTTGCTCAGGAGGATACATCCCGTTTAGAGACAGAGCTTCGTGCGGCAAAGGCCCAGGTGGAGATGTTATCTTCTGAGAGCCGCATGTGAAAGTTGAAGGCTGCCGGAGTTGCGGAGTACATGGAGTCCTTAGGTTATATGCGGGATCGTTGCTTGATTGGCAAGGAGGTTCGCGAGGATGTCTGGACCCGAGAGGTCGAGCCTCAAATGGAGGATGTTCGTGTGATGACGCTTAGACGCGGAGTCTCGAAGGCTTTTCGCCTGGTTGGCAGGAGCTTGGGATGTGACGTATCCGACTTCAGTTTTGACGATATCTCAGATGACGAGAGCCCGAGTCCTGACTCTGGTGTGGGTGCAGCTGATGTATAGCAGTGTGGTTTCATTAAACTTGTATGCCTGTGTCTTCTTTGGTTAACTCTGTTGTCTGTTTGTTTTTTTTGTTTTTGATTGTCATTGTTAGTGCATATTTGTTTTCACCCTTTGGTGATTTTATGTAGCGCATTTGCGACTTTACTTGTTATGATATTGTCATCCTTGTTTTTTTTATCTTTCGTGACCTGAGTCCTGGAAGCTGGTGGAATGCAAGATTATGGTTGCGGCAGCGAGTGTCTTAACTCAATCAAAGGGTCGGAGAATGTAATGATCCTATCCGGCTGCGGGACTGAACCTGGCCAAGAGAGCATTGCCGGAGAACGTAAGTATCTGATCCGGGTGCTGTAAGCAGCGTGATGCCCGGAGGCAGTTGCTATGAGAAGCGCTCTGCCCGGAGGCTGTTGCTGTGAGGAGCGCGCTGCCTGGAGATAGTTGCTTTAAGGAGTGCACTGCTCGGAGGCAGTTGTTGTAACCAGCGTGCTGCCTGGAGACAGTTGCTGTAATGAGCGCGCTGCCCGGAGACAGTTGTTGTAAGGAGAGCGCTGCCCGAAGGCAGTTGCTGTAAGGAGCGCGCTGTCTGGAGGCAGTTGCTGTAAGAATTGTGCTTCCCGGAGGCAGTTGTAAGGAACGTGCTGCCCGGAGGAAGTTGTTGTAACGAGCGCGCTGCGCAGAGGAAGTTGTTGTAACGAGCGCGCTTCCCGGAGGCAGTTGCTGTAACGAGCGTGCTTCCCGGAGGCAGTTGCTGTAACGAGCGCGCTACCCGGAGGAAGTTGCTGTAACGAGCGCACTGCCCTGAGGCAGTTGTTGTAACGAGCGCGCTGCCCGGAGCCAGTTGCTGTAACAGGCGCGCTGCGCGGAGACAGTTGTTGTAACGAGCGCGCTGCTCAGAGGTAGTTGTTGTAAGGAGCGCGCCTTTCCATTTGCGCGAAATGAGAACACATTTTAACTGCACGGATGATGCTTGTCTTCTACAGACCTGGAATGAGCATACTTTAAAAGCTATTAGAGTCACAGTTGCGAGTCTGGTCTCGTGGTAATTCATAGGAAAGTAAAATTAATAAATATTGCAATAGGTGGAGCCCTGCTGATAGGTACGTAGCCCTTTCTTGGGATGATTGTCTTAGGGTTTGCCCCCCAATCCATTCTAGCCCAAGCGGCACGCGACATTGCACTCAAGCAGATCAACCCCAATCGTCATCATCCCAGAGCGGATCTCCTCTGCGATACGGGATCACTCCATCTAAAAGTCGTGAGACCGGTTGTACTCGGTCACCGCAGATGCTCGCATAACCTCGACATCCTCTAGCTTTGCGGTCAATTGAGTCTTACTCTTTCTTTAGCTGCCCCACCTCCATCCGGACGGACTCAAGTCCTCCCAAAAGAGCGATAGAACAAAGGTTCTTCGTCGCTACCGCGCGAACGGACTCCGGTCCTCCCCAGGAGAAAGCAATCAAAGTCTCCTTGCCAAATCCCAGGCACTCTCAAACCACGCATGATCCAAGGTCCGCCGCCATATCTCGAACAAACAGATCTCCGAGTCCATCCTCACTACCAAAGCAAGGGGGAAGTGTCCTCCCCGTCACACTTAAGCAACTAGCTCTCGTCGCTAACGCTCGGCGACAACCACCAGAAATAGCGCCCGACGAACCGGGAACATAAAAACACCAGATGCTCTCGGGTCGCCGCAACTCATGTCACGACATTGAATCATCACAACACGAACAACAGTAAAGAATTGTTCGGCAATTGCTAAGATCCCCCGACTGATGACGACGGCGGGGTATTCACCGCGCAAGGCCACCACTCGTAGGGGGTCGCAAGGTCAACACGTCACGTAAAAGCCGGCACAACTAAGCAACGCAAGTGAAAAAGGTGATACATAAACCAGACATACCAAGCGTGTGTACGACACGGATGCAATCAAGTGCTTTCTCGTCGCCAACGCCATCATTCAAGGCAGCACCTGCTCGGGGGACAACGCCCCCGCCACCTTCGCGACACAAGAAGTCCCAACTAAATACAAGACAGAGCTTAACAACGCACGCGTCCAGCCACGATGGACCTACCTTCTATCCGTCATCGCAGGGCCCACTCGGCTATCCGACAACACTCCACTCCAAGGCCCGGGACTCCATGTGTTCTGCAAACGCGAAAGCTCGCTCCACTACAACATCCTAAGGCACACACGCCATTGACGGCCTCCGCTTCCAGATGCTCCGTCCCTGCTCTTGATATAAATGGACACTGAATCACTCCAAGTGGCGGCATGGAAACGGTCACTATGTCCTTCCACGTCTTCAGGTGACAGCAAGCCCGCAGGTCGTCCCGCGGCACTGAAACAAGGGGGCATGATATTGCTTCATGTCATAAGAATTCGCCGCTAGCGTGAAATTTCCGCGACAACCACACAAACTAGCATGCATCGCCATGTTCGAGGAAAAGTATGCATAGCAATTCCCCCACACCAACGCGGCCCGCAAAGCGCAAAGGGGGAGAACGTCTCCACAACGTGTTACAAACGTCGCACGACCAACTAGGGCAAAACATAAGTAGCCAACCGCGGACATCACCGCCCAGGTATCCCCCGTGAAATCGCCGGTTATCAGTGCAGACACGGGCGGTTCCAAGGAGTCTACGCCAACATCAAGGTCCGACCAAGGGGGCGTTTCACGCCGCAAATAAAACTAACTTGTTATGCGCGCATACTGAGGCCATTCTAAATTCGTGGCTCCCTAGACAAGAGAACGATGCTAAAAATTTTCAGGCTCGACGCTTCACGAGTTACGACCCAGGAAAATTTGGGTGCATTTGATGCGATTCCCCCTTAAATCCTCGAGCCAGACCAGGAGCATATCGACCAAGGTGCGGAAAGCCAAACCGGCCAAGCCAGCCGCGCAAAACCAAAAATCCCAAAAAAACCCAAGAGGGAGGCCGAGAACGTGCACACTCACTGCAGGGTTGCGCAGGCGCGCCCGTCCTGCGCTCAGGCACGCGCGGCCAGTACCACGGCCCGCGCGGCCAGTACCACGGCCCGCGCGGCCAGCCTGTGCGTGTGGCCTGCATGCAGAAAACATGCGCGCGGTCGTGCACAGCCAGCCCGCGCGGCCGCATCCCTTGCAGCCGCGCACAACCAGCCTGAGCGGTTGCAGGTTCGTGCGCTCGCGGGACAGAAGAGTCGCGTCCCTCGTGCGACTGTGCATCGCGTAGCTGCGCCCCGCGCGTTCGCGCCTGGTGCACGTGCGCGCATCGAGCTAGCAGTGGCCGCCGCCGCCCTCGACGGCCCTCGCCTCCCCCGGTCGCGTCCATCGCCGTTGGCCACTACCGCCGCCTCTGGGCACCTTGCTCGGGTCGCTCGAACTACCTGGGGGGAAGGGGACACTCTCGACATTTCGACAAAAATAGCAATTCGCGTGATCGAAATGAAGCGACATGATTCGCTAGCACAAATCACTTCCCGACGGAATTACCACAATAACCTTCCAAAAAACTATAAATAGATCTTCATTTAAAGACATGCAACTCCAGAAGCAAGAGAGAGCTATGTGATTTTTCGGCGAGTCGTGGACTTAGGCCGATTCTCCGCTCAGGGATTCATTCCGCTCTCCTTGTGCTACGGTTTCCTCAAGCCTCAAGTGACGTCAATCGCCTTCACAAGAGCGCTCTCATCTATGATTCGCATCAACGAGAGCGCTCCCTCTAGAAGCTCCGTGGACTTGGAAGATTTTCCATCCGGAACACTTCAATCGAGGTTCCGTGTGCTCAACGTCATCTCAATGCCGGAGCGCTTCCATCGAGGATACAAGGACTTAGTCGTTTCCTACTCGTCGCATTTCATTCTCTACGATTGTAACAGAGTAGCGGTCTGTCGCCTTCCGATATCAAACTCCAACCTTTACAAACACACGAGATTTAGTGGAATTTGGCTATAGATTCAGCCACATTGTTTTTCACCCTTTCCGGATTTTTCACGTCAAAAAACTTTTTTGTCATTTGCTGCGGTTTTCTTTAACTGTTTGCACGCCCGATTCGACTTCGGCTAAGGCGGTCCGATTTTTCGGACCAGGAAAAAGCCGGGCGACCCGAAACGACCAAGAGAGAAATCACGATTGTCATGACTTGGCTGCGCTGTTCTACGTGCTTGTCGGACGACACGATTAGATATAATCAGTGTACTTAACAAACCTAACTTTGATTAAAGAGAAGAACTTTGGTTAATGATTTTAATGCTATGCAGTCATATATTCAAGCGCTACAACAATTTTGTTCTATAGCAACCTTTTTGTGACATTTTGATAAACTTGGCCAAAACAATTGTTATCCGCAGTGTTTAGGTTAATAAACGTTGTTGTAGAAATGTATTTCGTTTTGGCGGCAACCGATGAACCGGGGCACGGCGGGTCCAAACACGACAAACGCCGCTGCGCGGCATTTGGTTACCCGCCGCCGCACGGCGGTGTTTACGACGGGTCCAAACGACCCGCCACAAAGCCTTGGTAAGTTCAAATAATTTGTCATATGAATTTCTGTGTATTTCAACTTCAAAGGAACAAGACAGTGCGTCTATTTTTTTTTTTTGCTCTCGCAACATTGCAACAATAAGTTATTCGGGTAAATGACTTCGATTTCTAAAACAATATGTTCATTTTTCTGAAATAATAGTTTTGGCGGCGTTTATGAAAAAAAGCATCACTAAACCTTCGGAAATCGCGCGCTGCATTTTGGAAAACGTCGTGGAAAACATTAGGGATGATTTAGGGTGTTTATATTGGCGGATATTGGCATCCTAAAGATAATGGCTGTCTAAAATATGACTATTGGCAGCCCGATGGATACTGTCAGCCAAAAAATTAAATTTTAAATTGATAATTTTAGAAAAAGTGTTCAACACAAAAGTTGTAGATTTTGACGAGATCTACAACTTTTATGTTGAACAATTTTTAAAAAAAATGTCATATAGTAGGTCTATTTTCAAAAGGGGCGGAACCCGGGCGGAACTCGCATAGTTCCGCCTGGGTTTCACGATTTTTGAAAATAGGCCTACTATATTATATTTTTAGAAAAAGTGTTCAACATAAAAGTTGTAGATCTCGTTGAGATCTACAACTTTCATGTTGAACATTTTTTCAAAAAATGACATATAGTAGACTTATTTTCAAAATACATGTGGTCCATATTTTGGGCTGCTATTAGCGTTCATATTATGTATGTTTTTTATTATTTTGCTAGACTGCCAATATTTAAAGCTGGGCTGCCAATATAAACGCCCATAATTTTATACCGCGACGCCTACTTAACTTTTGAAAACTGTCGTGAAAACAACGACAACATTTAAAAAACATCGCTGTAAAGTAACTTTGTTGTAGCTAAGCTAATAGGGTTTAACACAATTTTGTGAAATCAGAACTAGAGATATTATGACGAGGAAAGAATAAGCACTTGAAAAGTAGGGTTTAACATGATTTTCGAAAGGAAATTGTTAAAGACAAATTCAATTTGAATATACATAAATCAAAATCTTAAAATCATGTCTTTTTCCGGTGATTTTTCTATGCAAATCAAATTGGATATACTCAAATCAAATTCACTGCCGATCCCACTGCATCTCCCGACCTCTCTGTCGTTGCCTCTCCTGTCGCCCCTTCCGCCGTCTCTCTCGCAGCAACTCCCGCAGCATTTCCCGGCCTCTCCCGTCGTCGGTAGGTTGCGAGACTTCTGATAAGCGGTTCGACGTACAACAGTCAGACGATTTTGAAGGTACGCATGTTGGTTCTTTGTTTTCGTTGCCTCTCCCGTCGCGGGCATCGGTTTTTTTCGTTGATTTTGAACGTGCGTCGTCGCTTCTCTTCATTTTCGTTTTGATTCTGCATCTGAATTCTTTAATATATATTTTCTTCTTTCATTTTCAGCATATTGAGAAACTAATTTTTCATTTTGAATTCTGCATTTGGATTCTACACGTTGGCTTTTTCGCTCTTCGTTTTTGTTTTTGGTTTCATGCTGTAATTAGATAATGGTGACGGATGGTTGATTTCTAACTTCTTATGTCATATTGTAATTTATGAAAAAGGGGAAACATAAGTGTATTACTTGCTGTAACAAATGAAGTTGATTCTTGTTATTTATATTTTCATTTGTCTTACAAAAACAATTGTCAGTTTTTTTATTTTCAAATTTCTATTTTCTTGTTCCTAATTTCAGATACTGAAATTAAGCTCAGAAACTTGTAAAGATTGTCATATTATACAGACATGTTTTACGGTTGACATCTGAAATTTAAATTAATCAGCTTTATGAATTTTGTATGTGTTATTTGATAATAAAAGTCTCTACATTTTTACAGGTTTTCATTGAAGTAGATGTGACAGTGAGCATATAATAAATGTCATAAATTTGATGTTTTTATGTTATAAACGTGTTATTTTGTCGAACTGTAGCGCTGGACTTCTCATAAAATGATTTTTTTTGTCTAAAACATTTGATTATGTAATTTGTAGTGTTGGTTTATTGTTAATAATTTTGATTTGTTGTTAACAATTTAGTTTGCACAGAGTATTTTTCAAAATATTTGATTTGTCATTAACAATGATTTGCGTATTTTTAGATTTGTTTTGCCTTTAACAATCCCCTTTGTGAAATGAGGGACACGGCTGAACACATAAGTCACCATCAGTCCGATAGGGCCCCACCTAAGATAAAAGAGTAGAGAAGCCAGAAGGTGGGCCTGGCCGACGTGTATAATAATATAATATGCCCAAGAGAATCTTCTCATTTGGTATCAATGATGGCCAAAAATAAACAAGTATACTATAATAATAATAATATAATAGTCGGTTATTATTTGCAAATTGTGTTTGTGTATTAGTAAATTTTGTCTATTTGCGTTTATAAAAGAAGTGCAATTTTTTATTCGCAGTCGTTATTGTTATCCACAGATTAGTAAAGAAAAAAAAGGTATTTTGGTCCTTTTCTTGACTTTTCTCACCACAGAGTGTGTAACCCTATCTAAGTCTTCTCAAACAAATCGAATCGCACAGACATTAAAGAATTCGTCTTTTTTCCTCAACTTTGTCTCTATCCGCACATTCATTTTATGAATTACGATTCATGCACACATTGAAGTGCTCAGAAGGTCGTCAAAGATATTCTTTCATTGCCCGGCCCTGCTCTGGAGACATTTATGGTTTGCGAATAATGTGAAAAAAAGTTAATCTACGGGTAGACATTTATGATCTACGAATAACATTTATGATCATAGTATTGAGAATATTTTCAAGGATTGAATTTATGAACCGAACCCATTACCAGTTGGTCTGTTTTTGTTTCTTCTTCTTCACTAAAATTAGTATAGGGACGATTGTTAGGTGGCGGAAAAGATTGGTAGAAGGACGCTATCCGCACAGATGGCATTGATCCTTCCGTCGATCGAATGTTGCATTTGGAGGTGCGGTTTTAGGGTTTGAAGTCTCATTTCAAAAGTCTGATGATAACGGCCATGATCCCTTTTTTATGTCCGGATCCCGGATGTCGTCCGAGATGCTGATAATGATCTCCTTTTGATCTCACATGTGAAAATATACGACACATGGCCTGAATTGATTGGAGTAGGACCAAAATTATTTGAAAACGGGACCCAGACACAAATTTCCTTATATACACTTCATTGCGAACTGTGCCCTTGTTGATTAGTGCACACTGCACACCTTTGCACAACGAGTAGGACACAAAGATGTTTTTGACATTATGTGCTCGTTTTTCGCCCATACCAGCCCCACGCGTAAGAAAATGTGCACGCATGGCCTGTAATGATTGGAGTAGGACCAAAATTTGGAAATGGCGCCCAACCACAAATGCCCTTACATTGCATTGCCAGATGCGCCCTTGCTGATTACTGTACACTTTTGCACAACGAGCAGAGCACGCATAGATGTTTCTGATCTTGTGTGCTTGTTGTTCGCTCTTATAGGAGTAGTTTTTGGGTGGGCGTGGCTCACCGTCACGGGAGGATCTATGACCGGGCACGCTAGGGCACGTGCCCGAGCGTCTTTTTCCGCGGAGCCTGCCAGGCCATTTTCCGCGATTCCGATTCCGCTGCTTCGTGCCTAGCCCGCCAGGCCATTTTTCGCGATTCCGATTCCGCTGCTCCGTGCCCTAGACCGCCAGGCCATTTTCCGCGATTCCGATTCCGCTGCTTCGTGCCCTAGCCCGCCAGGCTGCTCCCGCTACTCCCGCCAGGCTGCTCTTCTTCTTCATTATTTGTGTTCCATAAAGCTATTTGTGTTCCATAAAGTTTTTAGCACAATTCGGTACATCATTCACTAAAACACTTTCATAATATCACTGTTTGGCCTTTACATTGATACCTTCACATGTATTATTTAGGCGATATCAATTTCAAGCATTATCAACATTATGTTAACAAAAGCACAATATGATCATTGCAATTTGCAAATCTTTACATACTTTGACAATACTTTGACAATATCCTGTGTTCAACACTTTCTCAAAGGCGACCTACAATACAATGAGTGCAAGTGAACTTTCTTTTTTCTTAGCATCATATTCCATACTTTGATAATATCCTCTGTTCAAATTCCTAGATTGTTGATTCCTAGATCATTGCAAATCTTTACATTATTTTGATTACACTACCATTCCCTTTTGCAACACTTTCTCAAAGGCGACCTACAATATAATGAGTGCAAGTGAACTTTCTTTTTTCTTAGCATCATAGTCCATGATTCCCTTTATCTTGGTAGTTTTAATTTTATCTTATCCATCCTTATTTCGTTTTCTAATTTCTTTTACCGTTTCTTCTTTTCTCATTCTCAGTGTGACTATAGTTATTTCCATTTCCTACGAATACCTAGTAATGTCTCCATTGAAAATAAACAATTGTTGCTTTTAGGATATTAGCACCTGTTATTTATATACTCTTTGTTACGTACTCAACCAGTTTAAATCTTAAATATACAGCTATTTGCATATGGTATTTCTGCCATTCCTACGCACACTCATTTTTCTTATGGATTAATGTGAAGGTATCAATGTCTCACTCCACTTGGTATAACAAATATATCTTGCAGAATCTAAATATGATCTCTCGGTCTAACTAAGAGAATCAACAATCTAAGAGAATCCTTTAGAACCTTAGGAAGTTCCCTCGCGGGCCTGGTACGGTCGCGCTTGGCCGTAGAGGCATTGCCCCGTGTACCGTCAGGATTTGCCTCCGTTTTGAATTCAGTACAGGCTAAATTGTTATGCTCAGACAATCAAATTAGATACTTTTTTTATCAGGTGCTAACGGTAATGTCTCGTCGATTTTATGCAGCGTTTTAGTTAGTGCAATGGAGAAATTTTTTTCAAAAAAAGGAGCATGTCAAAGTTCGTTAGATTCTCAGGAGATAGTTGCAATTGGTAAAAGAAGTCGCGTAGATGAGTTCAAAATTGAAGATTTACCTTCAGACCCGGGCTTAAGACTTCCTATCAACTCCTACGATGCAAATATTCAAGAGTCTATACGAAGATATTATTTGCAAAAGGGTACTTGTCAACCTCATCTAGAAAGTTTTCCTCAAATAGAAATCGGAAACAAAGCTCGACGCTTTAATAAAAATTGGTTTAACGAGTTTAAGGGATGGTTAGAATACAGCAAAGAAAAAGATGCAGCATTTTGCCTTTACTGTTATATTTTTCCTCAAAGGGGTTGTGAGCCTACTTTTACCACGAGAGGCTTCAGAAATTGGAAAGATAAATTAGTATTGGACAGATATGTCGGAAGTCACACTACTCCACACAATGCTTCTAGAAAACTATGCGAGTCTTTGATGAATCAAAAACAAGGTATTCAAATTGCTTTTGCAAGACAAGATGAACAACAAAGTTTGAATTATCGCGCTCGTTTATATGCTTCAATCGATTGTGTTAGATTTCTTTTACGATAAGGATTGTCCTTTTGTGGTCATGATGAGACTAAAGAGTCTACCAACAGAGGAAATTTTCTTGAGATTTTGGAGTTTCTTGCATCACATAATAATGACATCAACTCAATTGTGTTACAAAATGCTCCTCAAAACTGTCAACTTACATCGCCTAAGATTCAAAAAGAAATAGTATCAGCAATTGCAATAGAGACAACGAATAAAATTGTTCAAGAAATTGGAGAATACTGTTATACAATTTTAGTGGATGAATCATGTGATGTATCTACAAAAGAGCAGATGTCTATTGTTTTACGATATATTAGTTCCAATGGCACGATCACAGAACGTCTTCTTGGGTTTGTTCATGTAGCAGATACTTCCGCGTTATCCCTTAAAGCAGCTATAGATCATTTATTTATGAGATATGGTCTTAGTATTTCTAAATTGCGTGGGCAGGGATATGATGGTGCTAGCAATATGAAAGGAGAGTTCAGGGGGTTAAAAGCTTTAATTTGAAATGAGAACAGTTGCGCTTTCTATGTTCACTGTTTTGCACATCAACTGCAATTGGTACTGGTAGCTGTTGCAGAAAAAAATTCTGATATTGCTGATCTTTTCACACTTATTAACACAGTAATGAATGTTGTTGGTGGCTCTTGCAAACGCCGTGATTCTCTTAGAGCCTTGGAAGTTGATCGAGTTGCTACAGAGCTTGGATGTGGGGACTTGGAAAGTGGACGAGGGTTGAATCAACCTTTAGAGCTCAAACGCGCTGGTGACACGAGGTGTGGGTCACATTATGGCACAGTTTTAAATTTTATTCGCATGTTCTCTTCTATTGTTGATATGCTGGAGATTATCATAGTTGATGGGGCAAATGGAAACCAAAGAGGAATGGCAAGCGCACTTGTTCAAGTTATCTTGACTTTCAAATTTGCATTTGTTATTCATTTGATGAAAAATATTTTGTCAAAAACAAATGAACTATCTCAAGCATTGCAGAGGAAAGATCAAAATATTGTAAATGCTATGCATTTCGTAAAATTATCAAAACTATTATTATTGAAGATGAGAAATGATGAAACCGAGTGGGAAATATTTATGACCGAAGTTTCAACTTTCTGTAGAAAACATGACATAGAAGTTGTTAATATAGAAGAGAAGTTTGTTCAGCAAGGTAGATCAAGACGCAATGCACGTGAGATTACAAATAAACATTATTTCAAAATTGAAATTTTTAATGCAGTGCTTGATTGGATGCTAAATGAGTTAAATGATCGCTTTGATGAAGTAAACACAGAATTACTCTTATGTGTTGTTTGTCTAGACCCAAAGGATCATTTTAGTTCTTATGATAAACAAAAATTACTTCATCTTGCTGCATTATATCCGTATGATTTTACGTCAATAGAGCTGCGGTTACTTGAAGGACAACTTGACATATATATTTTTGATATGCGCTCTACATCAACGGACACATTTTCTGATGTTAAAGGAATTAGTGATCTTCTAAAAAAAATGGTTGAATTAAAAAAAAATAATCACTATCAGTTAGTTTTTAGATTGTTGAAGTTGACTTGCCTCTTACCAGTTGCTACAGCTACTGTTGAAAGAATGTTTTCTGCAATGAAGATCATAAAGAATCGGCGGCGAAATAGAATGGGGGATGAATGGATGAATGATTGCTTGGTTGCTTACATTGAAAAAGAAGTTGTCGATACTGTTACAACAAAAACTATTATTTCACGTTTTCAGAGCATGTGTCAACGAAAAGTATCTTGTTGAATTGTAAGTTTTTCAAATCTAAACCTTTCTTTTGTAATATTGTGTTCAATTTTTGATTGTAATATTGTGTTCAATATTTTCCTTACAAAAATATCTTTGCAAAAAAAAAAATTTCGGGGGCGCTGCCCCCCAACCCACGCTCAGGGTGCGCTACCCCCCGACATTTGGACGGTACTTAGATTGTGCCCGTGCGGCTTCAAAATCCTAGTTCCGCCACTGCTCACCGTGAGCGCGAGATCAGTGTTGTGCACTCGCACATCAAATATCGTGCGTCTGATTTGATGTGCGAGTGCACGGCCCTGATTTCTTTACCCACGGTGAGCCACGCCCACCCAAAATTTATTGCTCGTATAAGCCCCACGTGTAAAAAAATGTATGACGCATGACCTGAAATGATTGGAATGGGACCAAAATTTGGAAAGGACGACCAGATGCAAATACCCTTACACTGCATTGTCAGCCATGCCGTTGTTGATGACGGCACACCTTTGCACAACGAGCAAGACACACACGTAAAAAAATGTATACACATGCCCTACAATGATTAGAGCATGATTAGAATTTGGAAAAGTCGCCCAGACTACACTGCGTCCTTGTTCATGACTGCAATGTGATTTTATCTTATCGCTCGGAAATGTTAACCACAATCCAAAAATTTTGAAATTTTAATCGAAACCCGATATTTGACTTGTCGCACCCTGTTGTTACCCGAGGAAGGACGCATTGGACAAGTTCAGCGAGAGGAAGGGAGAATCAAGGAGATACGTGAGGGGTTGGGTGTGACTGAAGACGGGATACACAGGGGATTAATGTTTTATGTTTTGGCTAGTGATTAAACACAAAAAATAATGTCTTTTTAAATTTTTGGGCTACAAATAGTCAAAAAAAAGTTGTAATTTACAATCGCCAAAAGTTATTCCTATGACAACTATTTTCACTGCCCTAACAAAATTGCTTGAAAGTTAAAACATTCATCTTTTTGATTTTACCCGTCCTTAAACTTCTCATAGGTGAATTTATTCTGTATGTTTTATTTAATTTTAAAACTATGCTCTCATCCATACAATCTATGTTGAGTTTTGTATTTGCCGTCACAAATTTTTTACAAAAACGACGAAAAGGCAATGTACTTTACACGTCAGGCACGTGGGAACCCTATGCACAACTGCTTGTTTGTGTGCGCGTGCAAGCGCCTTCATGCCTTTATGCTAGAGATCATAGGAATGATAAATATAAATCCACCCTTAACTTTTCTTCTTTGGTTCACCTTCATATTTTCATGATTCATCCGTCATCCTTTTTTTCCGGGTGCTGCACCTTATCTCATTATGCAATATTCAAGCTCTTAGCATACACGTTTTCTTTTATTCCTCTCTTTCTAACCATCTCTTGCTAGTCACTCTATAGTCATCCCTCTTATCTAAATCCCTTAGTGTCGACATTTGCACCAACAAGTTCATTAAACGTCTTCAAATTCAGCGACCCGCTCTACATAGACAAATTCTCATCTATGCTTGTAACAAAGATCTATGTTGCATTATAAGCTCAATAATCAAAACAATACTTGAAAGAATTTGATGTGCTTCTAGATCGAATAGCTCTTGCTACATACCTTGAATGAATCTTGCAATGGAGTTTGGGAAGAAGATAATGTTGCTTTGTATCATATAGAAGCTCTTGCAAATTATGTGATTTATGTTGGAATACAATCTCCAAACAATTTTGACAACAAAATGCCATAAAAATGCCCACAAGAATGATCCTATTTTACAAGTCATTATGTACATAATTTTATGATTCTCACAAATCGAAATGAAGTAATTCCACATAATCTAACCCTTATATATCGTAAACCCTAGTTTTTGCATGGTTTGCTCTTACATACTTCTTAGGTCATGAATCTCTCTCTCTATCTCTCCCTCTTCCAATCATTATAATTAAGTATTCTCCTATAAAGAACTTTATTAAAAAACTATATTTATACACTTCTTTATTATAGTTAAAAATAACTATTTTGTGTTGAGCTAATTTTTTATGAAAGAGAACTTGGTGTTAAGTTGCTTTCACATCCATTAAAAGCATCGTAAATGAGCCATTTATTTCTACCTACATCAAATGGGCATCATGAAGAAGATAAAAGATCAATTCTAGGGATTTTAAGGAGAGATGAAGAAATGGTACAAAAAAGAAGGAAAGTGAAATAAATTAAATGGGGGCAAATGAAGGAATTAATAAGCTAGGGGAGGAGTACTAAAAATAATGGGGAAATATGAAAAATATAGAGAAATTATTCAATAATAACTTAAAGTTTATTAAAAAAATACATCAAATACTGAAATACATGAAGAGATATCTCAATCTCACAAATGGATAATGTGGGTACATAAAATAACAATTATAATAACTTTAATAGAATGATTTTTATTTATAATTAGAGGGAAGTTACAAATGTTTTCATTTCAGAGGAAGGTTCAATGTGTTGGTGATTAGTGAATAAGATTTTCAAGTATTTCTATTAGTGATTAATATTTTGGGTCACTATATAGTTCTCATGTATTTATAACTTGAAAGTATCTAGTTGTCTACCTAAATCACATAGAGGGTGTGAATAGGTGAGCTTTGCGTCTTTTAGTGGAATTAAAATTAGTAACAAACAAACACACAGAAGCACAACACACACAAGAATTTATAGTGGTTCCCTGTAATGGGTACGTCCATTGTCCCGCCTCGCCTATCTAGCACTTCGGGCTAGACTCGGTTACTTCATCAAAATGCAGATTATAACAATCTTACACCTCGAAGCCTCAACTCCTATATCTCAGATACAACTCTCCTACAACTCGGAGAACAACCTCTCCTATAACTCGGAGAATAACCTCTCCTACAACTCGATCCAATAAACAAGGATCTACAAACTCGGAAGTAGAAACTTCCTATAATAATAAATTTGATTTAGTACACCTTTCTAGATTGAGAACAATCTTCTTCTTCAGATATAAATGGATTCAATCTTCTTCCTTCTTGGAGAATAGATCTTGAAATAAAGTTGAAGGAGAAGACTTGAAGAACTTGAAAATCTTGATCTGAAAACCTTGAAATCCAACTACATTAAAAACACCTTTGAAGAATTTGAAAGCAATGATCTTGTCGAATCTATCTTTGGGAAGAATCGCTGATCGTGAAATCTAGGTCGTCGGGAAGAGTGCTTCTGAGAATAGTAGATTAGAAGAGAAGTTTGGTCGTTCATGATCTTGAACATTGGATCAAGAGAATTTGTGATTCCTGTAATAATTAGCCATTCGTTAATCTGAAATGTAATCTTTGGTATTTATACAGGATTCCATCTACAACGGCTAGAAATAACCTTCCAAAACGAGCTTCCACATGCACTGTACATGACCGTCATTTTGAAACAGAACCCATCGGAAAAATCAAACAAGAAAAATTGTTAAGTCCATTTATCAAAATGACTCGTATCGTACTTAGAACACTCGACGAATTGGTTAACCACTCGACGAATTCGACGAGAGCATTCGACGAATTATACGAGATCATTCGACGAATTTTACTGAGTCGAAAAAGGGACCAGAAGAATTTTTTGTTAACTCACTATACCACTCGAGAACATTTGATGAATTCCAGGAGTATTCACGTGATGTCTCGACGAATGACATGAGACTTTACGTGTATACTGGATGAATTTAACTTGGTCGTTTCTGAAGAATACTTAAGAAACCATCAGAAATTTCCCGAGTAAACTCGACGAATTCCACAAGTATTCACGTGATGTCTCGACGAATGACACGAGACTTCACATGTATACTCGACGAATTTTACTTAGGAAATTTTCTGATTCTTCGTGAACTCAGAACCTTCTATCCCTTGATTCTTAAGCGCTTGAAAATGAAGTATACCCCAATAGAGAGATTACACATGAGGCAACACCATGTCCTACACAATGAGGGATTACATTGCATAGTCCTGTGTTATATGACTCATTGTAATCTGACATTGATGTGTACTTGACAATTAAGTCATGCAAGCACATAACTTGAAAGCATAATCAAATACAACTCAATTCATCTTAGTTCAAGGGGGACTCCTTCAAATCAGGATTATTGTGGAAATGATACCCAACAATCTCCCCCTATTTGAAGAAGTCAGAACCATATATACTAAGGTGAATTGCACATAAAATAATCTTAAATAAAAACATCTAAGGAAATGTAATAACATAATCAAAGATATCAAAATCATCAAAACAATAATGTTATATAAATAATTTTAAGTGGCATTCCAGAATTCACACATATTCATAATCAGAGTATGAATACTAAACATTTTTCCCTTTTCTTTTCTCATTTTGCCTGTCAAAATAAGTCTTTGGCTTTGAGAAATACTTTAGAGGAGGAGGAGGAGCATCTGGATCATCTCTCATGTACTTCCTAAAGTATAGCCACCTCTTCATATTAGCCACTTCGTGCTTTTTTCATTATTATCTACTGTAGTGCAACCATCTGTCTTTATTAGTCAGGTCTACCAACGTGAATGTGTCTAGGATGATTCCTTTGGAGATTGAGCTCCATACTTCAACAATTCCCTGTTTGGGTCAGACCTGTGAGCAGAGGGGCCTTCTCCATACCTTCTTCTCTTAAGAGTTGGTTGGGATATCTCCTTAACAATTTCAACATCAGCTCCAACAGCAGCAGTTTCATCAGTCTAAGCAACAGTCTCCATCCCATACTGATAATAATCCTGAGGATAATCCTGAGCATCTGTCCAGTACTTGGAGTAATCCTGAGAAGGTTAAACAACATCATGTCTTGATTCTGGCATTCTAACTTCAGGCATTCTTGCTTCAGTATTTAATTTTTCTCCAAAAAACTCTCCATGCAGCCACTTAAAATTCTCAAAACTTTAAGTTTTGACACCACAAATCTCTTGATGCATTGCAGCTTCCAGTGCATTCACCTTGCTCTGAAGTTTATCCTCCCCCTTTCTGACTTCTACAGTGAGGGAATTGACAATTGTATCTCTGAAGTAGACCATTTGGTCATCAAAATGGTGCATCCCGTAGTTTTGTGCATCAATAATAGTCTTTGTTGTTTCATGCACATACCTTTTCTCATCAAGGTTGCTACTAAGTCCTTTCATTGTATGCAGAATTGATTTTCCACCTTGAATAAGCCAATTATCTAAGTTGGATTCCAGCTTCTCAATGTTTACTTTGACTTCAGCAAGTCCATTGTTCATGTCCTTCTCCACCTCTTCTACTTTATCAAGTACTTTCTTCAAGGATAGATCAAAGTGGGCTCTCTGCATAGCAAGCATTGCTTCAATAGATTTCAGCGGAGTATTATTAGAACTAGTACTGGGAATATCCTCACCTTGAGGTCTTGAAGGTGAAGGAATTTTTGCATGAGTCTCATGGTCACTAGAGAGATGTGCCACTAGGGAGACATGGGCCTTGAGCAGAAGTTGACCTCCAACCTTCAGGATAGGAGAAACCACCTTTGTTTCTCCTTCCTCATCAAAAAGCTCAATGAGATACTCCCCCTCAACTGGAGCACCCAAATACTTCTAGGTCTGAACACCAGGGCCACCGAGAATGTTGGCAATCCTTTCTTCATGGTCATGTATAAACTTATCAATTTGGTCTTGAAGTAGATTAGATGGCTGGTTCAACTTCCCCTCAGCCATAACTGGAAGATCTTTTGGGAAACTGACTACCAAAATAGTAGTAGCAACAACTTCATCATTATCAATATCATTATCTTCCTCAACATTACCATCATGAAAGTTAACCTAGGATAGATCTTAACTAAAACTAATTAGAGTTATATACTAAGTAAAGCAAATCACAGCACAAAAATAAAGCAAGAAGATCAAGCAACACAGAAGACACAAGGATATATAGTGGTTCCCCAACCTGGGTACATTCACTCTTCTACCACCCTGGTAGGAATCCACTCAAGTTTTTGATCAGGTGCCTGACACCAATGAGCTTTTGATCAGGTGCTCAAAAACCAAACCTCAAGTCTTTTGAAAGGAGACTTGTGAACCAGAATAATTTTGAAGGGAATTAAAACCTTGTACAGAGGTGGGGATGAGAGAGTGATGAAAGTATTCTTTTCTCAATCACAATGCGAAGACTATGTGGATTCAGTGATGTTGTCAAAGCTCCCCCTGAGATGTAAAAGGGTTCAGGCTGGGAAGCTTTGCACATGGTGAGTAGGCCTTCAATAGTACAGCCTTGATCAGCAACTGTTCAGGAACTTCTTTGACAGATAGTGATGTAGTTGTCCTTTGAGGTATCCTGAAGAGTATAAGGAAGAAGAAGACTTTTGATATTGAATGGATGTTCTTCTTCTGATTGATGTCACTTCTCTGTTCTAGGGCTTCTAGTTGCTTTGATGAAATTACCCTGAGTGTTCTACTTGTTCTCTATCTTTCTCTGTGTCACTTTCCTTGTCTCTGTGTCACTTTCACTGTTTCTGTGTTTTTTTGTTATCTCTGTATCTATTTGGACATTTGAATTCCTTAGTCTTGATGGCGGAAGAAACATTCCCGAGAGTAGAAGATGCATTGGGAATTGATCCATAATTAATTCTTCTGTAACTGTCCGATTGAACGACTATTATCACTGGGAATGTTGACTGTAATTAATACTTAATTAATTCTGCCAACTGTAATTATTTTCGTCTGAATATTGACTGTAATTAATTCTACCAACTGTACAGAATTCGTCGAGCTCAGTTTTTACTTCGTCGAGCTGAGTCAGCAGTTCTGCTTAAGCTTCTAGTGTCGACACGGCTTCTGTGGAATGTGTCGACACAAGTCTTGTGTATCGACACAATTGTTGCTGGTGTCGACACAGTTGATGTCGACACAATTGGTGTCGACAAAGTTGCTTCTGCTGTCGACACAGTTGGTGTCGACAGATGATCTGTGTGTCGACACAACATCTTCTGGTGTCGACACAGCCTGGCTATCTGGTGTCGACACAACCTTGTTATCTGGTGTCGACACAATCTTGCTCACGTGTCGACACAACATTTGCCAAGTGTCGACACAATCTGTCTGGTGTCGACGCAGCCTTTCCCAAGTATCGACACAATTGTTGTCTGGTGTCGACACAGACTTTCTTCTGTTGTCGACACAATCTGGCTGAGTCTTTGGCAAACTGTTGAAGGTTGATCCAAGAAATGTTGAGTGACTTGACCTAGACTCTAGAAATAAACATATGACCCATGCTATACATGTTGGGTCAAACTAAACAAACCTAATAGTGATCCTTGCCCAAATCAGAACTAGGGTTCCAACACATCAAGATCAGCATCATCATCATCATCAACCTTAACATCAACATCATTGTCATCAGCATCAACAATATCCTCAACAACATCCTCATCAGCAACAAGAACAATTGTATCTAAATCGGAGGAGAGTCTCGAGTAATCTTTACAAATGTGTGTGAAAATTGAATGCCCTTAAGTCCTATTTATATATTTTTAAAGCTTTGAAGAGAGAGAGAGAGAGAGAGAGAGAGATGCGTACCTGGTTGGAAAAGACTCTTCGGATCCAATAAGATGGTGTTTGGTTAAGCTTATCAGCTGTTGTGCGGTTGGAATGCACCACCATTTTGTTAATAAGCATCGTTTGGTTCGAATTTTCCCCAAACCGCCATTTATTTACATCCGCTCTTTTCTTCATGTTGCAAGCCGCAACTTTTTTTTGCGGTCAACCGCAAATGCCGCTCTCCTCTTCTTCCCGATAACCTACCCGACCCCGACATCACACTGATTTCTCCATGCTCTGCTCCCACCGATCTTCTTTTCTGCTCTTCTCCAGCCCCGATCGTTGTTGCTCCCGATCTCTCGATCGCTACTACTCCCGCCTCCCGTCCGCTGCTGCTCCTGCCTCCCGTCCGCTGCTGCTCCCCGCCTCCCGTCCACTGCTGCTCCCCGCCTCATGTCCGCTGCTGCTCCCGCCTCTCGTTCACTGCTGCTCTCGCCTCCCGTCCGATGCTGCTCCTGCCTCCCGTTCGCCTCTTCAAGGTCTTCTTCTTCACTCACAAGTATTGTTGTGTTTATTTTGAAGTAAAGAATTTTTTAAAAAAAAATTACTCAAAACTCTGTTTTGTTTTCAAACCATTTTTTCAAAACTCCATTTTGAAAACTTCATTTCACCCAAACAGTTTTTTAACAAAACTCCGTTTTGCAGAATCAACACTTTTTCTATCAGCAGTTTTTCATCAGTAGCTTTCCATCAGCAACATCCCAACCAAACAGAGCCTAAGTGTGACTTAGAAACAAAAATTCAAATCTTCACTGATTCGTTGAAATGACTCAAAAAAGCATGATAAATTCGTTGAAATGACTCATGAATTCTAGGGTAATTCGTCGAAATTACTCGTGAAGAAGTTCTGATTTCATGAGAAGTCTCGACAAATTCATCAGAATTACACGAGTATACTCGACGAATTTTCCTTAAATTTCTTGAGATGAAGAATTTATGTACTTTGGTTGATTTCTCGACTGTCAAGACTTCTTGTTGAGCATAACAAGTTCTATTTTGAAGAAGGAGAACCTGGCCTTGTCCAGCGGCTTCATGAATATGTCTGCAACTTGCTTATCTGTCGGGTAATAACTGAGATTGATATCCCTCTTCTCCACATGCTCCTAGATGAAATAATACCTTATCTCGATGTGCTTTGTCCGGTTGTGAGAAACTGGATTGTTAGCAATTGTGATGACATTGGATGAGTCGTAAAAATATAGGAATCTCCAACTTCAGGTTGTAGTCTTCAAGTTGATTTCATATCCATAGAAGTTATGTGCCACAACTGCCGACAAATATATATTCTGACTCAGCGGTTGAGATTGCAACACAATTTTGCTTCTTACTGCTCCATGAGATAAGCCTTCTTCCTAGGAACTGACACGTCCCAGAAGTGTTTTTCCTATCATCCCTACTTCCTGGGGGTTGTTTTATGTATACTTCTTCCTTTAAATTATCATTAAGGAAGGTTGACTTCACGTCCATCTGATAAACCTTGAACCCTTTGTGAGCAGCATATGCGAGAAACAACTTGATCGCTTTGAGTCTGGCCACTGAAGCAAAGTTTTGATTGAATTTGATCCCTTCTTCTTGTCTGTACCCTTGAGCTACAATTCTGACATTATTCTTTATAATTATGTCATCTTCATCCAGCTTGTTTCTGAAGACTCATTTCGTCCTGATCACATTGTGTCCTTTGGGTCTTGGTACTAGCTCCTAAACTTTGCACCTCTTGAATTGATTGAGTTTTTCCTCCATTGCAATGATCCATGAAGCATCTCTATTTGCTTCCTCAAATTTCTTTGGCTCAATCTGCAAGAGAAAACTGAAGTGCAAAATTTCGTTAGTTGTACATCTTCTTATTCTTACTCCATCACGAGGATCTCCAATGATCTGATCAGCTGGATAATCTCTTGAGTGTCTGATGACTAGATTCCTCGCATCCTCTATTCCACCAGGTGGTTCTACTACATCTGGTGTATCTTCTTCAATTTGATGGAGTTCTTCATCTTGAAGTTCTTCTTCTGCCAGGCTTGGAGTGTTGACTTTGATTGTACTTGGAGCATTTTCCTTTTCATTTTCTTATAAGCTTAGTTCTTTTAACTTTGTATCTGCAGTTTTAACAAATACACTAGAGGAGGTGCTATGTCGCATGCTCGTCTCATCAAATACAACATTGAAAGTTTCTTCTACTACCAGAGTTTTATTATTGAAAATTCTATAGGCTTTATTATGACTAATATAGCCTATGAAAATACCTTCAAAATATTTTTCACTAAACTTAGTTTTGTAATATTTCTCTTTATTAAGTACAAAACATTTGCTACCAAAGATTCTAAAATAAGACACAGTTGATAATTGTCCTTCAATAGTTCATAAGGTGTCTTACGGTGGATCTTGTTTATGAGCGCTCTGGTTTGCACGTGGCAAGAAGTGTTGACGGCCTCCGCCCAGAAATACTTTGGTAATGAAGAATCATTCAACATGGTTATACATGCCTCTATGAGAGTTCTATTCTTTCTCTCAGTGCCTCAATTTTGATGTGAAGTGCGAGGAGAAGAAAACTCATGAAAGATACCTAGACTTTCACAGAATTTTGTCATGGCACCAGATTCAAATTCTGTTTCATAGTCACTTTTGATTTTGACCACAGAGCAGTTCAATTCATTCTAAATTTGTCTCAGAAAATTAGTGAAGGAGTCATATGTATCTGACTTGTGTTTCAGAAAAAACACTCATGCAAATCATGAGTAAGCATCAACAATAACCAACGTGTAAGCTTTACCTCCTAAACTACGAATCTACAAAAGACCAAATAAGTCCATATAGAGCAAATATAAGCATCTGGTAGAATCTTTGCCATCGATGCTCTTAAAGGTAGCTCTTGTCTGTTTGCCCATTTGGCATGAGTGACAAGGTCTCTATTTAACACACTTAATAGTGGGGGCATCATGCACTAAGTTGTGAGAAAATAATAAATTAATAGTTTTGAAATTAATATGTGCTAATCTCTTGTGTCATTGGTCACAGAGAGACACACTATCTTTTGCTAAAAAGCACACTGGTGTAGAAGAGTCTAAACAAAAAAAATTCAAATAGAAAATATTTTTACTCCGAGTGTCAGTTAAAATTGTTTTTGAGCTATCAGACGATTTTATCAGGTACTTATACTTGTAAAACTCTATCATATAGCCTTTGGCACATAATTGACTTATGCTAATGAGATTATGTTGTAATCCCTCAACATACTCCACGTCTATGAAGGAGACTATACCGTTAGTAATCATACTGTAGCCTTTTGTGATTCCTTTGTCTGAACCGCCAAAAATAACTTTTGGACCGTCCTCAACTAGGATATAGTTCAGAAGTATGCTTCTTGTCTCGGTCATATACCGAGAGCATCCACTGTCCAAATACCAAATTGGCATTTTGTTGATCATTGGACATACCTGCATTTATAAACTAATTTCCCTTAGGCACCCAAATAGGTTTGGGTCCTTAGTTCCTGGTTAGCTGAACACCACTAGGAGCGTTAACATTGTGAGTGGTCATTCTAGCAGTGTTAACTCATGGGGTTCTAAGATTCATAGGATTAAACCAACAATCGATGGTAAAGTGATCAACCTTGCCTCAACAACAACAGTCAAACATGCTGTATCTTCTCTTGTTCTCCTGCTTTACCTTTTGAACGGGTGGTATTGCAGGAGCAGCTGACTTGGAGGTAGAAGCCTCATGATTACATCACACACAAGACTTCTTCGTTTCAAGTGGATTGACAACAACAGGTTTTACGTTAGGTGTCTTCTTTACACTCGGTCCATGAACGAATGGACCAAGATCTTTAAGGATAATTTCTTCATGATGTGCTTTTAGAGCACTCATTCCAAAGTCTCTGGGGTGGCTCCACCCTTGGCAGTTTTTATTAAAGTCAATGTATGTTGGTCTAGCAAAGTGACTGTAGGATGTCTTAAAATCATACTTGTTGGTTGGAAAGATAACTTTCTTAAAGTTAGTGAGACTTTGAGGAGCTTTCCCTTTACCCTTAATGAATTTGTGTCTCACTCCACTACCCTTCCTTGGAGCAGAAAATCCATCTATGAGAGGAAGGGCAGTGTTTGGCTTCGAGAAGCTTGCTACGAGCTTCTTCTCGGCCAACAACATTTCTTCTAGTTCATCGATGACCTTCTCTTTCAGACGTACTTGTTTAGTAGAGGTCAGGAGTTCCTCCTTCAAGGATTGGACTTCATATCTAAGAGGAGTTAATTTTTCAATTTCTTCTCTCTGATCAGATTCCACTGCCTTGAGAGACTTAGTCTCCTTGGCCTGGGATTTGACTACCATATGACATTTGTCAAATCCCGCCAACAAACCTTGTACTGAGCCAATAAATCTGACACCTCTCAGAAGAATAGTATTCATGGCTTTCCGAGGCTGTTTCAGACTCGAAGAGAGGTGTGTGAGAATTTATCTTCTCATTGTATTGGGAGTTGACTTCATACTCATCTGACTGATCCATTAGCCTAAAATAGGCTTCCTCATCTGAGCTTTACTTATTTGTGTCGTCATCGCTCAGAATCTTTGGCTTCTTTGCTATGAAGCTCTTTTCTTCTTTCTTCTTACCTTTGAAAGATCTCCTCTCTTCCTTCTTGGATCCATCCTTCTTCTTGTAAGGACATTCAACGATCATTTTCCCTGGCTTATTACAACAATAGCACATAACGTCAGATGAAATATGTTTGTTCGGTTTCGACTTATACCTGTCATTGTTGTTGTAGCTTTTCTCATTTGCCTCCTCCTGCTAAGCATCCTCTTGAATTGTTTGGAGAGTAAAGAGAACTCTTCATCTGACATTTCAGAGCATGAGGTGCTTAGCTCTGAGTCTTTCTGATCAGATGAGGTTTGTGTTCTGGTAGGAGACACAGCTCTAGCCTTCCTTGGCCATTCAGCCTTCAGTGCCACTGACTTTTCTCTGGTTGAGGATCTGCTTCCCTCTTCTTCAGCTTTCTTTGTGTTCATCTGAAGTTCATATGAAATCAACTTCCCAAACACATTCTGAGGGTCAATGTCTGCGAGTTTACCAAACTCCCTTATTGCACAAACCTTGTTATCCCATTCTTTCGTCGGGGATCTTAAGAATTTGTCGTTAAGTTCACCGTTTGTGAACGCCTGACCATAGTTCCCCGGGTCGTTAACGATATTGAAGAATCTCTCATAGCAGTCAGCTATCGAGTCTTTGTTTTCCTTTTTGAATGCCTCGTATTTCCGGTTGAGGAGGGATTTTTGATCATCCCTAATCTCCTATGTTCCTTCCATGAGGACAAACAGAGAATTTCACATTTCTTTGGCAGACTTGTAGTGGATTAAGTTCTGCAACATGGAGTCGTCCAAAATACTTGAAATGATGTTCTTCGCTTTCTTGTCCAGAGAGACAAGAGCAATCTCATCTTTGTTCAGATGCAGCATCTTCTTAGGAACCATCAAACTTGGATTGATGGTTGAAGAAGTCATAGACACATGAGGACCTTCTTCAACAATCTGAAAATTTCTGGGATCGGAAGCTTCCATTAAGAACCTGACTCATTCCCGCATAGGAAGTTTTCCTTAGAATACACAGGCAACTTCATGGGGGACATATCCTTTGTTGATGCACGAAAATGGCACCGGGCAGCTAACACGGAGGGAGTGTTCGATCTCACAGGCTAGGAGAGGAAGAGGACGAAGGTTATGGGGGAAGAAGAAAGAAGGAAGCTTCTAAGTGCTTGAGAGTGGAGCAAGCGCTTGTCAAAGGGGTTGCGGGGATAGAGGAGAGGGTTGCCGAGAATAGCCGGGAAGGCTGATGAGAAGAGGAGGATGATCATGAGCTGTCGAGCAGACGGTTACTACGACAATCGACCAGCAGAGAAGCTTAATGAGCAACGAGGAACTTGCTTAGCAGAGAAAAAGCTTGCTGAGCAGAGAGCAAGCTTGCTGAGCAGAGAGCAAGCTTGCTGAGCAGAGAGCAAGCTGGATAAGCAGAGAAAAGGCTTGCTGAGCAGAGAGCAAGCTTGCTGAGCAGAGAAGCTTGATCAACAGAGAAGCTTAAGCTGACAGTTACTTGGACGGTTGCTCTTGCATGTCGACACCGAGAGAGCTAGACTGAGCTGAGATGAAGAGAGGGTGCCGCTAGCAGCAGCAACAACAGAGTTCGCCCGCCGCGGCTTAAATGTCACTCTTGCGACGAGCTTTTCCTCTAATCAAAAAACAAGATTACAGCTTGCTCAAAGTGCCTTTACATGAAAAAGCAATAAAGGGTACAAAGGGGGAAGCTGGCGGTTAGGAAGGAGTTGTCAGAGGCTAAGGAAAAGAAGCTGCTGGCAGGCCGCACGGGTTGATGACAAGCTATGGAGGACTGGAAAACTGAGTCTGCAGTGCTTGCTGGCAAGCTGATGGCAAGCTGTGGAGGACTGGGAGGACTGGAAAACTGAGTCCGCAAGGCTTGCTGGCAAGCTGATGACAAGCTGTGGAGGACTGGGAGGACTGTAAAACTGAGTCCGCAGGGCTTGCTGGCAAGCTGATGGCAAGCTGTGGAGGACTGGAAAACTGAGTATGCAGGTCTTGCTGGCAAGCTGATGACAAGCTGTGGAGGACTGGAAAACTGAGTCCGCAGGGCTTGCTGGCAAGCTGATGGCAAGCTGTGAAGGACTGGGAGGAATGGAAAACTGAGTCCGCAGGGCTTGCTGGCAAGCTGATGGCAAGTTGTGGAGGACTGGGAGGACTGTAAAACTGAGTCCGCAGGGCTTGCTGGCAAGCTGATGGCAAGCTGTGGAGGACTGGGAGGACTGGAAAACTGAGTCTGCAGGGCTTGCTGGAAAGCTGTGGAGGACTGGGAGGACTGGAAAACTGAGTCTGCAGGGCTTGCTGGCAAGCTGATGACAAACTGTGGAGGACTGGGAGGACTGGAAAACTGAGTCAGCAGGGCTTGCTGGCAAGCTGATGGCAAGCTGTGGAGGACTGGAAAACTGAGTCCGCAGGTCTTGCTGGCAAGCTGTAGTTTTCCTTCTGCGCCTTGTCTCCCCCCAAAATGAGAGGCATTGGCGGCTATTTATAGGCTCGGGGAAGATTATCTAGAAGCGGGGCCCAGTGACGTCATCATGACGACCTGCGCGGACTCGGCGGACTGGAGAAAATCAGTCCGCCCGACTAGCGGGCGAAGCAAGCGGCAGGAGGCTGGTAGAGGACGAAGGCCGCCCGTTGGCGGGCGGACTGGGCAAACTCCAGGGGGAGTCCTGCCACTGCTGGGACGGAGGCCACCTGTTGGCGGGTAGACTGGGCGGACTCCAGGGGGAGTCCGCCCCTACAGGGACGGAGGCCGCCCGTTGGCGGGCAGACTAGGCAGACTCCAGGGGGAGTCCGCCCCTGCTGGGACGGAGGCCGCCCGTTGGCGGGCAGACTAGGCGGACTCCAGGGGGAGTCCGCCCCTTCTGGGACGGAGGCCGCCCGTTGGCGGGCGAACTGGCCGGACTCCAGGGGGAGCCGCCCTTACTGGGAAGGAGGCTGCGTGTTGGCGGGCGGACTCCAGGGGGAGTCTGCCCGAGCTGGGACGGAGGCCGCCCGTTGGCGGGCAGACTGGGCGGACTCCAGGGGGCGTCCGCCCCTGCTGCGACGGAGGCTGCCCATTGGCGGGCGGACTGGGCGGACTCCAGGGGGAGTCCGCCCCTGCTGGGACGGAGGTCGCCTGTTGGCGGGCGGACTCCAGGTGGAGTCCGCCCCTGCTGGGACGGCGGCCGCCCGTTGGCGGGCGGACTGGGCAGACTCCAGGGGGAGTCCGCCCCTGCTGGGACGGAGGTCGCTCGTTGGCGGGCGGACTGGGCGGACTCCAGGGGGAGTCCTCCTGGCTTGTTGGCCGAGCGGAGGCCGCCCCTAGGCGGGCGGACTGGGCGTACTCCTGGGGGAGTCCGCCTTTAGGAAAATTTGGACCTGGCAGTCCGCCTTGCGCGGACTCGGTGGACATCAGTGGTAGCCCGCCCCTTGCGGGTGGGATCCTGATGGTAGGTTGCACTTTTGTGGGCGGAGAAAGCCTGAGCCGAGTAGCATGTAGAAAAAATGGGTGTCATTGAGAGGATCGTCGATTTTGGGGTTAACATAATCCCCGCACTTTTTTAAGTTTCGAAAGGAACTTCGAAAAAGTTGGAGACCCACGAAAATTGTGATCCACACCAAAGGAAGAAGAGATAAGGGGAGATAGAACCTGATGTCTCTCCTAAGAAGGTTGTTACTGCCTGTCTTTTTCCTGCGAAGGAAAAGTTAGCGAAGATATGAATGGAAGGTACACTTCACGCGTACCTGAGTTTGCCTTTGCAAAACGAAGACGTATCTTCTACTGAGTCCTGCAAAATAAAAGTGAGAAGAAAACATAGGAGCATAATAACTTGCAAGTATCTGATGTAGGCTTGCAAGTGTCTGCTACTTTCTGCAAAAGAGATGTTAGAAGCAAAAATGGGATATAAAATTAGCTTGCAGGTACCTGTGAAGAAGCTTGCAAGTGTCTGCTGATCTCTGCAAATAAAGAGTTAGGGGCAGACAAAATATGTGGAAGTAGCTTGCATGTACCTGTGAAGAAGCCTGCAAGTGTTTGCTAATCTCTGCAAATAAATAGTTAGGAGCAGACAAAATATGTGAAAGAAGCTTGCAAGTACCTGTGAAGAAACTTGAAAGCATCTATTGATCACTGCAAAGAGAAAGAGTGAGCAACATGCATATCATATTGAACTAAACTGCAAGTACCTGGATGAGGCTTGCAGGTGTTAACTGTTGATGAGATAAGGTGGACATGACCAAATAGCAGAGGAAATGCTTGACGAACTCTACTGACAATTAAATGAAGATCAAACCAGAATAGCAAACTTCTTATTATATTAGAGATGTCATCTTTAACATGAAGTCAAGATCAATGAGTTAAGCGCTGACTGTTGATAGATATGATCATATTGGCAGAGAAAAAGTCTGACGAATTCGGCCAATCTTAACTAAATTGCAATATCATGGCTTGATGATCAAGGAGTGTAAGATTCTTTGATTAATGTTCGACGCCATTAGATTTTGATAAGAGTAAAGAATAGCTCTGTGAATCATCATCTGATAGAGCTTGAGCAAGCAATGTATATGAAATGAGCACAAGCAAAGCAGATGTTTGCTAATCCTTTTGAGAGGTCGGATTAACCTGTTCACCTGTGAAAGAAGACAGTTGACAAAAAGAGGTCTATACTCAGAAGTGACTAAAGAAGGCTGGATGCTGCCACAGGTGTCCCCCGTGGGCCTTATGCATCGCTTGCCTGAGAATGGTCATCCCAAGTATAGTCCTACTCGAAGCGGGCTGGCCGTGCATCCTCTAGGAGGGCACAAAAGAGAAGGGCAAGGAGAATCCTGAGAAGGATCGCTAGATACACTACTCTCTTGCCTTGGGTATAATCATCACTGATCAATGAGACTAGTTGTGCCAAGTGGCCTATTGCTTGTCTGTGGAAAGATCAGTGGAATTGTGGAACTCGCGAAGGCACGGATCGAGAGTACCAGAGAGTGTTCGGCCATCACAGTTGTGAGATGATCAAAGAGACAAGGCTACGCTTGATCGTCATTGCTTGTCAAGCAAAGATCATCGTAACTGTAATGTATCCTTTATGAAGCACAGCAGAGCTAACACATGGGGCCTCTCTAGCACACACTCTGTGTTAGATGCCGGCTAGGATCCAAAGTCCTGCATTGCTCCGCATGAGAGTTGGATAGCCCCCACTATACATATGCGAACACTCCCCGCGATATGTGGTCATTGTGGTCTTACGCCGGAATCCAATCTCGAGGGGGCCTATTGCAAGACTTGGTGATATCTCATTGGTGTAGTGATCTCTTCGACAAAGAGAAAAATATAGGAGAAAGCATCACAAGAAGGAAACTGTGTCAGTATAAGATCCCTGATAAAAGCTTTATTGGAAAGCAAGAAGCAGCACTTAGGAGTGCTTTAAAATGAAAATGTTTGAAAAGTAAGAGTAAGAGTAACCGATCACGGTTGTGAAAAAATTTGGAGAACTATGAAGTCCTTTGTTGGTTCAAAACAGTCTTCCAAGCACACCCTCGTCATCGGCATCGAAGCATTTGACGGTTTTATTAACAACGAGGAGAGGGGGCTCTTCGACTAGGCTTATCCCACTTGAGCTGCAAGGAATGTCTGCAACTTCTTTGCCCTTTGAGGTTGTTGGATCAGGGCGATCTTCTTTGGGAAACAGGTCACGCATCTTACCCTGTCGTAGCATCCTTTGCACAAGCTAGCGGAGTGCTCGGCAGTTCTCAGTCAGGTGGCTTGGCTCTTTGTGGAACTCGCAGTATGGTTTTGAGTCTCTAGATCTTTGATCAGCCGATCGATAAGGCCTTTTGTAGTTAGTTTTATCCTTCATGATTTGTCTCACTTCTTGAATGGCCTCATCTAGTTCGGACTCATGCAAGTCATCGCCTTGCTAATGGTAGACTGCAGCTATTTGAGAAGATGGAGCTGGTGGTAGTAGTGCGTCTCGAATACAGTCTTGATCCTGGAAAGAGTATCGACGATGCTGAAATCTTCTTTCCCTCCTTGAGTTAGTTGGGAAATCTCTCCAAGGAGACCTCAGGGGTTGTTTATGAGAAGGATCTTTCTCTGATATAAGCTTGGAAACGAAGCCTGGGTTGCTTTTTTTGCCTCGGATGTACGAGTTGGCTAAGGCAATCAACTCTTGATATGTTCTTGGAGCACGAACATTGGCTTCAAACTTGAGAGGCCCTTCATGGAGACCGTGGATAAGAGACACTCGGTACATTTCTTGATCGATAATCTCGATGTCCAAGATTTCTCTTTGGAAACGATCAACGAATTGAGACCAAGTTTCATTTCCACGCTGCTTGATCTCAAAGAGGGCTTCAGGATCGCCCTTTCTCTTGGTTGAGGTAGAGAACCTAAGCAAGAACTCCCTTCGCAGATCAGGAAAGGAAGTGATGGAGTGAGGACGAAGGCCATAGAACCAGTCCCTCACTTGCCCATCAAAGGTGGTGACAAGGAGCTTGCACTTAGTTGCATCTGACAGGGTCTTGGGAGCAACAGCCGATTCAAAGGCTTGAAGGTGCTTTACTGGATCAGTCTCTCCAGTGTAGATTGGTAGTCGAGGCTCTCTGAAGTATGCTGGAGTAGTTTCATGGAGAATTCTCTCGGTAAAGGGTGATGGCTCTTCCTGCTCTCCTACAGCATAAGGATGGAAAGGAGCATAAGCTGCAGCTGCAAAAGAAGCAGGAGGATAAAAGGGAAAAGTTGCTGCAGGAGCAGAGGCAGGAGCTGGGGGCAAGGATGACTTCCCTGAAAGTTGAGAAATCTAGCAGGACTTCCCCAGGCTGCTCCCCGGAAGAAGTTTTGACGAGCTGCAAACTCTTCATCTTGAGGTCGCAAAGGGGCTGCAGGCCCTTGCGGAAAGGTTGGTGTGTAAGGAGAATAGAACGGTGGGCAAGCTTGAGGATAAGCTTGTTGATGCTCCAATGTTGGTGTTGGGTTGATTGGAGCAGCTGGAGCTGTTGCTGGATGAGCGTCTAATCGATGTGTGATTGCAGCAAGAATTTTGTTGATTGTTTGGAATTGCTGAGCATTCTCACGGTGTGATTGCTCGAAGGCCTCCCAAAGAGGATCTTCACTGGGACTTGGTGCAAGGTTCTCAGCTGGTTGGTGGTCTGTCATGGCTAACTGTCAGTTTTCACTATCTGTTCGGATCTGAAGGTCGCGTGTTAACTGTTGATGCACGAAAACGGCACCGGACAACTAACATGGAGGGAGTGTTCGATCTCACAAGCTAGGAGAGGAAGAGGACGAAGGTTGCGGGGGAAGAAGAAATAAGGAAGCTTCTGAGTGCTCGAGAGTGGAGCAAGGGCTTGTCAAAGGGGTTGCGGGGATAGAGGAGAGGGTTGCCGAGAATAGCCGGGAAGGCTAATGAGAAGATGAGGATGATCAGGAGCTGTCGAGCAGACGGTTACTATGACGATCGACCAACAGAGAAGCTTAATGAGCAGCGAGGAACTTGCTTAGCAGAGAAAAAGCTTGTTGAGCAGAGAGCAAGCTTGCTGAGCAGAGAGCAAGCTGGCTAAGCAGAGAAAAGGTTTGCTGAGCAGAGAGCAAGCTTGCTGAGCAGAGAAGCTTGATCAACAGAGAAGCTTAAGCTGACAGTTACTTGGACGGTTGCTCTTGTATGTCGACACCGAGAGAGCTAGACTGAGCTGAGAGGAAGAGAGGGGGCCGCTAGAAGCAACAACAACAGACTTCGCCCGCCGCGGCTTAAATGCCACTCTTGCGACGGGCTTTTCCTCTAATCAAGAAACAAGATTACAGCTTGCTCAAAGTGCATTTACATGAAAAAGCAATAAAGGGTACAAAGGGGGAAGCTGGCGGTTAAGGAAGGAGTTGCAAGAGGCTACGGAAAAGAAGCTGCTGGCAGGCCGCGCGGCTTGATGACAAGCTGTGGAGGACTGGAAAACTGAGTCCGTAGGGCTTGCTGGCAAGCTGATGGCAAGCTGTGGAGGACTGGAAAACTGAGTCCGCAGGGCTTGCTGGCAAGCTGATGGCAAGCTGTGGAGGACAGGGAGGACTGGAAAACTGAGTCCGCAGGGCTTGCTGGCGAGTTGATGGCAAGCTGTGGAGGACTGGGAGGACTGGAAAACTGAGTCTGCAGGTCTTGCTGGAAAGCTGATGGCAAGCTGTGGAGGACTGGGAGGACTGGAAAACTGATTCTGCATGGCTTGCTGGCAAGCTGATGACAAGCTGTGGAGGACTGGAAAACTGAGTCCGCAGGGCTTACTGGCAAGCTGTGGAGGACTAGGAGGACTGGAAAACTGAGTCCGCAGGGCTTGCTGGCAAGCTGATGGCAAGCTGTGGAGGACTGGGAGGACTGGAAAACTGAGTCCGCAGGGCTTGCTGGCAAGCTGATGGCAAGCTGTGGAGGACTGGGAGTACTGGAAAACTGAGTCTGCATGGCTTGCTGGCAAGCTGATGGCAAGCTGTGGAGGACTGGGAGGACTGGAAAACTGAGTCCGCAGGGCTTGTTGGCAAGCTGATGGCAAGCTGTGGAGGACTGGGATTACTGGAAAACTGAGTCCGCAGGTCTTGCTGGCAAGCTATAGTTTTCCTCATGCGTCTTGTCTCCCCCCAAAATGAGAGGCAGTGGGGGCTATTTATAGGCCTGGGGAAGATTATCTAGAAGAGAGGCCCAGTGACGTCATCATGACGACCTGCATGGACTCGGCGGACTGGAGAAAATCAGTCCGCTCGGCTGGCGGGCGAATCAAGCGGCAGGAGGACGGTAGAGGACAGAGGCCGCCCATTGGCGGGCGGACTGGGCGAACTCCAGGGGGAGTCCGCCCCTGCTGGGACGGAGGTCGCCTTTTGGCAGGCATACTGGGCGGACTCCAGGGGGAGTCCGCCCCTGCTGGGACGGAGGTCGCCCGTTGGCGGGTGGACTTGGCGGACTCCAGGGGGAGTCCGCCCCTGCTTGGACGGAGGCCGCCCGTTGGCAGGCGGACTGGGAGGACTCCAGGGGGAGTCCGCCCATGCTGGGACGGCGCCCGCCCGTTGGCAGGCGGACTGGGCGGACTCCAGGGGGAGACCGCCCCTGCTGGGACGGAGGCCGCCCGTTGGCGGGCGGACTGGTCGGACTCCCGGGGGAGTCCTCCCCTGCTGGGACGGAGGCCGCCCGTTGGCGGGCGAACTAGGCGGACTCCAGGGGGAGTCCGCCCCTGCTGGGACGGAGGCCGCCCGTTGGCGGGCGGACTGGGCGGACTCCAGGGGGAGTCCGCCCCTGCTGGGACGGAGGCCGCCTGTTGGCGGGCAGACTGGGCGGACTCCAGGGGGAGTCCTCCCCTGCTGGGACGGAGGCTGAACGTTGGCGGGCGGACTGGGAGGACTCCAGGGGGTGTCCGCCCCTGCTGGGACGGAGGCCGCCCGTTGGCGGGCGGACTCCAGAGGGAGTCCGCCCCTGCTGGGACGGAGGCCGCCCGTTGGCGGGCGGACTTGGCGGACTCCAGGGGGAGTCCGCCTGGCTTGCTGGCCGAGCGGAGGCCGCCACTAGGCGGGCGGACTGGGCGGACTCCTAGGGGAGTCCGCCTTTGGGAAAATTTGGACCTGGCAGTCCGCCTTGCACGGACTTGGTGGACATCAGTGGTAGACCGCCCCTTGCTGGTGGGATCCTGATGGTAGGTTTCACTTTCGTGGGCGGAGAAAGCCTGAGCCGAGTAGCCTGTAGAAAAAAATGGATGTCATGGGGAGGATCGTCGATTTTGGGGTTAACGTCCTTGCTTCTGTTCATAATAGAAAATCTTGTGTTTTGACAACTAGATTTATATTTTGTTGAAGATGTTAACCTTTTAACGAACAACCTACTTTGATACAAATTGAAAGTATCTAGTTGTCTACCTAAATCACTTAGAGGGGGGCGAATAGGTGAGCTCTGCGTCTTTTAGCGGAATAAAAATTAGTAACAAAGAACACACAAAAGCACAACACAAACACAAATATTTATAGTGGTTCCCCGAAACGGGTACGTCCATTGTCCCTCCTCGTCTATCTAGCACTTCGGGCTAGACTTGGCTACTTCATCAAAACTCAGATTATAACAATCTTACACCTCGGAGCCTCAACTCCTATAACTCGTAGAAAACTCTCATACAACTCAGAGAATAACCTCTACTATAACTCAGAGAACAACCTTTCCTACAACTCGATCCAATAAACAAGGATCTATAAATTCGGAAGTAGAAACTTCCTACAATAATAAAATTGTTTTACTACACCTTTCTAGAATGAGAACAATATTTTTCTTCAGATCTGAATGGATTCAATCTTCTTTTTTCTTAGAGAATAGATCTTGAAATAAAGTTGAAAGAGAAGACTTGAAGAACTTGAAAATCTTGATCTGAAAATCTTAGAATCCGACTAGATCAATAACACCTTAGAAGAATCTGAAAACAATGATCTTGTCGAATCTATCTTTGAGAAGAATCAACGATCGTGAACCCTTGGTCGTCAGGAAGAGCGTTTCTGAGAACAATAGATCGAAAGAGAAGTTTGGTCGTTCATGATCTTGAAAATTAGGTCAAGAGAATTTAATTCTTGTAGTAATTAGCGATTCGTAAATCTGAAATGTAATCCTTGGTATTTATACAGGATTCCATCTGCAACGGCTAGAAATAACCTTCCAAAATGAGCTTCCACGTGCACTGTACATGACCTTCATTTTTAAACAGAACCCGTCAAAAAAATCAAACAAGAAAAATCGTTAAGTCCATTCGTCAAAATGACTCGTGTCATACTTAGAACACTCGACGAATTGGTTAACCACTCGATGAATTCAACGAAAGAATTCGACGAATTACACGAAGTCATTCAACGAATTACACGAGATCATTCGACGAATTTTACTTAGTCGAAAATTGGACCAAAAGAAAATTTTATGTTAACTCACTGGACCACTCAAGAACATTCGACGAATTTCAAGAGTATTTACGTAATGTCTCGACAAATGACACAAGACTTCACTTGTATACTCGACGAATTTAGCTTAGCCTTTCTGAAGAAGATTTAAGAAACCATCAAAAATTTCTCGAGTAAACTCGACGAATTTCACTAGTATTCACGTGATGTCTCGACGAATGACACGAGACTTCACGTGTATAGTCGACGAATCTTACTTAGGAAATTTTCTGATTCTTCCTGAACTCAGCAACATTTTATTCCTTGATTCCTAAGCACTTGAAAATGAAGTACGCCTCAATATAGAGATTACACATGAGTCAACACCATATCCTACACACTGAGGGATTATATTGTGTAGTCTTGTGTTACATGACTCATTGTAATCTGACATTGGTGTGTACTTGACAATTAAGTCATGCAAGCACATAACTTGAAAGCATCATCAAATACAATTCAATTTATCTTAGTTTAAGGGGGACTTTTTCAAATCAACATTATTGTGGAAATGATACCCAACATAACGTGTAGTGACAATTTTTTTTTTGATCCGTAAAGTGCTGAAATTGTTGAATTGGAAGTGGCACCCTGGGCCATCTGTTCGGGTGGGCTATGCGGTCTGTTTTGACGGTCTCGGTGGTCAGACCGTGCGGTCTAAGCGGACAGAGCTGGCGACTAGCTAGGTCGGCCAGTGTTCTGCGGCTGGTTCCCCAGGTTGTTTTCAGACAGAAGAACTCAAGCACAAGAACTCAAGCACAAACTCTTACAAGCACTCACACAAGCACTCTAGGAACTTGGTATAGAACCGTGTGTCCTAGAACTGATCTCTCGCCTCGTTATATAGAGGGGCTAGCCTTCAGCCTGGATGCAAACGGGTACATAGATATTATATTTAAAGACTCATTAGAGTCTTTATTTATTATAAAGATAAATAAAGATCGATTATGGTCTTTTAATAGTATTGTTCAAGGCATCTTTTAGAAAGGTGCCGCAACCACCACCTTTATTTTAATGTACAATACTTTATTTTAGTCGCGAACTCATCCACAGTTTTTCCGTGGTGGAAGCCACGGTAGTGACTAAAGGGATAAGAGCGAAGAAAACCACCCATAAAAACTAGGGGCGGAATCTGGCCTTCTATTCCGTGTAGGTATGTCGGTACATACTACGTACTATTTTCCCTGAACTATGCTGTGACTTTAGCGGCTTCATCTGCGAGTGAATCTTCATCATCAGAGAGGCAGCCTTATCTTTGGACAAAATATTTAATTCTATTCTGTTCACAATGTTTTGTTAACTTGTGATCGGGATCTTTGAAGCTAAGGCTTCGTGGATAGAATAACTTTTCATCATTTGCGTGTAGCCAGACACGAAAATCTCGAGTTTCTACCGCGAGAACTTTATTATACGGGAGGTCTACATCGTATGTCTTTTTATAACTTCTAAAGGCCCTGATTTGTTTAGGCAGGCTACAGAGATTTGTACTGCTAATTTTCCCAGATCTTTGATGAAGGGTCTTGCATAATTTACCAACCCAAGGAATTGTTGTAAATTTTTAATAGATGTGATGGGTGGAAAGTCCAGAACCTTTTTACTTATATGTTCTTGAAGTTTTATTTTTCCCTGTCCTAGAATTACTCCAAGGAATTCAATATTTTTTCGAAAGAATTGGGCCTTTTGGGTACTAATAACTAATCCTTGTTTCATAAATTCGGATAGCACTAGTTTTAAATGACTTATATGTTCTTCATGCGTTTTTGAGTGTACTAAAATATCATCTATATAGACACTTGTAAAAGTTCGATATTTATTGAATATGTCATCCATTTTGCGTTGAAAAATGTTGGGTGCATTTTTTAGTCCGAATGGCATTACTAACCATTCAAAATGTCCTAATGGGCATGTGAACGTCGTCTCGGGAATACTACTCGGATGCATTATTACTTGCCAAAATCCTGATTTTAAATCGAATTTTCTAAAGACATAATGGTTATGTATGCTATTGAGTAACTCATTTTTATCCGGAATATTGTACGCATCATCTATGGTATTATCATTTAATCGGCGATAATCTATGAACATGCGTGATTTCCCATGAGTTTGTTCACTATGTTTATTGACTATGAATGTTGGACTACGATGTGGACTATTACTGCGCTGGATGACCTTAAGGCGGAGTAAATCATCAATATGCATTTTAAATTCGGCTATATTTTCATTGGTAGCATCTATCTTTTGGGATACTATGCGGAAATTTAGTTCTTTGAGTTCTAGTTTGCAAACTAGTTTGTTTCTGTCTCAATGGCGTTGTGGGTGATTGCCGAATGTTTCATCTTTTTCTAATGTACTAATAAGATGGTCTATATCCGTATTGCCAGTTTATAATAGCATGTATATTGGAGGTAGAGGAATTATAGAAAGATTTGGGGAAGGGTAGTCGTTGAAACTGTCGATATGGAAGTCGAGATTATCATCTGCGTATATGTCTAGTTTATCTTCGGTTTGGGGGAATGGAAGAGGACATTGGCCGAGGCATTTCCCTTTGATCGTACAATGGCATAGAGGTGAAATGGCGTGTTCAACTCCACCATGCTTCCGAGGCAACTCTGGGGTAAAGCGGAGGGTTGGCTGATGGAGAAGGTGGAGACCAGTATTGGTAATCAGAATACCATGGTACCAATTGACTAAGAGGTTAAGACCGATGACGCAATTGACATTGTTAAGTTGTAAATCGCGTAGGGTGATACGGACCGGAAGAGATTGATCATGGGTCCAGGTATTGTTGTCAAGTTTATAGCTAATTTTATAAGTGGTATTTAAATGTTGGTCGTAATGGAAGAGTTTACCATCCATTTATTGAGCGTTAAAGCGTTCAAAGGTAGGGATTGGTTGGATATGGACCGGGGGAACTAATTTGATGTCTAGCAAAGTATTACTACAGCCGGTGTCGACGAGGCCGACGACGTCCAAAATCCAATCTCGAATTTTGAACCGCAGTTGGATTTTTAAGCTATAGATACGAGGGTCATGCCGTAATTCTGAGGGTAGTGGTTTAGTAGGTGTATGTTTACTGCTAAGGAGTTGGTATGGCTGGTCGCATTGTTGGTGGATCAGGTCTTTGGAATGAGAACAATGTAAGCGGAATTTATTCAGAACTTTGCGGGCTAAGGACCGTTCTCGAAGGGTCTGGATTCGTTTATGAGAGACCTGGGCACGTAATTTTCTAAGAAATTTTGTGGCGACTAGATAGGGCTTAATACTACGCTCAATAGCTTGGGTGAGATAGATTTGATTGCGTGGATGGTCGTGAGCCAAAAAGGCTTCGATCATATGGAGGTCAAATTTTAAATTACAGATTATGGACATGGCTATATATTTGTTCAAAAGGGAAAATAAGTTTGCAATGTCTTTTTGGATGGTTGATACCTGTATATGGAGATTACTTAATTGGTTTTCGATGTCCAATATTCTTAGTTCAATAATTTCCATTCTAACAGGTTTTTGTAAGGAGAGTTGGGCGATAGGGATTGTAGGGTATTTTTATTCACGACAATATTTGCAAGTTTCTATTAAACATAAGGTGCATTGGTATCGTAACGCTAGAGTGGGGTATCTAAAACAGTAAACACATGGTTTATCATTACTACCACTATTATGCTTCCAACTATGCTCACAGGCCATCATATCTGTTTTAAGTATTGATCAAGGAGATCCAGTTTGGATAAATTATCTTCATAGGAATCACGACACTTCCTATCGAATTCAACTAGTTCTTTTGGCAATTCTTTTGTATCGCTATCAGAGTTAGAAAGATATTTATCATCTTGGTCGTTAATACTAATGATGCTGTAGACACTTTCCGTGTCACTAATTGTTTCGTCAATGTGTATTAGATCCTCATTTGTACAGGCTATCAAGGCAGCTTGTTTGTTATGGATATTATGTCTTCTATTACATTCTCTAGCTAGATGCTCAGTAGAGCCACAAGTAAAGCATGCTAGAGTTTTACTATAATTTCTTCGTCGATCATATTTTTTAACTTGTCTGTCTTTGTTTAAGTACGGCTTCCTAGCATTACTTTTGCGTAGGAAATATTTTCTTTTAGGTTTGTAATTATAATTAGGTTGTGGTGGTCTGTACTTAGGTTTTTCGTCCTTGTCATATCTTTGGGGTGTATAGATGTTTCGGCAGAAACTATACTCGCCTTTGAGCTGTCGATTGATTTGGAGATCAGTGCATTTTTCTACGAGACAATCAAGAATAAATTTTATTTTTGTACTAATATTGTCTACTTGGGGAAAATTTACTTGGCGTTCTTTATATCTTTTATATATAACGGTTCCTAATGGATCTGGTAATTTGAGGAATAGTTTTTCTCCTATGCTTTGGTCATAAAAACATCATGCAATACTACTATAATACATATAATCTTGGAGGAATGGTTTGATGTAATGCCATTTCCTGATTTGGAGTTGTTCTAATCGCCTGATAGCCTCTATCTGTGTTGTAGGGGTAATATTTGGTTGATATCCTAATAATATGTATGTGATCTTATTTGTGAAATTGTATGGATTTGCGCCTAAGGAAATATCTCGGCTAAAATCTTGGGGATATTCTTTCTTATAGGATTCCCATATTGCTCTTGCGGTTTCTCCCAAAAACTTTTCGAGATAGTTATACATCTCTTCAGGCGTCTTGATGATTTCCAATTCATCATATTTTTGAACTACCATTTGACTCCATATTTCCAATACTGTTGGTAATTTTTGAGGGTCATGTGTCGTAATATTTAATAATCTGTCATCATCTATTAGTAATTTTTTATCTATAGTTTCTAATGGCATTCTATTTCCTTTAGGTTTATTTGTGTCTCTTTCACCTTGATAGTCATTGTATGTGGGTCTAGGTGGCTGCCCTATTCTATTGTCAATCTCCGTGTTAAATGTATATGTATTACTTGCTTGGGATGTAGCTTCTCTGGCTTGGGATGTAGATTCTCCATTGACTAGTTCTATCTGCTGCTTGTATTCTGTTGTAGCGTATAACTCTGGTTCTTCTTGGAGCAGTAGGTCTCTATGCATTACTAAATGTCCTGATTCATTGAGTTCAAGGCTATCGTATTCGTACATTAGGCCTTCAGTTTCCATTCTATTTTCTAGCTTAATCTGGTCGTCGTAAGTACCCTTGTAGTTATATCTAACTATATGATTGTCTTCGATTCTGTTCATTTCGCAGAGATTCTACGTCGAAGTCTATCTCGTCTTGTTCAGGGAGTGGTTTGTGCACATATCCTTGAAATCGTAGACTATAAGTGTTGTCTAAATTTTTATATAACAGACTATTATCAGGGACACTAACTGTACTGTTTATTAAATTATCGTTGATATTCCAAGCTAGTCCTTCTAGTATGGCTGGGTCAATGTCCATGGGCTGGATCATTTTGACACCAGTGCTGCTGATGGCATCTATAATATGCTCAATATTAAGCTTGTATTTTGTGGTACTGTTGTTGGTTAATTTTCCTAATAATCCGATATTTATTAGCAGATTGCTGTGTCCGGTGAAATCTTCGTACCCTTTTGTTTGGATTTCTAATTCTATTTTATCTATGTCCTTGATGCTAACCATGAAGTCCGTACTACAGTAAAATATCCCTTTGTTTTCTGTCATGTCTACTTCCATGGCGGCGATCATTGCTTTGCGGGCGTCTGACTGCCATCGTTTATCTAAGATAGTAATTAGGACCTTTGTTCCTAATCTTTTTCATGCGAGTCCCTTTAATCCTATGACTATTAATCCAAGATGGACTAATTTTTGTCTGTTTGTTTTATCTGGCTGACAGTATTTAAACTGACTAATTTTATATTATTGGGAGAGTTTGTAACGAGCAGTTCTTCTTCGCTATTAATCCTTAATAATTGAGTGTTAAAATTAAATCTGCCTACGTGGTATAACGTTTTTGGGTTGAGGAGGCTGATTTGATGGTTATTATATAATACTAAATCTTGTTCAACATCTAATACTTCTTCTAGAACTGTTTCTTTTTTCGGTTTTTGTTTTAGTAATTGTCCTAGAAAGGAGGGTGTGCCGACTTGGCTATTTTCTGATGTTACTGTTCTTCTGGTTGTTGTTGTTGCGTGAGAACTCATCTCTTTATGATGCCAAATTTGTATGGCTCGCTCTGTTTTGTATATTTTTCATTTCTTATTTTTAGGTCTTTTAAGTGTCCTATTAGACCTTCGATTTGAGAGTCGTCTTTATAACCGTTTGGTTTTTGGATTATGGTTTCTATTTTATTATGTAGTTGGATTAATAAGTGGATTATAGTATTATTTTGTCTGATCAGAATTTTATCACTTTCACCTTGTGCATCGTGGGTACTAAATCCTATGGAGTTTTTTAAATATATATTTGTATATCTAATGGCCTCTTTATATTCTGTTGATTCCATTATGCTCGTTTTATTTCATGAAGTAGACTTTCGATGTTGTTATATTGTGATTGTAAGGCTTTATGATGTGTTTCTATGGTCTGTAGGATTGTGTTCGGGATTAAGGGAATTTTTTTCATGTATTAATAGTTTTAGTTTTTCATATACATGAGTAACTTGGTTTTCTATATACTGCTGGTTGGTGGTGATGTCTTTTAACAATTTATTTTTATTATTTAAGGAGTCTATGTTAATTTGGTATAGATTCATATATTTGGTGGTCGTAAATTCTAATGTTTTACTGAGGCTTATGAGTAAATCTATTAGAGTATTTAATTGGCTATTTCCACCATGTAATAAGTGTGTGTGCGAAGAGTGACAGTAGCACTCGTGCTTAAAATCGTTAGTTACTAAGACTGTGGTTATTTTTATGGAATATTTCTAGATCTAAGTAGTCGAATTTTTGACAATTATGCATCTGGCTCTGATACCAATTTAAGAGATGGTGAGCATAATCGCATAATCTTGTCGCTGATCGTAAATTTACGACTTGCTTTTATAATTACCTCTCTTAGTCTACTACAGCTAATAACCCGACTGGTTACTAGGTAGGAGCTTCAGATCTTAATTTCTTTTAATCCTAACCTTTTTGAGACTATTATCCTTATTTTATTTATTTTTAACATTGTTAAGCTTATCATTTTATAAAATCCGTTTTGAATTTGAAAAACTCTAATTACTTTTTGATAAAATAACTTTAACAACTCCTCTCCTCTCCGAGTCTCCGAACATGTTTCTTTTTCACTTCCTTGAAGATGATCTGTAGGAGGGACATCCCAACCGCAAGATATCCCATGAGTCCTTACTGCGTCCCCTTCGGTCTCAATTAGTTTAAATTTAGAAAGTATAACAAATTATTGATATCAGTACTTGCCTGCGGCTGTGATACTTTTTCCCTACGGCCTCTCGCCTGGCGGTACTTATTCTCCCCGGCCCCCGGGTCATACTGATATAATTTTTGTTATACTTTCCTCATTCAAACCTCTTTACAGCGTTGGGGTTGGCCTCAGCCACCCATGGGCCGAGCTTGCTATAACTTAGTAATCCACTGGTATGTAGTCAAGTACATACACCTGTGGACCATCTTCAGATCTCGTGAACTAGCTTCATGTTCGTTTCCTCCGGAGAGGAGGGGAGGGGACTACTCACTAAGCATTCACAAAAGATTAGCACAACTTACTAATTTTTATTCAAAATATGAAAGATACTTACAGTACAACTGCACAAGAACCCAAGCACAAACTCTTACAAGCACTCACACAAGCACTCTAGGAACTCTGTATAGAACCGTGTGTCCTAGAACTGATCTCTCGCCTCGTTATATAGAGGGGCGAGCCTTCAGCCTGGATGCAAATGGGTACATAGATATTATATTTGAAGACTCATTAGGGTCTTTATTTATTATAAAGATAAATAAAGACCGATTATGGTCTTTTAATAGTATTGTTCAAGGCATCTTTTAGAAAGGTACCGCAACCACCACCTTTATTTTAATGTACAATACTTTATTTTAGTCGCGAACTCATCCACATTTTTTTCGTGGTGGAAGCCGCGGTAGTGACTAAAGGGATAAGAGCGAAGAAAACCACCCATAAAAACCAAGGGCAGAATCTGGCCTTCTGTTCCGTGTAGGTATGTCGGTACATACTGCGTACTATTTTCCCTGAACTATGCTGTGACTTTAGCGGCTTCATCTGCGAGTGAATCTTCATCATCAGAGAGGCAGCCGTATCTTTGGACAAAATATTTAATTCTATTACGTTCACAATGTTTTGTTAACTTGTGATCAGGATCTTTGAAGCTAAGGCTTCGTGGATAGAATAATTTTTCATCATTTGCGTGTAGCCAGACACGAAAATCTCGAGTTTCTACCGCGAGAACTTTATTATACGGGAGGTCTACATCGTATGCCTTTTTATAACTTCTAAAGGCCCTGATTTGTTTAGGCAGGCTACAGAGATCTGTACTGATGATGTTTGAATTGTTGATGTGGTTAGCCTGGATAATCGGCTTTTCTAACTTTTCCACTATCTTGGAAACAATTAGTGACACGGAAAGTGTCTACAGCATCATTAGTATTAACGACCAAGATGATAAATATCTTTCTAACTATGATAGCGATACAGAAGAATTGCCAAGAGAACTAGTTGAATTCGATAGGAAGTGTCGTGATTCCTACGAAGATAATTTATCCAAACTGTATCTCATTGATCAATACTTAAAACAGATATGATGGCCTGTGAGCATAGTTGGAAGCATAATAGTGGTAGTAATGATAAACCATGTGTTTACTGTTTTAGATACCCCACTCTAGCGTTACGATACCAATGCACCTTATGTTTAATAGAAACTTGCAAATATTGTCTTGAAGAAAAATACCCTACAACCCCTATCGCCCAACTCTCCTTACAAAAACCTGTTAGAACGGAAATTATTGAACTAAGAATATTGGACATCGAAAACCAATTAAGTAATCTCCATATACAGGTATCAACCATCCAAAAAGACATTGCAAACTTATTTTCCCTTTTTGAACAAATATATAGCCATGTCCATAATCCGTAATTTAAAATTTGACCTCCATATGATCGAAGCATTTCTGGCTCACGACCATCCACGCAATCAAATCTATCTCACCCAAGTTATTGAGCGTAGTATTAAGCCCTATCTAGTCGCCACAAAATTTCTTAGAAAATTACGTGCTCAGGTCTCTCATACACGAATCCAGACCCTTCGAGAACGGTCATTAGCCCGCAAAGTTCTGAATAAATTCCGCTTACATTGTTCTCATTCCAAAGACCTGATCCACCAACAATGCGACCAACCATACCAACTCCTTAGCAGTAAACATACACCTACTAAACCACTACCCTTAGAATTACGGCATGGCCCTCGTATCTATAGCTTAAAAATCCAACTGCGGTTCAAAATTCGAGATTGGATTTTGGACGTCGTCGGCCTCGTCGACACCGGCTGTAGTAATACTTTGATAGACATCAAATTAGTTCCCCCGGTCCATATCCAACCAATCCCTACCTTTGAACGCTTTAACGCTCAACAAATGGATGGTAAACTCTTCCATTACGACCAACAACTAAATACCACTTATAAAATTAGTTATAAACTTGACAACAATACCTGGACCCATGATCAATCTCTTCCGGTCCGTATCACCCTACGCGATTTACAACTTAGCAATGTCAATTGCGTCATCGGTCTTAACCTCTTAGTCAATTGGTACCATGGTATTCTGATTACCAATACTGGTCTCCACCTTCTCCATCAGCCAGCCCTCCGCTTTACCCAGAGTTGCCTCGGAAGCATGGTGGAGTTGAACCTGCCATCTCACCTCTATGTCATTGTACGATCAAAGGGAAATGCCTCGGCCAATGTCCTCTTCCATTCCCCCAAACCGAAGATAAACAAGACATATACGCAGATGATAATCTCGACTTCCATATCGACAGTTTCGACGACTACCCTTCCCCAAATCTTTCTATAATTCCTCTACCTCCAATATACACGCTATTAGAAACTGGCAATACGGATATAGACCATCTTATTAGTACATTAGAAAAATATGAAACATTCGGCAATCACCCACAATGCCATTGGGACAGAAACAAACTAGTTTGCAAACTAGAACTCAAAGACCCAAATTTCCGCATAGTATCCCAAAAGATAGATGCTACCAATGAAAATATAGCCGAATTTAAAGTGCATTTTGATGATTTACTCCGCCTTAAGGTCATCCAGCGCAGTAATAGTCCACATCGTAGTCCAGCATTCATAGTCAATAAACATAGTGAACAAACTCGTGGGAAATCACGCATGGTCATAGATTATCGCCGATTAAATGATAATACCATAGATGATGCGTACAATATTCCACAAGATTCTTGTTTGGAATATTATCCACAAGATTCTTTATTTGAAGAAGACCTCAAGATGACAAGAAATATCTTGTATTTGATGGACTGCTTAAGTTTTGGCGTGACAGGTTTAACTAAAGTGCATGACTACTGTATTGTTAGACTTATGGTCACCCAAATAGGATTTTGCCCTTGTAATCTCTCAAGAAGCAAGACTTATGTTGACCTCTGTCCTACTCATTTATTAGACATGTCACTATCTTGGAAAAACCACTAAAAGTTAAGAGAATTCAAAGGCAGGAATGAAAAATTATCCAAGTCAAATGTCGGGTGCATCGGCAAAATACTAAGTTTTTGCATACTGCATCAACTTTATCACGCAGGAAGATATCGACTGCATCGAAGGCATAGCTAAGGAAAAGTTTGACGGCATCGGGCTCAAGCTTAAGTACTTTATCGAGTGTATCGACTAGCTACTAGAAAATTAACATGTAGTGACGAAATTTTTCGTCACTATATATTAAATTGTGGTCACTAAAGATATTTAATGACCAAATTTATCTCGTCACAAAGTGGTTGCCTAATGCATCGCAATCAAGTCGCGGGGCTAACTTTTTCTTTTGAAATCTGGCCTTGCCCTCAAGGGCGAATCTCCAATCTTTGTCAGGATCTTTAAGAATTGCGGTGGCATGTTTGAATTGTATGAGAGACAATAGTTGATGCATAAAATTGTTAAGGTCCAAGGAACTAGAGAGTCGAAGTTGTATAAGAGTGGCATGGGTGTACACGGCTTGAAGACAAATAATTAACAAGAGTTGCGAGATTTTTAACAATTTCGAGAGACACGTAATTAACAGGAGTGATCATTATTTCCATTTCTTTTGAATTAAAGTGGGTTCAGTTGTCCTTATGGTTGGTTGTATTGTTTGTTTAAGTTTTGTTTGGAAAAATCTTGGTTGTGTTTGGATGATGGGAATTTGAATACAAGACACAAACAGAGGTTTTGATGAGCTCAAGTTTATGTCTCCATATTCATATTCAACAAGGAAATTATTTGGATTCATTTATTTTCTTAACCACTCTTTGATCTATGAAAAACATTCACCTCCTTGAGTTTGTTCTACAAGAACTAAACTACTTAGGGTTTTTTTTTCTTTATTTATTGGTTGTCTATTCCAGCACTCTTCCTAAGCATGAAGAGATGGAATAAATTCAAAATGTATCTTAATTTTTTGGCATGGTGTTATTGTTGTGAGATTAGTTTATTTAAAGCAGAAATCGGTGATCCCTCCCAAGGTAGTCAGCTTGCTAGTCGCGGTCTGCTACAGGTTCTCCCTGGAGGTCGCGACCAGTCTAAGTATGGGAGGGCAGACTTCTTTGTCCGCTCAGGCCGCACGGCTAGGGCGGTCTCCCCGGTCTGACCGCACAGGTCGCGCAGCAGCCGCCTATTCTGCAGGGGGTGCGGACTGCTTTCTCAGTCCGCCCCTGCAGGTCGCGCGGTTTGATTAGCTAACCGCACCATGATTCTCCATTCCGGCAGGTGCGGACTACCCAACTGTGGCGGACTCGGATTCCTATCTGCCGAGACCGCCATTTAGCCTCATGCTCAACAGGAGTCACGGTCTTCACCAGCCCACTCCTGCAAGTTGCATTCAGCAAGTCACCCTGCTTCCTCACTAGGCGACCTGCCTATAGGTCGCTCAACGCCAGGAGACCTACCTCCAGGTCACCCAACAACGAGACTACTCTCAAGGTCGCCCTCCAGAGGGCGACAACCTCCAGGCCGCCCAGTAGGGGCTGCAAGCCTTTCCATCCAACAAGAGGCGGACTTCAGGGACGGGGGCGACCTGCTTCTTCAATCCGCCAGGTCGCCCATTCGACCAGCTCACCCGCCTAGAGTTCGCGGACTTTAGCTCAGTCCACCAAAGGAGCGTGGACTTGCTCCAGCTCTCTGTCAATCCGCAAACATCATGCAGACTCTTCTTTAGTCCGCCTGCAGTAGACGGACTCCCCTAGCAGCAAAGGTGACCTGCTTTATTCAGGTCTCCAACCTCTGATCAAGCGACATGCCTCCAGTAGAGGCGGACTCGTCTCGTCCGCCGCGGGCTGGGCGGACTCTTAAAGTCCGCCATTGAGCCCTCCTGCTTTCCACCGCAAGTTTCCCTGCGACAAAGGCGGACTCACTACGCAGTACGCCAATCAGCTCTCCAACTGCTTCTCCCCAGCATAGGCGGATAACTCCTCAGCCTGCATACATTGGCGCGGGATCACTCAGCATAGAAGAGGCGGACTCGTCCCAGTCCGCCAACATCAGGATCAACTCCGGAAGACAAGTCCCCTGACCGCGCGACCTGGTGCGTACTCGGCAGACTCCACTTTTTACTCGCACAACTTACCGACTCACCGGGGGTGATGTTACCAAAAGTCGTTACCTCCTCGGGCCTATAAATATCCCCCCATATCTCTCATTTGGAAGACACAGACTCGAGGGCAACCTCCGACAAGGTCAAGGCATCAGACCTTGCGGACTCCACTTTCCAGTCCGCGCGACCTCACCTGTCCTCTCTGCCAGATCGCGCGGTCCGCTTGGCTTACTCCAGCAAGTTGTGGGATCAGTCACCCGCGCGGTCTGCCGACCTCTCTTCTCACTCCGCGCGGCCTCCTCTGGCAACTTCTTTCCTTAGCCTCCAGCTTCCCCCTTTGTACCCTTTATTTGCTTTCCATGTAAAGGTGCAACTCAAGCTATAATAACTGAACATCAATCAAAGGAAAGTCTGTCGCAAGAGTGACATTTAAGCTGCGGCGGGCGAAGTCTGTTGTTGCTGCTGCTAGCGGCCCCCTCTTCTTCTCAAATCATTTCTCTCGGCATCAACCTGCAAGCACAACCGTCAAAGTAACCGTCTGCTCGACAGTTCCTGATCAACCTCTCGACCATCTCCGCACTCGGAACAACATTCTACTCTCCTTTATCCTTGCAATCCTCTTCTTCCATAATCCCGCTTGTGAGACCGAACACACCCGTTAGCTACTGGTGCCCGCGACAACCTCTCCTTCTCCTCTCTTCGTTTTCGTGCATCAACAGTTAACACATGACCTTCAGATCTCGAACAGAGGGTGAAAACCAACGGTTACTCATGTCAGACAGCCAACTCACTCAAAGCATTCCTCGTACCAGTGAAGACGCTCTCTGGGAAGCCCTCTTGCTAACACGTTGGGAAACTGCCCGGCAGATCACAGCGATTAACGACACCCTTGCCACTATAATGCGGCGACTAGACTCGCAACCTGCAGCAGCGCCAGTTACTACTGGCAACCCAATAGTGGGGGATCCACATTCTTATCAGCCAACTTTTCTGCCAGTTGATCCTTATACCTATTCGGCAAGTTACCCACCTAAGCAGGCCGCAGTACCTTTGCAGTTTCCTGTTGTTGAACAAAGGGAGAGTTCCTGCAAACTCAACCCTCAAACCATCGCTTGCTCTGCCAATCACCCAAGAAAGCTGCCTGAATTTTCCACTAAGAGGAAGAGAGACCCAGAAGCTTTACCCCCTATCAGGCAACTTCCAAAGTCTCCTTCAAAGGCTTTTCAACCGCAAGGAAGGAGATGAAGGAATTTCCGACATCATCTCTCCCCAAGCAAGGAGTCTGGGATTGACAGCACAGTGGGTGAGGCAACTCAGGCCATGAAGAACAAACCAAGCGTTGAGGGATCTTCTCAGCTTGTTGGTCAAAAGGCCAAGGACTCTAACCAATATTGTGAACATCACAAAGGAAAGGATCATGCAACAAAAGACTATAGAGCTCTTCAACAACTAGTAGAGAAGATGCTGAAACAGGGTAAATTCCAACATTTGCTCCAGGAGAGTGATCATTCCAACCCGTCCTCTTCAAAAAACAAAGAGGTAGTGAGCAATACTCTCGTTTCAAAAGAGGGAAACCAAATCAACGACATGAACTTCGGTCTTGGTATCAAAAGCATCAACGACGACTGTGCAGACACCCTCAGGGATCAATCCTAAGCTTAGGGATAACAACGCCAAATCCTCAAAGCTCCTTACAATCAAGGCCGGTTGTTTCTACTTTTTGAACATTTTCTTTCTAAAACACTTCTAAGTGATGTTTCTTTTATTTCAATAAATTTTACGTCATAGATTTCATACTGATACATTTCCCTTTTTGGAGTGCTTCCTCCTCTATTTTATCTTTGCCAAAGAGATCACTGAACCACCGAGATATCGTCGAGTCTTGTTGTTTCCTTCCATAGATTATTCTCGGGCTTAAGGCCACGATGACCACATATAGTGGGGAGTGTTCGCATATGTGCAGTGGGTGCCGCTCAATCTATAAGGTGAACTTCAGGACTTCAGATCCTAGCCAGTATCTAACACAAAGTGGTTATCAAGGGAGGTCCTATGTGTTAGCTATGCTGTGCTTTGCAAAGGATACATTATAGTTACGATGATCTTTGCTTGACAAGCAATGGCGATCAAGTGTAGCCTTGTCTCTTCGATCATCTCATGATTGTAATAGTCGAATACTCTATGTTACTCTCAATACGTGCTTTCGCAGGGCCCACAACTCTGCTGATCTTTCTACAAACAAGCAATGTTAAAAGTCACTTGGCGCATCTAGTCTCATTGATGAGCGATGTTGTAACTTGAGCCATGAGAGCAGTGTATCTGATGATCCTTCTCAGGATTTCCTATGATTTTCTCTTTTATGCCCTTCTAAAGGATGCACGGCTAGCCCTCTTTGAGTATGACTAAACTCGTAATGACCTTTCTCGGGCAAGCGATGCATAAGGCCCACATGGAACACTTGTGGCAGCATCCGGCCTTTCTTGGTCATCTCCGAGTATAGGCCTCTTTTTATCAACTGCCTCTTTCACAGGTTAACAAGTTAAATCTGACCTATCAAAAGGATTTGCAGCATTCATTTTTACTTATGCTCATCTTATATGCACTGCTTGCATGAAGCTCTAATAGATGATAATTTACAAGCTCTCTATTACTCTTATCAGATATTAATGGCACCAATCATTTATCAAAGCATCTGGTTCTCCTTGATTAACAAGCTTCGCTATTGGAGTCTAATTAAGATGACTTCTTATTGATCTGGACTTCATATTCAAGATATCATCACTATTGCGATTTCATCTTTATATGGTTATCGACAGAATTCTTCAAACATTTCTTCTGCTACCCGATCATATCTATCTTATCATATCAGCAGATAGCATTTGCAAGTTCCATTCAGGTACTTGCAGCTTAACTTTTCTTTCATATATGCTTCTAACTCTTTTCTTGCAGAGATTAGAAGATACTTGCGAGTTTCTTTCAGGTACTTGCAGCTTAATTTTTCTTTCATATCTATTTCTAACTATTTTCTTGCAAAGTTCAGCAGATGCTTGCAAGTCCCTCTTTAGGTACTTGCAGCTTACTTTCATATATCATATCTGCTTCTAACTCTTTTCTTGCAGAGATTAGTAGGTATTTGCAAGTTCCCTCCAAGTACTTGCAACTTACTTTTCTTTCATATCTGCTTCTAACTCTTTTCTTACAGAGATCAGCAGATGCTTGCAAGTTCCCTTCAGGTACTTGTAGCTTACTTTCATATATATCATCATATCTGCGTATAACTTCTCTTTTGCAGAAACTAGCAGACGCTTGCAAGTCCCCTTCAGGTACTTACAACTTATTTTTCTTTCACGCCTACTACTTACTCTTCCTTTTGCAGAGGATAACAGGTGCTTGCAAGTCCCCATCAGCTACTTGCAAGTTATTACTCTTTTGTGTCTTTCTTCTCATCTTTGTTTTGCAGAGCTCAGTGGAAGGCATTAATGTCTTCTTCATTTTACGAAGGCAATTCAGGTACACATAAGATGTACCATCCCTTATTTGCCTACATTAACTTTGTCTTTGCAGGAGAAAGATAGGCATTGGCAAACTCCTTCTAAGGAGAGACATCAGGTTCTATCTCTCCTTACCTCTTACTTTTCTAAGGGGTGGATCACGATTTTCGTGGGTCTCCTACTTTTTTGAAGTTCCCTTCGGGACTTAAAAAAGTGCGGGGATTATGTTAACCCAGAAATCGGTGATCCCTCCCAAGGTATCCAGCTTGCTAGTCGCGGCCTGCTCCAGGTTCTCCCTGGAGGTCGCGACCAGTCTAAGTATGTGCGGACAGACTTCTATGTCCGCTCAGGCCGCACGGCTAGGGCGGTCTCCCCGGTCTGACCGCCCAGGTCGCACATCAGTCGCCTGTTCTACAGGGGGTGCGAATTGCTTCCTCAGTCCGCCCCTGCAGGCCGCGCGGTTTGATTAGCTAACCACACCATGATTCTCCATTCTGACAGGTGCGGACTACCCAACTGTGGTGGACTTGGATTCCTATCTGCCGAGACCGCCATTTAGCCGCATACTCTGCAGGAGTCACGGTCTTCACCAGCCCACTCTTGCAAGTTGCATTCAGCAAGGCACTCTGCTTCCTCACTAGGCAACCTGCCTCCAGGTCGCTCAACACCGGGCAACCTACCTCTAGGTCGCCCAACAACGAGACTACTCTCAAGGTCGCCCACCAGAGGGCGACAACCTCCAGGCCGCCCAGCAGGGGCTGCAAGCCTTTCCATCCAACAGGAGGAGGACTTCAGCGACGGGGATGACCTGCTTCTTCAGTCCGCCAGGTAGCCCATTCGACCAGCTTGCCCGCCTAGAGTTCGCGAACTCTAGCTCAGTCCGCCAAAGGAGCGTGGACTTGCTCCAGCTCTCCGTCAATCTGCAAACATCCTGTGGACTCTTCTTCAGTCTGCCTGCAGTAGACGGACTCCCCCAGCAGCAAAGGCGACCTACTCTATTCAGGTCGCCAACCTCTGGCCAAGCGACAAGCCTCTAGCAGAGGCAAACTTGTCTCGTCCGCAGCGGGCTGGGCAGACTCTTCCAGTCCGCCACTGAGCCCTCCTACTTTCCACCAGCAAGCTTCCCTGAAACAGAGGCGGACTCACTACGCAGTCCACCAATTAGCTCTCCAATCGCTTCTCCCCAGCAGAGGCGGATAACTCCTCAGCCCGCATACATTGGTGCGGGCTCACTCAGCATAGAAGAGGCGGACTCGTCCCAGTCCGCCAACAACAGGATCAACTCTGGAAGACAAGTCTCGTGACCGCGCGACCTGGTGCGGTCACGACGGACTCCACCTTCCACTCGCACAACTTACCGACTCACTGGGGGTGATGTTGCCAAAATCCGTTACCTCCTTGGGCCTATAAATAGCCTTTCATACCTCTCATTTGGAAGACACGGACATGAGGGCAACCTCCGGCAAGGTCAAGGCATCAGACCTTGCGGACTCCACTTTCTAGTCCGCACGACCTCACCTGTCCTCTCTGCCTTATCGCGCAGTCCGCTCGGCTTACTCAAGCGAGTTGCGGGTTAGTCACCCGCGCGGTCTACCGACCTCTCTTCTCAGTCTGTGCGGCCTCCTCTGGCAACTTCTTTCCTTAGCCGGCAGCTTCCCCCTTTGTACCCTTTATTTGCTTTACATGTAAAGGTGAAACTCAAGCTGTAATAACTGAACATTAATCAAAGTAAAGCCCGTCGCAAGAGTGACATTTAAGCCGCGGCGGGCGAAGTCTGTTGTTGCCGCTGCTAGCGCACCCCTCTTCTTCTCAACTCACTTCTCTCGTCATCAACCTGCAAGCACAACCGTCAAAGTAATCATCTGCTCGACAGTTCCTGATCAATCTCTCAACCATCTCCACACTCGGATCAACATTCTCCTCTCCTCTATCCCTGCAACCCTTGATCAAACTCTTGCTCCAATCTCGAGCACTCAAGCTTTTCCTTACATCCTCAACAACCTCTCTGTTATCCCTGCAATCTTCTTCTTCCATCATCCCGCTTGTGAGACCGAACACACCCGTTAGCTGCCGGTGTCCGCGACAACCTCTCCTTCTCCTCTCTCCGTTTCCGCGCATCAACAAATTCATTTACATGATAACAATGAAGAAAAAAAATAACTTTAAGCGAACTAAAAATCATAACTTTTTTAGATCAACTCTTAGAGATTTTTTTTTTCATTTTACACTTCTACATCACATATGGAAATGTTTAGTTTAAGAATTTCATACATGCTCACGCAAATCCAAATTCAGTTTTGAGGGCTCACCCAAATATCAATTGAATTTTGGGATGCGTTCAAACTAAGGCGTACTTGCTCTAACACAATCCTTTACACCCTTCTTGTATCTCAAGATTATTTCCTCCCAGCATTACTATTATGTGTAGCTAGTTGTTTAACTATAATGATAGTATGTGTTTTGTTGTGATGCTCCACCGGACCGGTCCGGTCCGGTTCTGTTGTTTTTGTTATAAATAGAAAACTTGCACAGAGAGTTAATAAAAACCCGATTCATGTTTCTAACCTAACTGAGAGCGGGCACTGCGGCATCGAGCGGAGAGGCGGCATCGGGAGCGGCGATCGGGAGAAAGAAGAAGAGGCGAGCGGCGGGCTTCCTTCTCCGGCGACGGTCGGAGGATCTTGGCTCTTCTTCTCCGGCGGCAAGGAGGAAGAGGGCGCGGCGGCATCGCGGCATCGCAGAATCGGGAGCGGCATCGGGGAGAAGACGAACGGCGATCGAGCGGCGCTTTGGGAGATCGGGAGAGGCGGCGGCACCGGATCAGCGGGCGGTCTTCTTCTCCGGCGACAGCGGCGGCTTCGGGACGCGATCGGGTTCGGCTTCGGGAGAAGATCCGGCAGCGACATCGGGAGGGAGAAGTGGTGGCGTCGGGCATCGGACGCTTCTTCTCCGGCGACGATCGGCTTCGGGTGGTTCTTCTCCGGCGACGGTCGGCGGTTCCTGGGGTTTCTTCTCCGACGGGCATAGGGCCCAATCTTGGGCCGACGGTTCTTTCTCCGGTGACAACAGCGATCAGAGGAGCGGCATAAGATTGATCGGAGTTCCGATCTAGTGCACGGCAGCGGCATCGGCTCCATCTCCGGTGAAGGAGAGGGGAGATCCACGGCAGCGGCGGGTGCAGGTTTCCATCTCCGGCGGCTCCGGCGATCCAGCGGCGGCGGCAACTTCGGCGGTGAAAGAAGGCATAAGGCTGCGGTTCCTTCATCTTGAAGAGAGCAACGGTTTTCTTGGCCGGAGGGCGACGACGTGTGGCGGAGGGATAATCGGGTTACCCGATTTTGGGCACCAGCGGCGCATCGGGTTCATCTCCAGCGTGTGACAGCGGCTTGGCCGGCTGTATCCAGGGAGGAGAGGGGGCTCACTGCGGTGGCTGGGTGCAGATTCCGGAGGCGACGATTAGATTCAGATCCAGGCCTGCATAGGGGAGTTTTCTTCCCTCTCTCTTGGTTTCTTGTTGTTCTTTATTTCCTATTTTAGGTTAGTGTCGATCCGTTGAGGATCGTTGAGTGGCTGTATTGTAATCGGATTATTTTCGATTAGTGGATCCAGCGCGCTCTCCCCGTGGATGTAGGAGCTTAACTCCGAACCACGTATATCTCTTGTCGTCTGTGTTTTTTCTGTGTTTTGGAAACTCGAACTGTGTTTGGTGCGCGCCATTATTTGCTCAAAGCTTCCGTTGCTATTGTCCGCGACGAGTTCCGTACTCGCGGGCAGGTGCCATTTGCACAACAATTGGTATCAGAGCGAGGTTCGACCTTTGGACCAGTGAGCAAATTCAATGGCGGCCAAATTCGAGGTTCCAAAATACGATGGGCGGATCGATTTCGGTCTTTTGCAAAAGCGCATAAAGGCCGTACTCGTTCAGCAGGGTCTTCACAAGGCACTCCTTGGAAAGGAGAAGGCTAAGGTGAAAGACGACGACGCGTGGGATGAGCTGGACCTCAAGGCCATCAGCACCATACAACTGTGTTTGGCAGACGAGGTCATGTACAACATTATCGAGGCGGAAACTACGATGGACTTGTGGAGGAAGCTCGAGGAGCTCTACATGTCCAGGTCGCTCACGAACAAGCTGTACGTGAAGAAGCAGTTGTACAGCTTGAGGATGTCCGAGGGAACGCAGTTGTTGGACCATATGAATGTGTTCAACAAGCTGGTATCCCAGCTGCGGAGTATGGATGTGAAGGTTGAGGAGGAAGACCAGGCTCTTCTCCTCTTGTCCTCACTCCCGAGGTCATTCGATCATTTAGTTACCACCATGTTGTATGGGAAGGATACCCTTAAGATGGAGGAAGTGGTGACGACGCTTCTTTCTAATGAGAAGAGGAGCAGTTCCGGATCGAGTGCGAGCGAGGGTCTGCTCGTGAAGAGCAGAGACCCATCCCGAGGGAGATCGAGAGGGGGAGGCAAGGAGGATGATCGACCTAGGTCCAGGGGTAGGTGTTATTACTGCAAGGAAGAGGAGCATTGGAAGGCCAACTGCCCAGTGAGGAAACTCAAGGGCAAAGGATCTGTGCCTCAGCAGGCTGCAGTGGCATCCGAGTGCGTGAGCGACGATGATGTTCTACACGTTTCACAAAGTCGCGACGTGGTCGGGACCACAGATTCCTGGATCATGGATACAGGATGTTCGTTCCACATGTGCCCGAACATTGAATGGTTCTCCAGTATTAGGCACTGTGGATGTGGTCATGTTCGGATGGGGAACCGGTCAGAGTGCGAGATATCTGGAGTCGGGAGCATCAGGATTAGGATGTTTGATGGAGTGGTTAGGACCCTCACCGACGTTCGGTATGTGCCCGAGTTGAGGAAGAGCTTGCTTTCTCTAGGCACTCTGGAGGCTGCCGGGTATTCTTATACCAGTAGCAGCGGATATTTGGAGGTCAGGAGAGGCGCACAGACAGTCTTGAGAGGAGAGCATTCTGGATCGCTCTATAGACTGATTGGCACCACGATTGCCAGGGGAGATGCGAGGAGAGAGGTCACACCGTCTCTCGAGCTACAGGATACGGTAGCGTATGCATTTCAGGCGATCTCCTCAGATCGTGATTCCTTCGATAGAGCTTTAGAGAGCAGAGACCGTTCTCAGCGGAAAGCTAGGAAGGACCAGCGGAGGAGCGGGGCAAGATTCGTGGCAAAGGCGTGTGCACGGAGAGAGGACCTTGGCGGAGGTAGAATTTTCGCAGCCGTAGAGGAGACAGGTAAAGAGTCATCTCATGAGTACCCAAACACCGTGAAAGAAGCCATCAGGCTCAGAGGTCTCACCAAGGAACTTAGGATCACTCAGGAGAAGGTGGAGTTGCACAGTGAGAGTTCGAGTGCGATTCGTCTTGCAGTAGACCCGGTCTATCGTGCAAGGACGAAGCACGTCGACGTGCGTCACCGGGAGTTGAGGGAGTTCGCTCAAGGTGGAGGCGTGATGTTGCGGGAGATTCCTATGGAGGAATGCGTTGCGAGCATACGGGAGAAATCAGTGAGGCGAGTCAAGTTTGACTTGACTCAGACTGTTGCACGTTGATCGTGTCGGGCCCAGGGAGAGGGGGCTTGTAGTCGCCAGTAGGGGTATGTGTGTTTTCTGCGGTATTCGTGTTCGTGGAGCATCAAGGTGGAGATTGTTTTGTTGTGATGCTCCACCGGACCGGTCCAGCTGGACCGGTTCGGTTTTGTTGTTTTTGTTATATATAGATAACTTGCACAGAGAGTTAATAAAAACATGATTCCTATTTCTAACCTAACTGAGAGCGGGCATGGCGGCATCGAGCGGAGAGGCGGCATCGGGAGCGGCGATCGGGAGAAAGAAGAAGAGGCGAGCGGCGGGCTTCCTTCTCCGGCGACGGTCGGAGGATCTTGGCTCTTCTTCTCCGGCGGCAAGGAGGAAGAGGGCGCGGCGGCATTGCGGCATCGCAAAATCGGGAGCGGCATCGGGGAGAAGACGAACGGCGATCGAGCGGCGCTTTGGGAGATCGGGAGAGGCGGCGGCACCGGATCAGCGGGCGGTCTTCTTCTCCGGCGACAGCGGCGGCTTCGGGACGCGATCGGGTTCGGCTTCGGGAGAAGATCCGGCAGCGACATCGGGAGGGAGAAGTGGTGGCGTCGGGCATCGGACGCTTCTTCTCCAGTGACGATTGGCTTCGGGTGGTTCTTCTCCGGCGACGGCCGGCGGTTCCTGGGGTTTCTTCTCCGACGGGCATAGGGCCCAATCTTGGGCCAACAGTTCTTTCTCCGGCGACAGCAGCGATCAGAGGAGCGGCGGAAGATTGATCGGAGTTCCGATGTAGTGCACGGCAGCGGCATCAGCTCCATCTCCGGTGAAGGAGAGGGGAGATCCACGGCAGCGGCGGGTGCAGGTTTCCATCTCTGGCGGCTCCGGCGATCCAGTGGCGGCGGCAACTTCGGCGATGAAAGAAGGCATAAGGCTGCGGTTCCTTCATCTTGAAGAGAGCAGCGGTTTTCTTGGCCGGAGGGCGACGACGTGTGGCGGAGGGATAATCGGGTTACCCGATTTTGGGCACCAGCGGCACATCGGGTTCATCTCCAGCGTGTGACAGCGGCTTGGCCGGCTGTATCCAGGGAGGAGAGGGGGCTCACGACGGTGGCTGGGTGCAGATTCCGGAGGCGGCGATCAGATTCAGATCCAGGCCTGCATAGGGGAGTTTTTTTCCCTCTCTCTTGGTTTCTTGTTGTTCTTTATTTCCTATTTTAAGTTAGTGTCGATCCGTTGAGGATCGTTGAGTGGTTGTGTTGTCATCGGATTATTTTCGATTAGTGGATCCGGCGCGCTCTCCCCGTGGATGTAGGAGCTTAACTTCGAACCACGTATATCTCTTGTCGTCTGTGTTTTTTCTGTGTTTTGGAAACTCGAACTGTGTTTGGTGCGCGCCATTATTTGCTCAAAGCTTCCGTTGCTATTGTCCGCGACGAGTTCCGTACTCGCGGGCAGGTGCCATTTGCACAACAAGTATGCCACCATTCTACATAAATTTTATCATATTCTATTATCAATATAACATGGCATGCAATCAAATGAGGAATCAAAATCAGGATGGAAATGGAAGTTGCAACTCAAAATCAAAATGGGTGCTAACAGATTTCCAATTTGAACTAAGAAGAAAGAGCACAACCATTTACCATGTAGAAAGATGTCGATGTAACATCCAGGGAAGTCGGTGCCGATAATCTACAAAATTGGGAAGGCATTCTTCAGGGTAAGAAATGGGATTCGAGTAATTGAAGTTTTCATGGGGGGTGAGTGTTTCACGGATGGAAGAGGGTATATTCATCCAGGCATTGACTGCTCACCCGCGAGGAAGGCATCACACTGGAGAAAGACAATGGAGATGCAGCAGGCAGGAGGAGTATGTCAGTTGGGATGAGAGTTGTCGATCTCGGATTAGGGTTAGGCGTCGCGAGTTGCTAAAGGAGTGAGGAAGGCTTCCGACAAGCGTGTGAGGGTTGCAAAAGAAATCACAATTTACATGGATGACCTAGGCGGGAATGAGAGGAAATGAGTGGGAGCGGAAATAGTGGAAAATTAAAGGCAAAATGCCTATTTCAGTCTCAATCCTTTAGTAACTTTAATAATCCAGTCTCAAACCTTTCATTTTGATCAAATCAGTCTCAAATCTATGTATACTTTTATAATTTAGTCCTAAAGTTAACGGTAAAATGGGGGCAGAACATTAAACTAACGGAAAAAGTCCAAGTTATATTTTTGTCAAAAACAATAAAAAATGAACCATAAACAGCCAAAAAAACGGAGTTAACATAGCTAAAAAGGCTTTTAGGTAGAATGCCCCCCCCCCCCACCACCCCCATTATGAATTTTTTGGCAAAATGCACCATAAGCAAGGTTATTTTCGTCTGAACGCTTATATGAGCGGGATTTAGAGCTTTCACGAAAAGAATCCCTAATTTTTCTCTGGCTGAAATCATCGTTGTTGCTCGTCTTCTCCCCTCATGTGGAACCTCCTCCCTGACTCGACATCATCGCCGAAGCCCGCAGAACCCACACTACCTGTTTATCTTCCCCAATCCATCATTTCGATGCAGACTAACTTGGACTCGCCTAACTTTTCTGTTTTTTTATAGCTTTCATTTTTTTCCTTTTTTTTTGATGCCTAGGGATTCAGGCTTTTCATTGTTGAAATCACTTGTCGATCACTTAGTTGTTGCCGAACTAGATTTAGGGTTTTTTCTTCCTACATTTTTAGAAGATTTCAATCCTATTTTGTCAAGTATTACCTTGTTTTTGGTTTCCTATTTATGTAGCTATTTTTGTTATAGTCATGGAATGGGAAAATATCTTCATTGAGGAGAATGATTTGCAAGATATAAATAGTACAAATGATTCAAATAGCTCGGCAGAAATATCCGATGGCAACGATTCGTCATTTTCTGATGATTTGTTGGAGAGTGATTTTGAGGTAGATGACGTTCTCTTTGATGGGAATATTGATGAAGATATTGAGTTGGTAGGCTACAAAGACGAACAAAAAACTAGTTTGAGTGCAAATGTTGGAATACAAGTTAAAGAGTACGGTAGTCATTCTTCATCAACATCCGAAAAATGCGAAGTACCTCAAATTCAAGTTTACCAAGGCAATGCAAATGAACCATGTTGCAGAATAGAGACCGGATTTTTAGAGATGTATATGGCGGCCTTGTTGTCACAAAACATAGGTAGAGGATAGTTGTAAACCTCTCCTAAGTCAAGCATGAGAGCCCGTAACCACTTCAACTCACACGTGGTCGATGCCATACTTCTATATTCTGCTTCAGCACTGGACCTGGAGACGACCGACTGTTTCTTGCTTTTCCAGCTTACAAGATCCCCCCCCCTCCCACAAAGGTGCAAAAACCTGACGTTGACTTGTGGTCTCCTTTGTCATCGGCATAACTTGAATCGGAGTAAGCTTCAATCCTCAAATGTCCATTCTTCTGAAAGAGAAGTCCTTTCCCAGGAGCTGATTTGATATACTCTAATATCCTCAGGGCAGATTATAGGTGACACTCCCGATGAGCTTGCATGAACTGGCTAACCTTACCTACAACATAGGCAATGTCGGGTCTTGTCACCGTGAGATATATAAGTTTTCCAACCAGACATCTGTACCTCGTATTATCAGAAAGAAGAGGAGAGTCATCCGTCCATGTTTTATCTTCTCCAGTCGCCATGGGACATCGGGCAGGTTTAGTCTCAGTCAACCCTGCCTCTTTTAATAAGTCAAGAGTGTATTTTCGTTGAGAGAGGACAAGAGAATCAGGCTTCCGAGAAATTTCTATCCCCAAAAAGTATTTTGGAGAGCTCATATCCTTTGTAACCAGGTGTTGCCGAAGATGCTTCTTTGTCAAGATTATTCCAGCTTGGTCATCTCTAGTAAAAAGAATATCATCCACATATACCGCAAGCATCACTAGACCTAGAGAAGTCTTACGAGTGAATAAGGAGTGATCAGCAGAACTTCTTGTAAAACCTACGACGGCCACAATCCCGCTAAACTTGTCATACCAAGCACGAGGACTTTGTTTTAGGCCATAGATAGCCTTCTTAAGCCGGCAAACCTGTGTCTCCCCCGGAGCAACATACCATGGAGGTTGCTCCATATAAACATCTTCCTGAAGATCCCCATAAAAAAAGGCATTCTTGACATCCAGTTGCGAAATGGGCCAATTCCTGTTGACAGCCACAGATAGAAGGACCCTAATAATGTTGAGGCGAGCAACTGGAGAGAAGGTGTCAAAATATTCAACTCCATAAGTCTGGGTAAAACCCTTGGCAACAAGCCGAGCCTTGTAACGATCCATACTGCCATCGGGGAGGAACTTCACCACAAAGACCCAGCGACAGCCAACAACATCTGTGCCGAAAGGAGGAGGAACCAGGGTCCAGGTACCCCGTTCAGTGAGAGTAGCAATCTCTTCATCCATAGCAGCGAACAGGGCGCGACAAGAGAAGAAGGAGATCGCGAGAACAGGTCGCGAGAAGAGGAAAATGCCGCGAGAACAGGTCGCGCGGACAAGATCAAGTCCTCGAAAATCAGGAGGAAAGGATCGAGGGCTCTGATACCATGTGCGAACAGAAAAAGAGAGTCCGGAAATTTGAATAACTGAAATCTTTATTATCCAAAAAGGTGTGTATTACATGGTATTGCCTCCCTTTTATAGAATGTTGGAGATGAGAGTGATTACAATTGAACAATGTGGGACTAAAAAATTATATGTACAAGCGGTTTAATCTAACTACAAGTCGACAAGCCGCGCGGTTTGGTGCATGGACAAACCGCCCGGCAACCATCAGAGGATGACATCAAGCAGCCATAGAGACCTCCAGACCGCCCGGACACTAAGTCGCGAGGGAGAGATTGGCAGACCGCCCGGACTGCAATCCGCCAGAACCAAACCGCCAGACCGTCCGGTCTCTATTCTGCAACAAGCTTGTACATATAATTTTTTAGTCCCACATTGTTCAATTATAATCTCTCTCATCTCCTCCATTCTATAAAAGGGAGGCAATACCATGTAATACACACCTTTTTTGGATAATAAAGATTTCAGTTATTCAAATTTTCGAACTCTCTTTTTCTGTTCGCACAAACCAGAATTTGAGTTTGAGGTTGAGTTATGTTTTAATAATGCTTGTGATTTTAGAGAGCCAATGAGGCTATATGATATGACACAAAGGAAACCAGTAAAGTTTACTAAAAATTGCAGTAATAAGATCCAACTGACTTGCGAGTGTGAATGGATTTTATTTACATCTTTCATATCTAAGTGTGAAAGAATATTCCAAGTTAAGGCAATTAAAGAGCAACATACTTGTTGTAGGGTTTCAACTTTCAAGCATTGCAAGTCAAAGTTCCTTGCACAGAAGTATGAGCAACATATTAGGAGTAACCCATAATGGCCAGCAAACTCAATACAAGAGATATTGCAAATGGAGAATAAAACCTCTCTTAGCATTTGGAAAATGTATAGAGTAAACAACATGCAAGTAAATTAATTAGTGGCACTAAAATGGAGCAATATGCGAAGTTGTGAGATTATTGTGAAGAGATATATAGGACAAATCTGGATATCACGATTAAGATTAAATGCAAGCATGGTGTATCCTCCCGAACATGCATTTTCAAAAACTATACATATGTTGGGGTGCATTGAAGAAAGGTTGTATGAGTGATTGTAGACCTATAAAAGGTTTGGACGGGACTCACTTAAAGACTACTACAAGTGGTGATTTGTTATGGATGTTGGCATCGATGGTAATAATTGTATGTTTCCAATTGCTTATGCTTTAGTTTTAAAAGAGAATACAAAGCCTTGGAAATGGTTTGTAAGTCTACTTATTAAGAATTTATGCATTGAGAATAGTCATATGTTGACCTTAATTTCTGATAAGCAAAAAGGACTCATAAATGCAATTGAAGAGTTGTTGCCTAATGACGAACATAAATTTTGTTTAAAGCATATGTACAATAATTTTAAACAAAAATTTAGAGGCCTAGAACTCAAAGATTTGTTATGGAGGGAAGTATCCGCTACAAGGATTATTGATTTCAACTATGAAATGGAAAAATTGAAGGCATGTAATAAGAACGCTTATGATTGGGTTAAAGAAAGACATGAAAGACATTTGACAAAGTTTCATTTCAGTACTTGGTCAAAATGTGATATGTTACTTAATAATTATTGTGAAACATTCAACAAAGTTATTTTGAGGGCTAGAGATAAACCCATAATAATAATGTTGAAAATGACCAGAGTGATTTTAATTAAGAGGCTCCACACTCAAAGGGATAAAATTGGTAAATTCAATGGAGATGTTTGCCTAACTATCCAAAAAATATTCGAAAATAAAAAAGAATGTGCATGGCAATATTTTGGGGTGGAATGGGCATGATAAGTTTGAAGTTAATGGATGGGCAAGAGATAAGTGGACAGTTAACTTGGGTTCCTATAGTTGCAGCTACATATGATGAGATCTCCCGGGCATTCCATGTGTGCATGCCACATGCATCTTTTATCGAAGGGAACATGTTGAAGACTACGTGCAACATTGGTACAAGAAAGAGATATTCATGCAGCCATATGAGCACTTACTAAATCCCATAAACTCGCAAAAGGAATGGCCAATAGCAAACTTGAATCCAATTGTGCCATGGAATACTATCCGGAGGAAGCCTGGAAGGCCGTCACAACATGTTAGGTGATTGGAGGAAGATGAATTGGAGACCAAAAAATATGATATTAAAATACATGGTTTAAAATACTCGTGTTCTCATTGTGGGTTGAGGGGCCATAACAAAAGGAATTGTTCAGATGCTTCTAAAACAATGAAGACAACAATGCCTTCAATAACTATAAAGAGATCCAAAATTCCGGTAAACATCAATAATACATTTTGGTAATACTTTATATATTTGATTGTTTATTAATCAAATGATATTCTACTGCAGGTGCGGAGGACATCTTGAGCTTTGAAACTTTTTTACTCTCTTGGTTAGCTACATTGGTACATAGTAAATAATATTGTATCATTCAATGTTTTTTTTTGAGTTTTAATGTTTCAATATTTCTTATGAAAATGATTTCATAATATGCAGGTACTCCACTTGAAGACAATTTTTGCATTTTGAAGTTGCTACGCAAAATGATTGGCCGAACATGGGCATTTTGTTGTTGTATTTGTCTTTGATTGAGGAGTGGCACATTTTGTAACAATGATGTATTTTGGGTCACTTTCGTTATTTTAGCTACAATTTTATGATGTTTTAACTGTTGTATTGATTTGTTATGCCCAATGTCTATGCTGCAATTATCTACTGATGTTTTATCATGTTTTAACTGTTGAATGGTATGTTTAAACTGTTGTATTTTGAGCATTTATCTGCTGAACTGCAATTATTTGTTGTGTTGTAATAAAATGTTGTTTTATTAATAGTTGCTATTAAAAATGATTAAATAGTAAAAGTTCTTAGCAATAATAGCTGATGTTTTATCATGTATTGCAATTATCTCAATATAATTAAATAACAGAGCTCTAAAAATTTGTCGCAATTCCTTTTTACTTTGGTCAATTTAGTCATAAAAACAGAGCAAGACCAAAATACCCCTGAAAATAGAACTTGGGGTGGCATTCTACCAAGTTTAATCATAATGGGGGTGCATTTTGCCAATTTAAAATATTGGGGGTGCATTTTGCCAAACAGTCAATAATGGGGGGTGCATTCTACCAAAAAGCCAGCTAAAATGATTCAAATTCATAGTATAATGTGCCAAAACTATACTATTTAACATAGTCAAAAATAGCCAAAAACAGTCAAATTCAACCATATACTAAGACTTCATGCTCCATGAATTCCTGGATAAGCTTTTCTTCACTGTAGAAACCTTAATCATAAAGTAAAAAACTCTGAAGTTCATGAAGACCAACAAAAAAACTCATTTCAATGCAGGATTTGTAAACCGTACTCGAATGACAATGAAAAAAATACAGGTAGAAACCCCAACCATACTGCAATAGATAAATCGCAGAAACCCCTAATCAAAATATACACTGGAATTGCATCCCAGATCATAGATATAGAGTGGAATTGCATCTCAGAAACCCTAATCAGAATACTAGAATGAAATCGCCTAATTCGCAAAAACCTTAAATCAAAAGACAGTAGAAACCCTTATCAATTACCTACTGGAATCGCCGCCCCAATGGTGGTATCGCTTGGAATCGTGGAGTAGTAGAGCAGCCACTGAGTACTCGCCTGGAGTTGTTGTTAGAGAAGACGCCTGAATTCATTTTCATCGTGGTGGAGTTGTCGCCTGACAGAGGTATAGAGTCGTAGATGGCGCAGCTTACATTGAATGAACGAACGGAAAATGCAATGCCATTAACTTTAGGACTAAGGCTCCATTTGGGGGACTTATTTTCACCAGTCAAGCGATTACGCCGCATGAACCGGAACTTAACGGTTATGACCGCATGAATCGAACCTTAATTAAAGTCTGGTTCATGGGGTCGTAACTGTTTGACCGGCAAAAATTATTATTGCGCTCGAAGCATCATGTGTGGTTGTCAAGTTTAGAACGAGCCTCTACGTTGTCCCCAACAGGGGTATTTATAGGTGTAACCCTAAATCCCTGACGACGGGTTATTGCATGTCATCTGGATCCTACCCAAACTCGTTAAGCATATGTCACATCTATTCAATATACCTCAATAATCTTCTCCTATATTGTATATAGATGTTAACACAGAACAGGTTACTTAAAATAAAAGTTAATAACGATTAAAGCATGAGTTTTTCCAGAAAACATAAACATGAGTTTTAGATAACTAATAAGTTAAACTCAAACAAAGGCTCCAAATGTACAACCCCGTATTCGCGAAGAGTGGGCCCAAAACAAGGTAAGCGAGTTTTTAAGCTTTTTGGGAGTTTTGCACTCCTAGGGGCCAATTTCTGGTGAACTTGAAAGACATACTAGTAGGGGGAGAAAATATTTCTCCCCCCAAGGCGCTCTTGGCAAGCCGCCGCAAGCCGCCGCAAGCCGCCTCAGGTCGCCAGGTCGCAGGCCGCCAGTATTTCGAACTCTCGGCGGCCTAGCGGGGCGAGACCGGCCAGGGGCCAGGGTCTCGCCCCCGCCTCTTCTCTCTCGGCGGCCTAGCGGGGCGAGACCGGCCAGGGGCCAGGGTCTCGCCCCCGCCTCTTCACTCTCGGCGGCCTAGCGGGGCGAGACCGGCCAGGGGCCAGGGTCTCGCCCCCGCCTCTTCACTCTCGGCGGCCTAGCGGGGCGAGACCGGCCAGGGGCCAGGGTCTCGCCCCCGCCTCTTCTCTCTCGGCGGCCTAGCGGGGCGAGACCGGCCAGGGGCCAGGGTCTCGCCCCCGCCTCTTCTCTCTCGGCGGCCTAGCGGGGCGAGACCGGCCAGGGGCCAGGGTCTCGCCCCCGCCTCTTCTCTCTCGGCGGCCTAGCGGGGCGAGACCGGCCAGGGGCCAGGGTCTCGCCCCCGCCTCTTCTCTCTCGGCGGCCTAGCGGGGCAAGACCGGCCAGGGGCCAGGGTCTCGCCCCCGCCTCTTCTCTCTCGGCGGCCTAGCGGGGCGAGACCGGCCAGGGGCCAGGGTCTCGCCCCCGCCTCTTCTCTCTCGGCGGCCTAGCGGGGCGAGACCGGCCAGGGGCCAGGGTCTCGCCCCCGCCTCTTCTTGCTTGGCGGCCTGGCGGGGTGAGACCGGTCGGAGGCCGCGGTCTCGCCCTTACCCCCTTGCAGTTTTACCTTCTTGCCCTCGGGGAAAATTCCCCCTTTACCCCCCGGCGTGGCTGTTTTCTATTGGCCCAAGGCTTTTTGGGCGTGAGGGTATCTCGGTCATTTTGGTCCAAGGGGTTTTGAAAAACTATAAATAGACCCCCTTGGGTGCCTTGGAGAGGACCTTCATCTTCTTCTTCTTCTTGCTTGCTCCTCCCTTGGTTTCTTCTTGGTAGAGTTGAGAGAGCTCCTCCAAGGCACCCTAGCTCGAGCATTGGCTAGGGAGGGGAAGAGCTCAGGTAGCCTTCCGGGTGTGAGGTGGGACCTCCGCGCTAGAGCCGAGGGTCTGTTCCTAGCTTCTTGATCCTTTGGTCCGTGACGTTCTCTCGAGTGTAGTAGGTGTGAGGTCACCCCTTCCCCGAGGGACGAACTCCACGAGAGACCAGGTTTCTGGTTTCAACATTTTGGTGCGGTGAGCGTGGAGAGTGACCAGCACAGAAGATCTTGAGAGAGTGTCATGACGGGAGGTCAAGGAGGTAGTGATGATCTCGGCGAGCTCCCCACCCCAGGACCCTTTGTTGGGAGGCAAGAGTTCATGGCCTCCATCCAGGGCATCATGGAGATGCTGCGAAGCATCGCTCCTCAGGGTGGCAGCTCCACCCCGACCAACCAGGAGCTAGCTCCCCCCCTCGACGAGTCGACTCCCAGGGGTCTAGGCGAGATGACCCCAGCGGGGGGAGAGGGAAGCGCACCAGGAAGAAGGCCGGGGAAGGAGAGGATGGGAGATGGGGTCGAGCGAGACCTCACCGGCCGGGAGCTATTCTCCAGCCCGGCGAGTACCAACCTTCCAGGCGAGCAGGTGGCGCGAGTGGAGGTGGCAAGACCACCCCTTAGGGGGTCACCCTTCAGCGAGCTGATCATCTCAGCTCCCGTTCCCGAGGGGTTCAGAGAGCCAGACATGGCTTACTATTCCGGGAAGGATGACCCTGTTCAGCATCTGCAGTGGTTCGAGGATGCCGTCTCCATCAGACCAATGACGGACGCCTTCAAGTGTCGCCTCTTTGCGATCACGTTGAGGGAGAAGGCAAGGGACTGGTTCCATCAACTCCCTCCAAGGTCGATCTATGGCTTCGAGGATCTGAGCCGAAGCTTCCAGCTTCGCTTCTCCACCTCCAAGAAGCGGAAGAGGAGTCCTGAGTCCATCTTCTTGATAAGGCAGGGGGCTGAGGAGTCGCTGGCCCGCTATGTAGACAGGTTCCAAGAGGAGATCTTGGAGGTCCAGGAGATGCCAGGGTATGCTCTCCAGATGGCCTTCACCGTTGGGCTGAAGGAGGGCTTCTTCAAGATGAGCTTGACCCGGAAGGCCCCCCTTTCCTTCGAGGAGCTGATGGAAAGGGCGGCGGAGGAGATTGCCATGGAGGCAGCCAACCCGGCATTTGTCAAGAGGTTAGAAAAGTTGACGGAGGTGGAGTCAAAGGAGCAGGGTGGCTCAAGGCATCAGGAAGGAAGAAGAAGAGAGGAGCAGAGAGCTCAGGGGTTCCAAGGACAGGAGGGTCCGGAACCAGGCTGGAGGCAGCAGGGAGGGCCTGCTCAAGGTCCGGGAAGAGCTCTCATCCAAGGAGGGGGGAACTTTCATGGGGGCCAAGGGAGGTATAACTTCCAGAGGCAGGCCCCAAGGCAACTCTTACCCCCGCCGCAGCAAGCCTTGGCAATAGGAGGGGGAAGAGGTAACAGGAGAGAGCGCGCAGCCCGCCGAAAGAGGGGAGAAAGAGCGCTGATGTACTGCGACTTCCACCAGGTGGAGGGGCACGCCACGGCTACCTGCCCCGAATTCTTGGAAGTGAGGGGGGCGAGAGGCCCTGCCCAGCCACAGCCGCCGGTACGAGTAGAAGAGGTTCTACCCGGAGAAGGGGGTGATGATATATGCGAGGACCGGGTCGACGTGGGTACCCGAGGTAGCATAGGAGTGATCCACGGTGGAGTGGGGGTTGAGGCCACTCGGAAGGCTAGCCTCCATGTCATGTACCGGAGAAGCGTCGCCTCAACCTCCCAGACCCCGCCCCCAGAGGAGAAGATCACCTTCTCGGTGAAGGACCTGCCAGATCATGAGGATCCGTTCTGCGATGCGCTGGTCATCCAGACGGCCATCGAAGGCTACACCGTCTCCCGGATCTTGGTTGACAACGGAAGCTCCGTCAACGTCATTTTCAAGAAGGCGTTTGATGAGATGAAAGTAGAGCCAAGGAGGGTGTTGGCCTCGGATGGACCCCTGTTCGGATTCTCAGGGGAGAGGAAGGAGGTCGAGGGTGGAGTGGGGCTCCAAGTAAAATTGGGAGGAGTCTCGAGGAACTGCCGGTTCGTCATTGTTGACGCTCCAAGCAGCTACAGCGCCATCTTCGGAAGACCCCTCATCAGCGCCTTCCGTTGTGTGCCGTCTTCATTCCACCAATGCCTCAAGTTCAGCTCAGGAGGGATCCAGGTCAGAGTCAAGGGAGACTCCAGGATGGCAAGGCAATGCTATGTCACGGCCGTCAACACCATCTCTTGGTTGGCCAAGGCAGAGGAGATGGAGAAGATCATGGAGAGCCTAAGCAGGATGGAAGTGTCCGGCGAGCAGGAAGCGGATGGCGACCACCAGGCCCAGACCCCCTGAAGAAGCCTCGTCCCGGTAGAGTCCTGTATTCTCCTTATGTTGTACTGAGTCCAGCCCCCGACCAGCTGAGTCGGGGGGGGGGGGGTCATGTAACTCATCTTTTTCCCCGTTTGAGGATGTAGGATTTGGTGTGGTTTGATTGTGTAGCCTAAGTCCTTAGCTCCGATGACGATTCCGCCGCCAGGCTCCCACTAGCTGGCTGGGTAGGTTGATCTCTCGTGGTAGCCCAAGTCCTTTGCTCCGATGATGATTCCGCCGCCAGGCTCCCACTAGCTGGCTGGGTAGGTTGATCTCTCGTGGTAGCCTTAGTCCTTAGCTCCGATGACGATTCCGCCGCCAGGCTCCCACTAGCTGGCTGGGTAGGTTGATCTCTCGTGGTAGCCCAAGTCCTTAGCTCCGATGACGATTCCGCCGCCAGGCTCCCACTAGCTGGCTGGGTAGGTTGATCTCTCGTGGTAGCCCAAGTCCTTTGCTCCGATGATGATTCCGCCGCCAGGCTCCCACTAGCTGGCTGGGTAGGTTGATCTCTCGTGGTAGCCTTAGTCCTTAGCTCCGATGACGATTCCGCCGCCAGGCTCCCACTAGCTGGCTGGGTAGGTTGATCTCTCGTGGTAGCCCAAGTCCTTTGCTCCGATGATGATTCCGCCGCCAGGCTCCCACTAGCTGGCTGGGTAGGTTGATCTCTCGTGGTAGCCCAAGTCCTTTGCTCCGATGATGATTCCGCCGCCAGGCTCCCACTAGCTGGCTGGGTAGGTTGATCTCTCGTGGTAGCCTTAGTCCTTAGCTCCGATGACGATTCCGCCGCCAGGCTCCCACTAGCTGGCTGGGTAGGTTGATCTCTCGTGGTAGCCTTAGTCCTTAGCTCCGATGACGATTCCTCCGCCAGGCTCCCACTAGCTGGCTGGGTAGGTTGATCTCTCGTGGAGGCTAAGTCCCTTAGCTCCGATGACGATTCCGCCGCCAGGCTCCCACTAGCTGGCAGAGCTGGTTGATCTCTCGTGGAGGCTAAGTCCCTTACCCCGAGGCCGTCTCGTCACCCAGGCTCCCATTAGCTGGCATGGCAGGTTGACCCCGAGGGGAAGTTACACTCCGCGAATACGTTGGGTTGGATGTTTCTTTCCGAGTTTGTGCCAACCTCGAAAAGAGCGGGGATTGTGTACAACCCCGTATTCGCGAAGAGTGGGCCCAAAACAAGGTAAGCGAGTTTTTAAGCTTTTTGGGAGTTTTGCACTCCTAGGGGCCAATTTCTGGTGAACTTGAAAGACATACTAGTAGGGGGAGAAAATATTTCTCCCCCCAAGGCGCTCTTGGCAAGCCGCCGCAAGCCGCCGCAAGCCGCCTCAGGTCGCCAGGTCGCAGGCCGCCAGTATTTCGAACTCTCGGCGGCCTAGCGGGGCGAGACCGGCCAGGGGCCAGGGTCTCGCCCCCGCCTCTTCTCTCTCGGCGGCCTAGCGGGGCGAGACCGGCCAGGGGCCAGGGTCTCGCCCCCGCCTCTTCACTCTCGGCGGCCTAGCGGGGCGAGACCGGCCAGGGGCCAGGGTCTCGCCCCCGCCTCTTCACTCTCGGCGGCCTAGCGGGGCGAGACCGGCCAGGGGCCAGGGTCTCGCCCCCGCCTCTTCTCTCTCGGCGGCCTAGCGGGGCGAGACCGGCCAGGGGCCAGGGTCTCGCCCCCCGCCTCTTCTCTCTCGGCGGCCTAGCGGGGCGAGACCGGCCAGGGGCCAGGGTCTCGCCCCCGCCTCTTCTCTCTCGGCGGCCTAGCGGGGCGAGACCGGCCAGGGGCCAGGGTCTCGCCCCCGCCTCTTCTCTCTCGGCGGCCTAGCGGGGCGAGACCGGCCAGGGGCCAGGGTCTCGCCCCCGCCTCTTCACTCTCGGCGGCCTAGCGGGGCGAGACTGGCCAGGGGCCAGGGTCTCGCCCCCGCCTCTTCTCTCTCGGCGGCCTAGCGGGGCGAGACCGGCCAGGGGCCAGGGTCTCGCCCCCGCCTCTTCTCTCTCGGCGGCCTAGCGGGGCGAGACCGGCCAGGGGCCAGGGTCTCGCCCCCGCCTCTTCTCTCTCGGCGGCCTAGCGGGGCGAGACCGGCCAGGGGCCAGGGTCTCGCCCCCGCCTCTTCTCTCTCGGCGGCCTAGCGGGGCGAGACCGGCCAGGGGCCAGGGTCTCGCCCCCGCCTCTTCTCTCTCGGCGGCCTAGCGGGGCGAGACCGGCCAGGGGCCAGGGTCTCGCCCCCGCCTCTTCTCTCTCGGCGGCCTAGCGGGGCGAGACCGGCCAGGGGCCAGGGTCTCGCCCCCGCCTCTTCTTGCTTGGCGGCCTGGCGGGGTGAGACCGGTCGGAGGCCGCGGTCTCGCCCTTACCCCCTTGCAGTTTTACCTTCTTGCCCTCGGGGAAAATTCCCCCTTTACCCCCCGGCGTGGCTGTTTTCTATTGGCCCAAGGCTTTTTGGGCGTGAGGGTATCTCGGTCATTTTGGTCCAAGGGGTTTTGAAAAACTATAAATAGACCCCCTTGGGTGCCTTGGAGAGGACCTTCATCTTCTTCTTCTTGCTTGCTTGCTCCTCCCTTGGTTTCTTCTTGGTAGAGTTGAGAGAGCTCCTCCAAGGCACCCTAGCTCGAGCATTGGCTAGGGAGGGGAAGAGCTCAGGTAGCCTTCCGGGTGTGAGGTGGGACCTCCGCGCTAGAGCCGAGGGTCTGTTCCTAGCTTCTTGATCCTTTGGTCCGTGACGTTCTCTCGAGTGTAGTAGGTGTGAGGTCACCCCTTCCCCGAGGGACGAACTCCACGAGAGACCAGGTTTCTGGTTTCAACACCAAACATGAAAAGAAAAAACAAAACTGGAAAACTCAAACTGATAATTGATCTATGCAAACAGTAGAAGAACATCTTCATTCTGATAGAAATCAACTTTCTCTCCTCCAATCTCCATTTGATCTACAAACAGTTACAATAAGAATGTCATGAGACAAATCTCTATGAATTCAAACATTTGCTATCAAAAGTAAAGTGATTAGTTCTAGTAGTAAATAAATGTAATACTCTAACTAGGAAGAAAGAATCACAAGTCAGCATCTCTATTTAATTTACATAAAATTAGAAAATTGATTTCAAAGAATTAAACTATGTTCCTTCGATTATTAAGATTGTTATTAATCGTTTCACAATTGTGTTATATCATCAAGTTTGGAATGATACAACAAGCTGTGACTATTATATCATTAAGTTTGGAATTATATAACTAATAATCATAATATCAGGGCACATATCAACAACTTCAGTATTCCTTTTTTGGAATAATACCCAAATCAACATTTGAATGAAATAATTGCATAAGTCATCAAGTTTGGAATGACTGACAACTATTCATCTCTAGCTTTCATCAGATAGCATCTGGAATACTTCAGTGTACTCAACTCTAGATGTTTGAATGTAAGCAGACTATGGTTCTAAAATTTAAAACATAAGCAAGGTATTAAGTCCTATTATATTGAATTTAATCGCATCTCCCCCAATGTTTTAGTTGTTAGAACCTTACATAAGCTCTTGACAAGGACATCTGCTACATTATCTTTTGATCTCACGTCCAAAAGGGAGATTATCCCCTGGCTGGTGAGATAGGTCAACCAAGTCTGTTTCATCCTAAGCTGCCTTCGCTTTCCATTGAACAACATATTTGTAGCAATGGTCTTTGTGTCTTGATTGTCACAATATAAAGAAATAGAGTGTATTTTCAAACACGTCATTGGAATGTCCATTATTAGATCTCTTATCCACTATGCTTCTTCTCCAGTCGAAGTGAGAGCATAGAGTTCTGATTGCATAGAGGATAGTGCAATACACGTCTGCCTTTTTGACTTCCAAGCTACTGCTTCTCCTTCTAGTGTAAACACAGAGCCACTAGTGGATCTACTATCAGTAATTTCTGAGCACGAGGAGGCATCAGAATAACCCTCAAGTATAGGAGGATGTCCACTATAACATAAAGCATACTTCTCAGTGTACTTTAAGTATCACATTAGCCTTTCCAAGGTATCCTAGTGGTCCTTCCCAGGGTTACTTGTGAATCTACTTAACATGCCGACCGTAAAGGCTGTGTCAGGTCTAGTGCAGGTTATAGCATACATAAGACTTCCTATGAGTTTGGAGTAATCCAACTATCTAATAGGTGAGCCTTCATTTGGTTTCAGTCTATTGATGTAGTCGTATGAAGTCTCAATCTTTTTGTTATTAACATAACCCCACTTCTCAAGTAGATTTCTAACATAGTGACTCTAACTTAGGTTAATACCTTTTTCAGTCAAGTTCACTTCCATTCCTAGGATGGTTTTCACCACACCTAAGTTTGTCATGCTAAATTGTGCCGTCAAGGCAACTTTCACGTCTTTCACCTCAGACTGATCAGCGCCCAGAATTAGCATATCATCAACATACAAGCATATAATTGCAACTTTATCTGAGTTTGTTCTTACGTACAGACATTTGTCTGATAGGCTAGATTTAAAACTCATGCCTTTAACACAAGTGTCAAATTTTTTGTGCCACAATTTAGGTGCTTGCTTCAATTCGTAGAGTGACTTAATCAACTTACGGACCTTATTTTTTAGACCTTCTGCGACAAACCCTTCAGGTTGGTGCATATAGATCTCCTCAGTCAGATCTCTATAAAGAAATGCAGTCTTGACATCCATCTGATGAACAACAAAATGTTCAATAGATGTTAAATCGAAAAGAATCCTAATTGTCGCAATGTGACAAACATGTGAGTATATATCAAAGTAGTTTATACCACTCACTTGAGTGAAGCCTTTTGCAACTAGACATACTTTGTATTTTGTGATACTCCCATCAGGATTAAGCTTCTTTTTCAAGAACCACTTACTTTCAATGGTTCTAGCCCCTTTGGCAAGTCAACCAAGGTCCAGATGTGGTTTTGCAATAAAGAATTCATCTCATCATTTATGGCTTCTTTCCATAATAGAAAATCTCTAGATCGCATCGCTTCCTTATAGGTAGATGGATCAGCTTCAACTTGGTAAGTAACAAAGTCTGTACCGAAGTTCTTAGGCACTTGTTCTCTATTAGATAACCTTCACTACTAGAAAAGTGAGTATTGGCTACACTTTTTTTGGCCAGGAACTAAAAATCGTGGCTAATAGTTAAGTATTATCCACGGTTCATATTTCGTGGATAATAATTAAGTATTAACCACTGATAACAAATTCGTGGTGATTTCCCACTCCCTCTCTTAATGCTGAGAGCCAAGCCCCATGCGATTACCGCACACACCCTTCCCTCTCGCGATTCTTTTGGTAACCGAGACCCATGATTTCGCCATTTCCTTACTTTTCTCACTCTCATGACTCAATGAAGGAGTTAGGGCTTCCTCTCTCATTTCAGACGACAGTTATCGCGTGCGCCTCCCCCTATCAGTACGTCGACGAAAGCAGGTGTCTGTCATTCCCTCTTCTCTGGAAAACCTAGGCATTGATCCTTTGCTACTCGAAGAGACCTGACACCCCTTTTTTGCTGATTTTGGCTCGCATCTGACACCCTCCAGTCGTCGTTTTGGCCAGGTAAGGCCAGCTTTCAGTCCAATAGGTCTTTTCCGTGAATGTCTTAAAATTATCCCTCGTAGTTTGAAGATTCAAATATTAAGATCTTCAGTATCCCCCTTTTAGAAATTTTATGCGGTCGTCGAAGCTTCCGCCTCCCACTCCATTTCAGTTGAGGCCTTTTTCACTTCAGGTAAGAGTTTTGTCATTTTAACTTGATGATTTTTTTGTTGACGCCTCTCTTCCTTTATGCCTAAATGCGGCAACTGTCGGCCCTTGTAGTGAGCTCTTTTCGCCGTGATCCTTAGCAGACTCAGTGATCTTGAAGCCTTCCAATCACTTAGGGCTTCATCATTTTTGGATTTGCTTTTCTCCTCCTTTAGTAATAGTAAGGAAAACTTTTATTCTCCAACTTTTCCATTGATGTCCAATTTTTTTGGTCTCATTTATTTGAGTACTTAATTATTCTCACCCATTTCAGCTAATTAAAATTATTAAATCATACATGACTCGATTTCCATTAAACCACCTTAGGTTTCATCCAAATTTGGAAGGAGAAGAATCTCAATTTTAAACGAACAGGTATCCTTCGAAATCTTTGAGGATCTATGGAAAACAAGCCGCCAAGCCATGTGTACAAGTGTCGAAACCCTGAGGTAAGAAACTCTACTATTTTTGTCTAGACATAACAGATAGCATTGCTTAAATTGATCTTTTAAAGTTAAGAGAATACTTAGAAATTCGCATGTATCGATATGCAATAATAGTCATGATAAGAAACTATAAACTCATCAAGTATCCAGATAATACAAGTTGATCATAGATAATGTATTTTCCTTTCAATTAGGTCCCATGAAGTTTGTGATAATATACATAACAAGTAATTTCATAATTCTTTAGAATGCGTGGAAATATTAAACCATCCACATCTAATGGAAAATAATTATGAAGCACGGTCGAGACTCTCTCGTGATAGATAGAGGCGTGTTATCTTACTCATAGGGCGTAGCAGATCGTAAGAGCCTCAAGTTTGGGGAGACGGCACCCCATTTCGAAGATTAGTAGAAGTGAGTATGTGTCTGTGTTTGTGAGACACTATAACACCTGCATTTGTTAGTATGGACTCAGATCGTTAGATTGCGCATAAGAAGTTACTTAACCTAAAATATGAAGAACAGTCTTAAAACACCTAAAATCGTGCCCTAGAAACTCTTGACATCTAGAGGAGACTTCAGGGACAGCCCTATGCTTTATTCATATATATATAGAGATATACATATATATAGCATAGAAGAATTAAGTAACATGGATGTGAATAATGTGTTTGTATGTTGTGAATCCAAAAAAATGCAGGACCCTTTTGTAAATATTGCCCCGAAAAAGTCAAACTGGGACCTGAGGAGAGATGTGCAGAAGAAGCTGGACAAGCTGGAGAGGACACAAAAGGCATTATATGATCTAATACATGAGCAATCTCTTGTCTCAATATTAGATGTTGATTTATTACCAAGTTGTTTAATTTCAGTTTGTGTTTGTTTATGCTTACAGTTGAGCAAGAAAGGGAGAAGGCGGCCATGGAAGTTGAGAAGGAAGACTGATGATACAGGAAGTGTGTCGTCTTGGTCTTGTGGTATTGCTGGTTGTCCCGCAGCTCAACTAACCTTTCGATGTGATTAAAATCTCCAAGTTTAGCATTTCTCCTTACAACCACCATACTTTTATCATGAAATTGAGTTAGCTTCTCTCAGGCGAAAAACAAGTTGAAGAAACAATTTCAAGCTGTGCAAAGATCATACGTGCATGAAAGTATTACTACAGTATTTTGAATGTGTTTTTTAAAAAAAAACATAAATTAGTATTTGTCACAGCTTGTAACTATGGCAAATAGTTTTTTAAAAAAATGATGAGTTTACTTTTAGCCAGGGTTTCATACCGTGGCTAATAGTTGGCTTATTTGCCACGACATTTTTTATCATGCCTAATACTATTTGCTACGGCCAATTCGTGGCTTAAAAGTTTTAGCCACGCCGACTTTAGCCACGGAATTTTCCAGTGGCTAGACCGTGGCTAAAACTTTTTAGCCATGGTTTTGGACTTTTTGCCAGGGAAATTTGCCCTGGCCAAAAGTCTGTTTTCTAGTTTTAGATGTTAAATCACTAGTGTCTATAGGCTCAGTGTCAGAGATCCTTAGTTCTGGCTCAACGGTAGTGACAGTACTAAATGCTGGCAGACCTGGAAGCATCAGATTTTTATCTTTAAGGAACTGATCCTCAAAGAAAACTTCATCTCTAGATTCAATTACAGTATTAGTTGAGAGATCTAGAAATCTGTCTGCAGCATTATCCTCTGCACATCCTAGATAGACGCATGCGTTTGTCCTAGGTCCAATCTTAGCTCTTTTACAGTCAGGTATCCTAACATAAGCTATACAGCCTCAAGTCTTAAGATTATCACATCTAGGAGGTATCTTAAACTAAAGCTCATAGGGTGTTTGCTTCAACTTAGCATGAGGAACTTTATTAAAAATGTGATTTGACGTGAGCACGGCTTCACCCTAATAGGCCGCAGGTATGCCAACAGTTAACAACATGGAATTCAATATTTCTGTTAAAGTCCTATTTTCCTTTCGACGATACCATTGGATTGTGATGAATACGGAACAGTCGTTTCAGGAATTATACCATTACTGGCAAAAAAATTTATGAATTCCCCCGAGATATATTCGCCTCCTCTACCACTTCTTAGCCTTTTAATTTTCATGTCTAGTTGATTTGCAACCCTATTTTTGAATATACGAAATTTTTCAAAAGCTTCAACTTTGAATTTAGGATATAAATGTGGCTAAATCTAGAGTAATCGTTAATAAAGGTTATCAGATACTTCCGACCTTCTCTTATGACAAAACTTTTGTAGTCGCATATGTCAGAATATATTAACTCTAGTAATTGTGTGCTCCTATAAACCTGAATAAAAGGTGTTATAGTTATCTTCATCTAAATACAAATTTCACATTTGTCAAATTTAATTGTTGTGTCTAAGGGTATGTTGTGAGTTTTAGCTAGCAGTAGTAGTTTTCTATAGTTTACGTGTCCTAGTCTTGTATGTAAAGTCTTAGAATCCATCAGATTTGAGCTAACCTGATTTACTACTTCATTTGCTAAACTCAGCCTATACATCTCATTTACTACATAAGCATAACCAAAAATAATGTGAGTGAACCTAATTGAAATTAAAGTTATCCTACCACCACTAATGTTAAATGACACATCAACATCGCATAACAAACTAATTGAAATTAAATTAGCAGCTAATGTATGTATAAATTTAACATTTTTCAAAATTCAATGCATACCTGAGGAAAGTACCAAAGTGGCATTTCCCACCTTCAGCACGTCAGCTACTCCACCATTTGCAACAGTGACTATCTCCTTTACTACAGTTACGTCCTCCAGAAGCGTTGAATTGTTACAGACGTGACAATTACACCTGAATCGATCCACCACTCTGCACTGGCCTTCCCATTGCCAACCATTGCAACAAAGTTGACATGTGCAGTCTGATAACCATATTGGCTTTATTATCAGGCTTCGGTGTGCTGGATTCTCCATTCTTGGGTTGCTTGCACTCGGAAGCACAGAGACCCCACTTATTACAGTTGTAGCACTTGCCTTTAAATTTCTTAGCCTTCCTGCTAGTGTCAGCAACTTTGGGTGCACTGGAGTGTGGTCTAGTCTTTCCAGGCTTAGGCTTACGATTAGGGTGCGTGATCATATTAGCAGTAGAGTTCTGCTTATTAACGGTCTCCATAGCGTGCCTAGTCTGACTCTCATCCTCAATGTAGATGAAGCGTTTGAATCTTTTAGACTGACCTGCGTTTTCTTCTGATATATCTCAGTCTTGAAGATTTTTCCAATTTAATCATTGGAACAGGAAAGCGAGATTGCTTTCCTTAGACATTGTGTGTGTCTCTTTCCAAACAATAGAATTCCACTAGCAACCTAAATCACAAGCATGAAAACTAGAAAGAGATCACTTGAGCGTTGCGACCATGGGCGGACCCATGTAGAGACACGCCCGGGCACGTGCCCGGGCGTGTAAATCGTGAAATACGGCTAGGGATAGGTGCCAGCGAAGCTTCGGCCATTCCGCAAATCGTAATCTGGCGCCTGTACTTCTTCGTCTTCTGAGAATTGCAATCTGGTGCCCATTTTTGACCGCCACGGCCACCGGAGTTTGTCAGTTTGGTCAACAACTTTGCGATTTCCTTCCTCCTGAGCACCATCTTCACTCTCGTTATCCCTATATTCTTTGTCCAGTTTCACGACAAGCACCATCGAAGCTGCAAGCCTTGATCTCTGATTTCTTCTTCCTTCCAGGTCCGAACATTGTTACAGAGGTGCTTTCCGATTTCTTCGTTGTCATGCAGTAGAACAGTTCATTTGTAGATTTGCAAGAGTCCCTTCATAATCTCATTCCTATTCCCGATCAGACTTTGCAGCCCTACAGGCGAGTTCAATGGATTTTTTAGATTTCTTGGGATTTCTTTAGTCACCTTCTTCTGGGGTAAGTTTTTTTAGTCCTGCAAGATTTTTTTTTTTAGCTTATATTATCCAGTGTGTTTCTAAAATAAGGAAGGATGACATTTAGTTTTTGTAGATGGTAGGGGATAAAAAGTGTGATTTTTTTATGGTCGTGACTTTTTTATTTTTAGTCTTCTCTCTACTTTGCACGCATGGTGTTCGATGTTAGCTCTGAAAGACGGAGTTGGAAAGAAGATGGAGCTCACATTTTCCAGTGATTGTCAAATAAACTGGAAAAACAATTATATTTTAGGTTTCATTTGTTTTAACGGTGGCGGGTCGATCCGGAGGGTGGAAACGGAGAGTTCGAACTGGAGGGGGGAGGTGGCTGCTCCAAACGGAGCTTTTTGGGGCGTTTCTCAAGGAGGGCGGGTGGAAACGGAGCAAACGCCGCCGGAGGTTCATTTATTTACCCTCCTTCCGGCGGCATTTGCCCAAAACGGAGTTGCGAAACACCCAAACAAATAGAACCTGAGTCTTAATTTATTGTGCCCGGGTTGTGTGGAAATCCTAGTTCCGCCGTTGATTGCGACGACGGAGTCTTCGGATCCAATCAAGAAAATGTTTGCTCCTCTTCAGTTGAAAGAAATCGCCGAAGACTAAACCCAATCAACAAACAACTAAAGTCACCTTCCTCCAAGCGAAGCAGAGGAGATGAGAACTCCTCCAAGATTGATATTGCTGTGAAGAAGAAGATGGACTGCTTCTTGCCAATGAGATTTAAATCTATAGCGGGAATTAAACTCCTCCGAAAAAAAAAACTGAAAGGAGATGAACTTGGCACATAGAGAATCTTGCAAAATTCTAAGATCTTGCAAAATTCTAAGATCTTGCAATTGGATCCCTATAAGAAAAACTCGCAGATCTAAAAATCACAGCCCAGAACAGCCACGAGGATCCTTGCCTTGAGAAACTGGCGAGCTCTGCAACCGCGATCCACGACAGAAATAATCAAGCAACATAGAACTATTCTAGATCTAGATCTGGATCTCGCTGACGTCCTGTACAAGGCCGGCTGAAATCCTTCATCTGTACTTTGGCAATTGTAGATGACAAGAACAACCAATGATTCCTCCTTCACCAGTAAATGCAGTTTCCTCCGACCGAAACAGAGATCCGGGCAAACGCAGATCCAGAAAAGGTCCACCGACGATCCTCTTCCTTCCTCCCAATCTAAGCGGTGGCGGCCGAAAAATTCCAACGGCGGCGAACGAAATCGCTAGCGGCAACTCCGATGCGACAACTCGTAGAAAGGCACAGAGCAATCAGAAGGGGAGCAGCAGGCTTAATTCTCCTCCACGAACGAACGTCGACGGCTGCGCGGGAGAAATCGCGACTGGATTTTGCGAGAGCACGAACGGCGCAGCCAATCGCGTGCGGCGGCGATGGGAACACCACTCCAGAGGCGGGATTCCTTGCCGATGAAAAAGAGCGACATCTATCGTGATTGGGAGCGCCAACGGAATCCTTGCACGCGGCGAAATTTTGTAGAAAACGAGAGCGGCGGGGAGATGCGCACGGGAGAGGAGGCTCGGGCAACACCAACCCAACGAAGAGTTCTAGAACGTTAGTATGCTCGAAGCATCCCGTGTGACCGTCAAGTTTAGAATGAGTCTCACGTTGCCATCAACAGGGGTATTTATAGGCATAACCCTAAATCTCCGACGACGTGTTATTGGATGTCATCTGAATCCTAACCAAACCCGTTAAGCACCTGTCACATTTATTCAATATACTTCAACAAAAATAAGTCCCTCCAAACGGAGTCTGTTTGGGGGAGACTTATTTTCATCGGTCAAGCGGTTACGACAGCATGAATCAGTCCTTAATTAAGGTCTTGTTTATGCGGTTGTAATCGTTTGACTGGTAGAAATAAGTTCCCCCAAAGGGAGCTTAAATTATAGAGGTATATTAAGATTTGAGACTGATTTGATCGAAATAAAAAGTTTGAGATTGAGGGCCTGTTTGAGAAATCTTTTCTGAAAGGAGAATGAGTGATGACAAAAGGATAGTAGAAAAATGAGCTTTTGGAAAATGTCTATTAGAAAAGGAGAACGGTTTGGGTAAACTCAATTTATAGAGCTTTTCAGAAAGAGAAGCACTTTATAAACCGTTTGACAAATCTCTGTGGCGGTAACTTTTTTTATTAAAAAAGTGCGTCCGGGGGAAAATGAGCGCGCGGGCCGAAAATGTGCGTTCAGACGGAAAATGCGCACCCGACCAAAAATATGCGTTGGGGGCGAAAAGGCGCCATTTTTTTTGCCCTGACACGTTTTTTTTCGAGCGAGAGCTGATTTTTAGCTCGGGCGCGGTTTTTTTGAACGGACGTGATTTTTCCGCCCGGGCGCGATTTTTTCGCTTGGACGCGGTTTTTTGGCCCGGGCGCATTTTTTTCGCCGTGACGCGGTTTTTTCACCCGGACACTGTTTTTTCGCCCGAATGTGAATTTTTTGCCCGGGTGTGATATTTTCCGTTCGGGCGCAAATTTTTCGGGCGAGGCTATATTTTCGCTGAGCGCCAGTTTTTCAACCAAATGCGAATTTTTCGCCCGGTCGTGATTTTTTGCTCGGGCGCGAATATTTCGCCCGGAGGTGAATTTTTTGCACGGGCATGAATTTTTAGGCCGGACATGAAATATTCTCACGAACTTAATATTTTCGCCCGAAAGCGAAAAAATTCATTCGAGCAAAAAAAATAGCATCCGGACGAAAAAAAATACGTGGTCGGGAAAAAAATCACGAACGAGCGAAAAAATCACACCTGGGCAAAAAATTTGCGTTCGAGCAAAAAATTCGCCACGGGGGCGCTCAGGTGACAAAATCTCGGTCGGGCAAAAAAACGCGCCCTGACAAAAAAATATAGCTCACGGGCGAAAAATTCGCGCCCGGTCGAAAAATTACCGACCGGGCGAAAAAAGAATCTCCCGGGGCAAAAATTCGTTCTCAGGCGAAAAAACTGTGCTTGTGCGAAAAATTGCGTCCGGGAGAAAAAACCGCTCACTGGCGAAAAAAAACAAGCTCCGATGAAAAAATATCGCTCTTGGGCGAAAAATTCGAGCTCGGGCGAAAAATTCGCTCTCGGGCAAAAAATCGCGCCCGGACGAAAAAAATCGCGCCCGGACGAAAAAAATCGCGTCCGGGCAAAAAAATCTCGCCCGGGCGAAAAAATTACGCCCGGGCAAAAAAATGTCGGCCTGGCGAAAAATTCGCGTTGGTGCAAAAAAATCACGCCCGGAAGAAAAAATCGGCCCGGGCGAATAAATTGCATCCGGGTGAAAAAAAATCGTGCACGCCCGAAAAAAACTGCACTCGGGCGAAAAAAACACACTCAGGCGAAAAATCCTGTGCCCGGACTAAAAAATCTGGCCTAGGCGAAAAATTCGCATCCGGGCGAAAAATTCGCGCTCTGACGAAAAATTCGCGCCCAAACAAAAAAATCGTCCGGGAGAAAAAAAAACCCGCCCGGGCGAAAAAGATCATGCACGGGCGAAAAAACCTCACTCCGGCGAAAAAAGCGCACCCGGCCAAAAAACCCTGCACTTGGGCGAAAAATGCCAGCCCTGGCGAAAATTTTGTGCTCTACCGAAAAATTCGCGACCGAGCGTAAAATTTGTGTCCAGTTGAAAAATTCGCGTCCAGACAAAAAAATATGCCCGGGTAAAAAAATTACGCCCGCGAAAAAAATCGCAGTCGGAAAAAAAAATCAATTTGAAGATTTTTTTAAGAGATAAACTTTTTTGTAATGAATAAGTGTTTTTCAAAAAAGTAAAAGTAAGTGGCAAGTGACTTTTTCAAAAGATGAGAAAATGGAGTTTTTCGCTGTAGCTTTTCCCACCGGTAGACAATTCAAACGGTTTCTTAAGTATGATAGCGTTTTCCAGAAAATGGAAAGGAGCTAAAAAGCCCTCCCAAACAGGTTCTGAATTATTAAAGTTATATGGTTTATGACTGAAATGAATATTTTGTCAAATTAAAAGATTCTGGGCAAAGATGGACAATTGTGGTGCAAACGAGTCGAGCTCGAGGCGAGCTTGGCAAAATTTCCAAGCTCGAGCTCGAGCTCGAGCTCGAGCTTTTCATTTAGAGCTCGAGCTCGAGCTCGACGAGCTCATTTTTCTCAGCTCGAGCTCGAGCTCGACGAGCTCATTTTTCTCAGCTCGAGCTCGAGCTCAAGGCCAACTTATCGAGCTCGAGCTCGAGTTTCGAGCTCGCGAGCTCGAGCTCGAGCTGCTCGCGAGCTTTTTAGCTCATGAGCTTTTTTTCCTTATTTTTCTTATTATTTTTTTAAAAAAAATGTATAAATAAAAAGCTCGTGAGCCGGCTCGCGAGCTCATGAACAACATTAGATGAGCTCGAGCTCGAGCTCGTAATCGAGCTTGAGCTCGTCGAGCTCGAGCTCGACTCGTAATCGAGCTAGAGCAGTCGAGCTCGAGCTCGTCGAGCTCGAGCTCGACTCGTAATCGAGTTAGAGCAGTCGAGCTCGAGCTCGACTGGCTCGAGCTCGAATCGAGCTTTTTTCGAGCCAGCTCATCGAGCTTTCGAGCCGGCTCAACTCAACTTGCACCCCGGACAGTGAGGATCAATTTTTTTGACTGACAAAAATTTGTTGTTTTTACAAAATTAGACAGGTATTTATGATGGAACAAATGTTATATCATGTCAATTGTAAATATTTATATTAGTTACCTAGATAAAAATAATTAGGTTTTTTGATATGTTTACTGAATTTATTATAAAAAAATTAGGGGAAAAGTTCTAATTTTTATGATCATTGACTAAATTAGTTTTTGTTACTAAAAATTAGTTATAGTGACCAAATTTATATTGTGTCCCTAAAGACGTATTTTTAATGGCCAGATTTATATTTTGTCACTAAAGGTGTGTTTTTAGTGATCAAACTTACATTTTGTCTTTAAAGACATGTATTTAGTGACAAAATATGTTTCTTGTCTTTATTGACAATGTATATTTTATCACAATATCTGGGTCATTTAAAAGATCTAATATATTTTGCGTGGGCATATAATTCTATCACTAATTAAAAAAATTCAACAATAGTTTAGTGATAATTATTTTATTTGTATTTATATTAGTAAATTAGAAAAAATCAATTAGATTTGCTCATATTTTTAATGATTTTATTATAAATATTTTTTTATTTACGAGAAAAGTTCAAATTTTTATAACTAGTGACTAAATTAGTTTTCGTCTCTAAAAAATCATTGTAGTGACCAAACTTGTATTGCGTCACTAAAGATATGTTTTAGTTTCCAGATTTATATTTTGTCACCAAAGGACTTGGTCAACATAAAGCTTTAAGACTAATATGGAAATCTTCAACGTCTAGTTAATTTCCTGTGGCAAGAATCTGAATATGGAATTCTCAAATGGCTAGAATATTCTGCCTAAGTAAGGATTCAGAATAAGAAATTATTCCATAATGAATGCGAGTATTTTTCCTTCTGGCTGTCCCTTAATTTCTGCAGCAAATATCTCCCTTTGAATTAATTCAAATTGTCTGTGCAATATGGGCCTTGATTTAAGGAGACAACCATTGTGTCAGGAGTCGGGCCGACAAAAGTCATTTTAAATGAACTTGAAATGATGTCATAGACAAGGTACTATAAATCTATAGATTCATATATAGACAACCTAAAATACCTCAGGACTTATATGGAAAGCACTCAGTACTTAGCCATCAGAATTTGTTGAAGACTTTATGTCACAATGCAATCGATGCAGTCGATAGTTTTGCCAACGATGTAGTCGATACTTTACTTCAATGATGAAGTCGATGCACTCGATAAAGTACTTAGGCTCGAGCCCAGTGCAGTAAAACTTTTCCTTAGTTATGTCTTTGATGCATTCGATATCTTCATCGGTGATGTAGTCGATGCATTTAGCAAAATACTTAGTATTTTAACCATGCACCTGACATTTGACTTGGACAATTTTTCATTCCTGCCTTTGAATTCTCTTAACTTTTAGTAGCTTTCCCAAGATAGTGACATGTCTAATATATAATCAGGATATAAGTCAACATGAGTCTTGCTCCTTAAGGGATTACAAGAGTAAAACTCTGTTTGGATGACCATAAGTCTAACAATATATTAATCATGCACCTTGGTTATGCTTGTCACACTCAAACTTAAACAGCCCATCAAATTCAAGTTGTTTAATGTCATCTTGAGGCCTTCAAATCAGAAATCTTGTGAGCAATATTCTCAATAATCTCCCCATATTTGAAAAAGTCATAACCTCATATGACAATAACCATAGATACATAAAATGAAATAAAGACAGATTATATATATATATATATTAATAATACCAAAAACAATGGGGTTTCTACATTAAGTTAAATAAGGTAAATGGCCCAAAAATACAAGTTAGGTCAGCCCCAAGAATTCTCATGACTCAATAATCTTCACCTTCAGCCTTCCTTTTTTGTCTTTGGAAATAACCCAATAGCTTAGGAGTGTATTTAGGAGGAGGAGGAGTTCCATGTGGGTTATTCTTTATGTGAATTATCCTCCTTGTCTCTCGATCCTCGTGTTTCTTACATTCCACTGAGTTATAATATCTGTAAATATTGTTCCCATGAATGCCAAAGTTTTTCCATGTATATAATATGATATTTCTTGATGTGGGAATCCACCCCTCATATCCTAGCATGTTCTGAATCTCAACCCTTTGTCTTTCCTTGGCCTGCATTATTTCCTCTTGGGTTTAATCAGCCCTCCTTTTTTGGACGAGGATTCGCCTGGCTCAGCTGGAGGAGGGAGATCAAATTCTTCCCATGCTTCTTCATAATTCTCTAAAGGGATGCAATCATAGTTTGTAGCTTGGATTAGATTCGGGAATGATTAGTTAAGGAGAACAATGCAGTAGATTCAAATTTAGAGCTTTCCTGAATTTATTGGTGATGTGAAGTGATAGTATTCCATAGTTAAGCGTTGTTTGCAGCTCAATTGATGATGAGAAGTGATAGTACTTCATAGTTAAGCATACTCAAGGTGGAGTAGTCATGGGATGGGTAACCTCCTGGGAAGTCCCTGTGCTGCCCACTTAACTTGATTCCTTCATCAAAGGGAGGTTGCGGCCTCCAACAACTCGTCAGTGGGAATGGAGATGGGTTGGGGTGTACAGTCTACAGGCTTGTTAAGGCAAAATCCTTTCGAGCTGGATGTTGGGGGTGCCAGCGGTCGTCCTTTCGAAATATGAGATGGGGATGTCGCATATTTCACCCACCTCCTTTAGTCCTGCATTGTTGGTTGAAGAGGATTCTTTGGGTTTAAAAGGCATATTCAAGAAGCTTTATTTGAACACCATTTCAGCGGGCAGGCCAAGCAGTGCTGGGGCATCTAGACCGAGCGGTTCTTATGCATTGCTGAGATGGGCGGGCCATGATCTTTAGAGCCCTCTTTGGTTGAGTCCCATTTGACTCAAAGTTTTTCAAAATCTAAAGGATAAAATGGTAATTTCATGTTGTACGTCAAGAGTCCTATTGAAATATAGGTTTAGGGCACTATAATATCCTAGGTTTAGGAAACCTAGGAAAATATAAAGGGACAGTCCCGATTTTGCCTATAGTATGACATGATCGAATGACTGAGGTGTTATGATCGTCCAGATCAGATGGTTTGGATTGATCTAATGATATGTCAGGTAGTATGCAGAGTTACACGGTATGACCCAAACTATTTCTTTATATATAGTATTGATATACGAGTGATAGTGTCGGGGGGCCTTGTGCCCCGCATGGCAGTACTCGACTGGCGGCGGGCTTTGTAGTCCCCCGACGGGCATCGTCGTCTCCCGGCGGGCTCCGGTTTTTTTTTAAAAAAAAATGTAATTATTTTTCCTTTTTAATGATATTTGAAAGGAATTAATTAATTATTATTTTAAAAAATTTATTTTGTAATTAAATTTTTAGGAAAAAAATATATTTTTATTTCATTAAAATAAACGAACACATCACGGTTTTGGCCGCCACCGCCGCCGGAGCTCCCAACGGCATGCCCGACGACCACCATCGGGCTCGTCAGACCCTGACGAACCCGTCGGGGGTAGTCCGGCGGCGCTCCGGCTGGGCCACCGCCGGCAGTGGCAGTGGCCCTGACCGTGAGCTGCAGCTACACCGTCGGACTACCCTTGGTGGGTTCGTCGGGGTCTGGCATGCCCGGAGTTGGTCGTCGGGTGGTGGATACAAAAATCGTTTGCACTGCCCCCTCCTTTTTGGGTATTGGAAGAGAATCACTATCCATCCAGCCTATTTTTCCTATATATGCTATTAGCAGACTGCTTTCCTCCATAATCCAATGGTTGAAATCCCCCTATGAAAGATCAAAAAGGTTAGTTTTTTTGTCGTATGTGTTATATCATAAGTGGGTTTCTTTGTATATTGTTAGTGTTGGAGTTACCATGATGATCTGGAAGTGATCAAACATGTAATCTCACTGCCAACGCGATATGAGCCTGCAGGGTCGCACATAAGAGATGTGGAGAAGTTGGTTGATTGACTGTGTTAGTAAAGGTTACCAATCACCGACCTGAATAGGGTTGTGGGCAAAGTGTTGCCTTAAAGGATCGTCGGGTTGGGCAAATGTTGCCTTGGAAGGCTGGTTAGATTGTCGTCCGAGGGTCGATAGCATTCGTCGAGAATCGTCTTTCTGATTCACGCCGATCGACGAGAATCATCTCTTTGATTCTCGCCGATCGACGAGAATCGTCGAGAATCAACATGCTGATTCTCGACGATCGATGACTTCGACATGTATCGTCGACCGCGGCTCGACGATCGACGAGTTCGTCGTGTATCATCAAGTCATGCTCGACGATCGGCGAGAATCGTCGAGTATTGCACTCTGATTCTCGCCGATCCATTATGATGCTCGATGATTGATTCTCGCCGAACCTGCTCAGTGATTCTCGCCGATTGTCGCCGATTCTCACCGATTGATACTCGCCGATTCTAAACCCTATTTCGGGGTGGTCTGCGGATAGCGATTTTCCTGGGTTTATTTATACCTTTGGTATAAATAGGACACTTAGGGTTTTCGGGAAATCTCTCGCGATTTTCTCCTGTAGCGAATCGAACCCGACGAAAGAGTTCCGCTCGTTCGCTCCGCCGATCCCGATTCCCGCCGCCGGAAGAGTTCCGCCGCCGTGTTCGCTCCGTCGACCTCCTCTTCTCCGGCGACTGTCGCTGGTGCTGCTCTTCCTAGTGCAGACCTAGCAGTCCGTGCAATAGCAGAGGTGCGGTCTTCTCCATCCCGATCTTCCGTGTGACGGAAAGACCGGTGTTCTCCCGCTCGTGTGGACTTCTGCAGAAACGTGGACATTATTCCACGTAGAACTCGTCACCAGCAGAAATCAAAGTTTGGAGCATCTCCGTTGAGTTGTGACTCAACGCCACCGAGGTAATTTTTGCCTAATTTTTACTAACTTCTTAATTCAACGTTCATGGCCCGATCCACATCTCTTTGGGTTTTTCTTGATGTTTATTTTTCCGCTGCGTGCACAAGCGTTGTGCCACCCTCATAGAGAAACCTAACAGTGGTATCAAAGCAAGGTTTCGGCCATGATCGTTGTTTTGGAAGTTTGTTATTCCAGTGCGTGTAAACCTAGGGATTTAGAAGTGTTCTAAATGTCTAGATTTAGTCTTGGTCTCCTCCAAGAACGTCTGAGATTTCGTGGGAATTTCTAAGTGTTAGAAATTGTTGTCTCCTTAGCAATAACCATCCCTCGAGTATGTTTTGGATTGTGAATCCAACATAGAGAGATGAGTTTGTCTACTGCTTTAAGTTGAGTTGTCTTTGCCTTTGTCCAATGCATGTAAATCTGAGGATTTGGAAGTTTCCGGATATTCAGATTTAGCCCTTCCTTCTATCAATTGTTGATGGTGTTAGGATGTGCACATAAGGGATGCATGTGGTTTTAGAAGAATTTTGTTTTTCTTTGGATGTGCACATTGATCAAATGTTGATCATGGTTAATTGTTAACCTATAATTGAAAAATCCCTTCATCTAATATTAAGTGTTCGGATGCCTTCCGATGGATGACACTCTTCCTGCCTCGATCGATGAAGTGTGGGCTTGCCAAAGCAAGGTGCATTAATCTATCTTGGTAAGGGTGCGAGCGGATAATTGTGATATCTCACTGTCGACATCGGGTCATACTTAACTAGGTGACCTCAAAGGTTGAGTGCCTAGAGGCATAGGGTTGGCATGCACCATACGTTGGAAGCGAATAAGGAGTTATTCACCAACCATACAAGAATTGCATGAGGATGCAATTGGCAAGCGTTGCCTACCTAAATAACCGCATCGTGAGAGGAACGCCAAAGCGGACTCATAGTGTTGGTAAAATACGGATCTTGTCCACTAAGAGAGTAGCTCGCATGAACTCTCTGAATTGTTAGTGAGGGCTATCATTTCGAATAAAATAGTGGGAGTTTTTTAATTGAAGTCCAAATTAAAATAAATTGTATTTGAAATTTGATACTGATTTTATTCTGCATAAATTCTTGTAGAATTCCATGGCAAGTGTTTCACACTCCACGTTGTCTCTGAGAGCCATCCATGAGAAGGATAAGCTCAGTGGGACAAATTACATGGACTGGTACAGGAACCTGAGAATTGTTCTCAGGCAGGAGCGAAAGCTCTATGTCTTGGAAGAAGAAGCCCCGAGGTGCCGACCGGGAACTCTTCCCGTGCTGAGAAGGATACTTATAAGAAGTATACTGACGATGCTTTGGATGTCGAATGCCTTATGCTTGTCACCATGAACTCTGAGCTTCAGAAGCAACATGAGAACATGGGGTGCAAGGAGATTGACGAGCATCTCAAGAAAATGTTTCAAGGGCAGGCTCGTCAAGAGAGGTTCGACATCACGAAAGCGTTATTTCAGTGCAAGATGGGAGTTCGAGACTCAGTAGGGACTCACATACTCAAGATGATTGGGTATATCGAGAACCTTGAAAGGCTGGGTTTTCCTCTTGGTCAAGAGTTGGCCACGGATCTGATCCTGCAATCATTGCCGGACAGTTATGAGCAGTTCGTCTTGAACTACAACATGAATGAGATAGACAAGACACTGTCCGAACTCCTAGGCATGTTGAGAACTGCCGAAATCAACATGAAGAAGGCCAAGCCTGCCAGCCCCATACTGATGGTGCATAAGGGCAAGGGCAAAGCCAAGGGTTCCAAGAAGACGAAGGTGGGACCTAAGTCATATCTTGAGCCCAAGTCTTCTGCACTGATGAAAAAGAAAAGCACGGTGAAGGAAGGGAAATGCCACCACTGTGGCAAGGCTGGTCATTGGAGGAGAAACTATCCTTCATACATTGAGGGTCTGCAGAAATTGAGGGGAGGTATGACTTCCGCTTCAAATGTTTACGTTATAGAGATAAACCTTTCTGCTCCTTCATCTTAGGTATTGGATACCGGATGTGCTTCTCACATTTGTACAAATGTGCAGGAACTGGGAAGGAGAAGATTGTTGAGTAAAGGGGAGGTGGACCTCCGCGTCGGCAATGGAGCAAGAGTTGCTGCTGTAGCCGTAGGGGTTTATCGTCTTTCTTTGCCCAGTGGGCTTGTAATAGAGCTTGATAATTATTATTTCGTTCCGGCCATAACTAGAAACATTATATCTATTTCATGTTTGGACATGATTGGATTTTCTTTTATAATTAAGAACAATTGTTGTTTTATATTTAAGAATGATGTTTGTTATGCTGTAGCCCAATTGTTTAATGGTCTTTATGTTTTGAACTTGGACCATCTGATCTGTAATGTAGATAATAATAAAAGACTAAGAACAAATGACTCAAACCCTACGTATCTCTGGCATTGTCGTTTGGGCCATATCAACGAGAAGCGCATATCCAAGCTCCATAGAAATGGACTTTTGGACTCATTTGATTATGAATCATTTGAGCGATGTGAATCTTGTTTGTTAGGCAAGATGACTAAAGCTCCTTTCACTGATTATACTGAGAGGGCTGAGGATCTCTTGGGTGTTGTACATAGTGATGTATGCGGACCCATGAGTTCCATGGCTAGAGGTGGGTATTTTTACTTTGTTACATTTACTGATGATTTCAGTAGATACGGATATGTGTATCTTATGAAGTGCAAATCCGAGACCTTTGAAAAGTTCAAAGAGTTCAAGAATGAAGTAGAAAACCAGTTGGGTAAAAGGGTTAAAGTACTCTGATCTGATCGAGGTGGCGAATACCTGAGTCATGAGTTCCGTGATCATCTGAAAGAGTGTGGTATTGTATCACAGCTCACTCCACCTAGAACACCACAACATAATGGTGTGTCTGAGAGGAGAAATCGTAATCTGTTAGACATGGTACGTTCGATGATGAGTCATGCAGACTTGCTTGTTTCCTTTTGGAGTTTTGCTTTAGAGACTGCTGCAATGACATTGAATCGCGCTCCAACTAAAACGGTTTTGAAGACACCATATGAGATATGGACTGGGAAGCGTCCTAGTATGTCGTTCATTAAAATTTGGGGTTGTGAGGCATACGTGAGACGTCAAATGCCTGACAAGCTGGAACCCAAATCGGATAAATATTATCTGGTGGGATATCCTAAGGAAACGAAAGGGTATTACTTTTACCTACCGTCTGAGGGCAAAGTGTTTGTCGCAAGGACTGGTGTCTTCTTGGAGAAAGAGTTCTTATCAAGAAAGACTGAAAAGGTAGAGCTTGAAGAAGTTCAAGAACCACATGTAGTGAATGAACCGGAATTGGATTCTGAGACAGGACTACAAGATGTTGTAGCTAGAGAACCTGCTCAAGGAACACAAGTCCTACATAGATCTGGTAGACCGAGGTTTGAGCCTGAGAGATATGGATTTCTCGTGTCTCAAATAGGTAATGTGTTGTTTATGGATCATGATGATGAACCAGCAACCTACCAAGAGGCTATGGATGGACCGGACTCCGACAAATGGCTTGAGGCTATGAAATCCGAAATGTACTCCATGTATGCAAACCAAGTTTGGAACTTGGTGGAACCACCTGAAGGGGTACGACCCATAGGGTGCAAGTGGGTCTTCAAGAAGAAGACCGACATGGATGGGAATGTACAGACATTCAAAGGGCGACTAGTGGCTAAGGGTTTCAAGCAAATTCATGGTATTGACTATGATGAGACCTTTTCCCCTGTTGCTATGGTAAAGTCCATAAGGATATTGCTTGCTATTACTGCGTATTATGACTACGAGATCTGTTAGATGGATGTCAAAACGGCTTTCCTTAATGGAAACCTCCTTGAGGAAGTGTATATGACACAACCCGAGGGTTTTGTATCCCCAGATGAAGCCACTAAAATATGCAAGCTGAATAAGTCCATTTATGGACTGAAACAGGCCTTTCGAAGTTGGAATCTTCGTTTTGATGAGAAAATCAAAGAGTTTGGTTTCATCAAGAATGAAGATGATCCTTGTGTTTACAAGCGAATCAGTGGGAGCATTGTTGTCTTCCTGATATTGTATGTAGATGACATACTGTTTATTGGGAATGACATTCCTACCCTGAAAGTTGTTAAGAACAACCTAGGGAACTGCTTTTCAATGAAAGATTTGGGTGAAGCGACTTATATACTCGGTATTAAGATCTATATAGATAGATCGAAGAAGTTGCTGGGTTTGACCCAGAGTACGTACATCGAAAAGGTGTTTAAGCGGTTCAACATGCTTGAGACCAAGAAAGGATTTTTGCCCATATCTCATGGTGTGAATCTCTCTAAGGACCAGTGTCCAAAGTCTTGTGAAGATAAGGACCGCATGAAGTTGATTCCATATGCTTCGGCAATTGGATCAATTATGTACGCGATGTTATGTACTCGACCCGATGTCTCCTTTGCTTTGAGCATGACTAGCAGGTATCAGTCAGACCCCGGTGAGTGTCACTGGATTGCAGTCAAGAATATCCTGAAGTACTTGAGAAGGACTAAGGACGTGTTCTTGGTGTATGGTGGAGAGGAAGAGCTCGTTGTAAGTGGTTACACGGATGCTAGCTTCCAAACTGATAGAGACGACTCCAAGTCTCAGTCAGGTTTTGTGTTTTGCCTGAATGGAGGAGCTGTGAGCTGGAAGAGTTCCAAGCAATAGACAGTTGTTGATTCTACAACAGAGGCCGAGTATATCGCAGCAGCTAATGCGGCGAAGGAGGCTGTATGGATTAGGAAATTCATCGGCGAGCTTGATGTAGTTCCTAGCATTGTTGGTCCCGTAGTTCTCTACTGTGATAACAATGATGCAATTGCACAATCTAAGGAACCTAGATCTCATCAGCGCTCCAAGCACATACTCCGGCGGTTTCATCTTATTCGTGAGATTGTCGAACGAGGAGATGTAAACATTTGCAGAGTGCCGACTGAGGAAAATATTGCGGATCCGCTGATAAAGCCTCTCGCGCAGAGAAAGCATGATGGTCATACTAGATCGATGGGTATACGATACCTAAATGATCAACTCTAGCGAGAATCTTGTGGGTTGCATGTAATCTTGTATTTTGTTGGTTGTTTGTTCATATGATGAACTGTGTACCTAATTTTCCTTTTACAATTAATGGCAAATTTTTTTATTATGTTTTTCTATATGATAGTTAAATGTTAACATAATAGATATCCTGAGAATGTTCGCTTCCATGGGACATCAAGTACGTGACTTGAATGTGAGAGCCCATGATTTATTTGAAGCTTCATTCTTAAAGATCCCTGGTCGAGTATCATCATAGAAGCTAAGGGTGATGATGGTACATGGAGACTAGCACGTGTGTTGACTGATGACAGGTTCTCACAGGTCATGATATTGTGATATCAAGTCATCACGTGGGTACTTGTTAGTGAACAAGTTGTACTGGACAGACCCAACCTGAGACTGCTCTGTGGATTGTCATCCAATCGTGTCACGAGTAGGTCTCAATTGACAATGGTGTTGTGATCCTTTGACCTGAAGTCACAACATTCATCAAGTGAGGAAGAGCGTGCTTTGATGCCATCTAAAGTCTTCCTTGAGAAAGGTTGATGATAAGGGTGGTTGTTGGGCATGTTACAAATCATTTGGGTGTTTGTGTGTGAGCAGATATGGGATTTGTCCTCCTGTATGACAGGAGTTGCATCCATGGGCCCCTTGATGGAACTGGACTGAGAAATGCATGGTCATGCTTGGTTGAGTCAATATGTGATATTGGACTCACCATTCTCTGGAAGTCCGTCCTGGATCAAGAAACTTGGATTGAGCTATTACGAGGGTGACACGGTCCATGCCTATAGTTCTTTCCGGATGTAAAGGACAAAGGGACAAAGACAACGCTGATACATTGGTCATAAAGGCTTATGAGTTATAAACTCTTATTGCTTGGGGAGCAATGATGCATTGCTAGATGCCGCTCATTGTTTGTGAGGTTTTTGCTTTGATACTTTCGAGATCAAGTGGGAGTCTGTTGGAGTTACCATGATGATCTGGAAGTGATCAAACATGTAATCTCACTGCCAACGCGATATGAGCCTGCAGGGTCGCACATAAGAGATGTGGAGAAGTTGGTTGATTGACTGTGTTGGTAAAGGTTACCAATCACCGACCTGAATAGGGTTGTGGGCAAAGTGTTGCCTTAAAGGATCGTCGGGTTGGGCAAATGTTGCCTTGGAAGGCTGGTTAGATTGCCGTCCGAGGGTCGATAGCATTCGTCGAGAATCGTCTTTCTGATTCCCGCCGATCGACGAGAATCATCTCTTTGATTCTCGCCGATCGACGAGAATCGTCGAGAATCAACATGCTGATTCTCGACGATCGACGACTTCGACATGTATCGTCGACCGCGGCTCGACGATCGACGAGTTCGTCGTGTATCATCAAGTCATGCTCGACGATCGGCAGGAATCGTCGAGTATTGCACTCTGATTCTCGCCGATCCATTATGATGCTCAATGATTGATTCTCGCCGAACCTGCTCAGTGATTCTCGCCGATTGTCGCCGATTCTCACCGATTGATACTCGCCGATTCTGAACCCTATTTCGGGGTGGTCTGCGGATAGCGATTTTCCTGGGTTTATTTATACCTTTGGTATAAATAGGACACTTAGGGTTTTTGGGAAATCTCTCGCGATTTTCTCCTGTAGCGAATCGAACCCGACGGAAGAGTTCCGCTCGTTCGCTCCGCCGATCCCGATTCCCGCCGCCGGAAGAGTTCCGCCGCCGTGTTCGCTCCGTCGACCTCCTCTTCTCCGGCGACTGTCGCTGGTGCTGCTCTTCCTGGCGCGGACCTAGCAGTCCGTGGAATAGCAGAGGTGCGGTCTTCTCCATCCCGATCTTCCGTGTGACGGAAAGACCGGTGTTCTCCCGCTCGTGTGGACTTCTGCAGAAACGTGGACATTATTCCACGTAGAACTCTCCACCAGCAGAAATCAAAGTTTGGAGCATCTCCGTTGAGTTGTGACTCAACGCCACCGAGGTAATTTTTGCCTAGTTTTTACTAACTTCTTAATTCAACGTTCATGGCCCGATTCACATCTCTTTGGGTTTTTCTTGATGTTTATTTTTCCGCTGCGTGCACAAGCGTTGTGTCACCCTCATAGAGAAACCCAATAGTTAGAACTTATGATATTAGCGGCCCGGCTGTTTGGAATTGGCAGTCTGGTGGTTTGGCGGACTGGCGATCTGGTCTGGCGGTACGTCTTGTGGTCTGGCGGTCTACCTTGTGGCCTAGCGGTCTGGCGATCTGATCGTTGGCGGTTGACAGACTTCTAAGCTGACTGATTTTGAATGTTTGGCAACTACTTTGGTGGTCTGATCTCAGGAGCGTGGCAGTCTGCATCTGACGGACTGGTCTGACAGTCTATCTTACTTGAGGGTCATTGAGACCTTCTCCTTGAGAGGGCAAGGGAGGATTGGAGTTCTTTCTGCTATTGCGGGTTGGCAGCCAGGAGGCTGGGGCAGCTGCAGATAAAGGAAGCATGGTGATCTAACCGCTATTGCGGTTTAGCGGTCGGGAGGCTGAACCCGCTACAGTCTGTTGGTTATAGACAACTAATTGCTTATGGTACTTTTGGTTATTAGTGATGATCTGAGTAGTAGAGAACGACAGACTCTTGTTTAGGTGTGAATAGCATGTCCAGCCGCTTGCAGTATGTAAATGTCAGTTTGCCTCATTGACATGTTGTAATTTAGACTCACATTGTCTGGTGTATTATCTTTCTATCTCCTCTCCCCTATAAATAGGGGATCATACACATGTAATTTAACTTTTTGGGAAATGAAAATCTTGTTATTTAGATTTTCCCACATGGTATCAAAGCTAACCTGATCTTTGCGGTCTCTGGTTTTCTAACTGCTCGTTAAGCTCTTCTGCGGCCTCTGCAGACTCCAGTTTCTAACCACCCGCTGAGCTCTTCTATGGCCTTTGTAGATTCTGGTTTTCCTAACTGCCCATTGAGCTCTTTGCTCTGCTATATTTATGTTGCGAACTTTGTCTTGCCGCGTGGTTTATTTTTTTTCCGCCCTTTTTTTGGCGACTACAAAATTTTGTTCTTCCACTTTGTTTGTATCATCCCCTCAGACCGCTCCTATTATTTTCGCTCCTATTGTTTCCACTCCTTCCAGCATTCTTGGAACTGCTTCCAAGCTGACTGACCCAAACTATCCGGACTTGAGTATTTCATTTGTGTTCTTGATGAGGTCTCAACGCAAACGCCATTATCTCAATAATGACCCTCCAGTTCGAGGGTATGCTTCCTTTGATGACTGGGATGTCAATGATGTTTTGGTGAATATATTGCTTATTAATAGTCTGTCTGATGAGTGTCTACCCTTCATTCGCCATGATGAGATGGTTAAAGCTGCTTGGACTCTTCTTGTTGCTTTGTACTCTAAGGGCACTAAGACTTTGCACATATACATGTTATATACTGATCTGTTTGTCCATCCTACCTTGAATCCTGCTGCTGCTTATTAGGAGGTACAAGCCCTTGGCACTGAAATTCTTCAGCATCGACCCTTATCAGCTAATCTTGTTAAACAACACAAACACTTCTAGGAACTTCTGTTTGTGTGTTATCTTCTTCGCCTTCCAGAGTCATATGTCATGATTAGGCAACAAATTCTTGGCGAAGCTAACTCTCTCACTCTTAATGCTACTATTGCTCGTATTATCATTGTTACTACTCTTTTTTGGCGCTCTCTACTTGCCTCCCCACCCCATCACGACATCTTTGCTCATCCAGTTTGTTCTGGCAATTTTAGTGGTCATGGAGGTCATTTTGGTGGGCGTGGTCTGTCTCGTCATATCTGTTTTCATTGTGGCAAGACAGGGCATCTTGTTGATCGCTATTGTGCTAAGATGTAAGACCCCTCCACTTACCAAGGAGTTTACCTAGATCTTATGCCCAAAACCGTCGTCTTACGGTGACACTAACACACGGGTTAGTCGACACTGCAAGACGCGGATCCTGCCGGCTAGTATGATCATTCAACCTGTTTGGCCAATTGAGAATAGAAGCAAAGCATGTAGTGATAAAACTAACAAGTCCACAAAGATCACAGTACATATCATATATAAGAAAATTAAAGGTACAACAGTAGTCCACAATGAGTACAAAAGGAAGAGAAAAGGGGCTTATACATTGTACATAGATATCAAATCTCTCTCACACACACAAAATCAAACTATGTGGAAGCTAAACTATCATCGGTACTCGCGTCATCACCTGACATCGGGCTACAGTAGCGGCGGTAGTAGTGGCGGTAGTAACGGCGGTAGTAGTGGCGGTAGTAGCGGCGGTAGTAGTGGCGGTAGTAGCGGCGGTAGTAGTGACGATAGTAGCGACGGTAGTAGTGGCGGTAGTAGCGGCGGTAGTAGTGGCGGTAGTAGCGGCGGTAGTAGTGGCGGTAGTAGCGGCGGTAGTAGTGGCGGTAGTAGCGGCGGTAGTAGTGGCGGTAGTAGCGGCGGTAGTAGTGGCGGTAGTAGCGGCGGTAGTAGTGGCGGCAGTAGCGGCGGTAGTAGTGGCGGCAGTAGCGGCGGTAGTAGTGGCGGTAGTAGCGGCGGTAGTAGTGGCGGCAGTAGCGGCGGTAGTAGTGGAGGTAGTAGCGGCGGTAGTAGTGGCGGTAGTAGCGGCGGTAGTAGTGGCGGCAGTAGCGGCGATAGTAGTGGCGGTAGTAGCGGCGATAGGAGTGGCGGTAGTAGCGGCGGTAGGAGTGGCGGTAGTAGCGGCGGTAGTAGTGGCGGTAGTAGCGGCGGTAGTAGTGGCGGTAGTAGCGGCGGTAGTAGCGGCGGTAGTAGGGGAGGTAGTAGCGGCGGTAGTAGTGGCGGTAGTAGTGGTAGTAGTGGCGGGGGCGGTCGTCGCGGCGGTCGTCGTGGCGGTCGTCTGGTGGCGGTCGTCGTGGCGGTCGTCGTGGCGGTCGTCGTGGCGGTCGTCGTGGCGGTCGTCGTGGCGGTCGTCGTGGCGGTCGTCGTCGCGGTCGTCGTCGCGGTCGTCGTGGCGGTCGTCGTCGCAGTCGTCGTCGCGGTCGTCGTCGCGGTCGTCGTCGCGGTCGTCGTCGCGGTCGTCGTCGCGGTCGTCGTCGCGGTCGTCGTCGCGGTCGTCGTCGCGGTCGTCGTCGCGGTCGTCGTCGCGGTCGTCGTCGCGGTCGTCGTCGCGGTCGTCGTCGCGGTCGTCGTCGCGGTCGTCGTCGCGGTCGTCGTCGCGGTCGTCGTCGCGGTCGTCGTCGCGGTCGTCGTCGCGGTCGTCGTCGCGGTCGTCGTCGCGGTCGTCGTCGGTCGTGGTCGCGGTCGTGGTCGCGGTCGTGGTCGCGGTCGTGGTCGCGGTCGTGGTCGCGGTCGTGGTCGCGGTCGTGGTCGCGGTCGTGGTCGCGGTCGTGGTCGCGGTCGTGGTCGCGGTCGTGGTCGCGGTCGTGGTCGCGGTCGTGGTCGCGGTCGTGGTCGCGGTCGTGGTCGCGGTCGTGGTCGCGGTCGTGGTCGCGGTCGTGGTCGCGGTCGTGGTCGCGGTCGTGGTCGCGGTCGTGGTCGCGGTCGTGGTCGCGGTCGTGGTCGCGGTCGTGGTCGCGGTCGTGGTCGCGGTCGTGGTCGCGGTCGTGGTCGCGGTCGTGGTCGTCGGTCGTGGTCGCGGTCGTGGTCGCGGTCGTGGTCGCGGTCGTGGTCGCGGTCGTGGTCGCGGTCGTGGTCGCGGTCGTGGTCGCGGTCGTGGTCGCGGTGGTGGTCGTGGTGGTGGTGGTCGTGGTGGTGGTGGTCGTGGTGGTGGTGGTCGTGGTGGTGGGGGTCGTGGTGGTGGGGGTCGTGGTGGTGGGGGTCGTGGTGGCGGCCGTGGTGGTGGCGGCCGTGGTGGTGGCGGCCGTGGTGGTGGCGGCCGTGGTGATGGCGGCCGTAGTGGTGGCGGCCGTAGTGGTGGCGGCCGTGGTGGTGGCGGCCGTGGTGGTGGCGGCCGTGGTGGTGGCGGCCGTGGTGGTGGCGGCCGTGGTGGTGGCGGTCGTGGTGGTGGCGGCCGTGGTGGTGGCGGCCGTGGTGGTGGCGGTCGTGGTGGTGGCGGTCGTGGTGGTGGCGGTCGTGGTGGTGGCGGTCGTGGTGGTGGGGGTCGTGGTGGTGGGGGTCGTGGTGGTGGGGGTCGTGGTGGTGGTCGTGGTGGTGGTGGTAGTGGTGGTGGTGGTAGTGGTGGTGGTAGTAGTGGTGGTGGTAGTAGTGGTGGTGGTAGTAGTGGTGGTGGTAGTAGTGGTGGTGGTAGTAGTGGTGGTGGTTGTAGTGGTGGTGGTCGTAGTGGTGGTGGTCGTAGTGGTGGTGGTCGTAGTAGTGGTGGTCGTGGTGGTGGGGGTCGTGGTGGTGGTGGTCGTGGTGGTGGGGGTCGTGGTGGTGGGGGTCGTGGTGGTGGTGGCCGTGGTGGTGGCGGCCGTGGTGGTGGCGGCCGTGGTGGTGGCGGCCGTGGTGGTGGCGGCCGTGGTGGTGGCGGCCGTGGTGGTGGCGGCCGTGGTGGTGGCGGCCGTGGTGGTGGCGGCCGTGGTGGTGGCGGCCGTGGTGGTGGCGGTCGTGGTGGTGGCGGCCGTGGTGGTGGCGGCCGTGGTGGTGGCGGCCGTGGTGGTGGCGGCCGTGGTGGTGGCGGCCGTGGTGGTGGCGGCCGTGGTGGTGGCGGCCGTGGTGGTGGCGGCCGTGGTGGTGGCGGCTGTGGTGGTGGCGGTCGTGGTGGTGGCGGCCGTGGTGGTGGCGGCCGTGGTGGTGGCGGTCGTGGTGGTGGCGGTCGTGGTGGTGGCGGTCGTGGTGGTGGGGGTCGTGGTGGTGGGGGTCGTGGTGGTGGTCGTGGTGGTGGTGGTCGTGGTGGTGGTAGTAGTGGTGGTGGTAGTAGTGGTGGTGGTAGTAGTGGTGGTGGTAGTAGTGGTGGTGGTAGTAGTAGTGGTGGTAGTAGTGGTGGTGGTAGTAGTGGTGGTGGTAGTAGTGGTGGTGGTCGTAGTGGTGGTGGTCGTAGTAGTGGTGGTCGTAGTAGTGGTGGTAGTAGTAGTGGTGGTAGTAGTAGTAGTAGTAGGTGGTCGTAGTAGTAGGTGGTGGTGGTGGTGGTGGTATCAGCTCCTCAAGTCCTGCCACCTCGTCCTGCTGGTTGTGTTGGTGCTCCATCTCCTCGAGATCCCAAAATGATACGATCACAACCGACCGTTAGTCATAAATACTAAGCCATTATTGTCCTCGCCTCACCCATGCGACTCCTAGGTACCGAGCCGGAGGACGAAGCAGAGGACAACAAGGGGTATCAAAAGTAAAATAGGTGACAGTGGACCTAATCTATCATGGTTATAAAATAACAAGTATATCTCTAGCAGCTATATATAGTACAAGTAAAGTAGGTAGGAATAGTACCGAAAAGAAGTACGGTAAGTAAAGTAAAGAGCAGAGCAGAAAGTAAATTATCTACTGATAAGCTATCATCACAAAAGTACTTTAACTTATATGAATGTCCATACAAACTGAAAGTGAGGGATAGATCTACTTTACAGTAGAGGGGGGTGAATAGTGTATATTAAAAACTTTGATTTTATTTAAGAGCTGTTTAGAAATAGGTGATATATATATAGATAAATAAAATCCACAGTACAAGAATAAAAAGAAAAACAAACACAGACGACACAAGAAATTTTTATAATAGTTTCCCAATAAATCTGGGTACGTCTGCTCTTCTACCACCCTGGTAGGATTCCACTACAGGTTTTTGATCAGGTGCCCTGCCACCAGAAGATCTATTTTCTAATGGAGATCGAGCAACCCTTTAAGCTTTTGATCAGGTGCCCAAAAACCAAGCTAAGTCTTTTGATCAGGAGACTTATGAACCAAGAGGTTTAACTTTTGAAGGGATTTATAACCATGTACACAGTTTAAGAAATAAATTATAAGAAGTTGATGTTGTTTTCTCTGTCTACTATCTCTGAGAAGACTTAAATGGATGTTGTTGAAGCAAAAAGCTCCCCCTGATTTGAGTAGAGATTTTTGATCAGGAGGGGAAACTTTTCTTCAAGGTGTAGGCCTTCAAGATGCTGATTAATTGAAGATTTTGCACCGGAAGACTGAAACATAAAATTTGTTAAAAATATGTTTATTTGTAAGAATGTATCCCTTAAACTCTAAGTATGTAACCCATTTGAAGCAGCAATCTTCTGAATATATAATCTCTGAGAAGAATTCTAATATTTGAATTAAGACCATTCTTTGAAATGTCTGAAGAATCTCTGAGATTTTGTAACTGTCCTGTTAATTAATTAGATTAATAACCATGTGATAAATCCATATTTAATGTTACCTGAAACAGTTATATTCATTAAAAATATTTAACATTAAATATATGAGTGTAACTGCCTGAAATTAAGCCATTTAAAATAATTCTGCCTTCAATAAAAAATAGTACCTGAACACTGCAAGGAATTAGTCGAACTGAGCTTGGAGATCGTCAAACAAAGCCTAGATTTTGTCGAACGGAGCCTGGAGTTCGTCGAGCTGAGCTGCTGAGATATGATCAGTGTTCGTCGAATGGAGCCCAGAGTTTGTCGAGCTAAACTCAGAGTTAAAACTCTGAGTTCGTCGAACTAAACTCTGCGTTCGTCGACCTGAGCTCAGCTTTCATCGAATAGAGTCCTGCATTCATCGAACTGCATTTCTCTGGAAATATTTATGAAGGAGCAACCCTGGAAATAAACTTATGACCCTAGATTATACATATTGGGTCAAACTAATCATCCTAAACAAGTGATAGTGATCCTAGCCCAACTCAGTAATAGGGTTCCAACAATAATCTCTCCCTATTTGGGTGAGGATACTATCAAAAATAGAAAAACACAAAACAAAATTAATCTGACAGAATTATAAAATATTCAATAGATATAAATCAAGTGCTTTGAGAGTATAAAAAACAACAACAGAGTTTAAAACTTATAACAAGATTAAGAATGTTTCTGAGGAGCTGCTAATGGAGAATCTGAAGATGATTTGGTGAAAATCAGCTTTCTATTTGGATCTTCAGATTCCCTTTTACTCATTGTTAGGTCTTGAGAACCAATAATCTTCAGAGAGGTGGTTCTGGGAACTACTGCCTCCGGATGCAAACTCATGTACTCATCAACATTGAATAAACTTTTCTTTGAATATTTGTCAATTTCTTGCTTCCTATAAGAGGACATGGTAGTGAATTGAGAAGAGTCCTTGCCTTCTGACCTGGCTTTCCTTATCTGAGAAAGAACAACTTGCTCATTAAATCTTGTCATTCTAAACATTGGGTCTAGTTATGGATCATATAAAGGAGAGGGTGGCCTCTCTTGGCTAGATTGTTGTTGACTGCTGCTTTGATTTAAATATTGTTGCTGGCTACTGTGAGAATCAGACCTAGAAGGTCTATCCTATCTTCTCATTTTCTTCCTATTTTTCAGCTCATTCTTGGAATATCTCATCTAGTGTGGAAGGTCTGGAGTGAGGGGAATTCCATGCATAGTATAGTATGGAACATCTACAGTTAAGAAAGGTTGAGGTGCAACCTTAACTGAAGCCTTTTTCTTTAATTTTCTTTTCTTAGAGCCAGAATCTTCTAAATCATCATATTCTGAGTTAACATCAGACTGCTCTTCAGGCTGATCATATAAATCATCTATCTGTTTATATATATTAGTATTATCAGCAACCTGAACCTTTGGCTGTGTGTGTATAGTATCTACAATAGTTGCCACTTCCATATCTTCATTAAGAAGATCATCAAGATTTGGCAAAGGGCATTCATCCCATGCAAAAGTGGGAGGAGAATAAGCCTGCTCCATAATATCTACTATATTATCAGTTATTTCAGTCTGAGGGACTGGATTAGAACTAGGAGGCTTTATTTTGAGACTGGTTTTCAGTTGTTCTAAAATTGTGGAATCAACAGGAGCAGTATAGCATACTAATGCTTTGAAAAAATCTTCAAAAACTAGTAAGCTGGGTAAACTGGGAACATAACCAAATTGTAAATCAAATACTGAAAATAAAGAATGCAAATTGACTGTGGGGTGGATAAACGCATCACCAGCAGTAACAACTTCTGGTTCTACTACTTCTGCTTCTTCAACTTAACTGATCATTTTTGTATCCTGAATAACATCAAAGACTGTTGTTGCTGTTGTTGTAGCTGCTATAACTGCTGCTTCACTGAAACTTCTTCATGAAGCATCTCCCCTTGCCTAGATTCAGGGAGACCTGAATCTAGGCCCCCCAGAAGAAGGGACAGTTTGGAGAGAGTCAATTCTAGAGGAAAGTTCAGAAATAGAAGCTATAACAGGAGCTAAAGCTTCATCTAAGAGCTTTTTGAGGGTTGGATTAATGTAATGAAGAAGGTTAGCAGCAATGGAAGAGAAATCCAAATACATATACTCAGAAGGATTTTGAGCAGATGTAGAGGATGTATTGGAAGTAGATGGAATGGAAGCAGAAGGGGCAGAGTTGTTAACATATTTTGGACAATTAAAGATGATTATGGAATAGATTGAAGATTGATGATAAGGGGAATGACATCAGGAATTATTTCTTCCTGGATTGGTGAATGTGGTGGAGATATATGAGGTAGAGCTTAATGTGGTGGAGATGAATGTAGTAGAGAGAAGTGAGGGGGAGATGAAAGTAGTGGAGATGTAGGTGGTGACAGATGAATTGGGGATTCTGTATGAAATGAAGTAGATGGAATTTCTTCAATGAGATTAGGTGGTAGTTGTGACTAAGGAACTGGGGAATCATCATGTGGAGTTGATGATGGAACTTGTTCAGGCAAGGTTGTTTGTAGAGTAGATGGTGTAGAAGGTCTAGGTGAGTGATGTGGAGATGGTAGAGGAGGAGAACATGAGGAGCAAAGACCTCTTCTGGGGTTGAGAGAGTGGCTAAGACAGCCCTTGTGCTTTCAGAAGTAATCCTAGAGGAGGCAGCCCTTGGAGGCTTAGGATCACCCTCTCCCATCTTCCAAAGAGAGCGGAGGTTAGCCTCTTAGAAGTATTGATAAAAATGGTCTGAGAGACCAAAAATGGACACTTTGCTTATAAGAAAATGCCTAGAATCCTGCAATAACCTCCAGATTTACTGTAGATCTTCTTCTTAATAGTGTCAAAAAGAATTGTCCCCAGTTTACTGATTCGTGATTAACCAAGGCACACATCAAAAGGAATTGATGCCTGGTGACATAGTCATGGGGTGAATGCTTGCCCAATAAAACTTTACCAACAACATCGTCTAAGAATTTATATACAATTGAAAAATTCTTTTTCAAAAGGTGATTAGGGTTTCCCTGGGAGTGACCCAATCGTTCTAGCATTTCATCAAATTCAGTACTAGATATCTCTATATCATCTTCACCATTAATAAAACCGAAAATTTCTGGTGTTAGACGAACCTGATTGCCAGAGATAGAACCAATAAAGGTTGGGGAATCCTGAAACTTGGCTGTATGGATCCACTCTTTGATTTCTGCCACAGGTAGTTTGATCCTGGTTGTCATAAACTGTCGCAGATTTTGAGTCTCAAAGAGTTTCAGAATGTCCTCGAAAATTTGATCAGAATGACTAAAGGAGTCCATGTCTATATCAAAGCCTACGTCAAACTTCATCGATGTGAGAGTCGCTTGCGAAATTGCCATTAGCCTGCAAAACAGAGAGATCAAGTGCAAGGGAAATGGAAAATGCGCGGGATAGAATTCAATGAAAACCTAGATATAAGTTTTCAGAAGTAGAAAAGGCGAACTCTATCCGACGAAAAGCAAAACATCGAACTCTGTTCGATGATAAATTCTCAAACGGAATACATTTCGTCGATCTCCATTCGATGAAAGTTTTGCGAAAAGAGTATAATTCGTCGATCTCCGTTCGATGAAAAATACTAGAAACAAATCCGTCGATCTCCGTTCGATGAAAGTTTCTCAAAAGAAGTTCGTCGATCCCCGTTCGACGAAAGTTCCACTAAAAGTTCACAATTCGTTGATCTTCATTCGACGAAAGGTGTCCAATTCGTCGATCTCAAAATAAAAATCAAATTAATGATTCTCCATTTATCATTCCTAACTGATTTAAGAAAAATATATGTTTCTTTTCATCTAAAAGTTTAGTAAAAATATCAGCTCTTTGAAAATCAGTAGAAATAAAAACAAGATTAATTTTATTTTTGTCTACATTATCTCTTAAAAAATGATGTTTTATTTCTATATGCTTAGTCCTACTATGAAGGACTGGATTCTGTGCAATTGATATTGCACTTGTATTATCACAAAATATGGTTGAATTATTTAAGTTATAACCATAATCTAGCAGTTGGTTTTGAATACACAAAATCTGAGAACAACTACCTATTGTAATATATTCAGCCTTAACAGTTGAAGTAGACACAGATGTTTATTTTTTGCAAAACCATGATACAAGCCTATCACTAAGAAACTGACAAGTTCCTGGTGTGCTTTTTCTGTCAATTCTACATCCAGCATAGTCAGCATCTGAGAATCCAGTTAACTCAAATCCTGACTCAATAGGATACTAGAGTCCTGGATTAGGGCAACCCTTTATATTTCTTAAAATTCTCTTTACTAAAATAAAATGTGATTCCTTAGGGTTAACTTGGAACCTAACACAAATACAAGTTGCAAACATAATATCTGGTCTACTGGCTGTTAAATATAATAGAAACCTAATGATTGTTCTATATGTTTTCCAATCAACAGGTTTGCCATGTTCATCATTATCAATAACAATATTAGTAGGCATAGGTGTTTTTATAGAAGAGGCATCTGACATCCCAAATCTTTTAATAAGATCTTTAGCATATTTAGACTGAGATATGAAAATGTCATCATGTGTTTGCTTCACTTGTAAACTAAAGAAGTAGGATAATTCACCCATGCCACTCATTTTAAACTTAGAATGCATTAGATTAGAGAATCTTTTGCATAGTTTGGAATCAGTAGAACCAAAAATTATATCATCAACATATATTTGTACTAGTAAAATTTTAGTTTTATGATTTCTAACAAATAATGTTTTATCTTTCATGCCTATACTAAATTTATTTTATAAAAGAAAACTAGCAAGGGTCTCATACCAAGCTCTTGGAGCTTGTTTAAGACCATAAAGTGCTTTATTAAGTCTAAAGATATGAGAAGAGTGAGTTGGAGAGATAAAACCTGGTGGTTGTTCAACATAAACTTCTTCTTTGAGCTCTTCATTTAGGAATGCACTCTTCACATCCATCTGATATACTTTGAATTTCTTGAATGCTGCAAATGCAAGAAATATCATGATAGCCTCTAATCTTGCAATAAGAGCAAAAGTCTGATCATAATCTATGCCTTTCTCCTATGAGTATCCTTGAGTTACCAATCTAGCTTTATTTCTTAAAATAACTCCTTGAGCATCCAACTTATTCATGAAGACCCATTTGGTTCCAATGACTGGATATTCTTCGGGTCTTGTAACTAATTTCCAAACTCTACATCTCTCAAACTAATTGAGTTCCTCTTACATAACAATGATCTAGTGGGGATCTTATTCTACATCTTGGATTGATTGAGGTTCAATCTGAGATATAAAACAAGCATGCATCTGATCTTGATTCAATTGATGTCTTGTTTGAACACGAGCTGATATGTCTCCAATCACTTGAGATTTAAGGTGATCTCTAAGTGTGATAAAGTCAACAGGTGGAGTTGGTTCTTCAACTATTTGTGGTGATAATTCCTCTGGTGGAATTTCATTAGCCACAATATTTTCAACATAGATTTTAGAATCTTCTTCATCACTAACATCATCAGCAATCTGTTGAGAAGGATTTAATGTATCCTCTTATTTTAGGATTAGTTTATCCAGTTTCTCACACAGATTTGGTACCTGAAAAGAATATATGGTAGAAGTGTTCTTCTCCTTGTAAAACATGTTACTTTCATCAAAAGAGACATACAGATCCTTCTATCTTAAGAGTAGATTTATTAAAGACCCTATAAGCTTTGCTAACTTGAGAATATCCAAGAAATATTCCTTCTGCAGCTTCGGCTTCAAATTTTCTTAGATGTTTCTTATCATTGTTATGTATGTAACATTTACAACAAAAAACTTTAAAATAACTAACTTTAGGTTTCTTATTTTTAAGTAATTCATAGAGAGTCTTGCCCTTAAGTTTATGTATGAGACTTCTGTTAAGAACATAGTTTGTTGTGCTTACTACTTCTGCCCAGAAGGATATGGGTAAATAAGCATCTGCAAGTAATGTTCCACCAGATTCAATTAGGCTTCTATTTTTACTTTCAACTACCCCATTTTGTTGAGGAGTTCTAGGAGCAAAACAATAATGTCTGATACCTTCTTTCTCACAGAATTCTTTCATCAGAAGAGATTCAAACTCAGTGTCATGATCACTTTTGATCAATGCAATCTGAGTAGAGTACTCAATCTTGATGTTCCTAAGAAAATCTGTAAGAACTTTAAAGTTATCTGACTTGTTTTTAAGAAAGAACATCCAAGTGAATTTACAGAAATCATCTACAATAACTAAAGTATATGTCTTTCCTCCCAAACTTTGTACTGCAATAGGTCCAAAAAGGTCCATATGTAGCAAATACAAAATTTTGGGTGAATCACTTTTAGAAATGGATTTAAAACTATTTTTGATTTGCTTAGCTAAATGACAAGCCCTACAAAGTCCTTCCTTCTTGTAAGAACCAAAATGCTGACATGGTTGTACTTAGATAATTTAGCTATAGTTCTAAAGTTTATGTATCCTAATCTGTTATGTCATAGTTCATTTATTTTACTAATCTAATTAAATAAACAAATTTTTGTTTTATCAGAGTTAAAATTACTAAGTAAATATTCTCTTGTCTGATCCCAGTTAAAACAATTTTGTTTTCATTCGATGTAATTGAAAATAAAGATTTATTAAAAGATACCTGATAACCGTCATCACATAATTGACTAATGGAAATAAGGTTATGCTTGAGACCTTTCACATAAGCTACCTTTTTGAAGGTAACTGCTCCAACCTTGACTTTACCATATCCTTCTGTCTGTCCACAATTAGAGTTCCCAAAGATGACTTTAGGTCCAAGTTTTGCTTTAAATCTTTTAGATTATCCTTTCTTCCTGTCATATATTTTGAACAACCACTATCCAAATACCAATGTTCCTCTGTGGTAGGATAGTTCTTTTCCTGCATTAAAATAAATTATGTGTTTTTGACCCAGGTTACCTTGGGTCCTAGTTTCTTGACATAATAATAATTAAAAATATAAGAACATTCAGGTTGATCCTTATAACCAAGTGGATGATATCTCCTAGGAGGGATGATGCACTTGGTAAAAGGATTTATAAATCTTTGTGTTTGATTAAAATTTCTATTTTGAAAATTTGGATTCGACGAATTTTATTGAGTTCGTCGACCTGAGTTCGACGAATGGAAGTGAGTTCATCGAGCTCCATTCACAAAAAAATAATGTTCATTTTCTGTGTTCCACGTTCGTCGATCGCAGTTCGATGAATCATATTGATTTCGTCGAACACCATTTCATGTGTTCATAGCTCGCCGAGCTCTGTTCGACGAATAATAATTATTTTGTCGAGCTCGGTTCGACGAATTTTGTTGAACATAGGTTTTATGAAAATTTTTATTTTAATTTGGTTTTTGTAAAACTTCTGTAACTTTATCTAAATCTTCTAACTTTTTCTTTTCCTTTAGCTGAGGTAAATTTAATAGGTGTAGATAAAATATTTTTCTGAAGTAGGAGAGGTTGGCTGGATGAAGCTCCCAAGCCAAGTTTACCATTTAGTTTGGCATTGACTGTGTTTGTGATATCCATCAGTTTGATACTTCTCTCATTAAGGGATTCTTCAAACTTTTTGGCCTCAGATAATTTATTTTCTAATGAAATTACTTGTTCCTTAAGAATTTTCAAATCTTCTTTAAGTTTAGAGTTTTCAGAAGATAAGTTGTTCATTTCAGTTAATTTGTCTCTGAGAAGTTTTATTTCCTTCTCAAACTTTATCAAGTCATTATATAGTAATTTAAAATCTACTTTAAACTGATATAATATAAAGTCAAAGGTTGAGATTACCTGATCCTCTTCTAATTCAGATTCAGAATCTGAATTACTGCATGATGCATTGATTGTCATCAAGCAGACTTCTTTAGCTTTTGCTTCTTCTTCACCTTCACTTGAGCTGGATGAAGATTCAGTTTCTGTATCACTCCATGTTTCAGCTACAAAGCCCCTCTCCTTCTTTTTGTGTTTACTGGAGGAGGGTTTGTTAGAGTGCTTCTTATAGTCTTTATCCTTCTTCTTATCCTTCTTTTGATTTTCAGGACACTCTGAAAGAATGTGTCCTGTCTTCCTACAACCATAACAAACAATTTCTTTAGTTGGTGTTTTATCATACCTTGGTTTGTCTTGGTTCCTAAAAAATCTTTTTCTGAAGTCTTTTTTAGCCATCTTGTAAAATCTTTTAACTAAAAGACCCATAAAATCTTCATTCTCTGGAAGAACTTCTGCATCTTCTGTTGCTTGGAAAGCTATGCTCTTCTCCTTCTTTACTAAAGGTGAAGTCTTTTGTTCAGCTTCTCTGGTTTTGATGAGCTGCTCATAAGATTTGAGCTTGCCCAATGAAGTCTCAGTAGAAATCTCATTAACACTTCTGGCTTCTCTAATTGGCCAGATTCTTGAATCCCATGTGTTAGGGAAACACATGAGAATCTTATCATTGACCTCTGTCAATGTAATATCTATTTCCAAAGATTTCAGCTCATTAATAATGAGACTGAGTCTTGTGTACATATCTGCAACTGACACACTTTCTCCCTTTTTGAAATTCTCGTATTGAGAAATCAAGTGGGATCTTCTGTCTTTTCTTTCATCATCTGATCCAGCAACCATTGTTGTAAGGGAGTATCAGATGTCTTTTGCTGAGGTGCATTCATCAACTTTCTGAAAAATATCATCTGACATTGTTTGGGCTAAAATATTCATACCCTTAGCAGTAGCAATTTTAGCCTTTCTCTAGGCTTTTGTCCATTCTGGAGGTGGAACTGCACTAGTGCTTGTTGTTGCAAGTGGTAGAGGTGGTCCTGTCAAGATAGAATTGTAGATATCTTCATCAATAGAATTCATATAAAGTTTAATCCTTGTTTTCCATAATGCAAACTTATTAAGATTACATATATGAGGTCTAGTGCTTGCATACTCTTTATTTTGTGTCATGACAAAATAAAACTCTAAGTAAATAAGATCCATCATGATCTTGTTGGTTCAGGTGTTGGCCTGTAAAACAACCAGCTTCCTTTGATACCAATTGAAAGTGAGGGATAAATCTACTTTACACTAGAGGGGGTGAATAGTGTATATTAAAAACTTTGATTTTATTTAAGAGCTATTTAGAAAATAGGTGATATATATATATAGATAAATAAAATCCACAGCACAAGAATAAAAAGGAAAACAAACACAGATGACACAAGGAATTTTTATAGTAGTTCCCCAATAAATCTAGGTACGTCTACTCTTCTACCACCCTGGTAGGAATCCACTATAGGTTTTTGATCAGGTGCCCTGCCACCAGAAGATCTATTTTTAAGGGAGATCGAGCAACTCTTTGAGCTTTTGATCAGGTACCCAAAAACCAAACTAAGTGTTTTGATCAGGTGACTTATGAACCAAGAGGTTTATCTTTTGAAGGGAGTTATAACCATGTACTCAGTTTAAGAAATAAACTATAAGAATTTGATGTTGTCTTCTCTGTCTACTATCTCTGAGAAGACTTTAGTGGATGTTGAAGCAAAAAAGCTCCCCCTGATTTGAGTAGAGATTTTTTTATCAGGAGGGGAAATTTTTTTTCATGGTGTAGGCCTTCAAGATGCTGATTAATTGAAGATTTTGCACTGGAAGACTGAAGCCGAAAATTTGTTAAAATATGTTGATTTATAAGAATGTATCCCTTAAACTCTAAGTCTGTAACCCATTTGAAGCAGCAATCTTCTGAATATATAATCTCTGAGAAAAATTCAAATATTTGAATTAAGACCATTCTTTGAAACATCTGAAGAATCTCTGAGATTTTGTAACTGTCCTAGTAATTAATTAAATTAATAACTCTGTTATAAATCCATATTTAATGTTGCCTGAAACGGATATATTCATTAAGAATATTTAACATTAAATATCAGAGTATAACTGCCTGAAATTAAGCCATTTAAAATCATTCTTCCTTTAGTAAATAACACTGCCTGAACACTATAAGGAATTAGTCGAACTGAGCTTTGAGATCGTCAAACAGAGCTTGGAGTTCGTCAAATGGAGCCTGGAGTTCTTCGAGCTGAGCTACTGATATATGATCAGCATTCATCAAACGAAGCCCAGAGTTCGTCGAGCTAAACTCAGAGTTAGAACTCTGAGTTCGTCGAAATGAACTCGACGTTCATCGACCTGAGCTCAACTTTCGTCGAATAGAATCCTGCATTCGTCGAATAGAATCCTGCATTCGTCGAACTGTATTTCTCTGGAAATCTTTCTGAAGGAGCAACCCTGGAAATAAACTTATGACCCTAGACTATACATATTGGGTCAAACTAACAATCCTAAACAAGTGATAGTGATCCTAGCCCAAATTAGTAATAGGGTTCCAACACAAACTTATAAGTTAAGGTTTCACAAATGTAACTTGTCATATAAAAGAGCCCATGCTAATTTATATGATAAAGATCTATGTTGTGTATGACCTAAATATGTATGTATGTTATGCGTGCGGTTATGATTCATACAAGTGCAACTCACGCACGTGACTCTGTGATCGCAGACCTTTAGTTCCCGCTTTTTGGAGCTAACATCACTCTCTGGTACCACCGTTGTGGCTACGGCAGTAGTGGAGCGGGCGTCTCCACTCCTATGCGGGTATACACACTACCAGGGTTAGACCTCCCATACGCTTTTGTACATGTCCTAGGTGCACTCTAGAGTCTATGCGTACTGAATGTTGGCTATCTGCATGTCTTGTTGGGTCGGGTGTGCATTTTTGGGGATTGTCCTCCAGATCGTATTAAAAACAAGCTACTGGCTCCTCAAACCCTCACACCTTACCTGAGTCACTGTACTGCCATCGGTGTGACTATTGGCCCAGTACTGCATGACCCACCACTATTTTTGTTTCGATACACATGGAAGGTATCTCAACCCGAGCCTCCAGCTCGCAAGATAAACCTCGTCCCGTATCCAAACATCTGAGCCTCTAGCTCGCATGACAAAAACCCGTCCTGAAATAAACCTCTCGAGCTTTTAGCTCGCAGGACCAACCTGTCCTTAATCCCTCCAACCCTTCACGGGTGAGATTATCACAATGTTCTCTTAACCTATTAGACTACTCTTGTCTAAAGCTTATTACCCTTAGTAACTTAGGGTTAGTCCTTGGACTGCCCAGGGCATGCCCGGTGAAGGGCTCTCGGGGGCACTAGGAACTACGATGGACTGAAACCCAAAGCTCCCTTTCTCAAGGACACTTACTTTTATTGGTGTCTACCCATTATTAATACCCCAATCTCTTTGTTTCTCTTGAGTAGACATAGTGGTTTAAAGTACTTATTGGGGAGGATGACGATCTTTCGCCGGCTCCCATTATAATTGTTCTCTTGTGGCTTGCACTCTAACACTCGTTACAATATAGTGACGTATTTATGATCCCGACTAGTATTTCAACTTCCCAATGTAGTTCTCAATTCAACCATCTATCATATCCCTTTGTGGGTCCTTGTGTTAGACCCTACTTTTTCTATACGCAACTCATGACCTAATACTAACCCGTATGATATGACTTCCAATTCTCTAGGTCAGATGCCCCTAATTATTTATCCTGGGTTTGTATGGTGTATAGTGTTGACCATTTAGAATTTCATTGTTTTTCTAAGTATTTACGACCATAAATTAAATCATTTAATTAAGTGAACTAGGTCACTTTGTACATGAACTACTATATCCAATGATCTCATATGCCTAATTAAACTACCTGGAGATCTTTTAGGTTTAATATGACTGTCTACCAACGATTTAATTTTTCCCATTTGAATTTCTATTTATTCTCCATTTATGATTAAAAACCATAATTAATCCATTTTCCAAATAAAGTACTTCAACTATACAACCAAAAATTTTTAGAAAATTACTGGAGGTCAATATTAATATAATAATATAAAATACAAATTTTCATGATCCTATCCAGTGATTTAGCCTAACAAAATTCCATAAGAATGTTATTACTAAAATGCAACTACTTGAGTTTTTAGCATATATACTCACCCATAAATTCTCAAATAATTATACAGGATTTTAATCACAGAATTAAGATGCTATAAATATTCCCATAATTTTTCAGCAATAATTTCCTTTTCTTTTAATTAATTTACAAAAAGTGCAATATGATAATTCTACTAAAAACTCAGGATAAAGTTTCCAAACAAGCTTATAAAAATTTCCAGAGGTTTATAATGTCCTACTAGGGCTTCTAACAAAATTTTAGAGTTTAATCAAATCAGTACCCCTATATTCCAAATTTATTTCCAAATAAGCCTATTTTCCAATAATTCAAAATAATGTGATTTTTTATTCTAAAAATCCCAATCTTTCTATGGGAGGTGTATTTCATCCCTATGAGCCTCTGACCAAACTTTCATGGACATGCATTGGTCCAAGTGGGCTAATTCCCCATTGTTGCATTTGGCACAATTATTTACAAATCTACCCTCAACATGCATGTTGGTTTTCCCCAACATGAAATGGTCCAAATGATCTTAAATTTCTACCATGGCCTTATAGTGATCCTAAGACCATGCCACCCAAATTTGGGGCATTTGGATAAGGGAATCTCCATATTTTTATTTTTATTTAATAAATGAATTATCTGTAAAACAATTTGAAAAATATCCCCCTAAAATTCTAATTTTTGGACAGGACATAGGTTTAGCCCAACCACATGCAATTCCAAAATTTCACTGCATGTGGACTTAGGGTTTGGCTTGGGCACTCGTATAAATATCTGTCATAGCCTAGGACCAGTCTTAGTAGAATGTCCCTACAGGGTGCTGTATAGCTCCAAAATAAAACTTTAGGGTGTCATTTTAAAGGTAAGACCTAGATCTACCTTTTTCATATTGAACATAATTTCTGTAAATGCATCTAGAAGGCCTAAACATTGCATGCAAGCTAATAGTAAACATGTGACAATAATTTACACTATTCATAAATAAATATATTTAATTTAATCCTTTAAATCGACGGCATTGAGTCGTCATCCCCGATAGCCGACCGCCAGGATCTGTCCTTCCTGGGACATTTTGTTCTTCCATTCCCGGCCACTTGGGTCGCCGCCACCGCCGACAATTTTCTCCACAACCTCTATTGAGGTGGTGGCTCGCGTTTCCTAACGATGAGGCCATCGTAGGCGGCTCCTCCAGCGATCCCTAGCTGGAGTAAAAACTCGGTAAAACATCACACATCTCACATGGTATCGGGCTCAATCGAGCCTGATATCTCTCCTAATCGAACTAAGAGGCTAGCATAGAGGGAGGGGAGGAGAAACGAACCATCAATAGAGCTTGGCGGCGAGTTTGGTGGAGGTGAGCCATGGCCGACACTTGCTTCGGTGAACTAGCTCGATTGCTCGTTTATCCAGTAAAGTCCATGCTCCAGCAGTCGATTTCTCCTCCTTAGGGCTCACTGAGGGTGATGGAATGGTCGAATGAGGATGAGATGGGCTGGTGTGTTGGTTTTGCTTAAGGAGGTCGCCAGCCTCTTCTTTGGATGCTTCACCCCTGCTGCCAAGTGGCCACCAGCCCCTAAATATTGTTGAAATGATGCATGGGAACTCAACCAAAGGCTTGGGCAGAGGGAAGGACGGCCAAGTGGTCTCCAGCCCCTCTTTCTCTATCTTCTCTCTCCTCTTTTTCCCCAAATTTCCCAAAACTACCCCTTGCATGCAATCTCTCTCCAATTTCAGGGGGTAGGGGCTGTCATTGATCATTTAGGCTGGTCATGGGCCTTGGCTAATGGGCTTTGCCCATTGGGAAAGGGCTTGGCCTTCCTTTTTCTTCCTTTAGGCCATTTGTTGACTTGTTGACTTCTTAGGTTGACTTGGTCAACATGGTGAGTGGGCTGGCCCCACTTGATGTACATGGACCCAATGAAACCATCTAACTTGGGTTGGGCCATGGTGGTGCCCCCACTTGGGCTAGTTGGGCCTATAGGTGTGAGTTTGACCAATTTAGGGTTAGGGTTGACTTGGGTCAACTTGGGTCAATGGGTGACCCAATGAGGTGTCTTTTGGCTCACTTAGATTGTTTTTAGGGTTAGGGGCATAGTGGTGGGGCCAATGTGCAGCTATGGTTCCACCTTGGGCTTGTTTGACCAAAGTTGACTTAAACCCCATAGTGTGCCCCGTGTGTATCCATCCTAATTCCTTGGGTCAAACCTAGCCTCACCACATTTACCCACCACATGTTCTAACATAATCTAAGTTTAGGGGTCTAGTAGGGAAGGGGATGTTACAAATCTCAATAAACAAAAGAATAATTTCGTCCTCAAAATTCACATTCGGGTCTACGGGGTTTCTGTGCACAAGAATTTTAAGAAACTTTCAGCATAAATAAAATATACCTGATGTTAAAAGCTCCGGGTGTCGTTCATGCAGTAGATCCATCGGTTTCCAAGTGTGCTCCTCCCGCCCGTGGTTGGACCACAACACCTTGACCAAGGGAACCTCCTTCTTCAGCAGCACTCAAACTGCAGTATCATCGATCCGGACCGACTCTAAATGAACTGATCTATCAGGTTCTATTGGGCCTATTGTAGTGGTAATATACTGCTCTAGCCGAAGGAGAGCTCTCCAAAGCGAGGAGATGTGAAAAAAATCGTTCAGAGTCCCTAACTCTAGCGGCAGCACCAACCTGTAAGCCAAAAGACCGATCCGCTCCTGGATCAAGTATGGTCCCATAAATCAAGGGTTGAGCTTCTTGTACCTCCGCACTCGCGAGACACCATGCACCAGACGTATCTTCAAGAAAACTCTGCCTCCCACCTGGATCTCTACCTTCCGATGCCTCGTATCGTAGTACTTGGATTGCCTACTCTGTGTCTTTGGCATCCGATCCCTGATCAGTCATATTTGGGCATCCGTATCCTCAATATATTTTGATCCAAGTGCCCTGGGGTCCTCATACTGAACTTAAGATAGTGGTGTCCGACACTTTCTACCCTATAGGCCTCGTCGTTGTTGTTATAGGAAACCATATCAGAGGTAACAGTCCCCGTTCAAATGTACTTTCGTTATATTTGGGATACTCATAATCCAAATTTTGTGGATATATTTCCAAGTCCTCTGACATATTACCATCACAATAAACTTTAATCACTCATTGGATTGTAGTCCTTACGACTAATAATCACCAAGTACGTGAAAATCAATTATCTTATATGTAGAATTGTGCATAACAATCTTAGATTCCTCTTCTAAATCGCCTCACGCCTTATACCTTATACCATATCGAATCTTCAAATATATGTTATCGTAGTTTTATTTATGACGAAGATCCAACTTATCTATTCATGTAGAAATCATTTCTATTCCTGTACGTATGGATTGTTACCTACCTCCCAACGTGAATTTATAATCACTAAAAT